>OY997274.1:73584352-74784352 GCA_963921465.1 Triticum timopheevii
GCGCTCTCTCACATACTGACCATATCTAAAATGGTCGTAATTGATTAACAATAGCGCTACCAACGCAGCACCACGACGCCCGGCGAAGCTCCATTGCATCGTGAGCTCCAATGCAGCACAACGACGCCCGGTGATAATGTTTGTTAAGTTTCCAAATAGTGCTATTCCTCGAATAATGAAAAATCAATTTTCCATTTTGGTAGTGCCCAAAATGAGTTTTTTGTGAAGAACCTACCAAATAATTGTTGCAAAATTGGACCAAATCAATTTTCTAAAATACTAGGACATATTTAATACATAATTGACCAAATTGTTGGGTGGCAAAAGCTTTTATCCACCTCTCGTGAAAAAGACAAATTTCTGCTAATTCAGCTGGAAGTGGGTCAATTTGAACTGCACCTGCCTCATAGTTTGCTATTTATTTTCCCAAAAATCATTTTTAGGTACAAAAGTATCTATTTAATCACAGAAACACCAAAGTTTTTCAAGATTCAACCACTAGCTAGGAATGGTCATGCCCGCCGTTTTGACCGCATTTTGAAACGGGCATGAAAAATTAAAAAAATCAAAAAATTGGAAAACCTTCGCATTGTGTCATTATATGTGGCCAAGTGATGCCTACTACACAACCTTCTTCTTGTAGACATTGTTGGGCCTCCAAGTGTAGAGGTTTGTAGGACAGTAGCAAATTTCCCTCAAGTGGATGACCTAAGGTTTATCAATCTGTGGGAGGCGTAGGATGAAGATGGTCTCTCTCAAACAACCCTGGAACCAAATAACAAAGAGTCTCTTGTGTCCCCAACACACCCAATACAATGGTGAATTGTATAGGTTCACTAGTTCGGCGAAGAGATGGTGATACAAGTGCAATATGGATGGTAGATATGAGTATTTGTAATCTGAAAATATAAAAACAGCAAGGTAACAAGTGGTAAAAGTGAGCGTAAACGGTATTGCAATGCTAAGAAACAAGGCCTAGGGTTCATACTTTCACTAGTGCAAGTTCTCAAAACAATAATAACATAATTGGATCATATAACTATCCCTCAACATGCAACAAAGAGTCACTCCAATGTAACTAATAGCGGAGAACAAACGAAGAGATTATTGTAGGGTATTAAACCACCTCAAAGTTATCCTTTCTGATCGATCTATTCAAGAGTCCGTAGTAAAATAACATGAAGCTATTCTTTCCGTTCGATCTATCATAGAGTTCGTACTAGAATAACACCTTAAGACACAAATCAACCAAAACCCTAATGTCACCTAGATACTCCAATGTCACCTCAAGTATTCGTGGGCATGATTATACGATATGCATCACACAATCTTAGATTCATCTATTCAACCAACACAAAGTACTTCAAAGAGTGCCCCAAAGATTCTACCGAAGAGTCAAGACGAAAACGTGTGCTAACCTCCATGCATAAGTTCACAAGGTCACTGAACCCGCAAGTTGATCACCAAAACGTATATCAAGTAGATCACGTGAATATCCCATTGTCACCACAGATAAGCACATGCAAGACATACATCAAGTGTTCTCAAATCCTTAAAAACTCAATCCGATAAGATAACTTCAAAAGGAAAACTCAATCCATTACAAGAGATAGAGGGGGAGAAACATCATAAGATCCAACTATAATAGCAAAGCTCGCGATACATCAAGATCGTGCCATATCAAAAACATGGGAGAGAGAGATCAAACACATAGCTACTGGTACATACCCTCAGCCCCGAGGGTGAACTACTCCCTCCTCATCATGGAGAGCTCCGGGATGATGAAGATGGCCACCGGTGAGGGATCCCCCACCGGGAGGGTGCCGAAACAGGGTCCCAATTGGTTTTTGGTGTCTATAGAGGCTTGCGGCGGCGGAACTCCCGATCTATCGTTCTCCTGGATGTTTTCGGGATATATATAGGCGAAAGAAGTCGATCAGGGGAGCCACGAGGGGCCCACAAGGGTGGGGACGCGCCCAGGGGGTAGGGCGTGCCCTGGACTCTCGTGGCCACCTCGTTGCTTCCCTGACGTCTACTCCAAGTCTCCTGGATTGCGTTTGTTCCAAAAATAACTCTCCCGAAGGTTTCATTCCGTTTGGACTCCGTTTGATATTCCTTTTCTGTGAAACACTGAAATGCGAAACACTGAAATAGGCAAAAAAAACAGCAATTTGGACTGGGCCTCCGTTAATAGGTTAGTTCCAAAAATAATATAAAAGTGTATAGTAAAGCCATTTAACATCCGAAAAAGATAATATAATAGCATGGAACAATCAAAACTTATAGATACGTTGGAGACGTATCACCAAGTTGCTAGGAAAAATAATAAACTTGTAATATGGAAATTATTTTTAGAAGGTGTTCTCAGAAACGAGCCATCATGGGTGGAGATCAATGGCTTTCATGCCAATTGATCAATCTTATGGCCACATTCATGGCATAGTTTGTTCAAATGATCTCATATTGTGCACAAAGTTGCATATCGGAATGGCAAAATATGTTGCCTAAGGAAGTTTTCATTTTCTATGGATGAAAAAAAATCATTTTCCATTTTTCGAGTTGTAAAATTGGACCAACTCAATGTTCTAAAATACTAGGACATATTTAATGCATAATTGACCAAATGGTTGGTTGTCAAAAGCTTTTATCCACCTCTCATAAAAAAAGATAAATTTATGCCGATTAAGTTGGAAGCGGGTCAAATTTGAACTGCAGCTGCCTCATATTTTGCTATTTATTTTTCCTAAAAATCATTTTTAGGTAAAAAGTATATATTTAATCAGAGAAACACCAAAAGTTTTTCAAGATTCAACCAATAGCTAGGAACGGCCATGCCCGCCGTTTTGACCGCATTTTGAAACGGGCATGAAAAATTCAAAAAAAAAATTGGAAAACCTTCGCATTGTGTCATTATATGTGGCCAAGTTGCCAGGAAAAATAATAAACTAGTAGTACAGGGATTATTTTTAAAAAGTGTTCTCAGAAACGAGCTATGATGTGTGGAGATCAATGGCTTTCAAACCAAATGATCAATATTGTGGCCACATTCATGGCATAGTTTGTTCAGATGATCTCGTATTGTGCACAAGGGTGCATATTGGAATGGCAAACAATGTTGCCTAAGGAAGTTTTCATTTTATTTGGAGGAAAAAATCATTTTCCATTTTTCGAGTGCCCAAAAAGAGGGTTTTTTTGTGAAGAACCTACCAAATAGTTGTTGAAAAATTGGACCAAATCAATTTTCTAAAATACTAGGACATATTTAATGCATAATTGACAAAATGGTTGGGTGTCAAAAGCTTTTATCCACCTCTCATGAAAAAGACAAATTTCTGCCGATTCAGCTGGAAGCGGGTCAAATTTGAACTGCAGCTGTCGTGGTTCTAAGTCTGACAGTAGAATAGGGGGGTAGGAATGGAGAGGCAAGATCCTAGCTATGGAGTAGTTGTACACGCAAGAGATTTACGAGTTCAGGCCCTTCTCGGAGGAAGTAATAGACCTACGTCTTGGAGCCCGGAGGCGGTCGACTGGATTATATGCGTATGAGTTACAGGGGTGCGAACCCTTTACACTGAGGAGGGGGTGGCTTATATAAAGTCCACCAGACCCCTCCGGCCCTCAGTTATGCAGGGTTTAAGGTACATTAAGATCTGGCATTACTAGTAACGCCGTACATAAAGTGCTATGATGACCATAAAGACTACTTAATGACCGACCGTTTGTGTGCAGAGTGACTCTAGATCTCCTGGACTGGTCGAGTGAATGGCTTCATGGTCGAGTGTCTTCGAGTCCGTCGAGTGAAATCCTTCCAGGTCGACTGAAAGGTAGTTTCTTCTAGAGATGTCTTTGGGGAGGGTATCTTGGACAGGTCCATGACCCTACACTAGGTACATGGGTTCATCATTAGCCCCCGAATAGATCGAGGTTTGAGTGGGGAAGGAGTTGAGAACTCTTCTGACCCATTTTTCATGCTATGAGTATGTCTTGTTCTGGATCAATGAACTTAGGTGACGGCACCAACTTCTTTTTCAGTCGCCTTGATCCATTCCTTGTATCCATCGAGTGAATTTTATGCACTTGGAGACCTCCGAATGACAAAGCGGAGGAAATCTCTCGTCTGACAAGTTGCTCTGCAGTTCGCGGATTTAGCGGGATTCGAATTTCGGGAAGCGCGCGGGGCGGAGGAGGCCGCGGTACTCGGATGGGATAAGGCAGGAACGCCTCGGTCTTCACGCCACCTTTTTCGCCACATATCGTGCATGCGACTGTTGTGGGATTTGACAGGATCGTCCGGGCCTACCAGTCAGTCACTCGGAAGCAACCCCATATAAGGCGCCGGACGAGGGTTTTTAAATAGTGCGCCCTCATTTTCCTCTCCCTCTTCCTCAGACTCATCCGCCGCGTTCGCCTCCATCTCAGCGCTGCTGCTTCGTGCGTGCTTTGCCGGCGACGATGGTGAAGGAGAAGACGACGGCTTTGGAGAGGGCGAAGAAGGCGACGGCGAAAGCAAAGGGAAGGGCGACCAGTCGGGGCGGATCCTCGTCACGGGCCGGTCTGCCGCAGGGCTGGATCCAGGGCGACTGGATCCGCTCGACTATCCGTCAGAAAGATCTTGACGACCTGGCCAATGAAGGACTGATCCCCCATGGATCAGCGAGGCTCCCGGGGAAGGAGTGGCAGCCGCAGCCTCAGGAGGGTGAGTGTGTCCTCTTGGCCACCCATGTTGACCGCGGGTTTTCTTTGCCGCCCCACCCTTTCTTTCGGGGATTTCTGAACTACTTCGGGGCACAACTCCACCACTTCACACCTAACTACATTGTGTATCTCGCTGCTTTCATGTCCTTGTGTGAGAATTTCTTGGGTTGCCAGCCTCATTGGGGTCTTTTCAAACACATTTTCACCTATCACTACCAGACGGTGAAAAAGGCCAATCCGAGTGACGAGAAAACCCAAGTGATTCAGATGTGTGGGGGTCTTGGGGTTTAAATGAGGGGAAAAAGTGCCTTTCCAGCCATGGTCCTTCCCGAGTCGGTCCGAGGGTGGTAGTCGACCTGGTTCTACTGCCAAGACCAGCCGACGCTAGGGCAGTCGACTGGACTCCCTCCTTTTTCCATGGACCGAGTGAGCAAGCCATCCTCTTTGAAGGTGGTCCCGTAGGAGAAGGCGTAGGTTAAGGTGTTGGTCGAGCGTGTAGTCCAGCTTATCCATGATGGGGTGACCGGAATAGATCTCTTGGAGGTCTTCCTCCGATGACGCATCCAGCAAATTCAATATCAAGACCATCCGATGTGGATGTATTCTGGCACTGAAGACACCACTCGGATCCACCCGGAGGAGGTCGAGGATGCCACGCTGGAGAGGTGGATGACTACCATCACAGGCAACAAGGATAACCCTCGAGAAGCTAGGAGGATTCCTCCACTCGACCTGTCATATGAAGTAGACAAGGTCCAATCTTATATCTTTGACCGTGATCTTGCTTTCTCCATCCTGTTTGCTTAACATTGGTCGACTGACTTTTTTCTTGTTTGTTGTCTTCCAGGTCACTACCGAGATGTAATCGATGCCCAACGGGGCGCAAGAACAGATCGAGGAGGAGGAGGGGAGCAGAGGTGAAAGTCAGGAGGACTGGGAATCTGATGGTGAGGAGGATTGAGGGAGTCCTGGACTAGGGGGTGTCCGGACAGCCGGACTATCAATATCCGCCGGACTCCCAGACTACGAAGATAGAAGATTGAAGACTCCGGCTCGTGTCCGGAAGGTACTTTACTTGGCATGGAAGGCAAGCATGGCAATACGGATATGTAGATCTCCTACCATTGTAACTGACTCTGTGTAACCCTAGCCTCTCCGGTGTCTATATAAACCGGAGGGATTTAGTCCGTAGGACACAACATTACATCTCAACAATCATACCATAGGCTAGCTTCTAGGGTTTAGCCTCATTGATCTCGTGGTAGATCTACTCTTGTACTACCCATATCATCAATATTAATCAAGCAGGACGTAGGGTATTACCTCCATCGAGAGGGCCTGAACCTGGGTAAAAACATTGTGTCCCTCGTCTCCTGTTACAATACGCCTAGACGCACAGTTCGGGACCCCCTACCCAAGATCCGCCGGTTTTGACACCGACATTGGTGCTTTCATTGAGAGTTCCTCTGTGTCGTCACCGATAGGCCCGATGGCATCTTCAAACTTCAACGCTGTCCAGGGTGAGACTTTTCTCCCCGGACAGATCTTCGTATTCGGCGGCTTTGCACTACGGGCCAATTCTCTTGGCCATCTGGAGCAGATCGAAAGCTACGCCCCTGGCCGTCAGGTCAGATTCGGAAGCCTAAACTTCACGGCCGATGACCGCGGAGACTTGATCTTCGACGGACTCGAGCCACAGCCAAGCGCGCCGCACTGTGACGATGGGCATGATCTAGCTCTGCCGCCGGACAGTGCTTTGGTGGCCGCACTTGAAATCGCCCCGGCTACTTACCCGGAGCCGATCGCCCACGACGAGGGTCGGTGGATAGACGCCGCCCCGGGGGCTTCAACATCTATGGCGATGGAGCCGAATACCAATCTTGTCCCCCGCGAAACTCGTGATCCCGAGGCGCCAGACTCCTTGCCGGACTCCGAGCCTCCCGCGCCCCTGCCAATTAAGCCAGATTGGGCGCCGGTTATGGAATTCACCGCCGCGGACATCTTTCAACACTCGCCTTTTGGCGATATCTTGAATTCTCTGAAGCATCTCTCGCTATCAGGAGAATCCTGGCCGGACTATGGCCAGGACGGTTGGAGTTCGGACGACGAAGAAATTCGGAGCCCACCCACCACCCACTTTGTAGCCACTGTCGAGGATCTAAACGACATGCTAGACTACGACTCCGATGACATCGACGCTATGGACGATGATGCCGGAGACGATCAGGACCCAGCGCCCACGGGACACTGGAAGGCCACCTCGTCATACGACGTCTACATGGTGGACACCCCGAAAGAAGGGGATGGCGAAAAAGCAGCGGAGGAAGATTCTTTGAAGAAGCAGCCTAAACGCCGGCGTCAGTGGCGCCGCTCTAAATCCCGCCACAACAAGAATGGAGAATCCGGCACGGGAGACAATAATACTCCGGAGAGTGCCGAAGACGACCCCCTCCTGCAAGACTTAGCGCAGGAGGACGCAGAAGGAAGCCCTCACGATAGGGCGGCAGACGAAGGGGTTGAGGACGATAACTATATGCCTCCCTCCAAAGACGAAGCGAGCCTCAACGATGATGAATTCGTCATACCCGAGGATCCCGTCGAACAAGAGCGCTTCAGGTGCAGGCTCATAGCCACAGCAAATAGCTTAAAGAAAAAGCAGCAACAACTTCAAGCTGATCAAGATCTGCTAGCCGATCGATGGACCGAGGTCCTCGCGGCCGAAGAGTATAAACTCGAACTCCCCTCCAAAAGTTACCCAAGACGCAAGCTGCTCCCCCGATTAGAGGAGGAAGCATACATACCTTTATCACCAGCGCACGACATGGCTGATCGACCACCCCGTGGTCGCGACAGAGAGGCATTCAAGGCCCCAGCCAAGACCGTACCCCGACATCGATCCAGGAGTACGAAGCCAAAAGGGAACGCGCCGGACTTGCGAGACATCTTGGAGGACAAAGCAAGGCAATCCAGATCCATGTATGGATCACGTGGGCGCCCTACGATCCACGACGAATACCGTCGCGCCGGACATAATGCCGGCCGAGCCGAACACAGCAGACAGCGCTCCCTCGAGCTGCGTCGCGATATTGCTCAATACAGGGGCGCCGCACACCCGTTATGCTTCACTGATGAAGTAATGGATCACCAGATCCCCGAAGGGTTCAAACCCGTGAATATCGAATCTTACGATGGTACAACAGACCCCGCGGTGTGGATCGAAGATTATCTTCTCCACATCCATATGGCCCGCGGCGACGATCTGCACGCCATCAAATATCTCCCACTCAAGCTTAAAGGACCAGCTCGGCATTGGCTTAACAGCCTGCCCGCAGAGTTGATTGGATGTTGGGAAGACATGGAGGCCGCGTTCCTTGATAACTTACAAGGTACATACGTGCGACCTCCAGACGCCGATGACCTAAGCCACATTATTCAGCAGCCAGACGAATCGGCCAGACAGTTCTGGACGCGGTTCTTGACGAAGAAAAATCAAATCGTCGACTGTCCGGATGCGGAGGCCCTTGCAGCCTTCAAACACAACATCCGGGACGAATGGCTAGCCCGGCACCTGGGGCAGGAGAAGCCGAAATCCATGGCAGCCCTCACATCATTAATGACCCGCTTTTGCACTGGAGAGGATAGCTGGCTAGCCCGCAGCAATAATCTCCGCAAAAATTCTGGCAGTCCGGACACAAAGGACAATCACGGCAGGTCACATCGAATCAAAAACATGCGCCGTACTAACGGCGACGACAAAGAGGATACGGCAGTCAATGCCGGATTCCGAGGCTCCAAACCCGGTCAACGGAAGAAGCCATTTAAAAGAACAACCCCGGGCCCGTCCAATCTGGACAGAATACTCGACCGCTCATGCCAGATACATGGCACCCCCGAAAAGCCAGCTAATCACACCAATAGAGATTGTTGGGTGTTCAGGCAGGCCGGCAAGTTAATTGCCGAACACAATGACAAGGGGCTAAATAGCGACGACGAGGAAGAGACCCGGCCGCCAAACAACAGAGGACAGAAGGGTTTCCCCCCGCAAGTGCGGACGGTGAATATGATTTACGCGACCCATATACCCAAGAGGGAGAGGAAGCGCGCACTACGGGACGTCTATGCGATGGAGCCAGTCGCCCTGAAGTTCAATCCATGGTCCTCCTGTCCGATCACTTTCGATCGATGAGACCATCTGACTAGCATACGCCATGGCGGATTCGCCGCATTGGTCTCAGACCCAATCGTCGATGGATTTCACCTCACAAGAGTCCTGATGGACGGCGGCAGCAGCCTGAACCTGCTTTATCAGGACACAGTGCGCAAAATGGGCATAGACCCATCAAGGATCAAACTTACTAAGACAACCTTTAAAGGTGTCATCCCAGGAGTGGAAGCCAACTGTACAGGCTCTGTCACACTGGAAGTGGTCTTCGGATCCCCGGATAATTTCCGAAGCGAAGAGTTAATCTTCGATATAGTCCCGTTCTGTAGTGGCTATCATGCCCTGCTCGGACGTACCGCGTTTGCAAAATTCAACGCGGTGCCGCATTATGCATACCTAAAGCTCAAGATGCCGGGCCCTCGTGGATTCATTACGGTCAATGGGAATACGGAACGCTCCCTCCGTACGGAGGAACATACAGCGGCTCTCGCGGCAGAAGTACAGAGCAGCCTTCTACGGCAATTCTCTAGTCCGGCAACTAAAAAGCCGGACACATTAAAGCGCGCCCGGAGCAACACTAACCAAGACCACCTGGCGCGATCGGAGCACGCGTAGCAATGCGGCCCCCACCCTCGCCCGCGTATGATCACAAGAATAACACTCCACGTACATCATTACGCTTTGGAGATACCATGGGCGCAGGGGAGGGGCTTAAACTCAAGGATTGAAGAGTGCGGCTCGACCGCACCAGGGGCTCGTGCTAGCGCCCCCCTTGGTGTTATTTTTTATCTTTTCTTTTTCTATATGCAGGACTCTACCAAATAGAAGCCCTGCCCGTCGGCAAACTTGCCGAACTCACGATACAACAGTCAGGGATTAAAGAAGGCTGCGACGAACACTCAGGTGGTCTCCATTACGAGAATTTAAGCATTAAATTCAATTACATACACCAAGTCTGCAGCTTATCCCTGAAGGGGGACATGTTAATTTAGTCCGAATCCCTTGCTTACCGCACTATTTGTATCTGTCCGCTTTATTAGCAGACCTTCTGTCATAAATACGCAGCACTTCCCTTTTTGCAAGTTTATTACCTTTTCATGGCAATTGCGTTATCCTTTACAAATGTTCACTATATGACATATTGCACCCGTACACTTTGGTACGGTCGAATACACCAGGGGCTTCTGTTACCCATATTATGGTGTGATTAAGTCCGAACACTTTCACAAGTGCGGCACCCCGAACTTATAGCATTATATGAATCAGCTCCGAATCATGTCTTGGGTCAATAGTTGGGTTTGCCCGGCTCCTATGTTTTGGTGCCTTACGTTCCGTTCCGTCGGCTAAGGTAGCACTAGCAGAACCACTGCGATTGCGCCCCGGTTTGGCCGGGTTAACGCCTCAGTGGAGAAAGCTAAAACTGATTGGCATGATAAGGCGAGAGACTGGTCGCTGTTCGAGAGGTCTTTTCGGGTCCCTAAAGACTCATGCCGCTTCGAGTGAAGTTCCGGATGATGTCCGACGAAGGCGTGGATAGCGCCCTGGATTCGGTCTTCCGAATACCAGGGGCTTCGCCGAAATTTAAAATTATAGAATTCTATGGCTAAGTGAGAGTGTTCAAGCATTATAAGTCCGGTCGCCTTGTTCGTGGTGTTGAGCGCCTCCCTAGATGGACCCAAAGATGGGAACAAGAGTGCTCAAGTTTATCACCGAACACCCCAGCACTCGTGGCTTGGGGGCTGAAGCCAACGACTTGCCATCTCTCAGATTTAACAAACGGCCGCACAGAAGGTAATATTTTAAATTAAACAAAAGCGTTGCTCATGGCGCATATAAACGAAGTTTTCGGCGCACAGGATAAACACACAGCGAGTTCACTCAAGGATTACATTAAGGGGACACTCATCCGCGATATCGCGGGCTCCCTTCAGGACAACTTTATAATAACGCTCCGGCGTACGGTGCTCCTTGCCCGGCGGCGGCGGATCCGTGAGAAGCTTCTCCGCATCCAGCTTGCCCCATTGCACCTTTATGCGGGCAAGGGCTCGACGAGCGCCTTCAATACAGGCGGATCGCTTGATCACATCCAGCCTTGGGCACGCATCAACTAGCCGCCGCACAAGGCCAAAATAGCTGCCAGGCAGGGCCTGCCCGGGCCACAGCCGGACTGTGAGGCCCTTCATGGCCTCCTCAGCTACCTTGTGGAGTTCGACCAGCTGCTTCAGCTGGTCGCTTGGGGGCACCGGATGGCCGGCCTCAGCGTACTGAGACCAGAAGACCTTCTCCGTTGAGCTCCCCTCCTCGCCACGATAGAATGCAGCGGCATCAGACGCACTACGCGGCAGATCTGCAAATGCCCCTGGAGAGCTCCGAATTCGGGTAAGTATCCGGTAATTTACATTAACATGCTTGCTCTGCATGAAAAACGCCTTACCCGCTGCTATCTTCTTCATGTCCTCTACCTCCTCACGGGCCCTCTGGGCCTCGGCCTTGGCGGATTTGGCACTTTCGAGAGCCGAGGCAAGCTCGGACTCTCGAGTCTTGGAGTCACGCTCCAAACTCTCATGCTTTTTCATGAGAGCCTGGAGCTCTTGCCGAACTTCCGTCACCAGCGCCGCTTGCTTTTCTCGCTCAGTCCGTTCCGTGGCCGCATTGCGTTCGGCCACGGACACGGCATCTTTTAGGGCTGCCACCTCGTTCGTGGCCCCTGCATTGCACATTTTATCCTTGTTAATCTTGTTTGCAACCAAAACCCTTTTCTGTAAGGTACATATTTAAAGTGGTGTTATTCACCTTCTTTTTCCTTGAGCTGCCTCTTGGCATGGCCGAGCTCTTGCTCCGACCGCTCAAGGTCCTTCTTCAGCGCCTCGACCTCCGCTGTCAATGCGGCAGAGGTCAACAGCGCAGCCTGCAAACCCATATTGACATATTTTAGAAACCCTGCGTATATCTTGTTAAAGATCCTCAGTCCGGCTTTTCTTTCCGAACACCGGACTAAGCATCAGGGGCTACTATTTATGCGGTATTATATTGCTTAATTTTAAACCTTTTTACCTCAAAGCCTGTTAGAAGGCTGTTGCAGGCCTCGGTCAGCCCGCCCTTGGCGAGCTGTACCTTCTCAATCACCGCACTCATGAGAGTGCGGTGTTCTTCCTCGATGGAGGCGCCCTTGAGCGCCTCCAGCAGGTTGTCCGGTGCCTCCGGTTGGACGGAGGCCGCCGGCGTCACGGTCCTGCCCCTCCTTCGAGGGGGCTGCTTGCCGGACTCTGGAACCGCTACGGGTTCCGGAGTCGAGTCCGGCACAAAGTCCGGGAGGCTGCCTGACGGCGCCTCCGGAGCCTCCTCCTGGCGCGTCCCCCTATGAGATTCCGCCTCGTCATCTTCGACGCGTGGGGTAGAGGCAGTCGGGATGGAATTTACATCCGACGGCGCCAACGACCCGCTCATCGAGTCGGGAAAGTCGTCACCGGCCGGACTAAAGAAACAGTGCGGCATTAGAAGGACACTGTGTGACATACTATAATACGGCATATGAATGATCCGGATACTTACGATCTTGCCGGACGCCGGGCCCTTGGAGGCCACTCTTCCTCGCCAACGCTGATGTTGGCAAAACTGTCCGGGGGGATGGTTCTCCCCCTCTTGGACCCTTCGGCCGCCCTGATTGGGGAGGCCTTCCTCTTCTTCTCCCCCTCCTCTGGGAGAGAGTACTCCTCCTCCTCCTCCTCGTCTTCGGGGGAGGAATCCTCATCGTCGTCAGACGCTTGATTGCGGGAACTCATTCGAGTCCCCGCGGCCACCTTCTTGGCCTTCTTCTCCGGCACCGCGTACGGTGCCGGAACCAGCAGCCTTGCTAATTGGGCATTCACTGGTTCTTCTGGCATGGGAGCCGGACTGATAATCAGCTCGGCCTTCTCCATCCATTCCTGTCAAAGGAAAGAGGCAGATTAGAAACCTCGCTAGAGTCAATCTAAATTACTACAAGTGTCCCGTGATGGGGTCGAATCACTTACCCCGTCAGTCGGAGACCGCAAGCTGAATCCGCGGTCTTCGGTCGCGGATGCGGGCGCATCAGCGGTCTTGAACAGCACCCTCCAGGCACCTTCGTATGTTGTATCGAAGAGCCCGCTCAGCGTCTGGTGCTGTTCCGGATTAAACTCCCACAGAGTAAATGCCCTTTCTTGGCATGGGAGAATCCGCCGGAGGAGCATGACCTGGACTACGTCGACGAGCCGGAGCCCATTGCTCACCAGCTTTTTGATGCAGGTTCGAAGTCCCGTCACCTCCACCGGATTACCCCACTGCAAGCCCTTCTCTTTCCAGGAGGTGACCTGCGTGGGGATTCCAGATCTAAATTCGGGGGCCGCCGCCCATGTAGGCTCGCGCGGCTCGGTGATATAGAACCACCCCGATTGCCACCCCATGACGGAGTCCACGAAGGTCCCTTCTAGCCAAGGGACGTTGGGCAGCTTGCCCAACATAGCGCCTCCGAATTCCGCTTGCGCCCCCTTCACGATCTTCGGCTTGACGTTGAAGGTCTTGAGCCACAGGCCGAAGTGGGGCCGGATGCAGAGGAAGGCCTCGCACACAACGATAAACGCCGAGATGTTGAGGACGAAGTTCGGCGCCAGATCGTGGAAATCCAGGCCGTAGTAAAACATGAGCCCCCGGACGAATGGATGGAGCGGAAAGCCCAGTCCGCGGAGGAAGTGGGGAAGGAAAACGACCCTCTCATGAGGTCCTGGGGTAGGAACGAGCTGCCCCGCGTCGGGCAGCCGATGCGCAATGTTTCCGGAAAGGTATCCGGCGTCGCGCAGCTTGGTGATGTCCTCCTCCTTGGTGGTGGAGGTCATCCACTTGCCTCCCCCTCCGGACATGTTCGGGGAAGGGTTGAGGCGGAATGTGCGAGCTTGAGCGTTGGAGCTTGGGTTCGCAGGGATGGATGAGAAAAGGAGGAAGAAGGCGTAGGTGAGAAGGTAAATCCTTATCCCTTATATATAGGCGGACAAAACTATGCGTCCCTCACCGGCCTGGTAAAACTCGCTTATCCCCCAAGCGCCACCATCAATGGCGCGGTTGGGTTACCCACACACGTATTGATGAGGATCCCGGAATAAAAGGGAACACGATCTCTGCATTGACAGGACATGCCAAGGAAACCGCTTCGCTGAACGTGCCGAAGTGGTACAGTAATTCAAACAAAGGCTTGGTGCCGGTGTGATGTCATGCCGCATAATACGTCAGCAGATTGGATCGGTGTATATGTTTTATTCTCTCTACGTTGGAATGTGGAAATTATTTTGCAGAGCCGGACACTATCCTGGTGTTCATTATCTTCTCTGGATTATTCAAGGGAGGAACCCGCCTTGCAATGCCGAACATTATGCACGCCGGACTTATCGTCATTGAAGACTGGTTCAGGGGCTACTGAGGGAGTCCTGAACTAGGGGGTGTCCGGACAGCCGGACTATCAATATCCGCCGGACTCCCAGACTACGAAGATAGAAGATTGAAGACTCCGTCTCGTGTCCGGAAGGTACTTTACTTGGCGTGGAAGGCAAGCTTGGCAATACGGATATGTAGATCTCCTACCATTGTAACCGACTCTGTGTAACCCTAGCCTCTCCGGTGTCTATATAAACCGGAGGGCTTTAGTCCGTAGGACACAACATTACATCTCAACAATCATACCATAGGCTAGCTTCTAGGGTTTAGCCTCATTGATCTCGTGGTAGATCTACTCTTGTACTACCCATATCATCAATATTAATCAAGCAGGACGTAGGGTATTACCTCCATCGAGAGGGCCTGAACCTGGGTAAAAACATTGTGTCCCTTGTCTCCTGTTACCATCCGCCTAGACGCACAGTTCGGGACCCCCTACCCGAGATCCGCCGGTTTTGACACCGACAAGGATGAAGAAGACGAAGGCTCTGGTGAAGAGGAGGAGGAGGAAGAGGAGGAGGAAGTCGACCCTCCCTGCACTGAAAGGCGATCCAAGCTCGCTCATGACCCCGCAGTCGAGCGTGGCAAGGCGACTGTGCCTGTTGGGCAATCGATGAAACGCCCTCGGACGACCTCTCCGGTGCCAACTGAGAAAGCGCCAAAGCAACCCTGAGCGATGTCATCAAAGCCGACGAAGGCCCTGCCCAAGATGAGGATGGTGATTCCCACCATTTCCGGGTAATCATCAGAACTTGTGTTTTCTTGTTTAGTATGGATACACTCTTGGTCGAATCATTGGTTGACCGACTGATTTCTGAAATCCGCAGTGCTACTACCTCCGAGACCTCTATCAGGAATGAAGATCAAGAAATGGAAGATGCTGCCACCTCCAACCTTGGTATGATCTCTGTAGTTTTGCTTTTGGTCGACTGGATCTTCATTTTGACTTTGAATCTTTCCTGTAGCCCCACCTCATGTCATTGATCTCCTTGATGATGCAATGAGGTGCCACTTAGGCCGAGTAGGAATAAGAAGGCACCTGCTGGCAAGACTGCTCAGGTTGCGTTAGCACCTGAGACGCTGGTTCAGGAGGGAGGCAACATCACTCGGACTTCCGTGTCCTTTGCTATGCCGCTGACGAGTGCTCGACCTTCGTCGTCGACTGCTGATCCACCTTCTCTTTTCGCCACACACCACGTCCCAGAGGACCAAGCGGGTGCTGCTAAGGAGGCTATACGCTAGGCGGGGGTCATGATGGAGCAGGTGAAGGCAATCCGGGACGCCAGCCAAGCAGCTTACGATGCAAGCTCAGCTCTTCAGAGCAACGTTCACGTTAGTTGATCACCGCTTGTTCTGTTAGGATATGGCACCTGAAAACTCTTCTTTCTGAAGATCTTTGCATCTGTACACCCACTGGGTGTGTCGATTGAATTTTTATGTTGGTGGGGGCACGCTGAGTGCACCCACTAGGTGTAGTCCCCGAGACTATGGTGGACTGCTGGCAGTCGACTGTAGTCTTTATACTTTGAATTTCTTCACTCCAAGATTCCACTTGGTCTGGTCGAATGGAATCTTGGAACCAGTGGGGGCACGCTGAGTGCACCCACTGGGTGTAGTCCCCGAGACCATGGTCGACTGCTGGCAGTCGACTAAGGTCTGAAGAACATCTCTCTCTTTTTTTGACACTGTGGCTGACTGCTGGCAGTTAGCTATGGTTTAGGATCATAACCTTTTAATATTTTTCGGTCGACTAATCAAACCGAGTCGGTAGAACCAGTGGGGGCACGCTGAGTGCACCCACTGGGTGTAGCCCCCGAGACTACTGTTGAATGTTTTGATTCGGCTATAGTCTTAGAAATGCTATGATTTTTTCTCTTAGTCACTCGAAAGTGACCTATCTTTGATGTCTGTCGACTGTTGTCGGTGTCAAAACCAGCGGATCTCGGGTAGGGGGTCCCGAACTGTGTGTCTAGGCGGATGGTAACAGGAGACAAGGGACACGATGTTTTTACCCAGGTTCGGACCCTCTCGGTGGAGGTAAAACCCTACTCCTGCTTGATTAATATTGATGATATGGGTAGTGCAAGAGTAGATCTACCACGAGATCAAGGAGGCTAAACCCTAGAAGCTAGCCTATGGTATGATTGTTGTCCGTTCTACGGACTAAAACCCTCCGGTTTATATAGACACCGGAGAGGGCTAGGGTTACACAGAGTCGGTTACAATGGTAGGAGATGTACATATCCGTATTGCCAAGCTTGCCTTCCACGCCAAGGAAAGTCCCATCCGGACACGGGACGAAGTCTTCAATCTTGTATCTTCATAGTCTTGGAGTCCGGCCAATGATGATAGTTCGGCTATCCGGACACCCCCTAATCCAGGACTCCCTCAGTAGCCCCCGAACCAGGCTTCAATGACGACGAGTCCGGCGCGCATGTTGTCTTCGGCATTGCAAGGCGGGTTCTCCTCCAAATTCCATGTACTCACCGAATGGTATCCGGCTCTTCATAAATGATGCGCTCCTTGGCTTCCACGTCCAGTAATGGCCACCTTCCACGTGTCGTACGAATGTGAAAAGCCAGGGTATTTTTACATTCCACCCCCTAGCTGCATGAATGAGCTGCCTATAAAGAGAGGCGAGGATCTTGATCCGAATCACACCATCCTCCTTTCGCGAGCATTCATTGGAGCGCCTCTGACCAAAAATCCATTCCATCATGGACAATCGACGCGGCTCCTCCTCTCGTGCTCCCAGCCCTTAGCCAGGAGATTGGGGGAGATGCTCGGTCCCGCATAGTGAGCTGGTGGCGCTCCAAACTGAGGGATTTCTGCCCCCAACCTTCATGATTCCGGTTCGAACCGGACTTGCCACCTACAAGGGCGGGAAGCAGGCGGAGAGCGTCCCCAATCCCTCCAAAGGAGAGCGGGTATGCTTCGTCCCTTATCTAATAAGAGGACTCGGATTTCCCATACATCCGTTTCTCCGGGGGCTCCTGGAGTTCTATGGGCTCCAGCTTCATCATCTTACGCTTGCCTCTATCCTACATATCGCGGGCTTCGTGGCCCTTTGCGAGCTGTTCTTGGGCATCGAGGCCCATTTTGCACTGTGGAAGAGATTATTTTGCCTCGTACCCCGTTCTCATGAGGGGTCGATATATCAAGTGGGCGGAGCCGAAATATGGCGCATCGCCGGAACCGGAAATCTCTCCGGAACCCCGAAGAAGGCATCTGAAGACTGGCCTTCAGAATGGTTTTACATGGAGGACACCCCGCTACCGGACCCAGTACGGATTGGCCTCTCGGAGTTCAGCAACGCTCCTTTGAAGAAACGCCTGAGTTGGCGCCCGCGGAGCCCTCAACGGGAGAATGATAGGGACGTCCAATATCTGATGGGCCGAATAAGGTTATTGGCTCATTCCGGATTAACCATGATAGGAGTCATGGCCACATGCATCAGCGAGAGGTGCAGCCACTCCAATATAGCGGCCACCCCATGTGGGATTTCAACGGGGAGGATGATGCCACCAGTCATGGCCGCAAGGGGCCGGGATCGGTTGCTGATCTGGTGAATATCCTGTCTAGCTTGTACAAGGGGGAGAAGGAGGACTTCCTCCGTGCTAGTCCATTGAATGGATTTTCCATGAACAACCCTCGGAGCTGGGTAAGCGGACGTTTGTCTATTTGATCCATACTCCCAAAGTTAAGTATCTCACTTTGTGATTTCGACGTAGGAACTGCGCCAGGTCGTAGAGGATATACACAGCCTGGCTCCACAACCAGAGGATCCGGAACGATCCCTTGATCCGTCCTCCGAAGAGGATCCGGACATAAAGGTGGAGCTGATCGATGGGGTGTTCCACCAACGTAGCATCGACAATGCTCTGGTCGCCATTACGGCCGACTACCCCAGAATATCTCCGGTTTCCCAGGTAACTGTGACTGGAGTCCTGATACCACTACTCATCCATGCTTATTTTTGACCACCGTATACCAATGGTGTTCCGCAGGAGGTGCCTTCGTGGCGGCAAGCCGAACCCGTGGCGGCTGGCCAACAAGGGGCAGCTCGGCCCAGCAGGCGGAAAAGGAGTGCGGCGTGAATGGAAACGTCGCCGCAACGGTATGGCGCACCACCGTGTTTAAAGGAAAGATTCCTGGGAGGTATATTAACGCTCATGATTTTTCCAGGAGAAAGAGCGCTCGCCGGACTGTGTCCGGAGAGGTTGCCAATCGAGCCTTCGCCAGCCAGGCTCCAATGCCTAGTACGGAGGGGGAGGAAAACGCAAGGCGTGCGCCGGATGCTCCTCCAACGGAGGATGCCGACAGGCTGTCCACCACCAGATCTGAGGTGGAGAGCGCCATGAATCATAGGCGCCGCCGGACAGTTCTTCGTGACGCGTGTTTCTCTTCGGAGGCACTGAATGCCTTTAATGCGGGAGATGCGCACCTCCGTGCCGCTCGAGATGGTCTAACCAGAGCCACGGAGCAGTATGTGAAAGACATACGGGTGAGTGAATTTTGACCATTTATATATACTAGTAGCCCCCGAGACTTAAAATAGTTAGAATAACTGATTTAAGGATCATATGTTATGCAGGATCTTACGGAGAAGAATACCCACCTGTCCCAGGAGCTTCAAGAGTGCAAGGCCCAACTTGAGGCCGCACTAGCCGCCGCAGGGGGAGCCACAGAGACCCCCTCTGGTAAGATATACTTCGAAAGATAAGTAGTTTGTGAAGTGCGGCGTGTGTATAAATCTGACAATAATATTGCAGATGGCGTCGGACTAGATCCGGACAAGCAACAGCTACTACGCCAGCTGAAGGCCGGCAAGAAGGTGCTTATGAGGGTGCAGCAAGAGAGGAACAAATTCCAAGATGCCAATACCCAGCTGGGCGAGGAACTAAAAGATGTTCCGGCCCAGCTGTCTGACTCCGTGAAGGAGAATCGGCGGCTTCGTCGCGGCATTTATAGTAGGTGCTTGAGCAAACTTTTTGGAAAGAAGAGTTCGGCGTGGAAGTTGATTGACAGAAATATGTCTGTAGGCGTGCTCACAGGTCGTCCTGTGGAGGAAATGCCCGGTTCAATGTGTGACCTACTTCCCGAACTGCTGCAACTGCACGAACGAGTTCGGCAGGTGATGAGCGGAGTCGCCCAGGCCTTGTGGCCTTCCATGTCCCTGCCCGAAGGTCTTGGAGAGCTTGCAGAGAAGCTTCAGGAGCACGGCGGCGCTTCCGGTTGTGGAAGATATCGGCCTGCCGTCAAGGCGCCAGGGAGGCCTGGGCCATGGTGAAGACACGGTATGCGAAGGCTGACCCAAACCACATGGCCAAGGTCAGACCTGTGGGGCCCGATGGGAAGGAGATCCCTGTGAGCTTAGTGTACGACCAAGTAGAGTTGGCCGCAAAGTATTCACAGCGGGACTGTAAAATAGACAGTTTATTAGATGGTATCGAAAAGGAATACCGTCAGTCAGCTTGACTGTGTAATTTAAAATGACATTGAAAATGCCTTCTAGCCGGAGTGTAGATCGTTTGTCTTTGCGGACCTTTTCGCTTCAACCTCGGGACCCGACAGTCCGGAGTGTGTCCGAATACCCTCACGGTTATGTAAGAAGCCGGGGCATGCATGGAGACCAGGCGTAGGGGTCATTAGTGCTTTATCAGACAAGTGCCCAACTAGTTATGTTATATTACATGGTTAGTAAGAAACATCTTCCAGGGAGAATAGTTCCGTTAGGGGTTCCTTTCCCTGGGAGGCATGCCCTAAAGTGCATGTCCGGACTGTGAAAAAAGCAGGAAAGCATCTGGGGGCAGATAAATAAATAGGTAAGAAATCATCTTTCAATTCACCGACCGAATATTCCCTTAAGAACGCTAGCTTTCGGCTTCACCCAGTCTGAGGTACACATCCGGCTGACCCGGCAGTAACAATCGCAGAGGTGCTCCCTTTACCTCCTAGCCGAACAATCGGGAATGTAGGGGTAAGCACAGGAGCCAGGCAACCCAGCTTGGCCAAAACTTAAGTCATATCGATGCATATAATGGCGAATAAAAGGTACATGCGGAAGTGTGACACATGTGTTGGGTATAAAGCCCGTATAAATAAGCTTCTGTTAAAGAAGCCCCCAGGTATAATGAGTGCGGATGGCACGTCAAGTGTGTGCGAACAATGCGCAGGCAAGCCTTCGAAGGCTATGAGAAAGGGGGAGGGAGAAGGAGAGAAATAAAGGACAGCTAAATTATAGATTGTAATGGGAGGAAGGAGACAAACTCGGAGTCCGGCGCTAGGCGTAAAATCTTTGAAGACGGGGCTGAGTTCCATGGGTTCGGCTCTAGTCGGTTATCCGATGCATTTCGCAGACGGTATGCTCCGCCGGTCAGGACTTGGTCGATGATGAAGGGACCTTCCCATTTGGGCTTGAGTTTGTCCTTTTTCTTGTCCGGCAGGCGTAGAACTAGTTCGCGAACATTGTAAGTTTTGGCCCGTACTTCTCTGCTTTGATATCTTTGAGCCTGCTATTGGTAGAATGCGGAACGAGCTTTTGCCACATCGCGCTCCTCCTCTAGGGCGTCCAAACTGTCCTGCCGATCCAGCTCGGCTTCTCTTTCTTCGTACATGCGCACGCGAAGTGAGTCATGAATTATGTCGCAGGGCAAAACTGCCTCTGCGCCGTATACCATAAAAAATGGTGTGAATCCGGTAGTGCGATTTGGCGTGGTCCGCAGCCCCTAGAGTATGGAGTCGAGCTCCTCTACCCAGTGCGTGTTAGATTCCTTAAGGGACCGCACTAGTCTGGGTTTGATGCCGCTCATGATTAGACCATTTGCTCGTTCAACTTGACCGCTAGTTTGAGGGTGATAGACTGAAGCGTAGTCGAGCTTGATGCCCATGTTTTTGCACCAGAGTTTAACATCGTCGGCCGTGAAGTTCGTGCCGTTATCAGTGATGATGCTATGGGGGACGCCGTAACGGTGTACTACCCCTGATATGAAGTCTATCATGGGTCTGGATTCGGCCGTCTTAACAGGCTTGACCAGTAGGTATTTTTGCTTGTGGGTTCCTCCTTTAAGGGGTCCAACCATGTCAAGTCCCCAGACCGCGAACGGCCAGGTGATGGGTATAGTCTTTAGGGCAGTGGGAGGCATGTGGCTTTGATTAGCAAAGAGCTGGCAACCGACGCATCGCTGGACTAAGTCCTGAGCGTCTGCCTGGGCCATTGGCCAATAAAATCCTGTACGGAAGGCTTTGCTTACAAGGGCCCGGGCTGCGGCGTGGTGCCCACCGAGTCCGGCATGAATTTCAGCCAGGAGATTTCACCCTTCCTCTTCGGAGATACACCTTTGAAGGACTCCAGTTATGCTTTTCTTATAGATCTCTCCCTCATGGACTTTATAGGCGTTAGATCGCCGTACTATGCAGCGGGCCTCGTTTTGGTCCTCGGGAAGTTCCTGCTTAGTTAGGTAAGCTAGGAATGGCTCAGTCTATGGGGCAATGACTATCATTATTTCGTGGGCTGAAGGTGTTATTTCATTGGTAGAACCACCGATTGTGTCAGAATGTGCGGTGTCGGGCGGTGCGGTTGGGTCCGGATTGTTGTTTCCGGACTCCCCTTCCCATTGTACGGATGGCTTGAAAAGTCGTTCCAGGAAGATGTTGGGAGGGACGGCATCGCGCTTTGCGCCGATGCGTGCCAATACGTCCGCCGCTTGATTATTATCCCGGGCTATATGGTGAAATTCAAGCCCTTCAAACCGAGCTGACATTTTTAGAACGGCGTTACGGTAAGCTACCATTTTCGGATCCTTGGCGTCGAAGTCTCCATTTATTTGGGATATCGCGAGGTTCGAATCCCCCCGCACCTCTAGGCGTTTAATGCCCATGGAGACCGCCATCCGGAGGCCATGTAGAAGGGCATCGTATTCGGTTGCGTTGTTCGAGTCCGTGTACATTATCTGGAGTACGTATTGGACTGTGTCTCCGGTTGGGGACGTCAGGACGACGCCAGCCCCCAGGCCGGCCAACATTTTGGAGCCGTCGAAGTGCATGATCCAATTGGAGTATGAGCCGTATTCTTTAGGGAGTTCGGCTTTGGTCCATTCAGCGATGAAATCGGCCAAAACTTGCGACTTGATAGCTCGCCGTGGTTTATAGGTTATGTCGAATGGTAGGAGCTCGATGGCCCATTTTGCAATCCTGCCAGTCGCGTCGCGGTTGTTTATAATGTCGTTAAGAGGTACTTCGGAGGCTACTGTTATCGAACACTCTTGAAAGTAGTGTCGCAGCTTCCGGGATGCCATGAACACCGCGTACGCTATCTTTTGATAATGTGGATACCGGGACTTGCACGGAGTTAGGACAATGGATACGTAGTACACTGGTTTTTGAAGAGGGAATTTGTGTCCTTCCGTTTCTCGTTCGACGACGAGCACCGCGCTTACAACTTGATGTGTTGCCGCGATATATAATAACATTGGTTCGCCCAAGTTGGGTGCGGCCAGGACCGGATTTGTTGCCAATATGGCCTTTATTTCTTCGAGTCCGGCCATTGCGGCATCCGTCCATTCGAAGTGTTCGGTGCACCGGAGGAGGCGATAAAGGGGTAATGCCTTTTCTCCCAAGCGGGAGATGAAGCGGCTTAGAGCCGCCACACATCCAGTCAATTTTTGTATTTGCTTGAGGTCCTTTGGGATATCCAATTGTGACAGAGCTCGGATCTTGGCTGGGTTTGCTTCAATTCCTCTACCGGATACAATGAAGCCCAAGAGCTTTCCGGCTGGTACGCCGAAAATGCATTTTTCCGGGTTGATCTTAATGTCATATGCTCGGAGGTTGTCAAATGTGAGCCTCAAATTGTCTACTAGAGTTTTGACGTGTTTAGACTTGACGACCACATCGTCTACGTATGCCTCCACTGTTTTGCCGAGCTGGGTTGCCAGACATGTCTAAATCATGCGCTGATATGTTGCGCCGGCGTTTTTGAGCCCGAAGGGCATTGTGTTGAAGCAGAATGATCCGTATGGAGTAATGAATGCCGTTGCGGCTTGGTCTGGCTCCGCCATCTTGATTTGATGGTAGCCGGAGTATGCGTCGAGGAAGCACAATGAATCGTGCCCTGCGGTAGCATCGATAATTTGATCGATGCGGGGAAGGGGGAAAGGATCCTTTGGACAAGCTTTGTTAAGGTCCTTGAAATCGACACACAGGTGCCAGGATTTGTCCTTCTTTGGTACCATTACCAGGTTTGCTAGCCAGTCCGGATGTTTTATGTCTCTGATGAATCCGGCTTCTAATAGTTTGGCTAGCTCCTCTCCCATTGCCTGTCTTTTGGGTTCGGAAAATCGCCGAAGAGTCTGTTTGACTGGCTTGAATCCTTTTAGGATATTTAGGCTGTGCTCTGCCAACCTGCGTGGGATTCCTGGCTTGTCTGAAGGGTGCCAGGCAAAGATGTCCCAATTTTCCCTAAGGAATTCTCATAGTGTGGCATCTACATCAGGGTTTAATTGTGCCCCAATGGAGGCCGTCTTTGTGGGGTCCGTTGGATGGACTTGGAATTTTACTATTTCGTCCGCTGGCTTAAAAGAGGTGGACTTGGATCTCTTATCGAGTATCACATCGTCCCTGTTCACCGTGGAGCACAGCGCAGTGAGTTCCTCGGCCGCTAGGGCTTCGTATAGTGCCTCTAGGGCTAGTGCGGCTGTCTTATTTTCGGCGCGGAGTGCTATGTCCGGATCACTGACAAGAGTGATGATTCCGTTGGGCCCGGTTATTTTGAGCTTCATGTACCCGTAATGGGGTATAGCTTGAAAAATTGTGAATGCCTCTCGCCCTAATAAAGCGTGATATCCGCTGCTGAACAGGGCCACTTGGAACGTGACCTCCTCGGACCTGTAATTGTCCGGCGAGCCGAACACCACATCCAGTATAATTTTTCCTGTGCAGCGTGCTTCCCGACTAGGGATTATTCCTCTAAAGGTTGTTGTCGGTGTCAAAACCAGCGGATCTTGGTTAGGGGGTCCCGAACTATGCGTCTAGGCGGATGGCAACAGGAGACAAGGGACACGATGTTTTTATCCAGGTTCGGGCCCTCTCGATGGAGGTAAAACCCTACTCCTGCTTGATTGATATTGATGATATGGGTAGTACAAGAGTAGATCTACCACGAGATCAAGGAGGCTAAACCCTAGAAGCTAGCCTATGGTATGATTGTTGTTCGTCCAATGGACTATAACCCTCCGGTTTATATAGACACGGAGAGGGCTAGGGTTACACAGAGTCGGTTACAATGGTAGGAGATCTACATATCCGTATTGCCAAGCTTGCCTTCCACGCCAAGGAAAGTCCCATCCGGACACGGGACGGAGTCTTCAATCTTGTATCTTTATAGTCTTGGAGTCCGGCCAATGATGATAGTTCGGCTATCCAGACACCCCCTAGTCCAGGACTCCCTCAGTAGCCCCGGATGCAAGCTTCAATGACGACGAGTTCGGCGCACATATTGTCTTCGGCATTGCAAGGCGGGTTCCTCCTCCGAATAATTCATGGAAGATTCTGAACACCAGGATAGTGTCCGGCTCTGCAAAATAAATTCCACATACCACCGTAGAGAGAATAATATTTACACAAGTTCAATCTGCTGACGTATTTCGTGGCATGACGTCACACCACGGCCAAGCCTTTACTCGAATCGTTTTAATTGTTCCACCTCAGTGCGTTTAGCGAAGCGGTTTCCTTGGCACGTCTTGTCACAGCAGAGCTCGTGTCCCCTTATTCCGGGATTCTCATCAATACGGACGTGGGTAACCCAACCGCGCCCGTTCGCCTGCCCCCTCCGTCGAAGGCGAATCCCAAACTGTTACGGGGACGACTCTTGGTATTCAACCCCTTTATAACGAGACCAAGGCCTGTTCTTTTTCTTCAATCTTCAATCGAATCCGCCCCTCGCCCCGAGTTCCAACACCCAAGGCTCCAGGTTCAGGCGCTTTGGATCTTTCGACAATGTCCGGCTCCGACCTACAGGGCCGGTGGATGCCCTCTTCCGTCACGGAAGAAGATGTGCTAAAGCTGAGAGACGACAGGTATCTAACTGGCGAAATTTCACATAGGCTGCCCGCCCAAGGGCAAGTCATTCCCACTCCCAAGCCTAGTGAGAGCGTGGTGTTCGTGTCTCACTTCCGTCGGGGTTTAGGTTTCCCGATGGACCCCTTCGTGAGGGGGGTCATGTTTCATTATGGGCTGGAATTCCATGACTTGGATCCGGAGTCCATCCTCCATATCTCATCGTTCATTGTTGTATGCGAAGCCTTCCTCCACACCACTCCTCACTCCGGATTGTGGCTCAAGACCTTCAACGTGGAGCCGAAGATGATCGAGGAGCGGCAGGCCGAGTGCAGAGGGGCAGTTATAAGCAAGAGAGCTGATGCTACGTGGCCCGAGGGCTATTTTCAGAAGGAGCTCGGTTTGTGGCAACAGGACTGGTTCTACATCACCGCTCCCAGGGGCACCAGATGGGTGGCGCCACCTGCCTTTCGCTCGGGCCCTCCACAACGGCTGGCGTCATGGGTCAACAAGGGGCTTGACTGGGGGGCCGTCCAAGGACGTGCCGTTATTGCAGGGCCGTATTTGAGACCTCCAAGAGAGGGAGATCAATCTGGTTGTAGTGGCGCAGGTCATGCTGATTCGGCGCCTTCTGCCCTGCAAACGTCGCCCCCTCCGCCTGTGGGAATTCAATCCGGAGGGACCGCGAGCTCTCCAACACTTCATGGGTGCGACGCCCTTGGAGATGTATAAACTGTTCTTCGGATCACAAGAGATGTGTCCGGACTTGACTGAGGACGCAGGCCTGAGCTGCAATCTCCTGGATACTCAAGTAAGTAGTCCTGTTCCCGGACACGCTGTCCATATATTTACCATAAACTTGCCCTTTAACCAGCTATCCCTTGAGCAGGAGTGGATAGCAAAAGCAAAACTGATACGGTGTCCGGCCCCCCTTCCTGAAATCACGCCGGATCCTGTGTTTATCAAGATGCTGGAGGCGGCGCCTTCGGAAGAGGACGAAGGGGAAAACAGGAAAACTACCACCTCCACTAAGGAGGCTCTTAAGAAAGGGGGGATCGAGAATCCCTCCCTCCAGGGGGAGAAGAGGACCGCTTCTGAAGATCCGGAGGCCAAGGCCTCAAAGCGGGGGAAGAAATCTTCAGCAGATTGCCCTGTGCCAGGAGAAGCCCCGGCCGTACTGTTTCCCCAAGGGAATCAGCCCTCCAGCGAGCCGTAAGTAGAAAGGGGAGTTTTGTAATAAGGGACATCCCTGTTTTTATTTCTGAGGATAACCGAAGTTTTTACCTTGTAGTTCGGATCTCAGCCCTTCTCAGCAGAGCTCATCTTCGGGGGATCTTCGTCCAGAGATGATGGAGAGCGAAACGCCTCCATCTGCCGCACCGTCAGGCGGGGCGGACGACCCTGAGGTGTCATCGCGGAGGGTCTCCCAGAGTCCGGCGGGGCCGGAGAGTGCGGCACCAACTGGTGTACGGCCGGAGGAGCTGAAGGATCTGCTCGGGCGGGCGTCTATCTCAGAAGATCACCATACATTGATGAGTACGATGATTGAAAGGATTTCATCCGCTGAGAGCGGGTTGCATGATGCCGTTAGAAGTTTACTGACGGGGTTTGAGGTACGTGAAAATGATATACCTTTTGACAGTTTTGCACATAGAATGCGCCCTGTATAGATAATAGCCCCTGAGACTCGATACGTTGTCAAAAGCAACTGCGTGCCGAGGATCATAATCTCAGTTATAAGATGTCGCCCTTCCTATTCAGGTGGCGGAGCATTCGGTGGCCAGCCAGACTGGTAGAGTTGTCGAACTGAAGCGGCAACTTGACGTTGCGGATGCGGACATCGCGCTGGTCAATAAATGGCTTGACGAGTCACAAGGTATGTGGCCTCTCCACGGACACCTTGTAAGGGAGCTTGACCCCCATGCCTTACAACATGTATGCTTAATGCAGATGGTGCCGCCGCTATGGAGGACCTTCGGGCGGAGCTTGCCCGAGCCAAGGAGCAAGCCAGAGAAAGTAATGCGACTGCCTTGAAGGCGGCCGAAGAGCTAAAAGCCGAACAGGCTGCTCACTGCCGACGCAGGGAGGAAATGGCCATGAAGCTGAAGGATGCTACCGACCGCTATGAGTTTCTTGAAGGAGAACGCCGAGCGGAGCAAGAGGACCTAAAGAAGGCCACCGCCGAAGCCAAGGATGCCCGCTCCGCGATGAGAGCTATAAAGGAGGAGCTACGTCAGGCCGGGGATATTGTGGCTGGAAAGCCCTTTCTGATGCATAGGAAGTTCACAGATCCGAAGTATGCTCACTTGGGTCAGTTGTGGGGTGCGGAGGATGCTTATCTGAATTTGGCGGCGAGTGCGGCGGATGCAATCGCACACTTCCGAGGCCAAAAGGATCACGGAATGGAAGAGCTTTTCTGGTCTCAATTCCATAGTCCGGATCGTCCACTTCCATTAACCGATCGGTTGGCTGAGTGGGCTGAGCTGAATAGGTTGTCCGGACTTGCCATAAAGGATGTTGTGGCTCATCTGTGGCCGAAAAGGCCCGAGCCGAAGAGTTACTTTGGCTTGGTGCAGCAGTTCCTTGATGCGGTGCCGCATATCAAGGCGATGAAGCGGTCGGCATGCATAGAGGGTGCACGGATGGCTCTCGCCCGTGTCAAAACATACTAGGCAGAGATGG
This sequence comes from Triticum timopheevii, assembly GCA_963921465.1. Lineage (NCBI taxonomy): Eukaryota > Viridiplantae > Streptophyta > Magnoliopsida > Poales > Poaceae > Triticum > Triticum timopheevii. Next base: position 73,612,392 of record OY997274.1, read on the forward strand.
AGGCCACCGACGTTGCATCCCGGGATTCGGACAGAAGCCGATTACCAGCCGAGCACTATTTTGAGGAAGTCCTGCAGGGCCCTCGTTTAATAGAGTCGCAGTGCTCGAAAAACGTTATGTTCAAATGACATGTATGATTTGTGAGACCATGTTTCAAATATAATATAAGGTCTTTTTATACTTGGGCGTTCAAGTGTTGAAATACCTCCTGTGCGGCCGTTAACGTATATGTGTATATAACCTGAAAGATGGCAGTCTTCGGCTTCAGCCCCCGCGCACATAGTGCGGAGGTATTTGCAAAAAAAAGCGCATTTTCACACTTAATCCAACGTCTTGGTCCTGTGAAGGAGGTGATAGCGTAGCAAACTAGGCAACCGGACTATAATGCTTTATCACTTTCACTTAGCCATAGGAGTTCGATGGTGGGGCTACTATATAGCCCCTAGGGGCACTGCGCTCTCCGAATTTCGGGGTGCGTATGTGCCTGACCGGGAAACGGTCCTTCGTTAAAGCGGAGGTATTCTAAACATCTCGGTGGTCGATCGAGTGGTTGACCAGTCTCTCGCTATATCTTGACAGTCACTTTTCGGCTTTCTCTACTAAGGTACTCACCTGGGTGAACTGGGGCACAATCGCAGTAGTTCTCTTGGTGCCGCATTAGCCGATAGAGCGGAATGTAAGGCAGCAAAACACAGGAGCCGGGCAAACCCAACATTTGACCAAAGACATGATTCGGAGCTGATGCATATAAGGCCTAACTCGAGACACCGAACACTCCCTAAGGTATTCGGTCTTTATGAAAACGGGCAGAACAATGCCCTAAGCCCCTAGTGTCCAGGTACGCGCAAAAATTTCTGACGCGGCCGATGCCAAAATGCCAGATTCCTCCTTGGTTATAGCAAAAAACCAGGGGATGTGTATCAACAAGAGACAGTAAAAAAGGTTTACGCAGGGTCTTAATCTGAAATGAATCCTTGCATCGGGTCCCTACTACACGTCTGCGCTTGTATCTCTGTTGTGCCGTATCCTGGACGGGTGTCGCACTGTGTTCATCTGTAAAAGAGAAGAATTTAGTTGGAAAAGAGTTCGTGTGAAAGATGTGCTTTGAAATAAACAGGGTATGATTCAAAGAATAAAATTGAGCTTTATTGTCTCATTTTGTGCATGCGTGGAGCCCCTTGTAAAGGGGTACGCGGCTGGTAAGCCCCTTTTTTATTTATACCAGACTCTCCTAACCGTGTCCGGGGTCTGAATGACCTGTTTAGGGGCTTTGATCAGCAAAGCCGGATTAGTGTGTGGCTGTCAAGGCAGTCTCACATTCTTCCGTAGTCGAGGAACGCTCGAAGTTACCCTTTAATGAGATGATGCCGCGTGGACCTGGCATTTTAAGTGTAAGAGACGCATAATGCGGTATTGCGTTAAAGCGGGCGAAAGCTTCGCGTCCCAATAGTGCTTGATAGCTACTTTTAAATGGGGCGATGTGGAAGATTAACTTTTCACGACGGAAGTTGTCGGATGAACGGAACACAACTTCTAGTAGTAGAGAGCCCGTACAATTGGCATATGGGCCTCGCGTCACTCCTTTAAAGGAAGTGTTGCTATGGCGAATTTTGGTTGGGTCTATCCCCATTCTGCGGATTGTGTCCCGGTATAGCAGGTTTAGATCACAGCCGCCGTCCATTAGGACTTGTGTAAATTGTATTCCGTCGATTATAGGATCCAATATCAAAGCAGTCCATCCTGCGTTTCGGATACTTCCAGAGTAATCCCTATGGTCGAAAGTTATTGGTTTTGACATCCAGTTTCTGGACTCCACTGGGGTGGACCGTTCGACGCGTACTTTAGTGGGCGCCGCTCTATTTTTCCCTATTATCACTTGAAGTGAATTCATTGTTTTGACCTCTTGTGGGAAATTCTTTTGTTTTCCGGTGCTCTGCTTGTGGGGTTCGTCATCGTCCTCACTTGGTGTGTCGAGCCCCTTGTGTTCGGCGTTAAGTCGGCCGGACTGCTTGAAGACCCAACATTCTCTGTGGGTATGGTTTGCAGGCCTCCCGGGGGTACTGTGGATTTGGCATATGCTGTCCAAGATTTTGTTTAGGTTGGATAGCTCGTCGCTGTTGTCCTTGAGAGGCGGTGTTTTGCTGTTCTGCGGAGAGCTTTTGAACCCGGCGTTGACTGCCATGCTCTTTGGGCCATTTTTCTTAGTCTGGCGCTGGTCCTTTCTGCGTCGTGGTTTCCCATTTCCATCCCTGACCTTTGATGTACTTGGGTCGCTGGTGCTGCATCTTACCAGCCAGCTATCCTCTCCCGTGCAAAAGCGGGTCATGAGGCTTGTTAGTGCGGCCACTGTTCTTGGCTTTTCCTGGCCGAGGTGTCTGGCGAGCCATTCGTCTCGGACGTTATGTTTGAAGGCTGCTAAGGCTTCGGCGTCCGGACAGTCGACTATTTGGTTCTTTTTGGTGAGGAACCTGTTCCAGAATTTGCGGGCTGACTCTCCGGGCTGCTGAATTATGTGACTTAGATCGTCTGCGTCTGGAGGGCGGACATAAGTCCCCTGAAAATTTGCCCGAAACGCATCCTCGAGCTCTTCCCAACTTCCGATGGTATTTTCTGGGAGGCTTTTGAGCCAATGCCGGGCTGGCCCTTTGAGCTTGAGGGGTAAGTATTTTATGGCGTGGAGATCACCTCCTCTAGCCATATGTATGTGTAGGATGTAATCCTCAATCCAGACTCCGGGGTCTGTTGTTCCGTCGTATGCCTCTATGTTTACGGGCTTGAATCCCGCTGGAAATTCATGATCCAGTACCTCAACGGTGAAACATAGGGGGTGTGCGGCGCCCCTGTATTTGGGTGTGCCGTGATTTTTGAATACTCGACGTGTTGTGTTGCTTTCTGGAGCTTGCTTTCTTGGCCCATAGATGGACCTGACCTGGCCATCCTTTTTGCGAGGATCCTTATGTGGATCCCGTGCCGGTTTGTGTGCGGCGCCACTTGCCGCTCTTTTTTTGTCATGTGGTCGTCTATCCGACCGGGCGGCCTCTTTGTTTTTTGATTGTGGGGGCTCTACGGCCTCCTCATCAAATTCGGGCAATAGTTTGCGCTTCAGGTAGCTCTTTACTTGGCGACTATCGCCGTATTTGTCTGCGGTCTTGAGTACTTTGCTCCATCTCGTTCTGAGTACGTCTTCCGCTGTTTTGAGCTTCCGCTTCTGCTTCTTTAGACTTCGTGCAGTGGCGACGAGCCTTTTGTGGGGGTTCTTCTGCTCCATCGATGTGTCCGGCGTGAGATCATCCGGACTGTTGTTTTCGCCGGGGATGGGTTGCCTATCCAATTCATCCTGTTCGGATGTTTTCTTGGGGGCATGTTCATCGTCCACTGGTTCGCCCTGCTCTATGGCAGGGTCTGTATGGGTGCTGTTGTTGTCGAGGCGGGACTTTGGGCGGTGCTTGCGTCACCGTTTTGGCTGTTTTTCGGGGGAATTATCCTTCGCAGTGTCTCGTTGTTCCTCGTTATCGCTTCCTTTGGGTGTATCCACCATATATACATCGTGAGTTGAGGTGGCCTTCCAGTTCCCTGTAGGCGCTGGTTCTTGGTCATCTCCGGCATCGTCGTCCATACCGTCGATGTCTTCGGAGTCGAAGTCTAGCATGTCGGTTAAGTCGTCGACAGTGGCTACTAAGTGGGTGGTGGGTGGGCTTTGAATTTCTTCGTTGTCCGCATCCCAACCATCCTGGCCATAATCCGGCCAAGGCTCTCCTGAGAAAGAGAGACATTTTAGCGAATTCAGGATGTCGCCGAAAGGCGAGTGCTGATAGATGTCCGCAGTGGTGAACTCCATGATCGGCGCCCAATCGGATTCGATTGGAAGGGGCGCGGGAAGTTCGGAGTCCGGCGAGGAGTCCGGCACCTCGGAGTCACAAGCTTCACAAGGGACAGGGTTGCAATTCGGCTCCATCGCCGTAGAGGTAGCTGCCCCCGAGGCAGTGTCTAGCCACCCATCCTCGATCGGCGCAGTCGGCTCCGAGTTAAGGGTCGGAGCGGACTCTTGTGCGGCCTCCAGGGCATTGTCCAGCAGCAGAGCTAAATCATGCCCATCATGACAGTGCGGCGCGCTCGGCTGTGGCTCGAATAAGTCGAAGATCAAGTCTCCGCGGAGGTCGGCCATATAGTTCAAACTTCCAAATCTGACCTGATGGCCAGGGGCGTAGCTTTCGATCTGCTCCAGATGGCCAAGCGAGTTGGCCCGTAGTGCAAAGCTGCCGAATACAAAGATCTGTCCGGGGAGAAAAGTCTCACCCTAGACCGCATCGTTGTTGATGATCGAAGGAGCCATCGGGCCTATGGGCGACGACACAGAGGAACTCTCAATGAAAGCACCAATGTCGGTGTCAAAACCGGCGAATCTCGGGTAGGGGGTCCCAAACTGTGCGTCTAGGTGGATGGTAACAGGAGACAAGGGACACGATGTTTTTACCCATGTTCGGGCCCTCTCGATGGAGGTAAAACCCTACTCCTGCTTGATTGATATTGATGATATAGGTAGTACAAGAGTAGATCTACCACGAGATCAAGGAGGCTAAACCCTGGAAGCTAGCCTATGGTATGATTGTTGTTCGTCCTACGGACTAAAACCCTCCGGTTTATATAGACACCATAGAGGGCTAGGGTTACACAGAGTCGGTTACAATGGTAGGAGATCTACATATCCGTATTGCCAAGCTTGCCTTCCACGCCAAGGAAAGTCCCATCCGGACACGGGACGGAGTCTTCAATCTTGTATCTTTATAGTTTTGGAGTCCGGCCAATGATGATAGTTCAGCTATCCGGACACCCCCTAGTCCAGGACTCCCTCAGTTGTGCTGCTTCGCTCAATGCAGCTCCGGTCTATTTCCATTTTTCTAAGGGTTTCCTCGTAGATGAGGTTTAATTCGCTGCCGCCATCCATGAGTACCTTAGTAAGGCGAAAGCCGTCCACTATTGGACTGAGGACCAATTCGGCTGGTGCTCAGGCTGTTCGGAATTTAGGTTCGTCACTGGCGTTAAAGGTAATAGCCGTGTCGCTCCATGGATTTATTGTTGCTATTTGGTAGACTTCGGCAAGGCTGCGGAGTGTTCATTTTCGCATATTGTTTGATGCGAAAGTCTCGAAGACTGTTAATACCGTACTGGTACTGCAGGGCTGGTCCTCTGGGGCTAGAAGTTCTTCGCCACTTTTGGCCACCTGCCATAGTATCCAACATGCTCGAAGGCTATGCGTTGGAGTGGCGCCCTCTATGCTATGAATTTTGCAAGGTCCGTTGAGCCATCCCTCCAGTACAGTTCCGTGCCCTTTAGGTTTTTTTTTGCTTTTTGGTTTTTAACCCAGGTGCCTGAATATGATGCACCCTTTTATTTCGGACTAGGGTTGTGTTCGGAGCCGGATTGTCCCAAAATTTGGTTTCGGCTTTCCAGGCGCTCTCCATTGCACAGTACTTTTGTACTATGGACGCCAGGTCGGCGAAGCGTGTAATTTCGCGACGACTTATGGCGTTCATGATTCCCTTGTCCGTGCAATTATTGCAGAAAATTGAGATTGCGCTTTCCTCACGGCAGTCCTTTATCCTGTCCATAACCAGGAGGAATCTGGCCCAGTAATGATGTACTGTTTCAGTCGGCTCTTGCCGGATTCGATATAGATCCCTTGTGTTCGGGTGGGCGGGTGGAATTAAATTCGGAACCCCGTCCAATCTAAGACTCAAGGGCCGAAAACTTTTTGAACTTGGAAGCTTGGGTTGTTGGATGTTGTCTGACAAATCTGGCCCGCTGCCTGAATTTAGGTTCAGTGCTTGGTTGACGTCCGTCCCTCCGCGGGAATCCGGCATGGAGGGGTCGGGAATTCGGACATAGCTTCTCCTTAATGTAGGAGAAGAGTCGCCGTGCTGTTCCTCCACCACAGCAACATGGTGGGAGGCCTGGGGAGAGTTGATCTCTCTAAGATCGGTTTTAAGCCCAATCTGATCGTAGTCTGTGGCGACTCCCAGGGCGGCGATGCGATCCAAGAGCTCGTTTAAGGAGGAGAGCTCCATCGGATCTAGCTGCTCGGCAAATTCTGAGTTGACGTGGAGATCGCTTTTGATGACCTGAGAGGTCATCATTGGCGAGGCGGCCGAATAGGCGGTCATAAGAAAACCGCCTAGCCAGATAGTTTGGCTGATGGCCAAAGCTCCTTTGGCAATGGTGCCATCTTTTAATACGGGACGAGGCATCCTTCCAGATTGCGATGACACAAAGGAACTCTCAATAAAAGCACCAATGTCGGTGTAAAAACCGGCGGATCTCGGGTAGGGGGTCCCGACCTGTGCGTCTAGGCGGATCGTAACAGGAGACAAGGGACACGATGTTTTTACCAAGGTTCGGCCCTCTCGGTGGAGGTAAAACCCTACTCCTGCTTGATTAATATTGATGATATGGGTAGTACAAGAGTAGATCTACCACGAGATCAAGGAGGCTAAACCCTAGAAGCTAGCGTATGGTATGATTGTTGTCCGTCCTACGGACTAAAACCCTCCGGTTTATATAGACACCGGAGAGGGCTAGGGTTACGCACATTCGGTTACAATGGTAGGAGATCTACATATCCGTATTGCCAAGCTTGCCTTCCACGCCAAGGAAAGTCCCATCCGGACACGGGACGAAGTCTTCAATCTTGTATCTTCATAGTCTTGGAGTCCGGCCAATGATGATAGTTCGGCTATCCGGACACCCCCTAGTCCAGGACTCCCTCAACTGTCCTTTCGTAGAAATCTTGTGAACTTGTGGCTTGCTATACTAAATTGGAGAACAAACATATCCAGCTCGAACTTGACTTGAAGCTTGTCCAGGAGAACTTCACGAAGGAGAAGGAGGAAGCAAAAGGTATGTTTGGTGAGAATCTTGACAACTGCCTTTATTTTTTTTGTCCACTCCTGATTCTAATCTCATTGTCACTTTGGAGATAAACTAAAGGAGGCTCTGAATAAGAAGGACCTTGACCTCGCCGAGGCGCAGAAAGCGGCTTCGGACAAGATGAATGAGGGAGTCCTGGACTAGGGTGTGTCCAGACAGCCGGACTATCATCGTCCGCCGGACTCCAAGACTACGAAGATACAAGATTGAAGACTCTGTCCCGTGTCCGGATGGGACTTTCCTTGGCGTGGAAGGCAAGCTTGGCGATACGGATAAGTAGATCTCCTACCATTGTAACCGACTCTGTGTAACCCTAGCCTTCTCCGGTGTCTATATAAACCGGAGGGCTTTAGTCCGTAGGACAACATACATTACTACAATCATACCATAGGCTAGCTTGAGGGTTTAGCCTCCTTGATCTCGTGGTAGATCCACTCTTGTACTACCCATATCATCAATATTAATCAAGCAGGACGTACGGTTTTACCTCCATCAAGAGGGCCCGAACCTGGGTAAAACATCGTGTCCCTTGTCTCCTGTTACCATCCGCCTAGACGCACAGTTCGGGACCCCCTACCCGAGATCCGCCGGTTTTGACACCGACATTGGTGCTTTCATTGAGAGTTCCTCTGTGTCGTCAATGATAGGCTCGATGGCTTCTTCAATCAACAACGCTGTTCAGGGTGAGACATTTCTCCCCGGACAGATCTTTGTATTCGGCGGCTTCGCACTGCGGGCTAATTCACTCGGCCATCTGGAGCAGATCGAAAGCTACGCCCCTGGCCATCAGGTCAGATTCGGAAACCTAAACTTCACGGCCGACATCCGTGGGGACTTCATCTTCGACGGGCTCGAGCCATAGCCAAGTGTGCCGCACTGTTACGATGGGCATGATCTAGCTCTGCCGCCGAACAGTGCCTTGGTGGCCGCACAAGAATCCGCTCCGGCCTTTAGACCAGAGCCGATCGCCCGGATCGAGGACCGGTGGTTGGACACCGCCTCGGGGGCTTCAACTTCCACGGCGATGGATCTGAACACTAACCTTGTCCCTCGCGAAGCTCGTGACTCCGAGGTGCCGGACTCCAGACCTCCCGCGCCCCTGCCATTCGAATCTGATTGGGCGCCGGTTACGGAATTCACCGCCGCGGACATCTTCCAACACTCGCCCTTTGGCGATATCCTAAATTCGCTAAAGCATCTCTCGCTATCCGGAGAGTCCTGGCCGGATAATGGTCAGGATGGTTGGGATACGGACGACGAAGAAATTCAGAGCCCACCCACCACCCACTTTGTAGCCACTGTCGACGATCTAACCGACATGCTAGACTACGACTCCGAAGACATCGATGCTATGGACGACGATGCCGGAGACGAACAGGAACCAGCGCCTATAGGGCACTGGAAGACCACCTCGTCATACGACATATACATGGTGGACACCCCAAAAGATGGGGACGACGAAGAAGCAGCAGAGGCAGATTCCTTAAAGAAACAGCCCAAGCGCCGGCGTCAGCGGCACCGCTCTAAATCCCGCCACAGCAAGAATGGAGATTCCAGCACAGGAGATAATAATACCCCAGAGAGTGCCGAAGACAATCCCCTCCAGCAAGACTCAGCGTAGGAGGATGCAGAAGCAAGCCCTCACGAGAGGGCGGCAGACGAAGAGGTCGAGGAATATAACTATATACCTCCCTCCGAAGACGAGGCAAGCCTCAACGACGACGAATTCGTCGTGCCCGAGGATCCCGTCGAACAAGAGCGTTTCAAATGCAGGCTCATTGCCACGGCAAATAGCCTAAAGAAAAAGCAGCAACAACTTCAAGCTAATCAGGACCTGCTGGCCGATCGATGGACCGAGGTCCTCGCGGCCGAAGAGTATAAACTCGAACGCCCCTCTAAAAGCTACCCAAGACGCAAGTTGCTCCCCCGATTAGAGGAGGAAGCATACATACCTTCATCACCAGCGCACGATACGGCAGACCGACCACCCCGTGGTCGCGACAGAGAGGCATCCAGGCCCTCCACCAACACCGTACACCGGTATCTCTCCAAAAGTGCGAAGCCAAGAGGGAACTCGCCGGACTTGCGAGATATATTGGAGGACAAAGCAAGGCAATCCAGATCCATCTACGGATCACGAGGGCGCCACACGACCCATGACGAATACCGTCGCGCCAGATACAATAACTCCGGCCGGGCCGAACACAGCAGACAACGCTCTCTCGAGCTATGTCGTGATATTACCCAATATATTGGCGCCGCACACCCGCTATGCTTCACTGACGAAGTAATGGATCATCAAATCCCTGAAGGGTTTTAACCCGTAAACATCGAATCCTACGATGGCACAACAGACCCCGCGGTTTGGATCGAAGATTATCTCCTTCACATCCATATGGCCCGCGGCGACGATCTCCATGCCATCAAGTATCTCCCACTCAAGCTTAAAGGACCAGCTCGGCATTGGCTTAACAGCTAGCCCGCAGAGTCAATTGGGTGCTGGGAAGACCTGGAAGACGCATTCCTCGACAACTTCCAGGGCACGTATGTGCGGCCACCAGACGCCGATGACCTAAGCCACATAATTCAGCAGCCAGACGAATCGGCCAGACAATTCTGGACACGGTTCTTGACAAAGAAAAACCAAATCGTCGACTGTCCGGATGTAGAGGCCCTCGCAGCCTTCAAACATAACATCTGTGACGAGTGGCTAGCCCGGCACCTGGGACAGGAAAAGCCGAAATCTATGGCAGCCCTCACATCATTAATGACCCGCTTCTGCACGGGAGAGGATAGCTAGCTAGCTCGCAGCAACAACCTCAGTAAAAACTCTGGCAGTCCGGATACTAAGGACCACAATGGCAGGTCGCATTGAAGCAAAAATAAATGCCGCATTAACGGCGACGATAAGGAGGATACGGCAGTCAACGCCGGATTCCGAGGCTCTAAACCCGGTCAGCGGAAGAAGCCATTCAAAAGAACCACTCCGGGTCCGTTCAATTTGGACCGAATACTCGACCGCCTATGCCAGATACACGACACCCCTGAAAAGCCAGCTAATCACACCAACAGAGATGGCTGGGTGTTCAAGCAGGCAGGCAAGTTAATTGCCGAAAACAATGACAAGGGGCTAAACAGCGACGACGAGGAAGAGACCCGACCCCCGAACAATAGAGGACAGAAGGGTTTCCCCCCACAAGTCCGGACGGTGAACATGATTTATGCAACCCATATACCCAAGAGGGAGCGGAAGCGTGCACTAAGGGACGTATACGCGATGGAGCCAGTCGCCCCGAAGTTCAATCCATGGTCCGCTTGTCCGATCACTTTCGATCGAAGAGACCATCCGACCAGTATCCGCCATGGCGGATTCGCCGCATTGGTTTTAGACCCAATCGTCGATGGATTTCACCTCACGAGAGTCCTGATGGACGGTGTCGTGGTTCTAAGTCTGACAGTAGAGTGGGGGGTAGGTATGGAGAGGCAAGGTCCTAGCTATGGAGAGGTTGTGAACACAAGCGATGTACGAGTTCAGGCCCTTCTCGGAGGAAGTAAAAGCCCTACGTCTCGGAGCCCTGAGGCGGTCGAGTGGATTATCAGTGTAGGTATTACAAGAGTGCGAACCCCTCTGCCTGTGGAGGGGGGTGGCTTATATAGAGTGCGCCAGGACCCCGGCCAGCCCACATAATGGAGAGGTTAAAGTACATTAAGCTTAGGGCGTTACTGGTAACGCCCCTCATAAAGCGCCTTAACTATCATTAAGTCTATTCAATTACAAGCCGTTGCATTGCAGAGTGCCTTCTGACCTTCTGGTGGTCGAGTGTATCTTCATGGTCGAGTGAGTCTTCCATGGTCGAGTCCTTCCAGTCAGTCGAGTGGGTTCCTCGTTGGTCGACTGGAAGATGATCTCTTCTAAGAGTGCCCTTGGGTAGGACGTTTAGGTCAGGCCTATGACCCTACCCTAGGTACATGAATCCATCATTAGCCCCCGAATGGATTGAGGCTTGAGTGAGGAAGGAGTTGATGCTGTTTCCGATTGTCTTTTGCATACTGGCTATGTGTTGTTCTGGATCAAGATCTTCTTTGTTGATAACGAGCAACTTTTCTTCAGTCGACTCGATCCATTCTTGTTCTTTCGTCGAGTGATCTTTTATACTTCGCTGTTCCCGAGCGACGGATCGCAAGAAATCTCGCACTTGACAGATCGATCTGCCGCTCGCGGATTCCGGGGGATACGAAATTTGGGGAAGTGCGCGAAGCGGAACAAACCGCGGTGCTCGGACGGGACAGGACATGGATGCCTCGATCTCCGCGCCGCTTTTTCCGCCACGTATCATGCAATGCAACTGTTTCGGGATATGATTGGATTGCCCGGGTCCACCTGTCATCCACTCGGAAGGGATGTTATAAATGCGACTTGTGAGGGTTTCTGCACAGTACCCTGTTCTTCCTCCTCTGCTCACCGCAACTGCTGTCGCCCCCGCTACTCTCTCTCTCGCGCACTTCGCCGGCGGCCATGGGCAAGGAGAAGACGGCGGTGCTGGAGCGCACGAAGAAGGCGTCGGCGGCGGAAAAGGCGTCGGCGGCCGAGAAGGCGAAGGGGAGATCCACCAGCCGCAGCGGTTCTTCGTCGAGATCCCGCTCGCCGAAGGGCTGGGTCCAGGGAGATTGGATCCAGTCGACCATCAGGGAGAAGGATCTCCTCGACATGGCCGACGACGGGCTGATCCCCCACGGCGCTGCAAGGCTTCCTGGCAAAGAGTGGCAGCCTCAGCCGGAGGAGGGTGAGTGTGTGCTCCTGGCCACCCATGTCGATCGAGGATTTTCCCTGCCGCCGAGTGTTTTCTTTCGTGGCTTCTTGAATTTCTTTGGAGCCCAGCTCCACCATTTTACTCCAAACTCCATCGCGTATCTTGCTGCATTTGTATCCATGTGCGAAAACTTCCTGGGCTGTCGACCGCACTGGGGTTTGTTCAAGCACATCTTCACATGTCGTTCTCAGACTGTGAAGAAAGCGAGTCCAGGTGATGAAAAGACCCAAGTGGTTCAGATGTGCGGGGGCCTAGGAATCCAAGTGAGAAATAAGAGCACCTTCCCGGCTATGTCTTTTCCCGAGTCGGTCAGGGGTTGGCAGTCGACCTGGTTCTACTGCCAGAATGAGCTGACGCCGGGACAGTCGAGTGGACTTCCTCCATTCACCATGAGTCGAGTGAACAAACCCTCCTCCCTGAAGGTGGTTCCAGAGGAGAGAGCTGATGTGAAGATGTTGATGGATCGCGTGGTACAGCTGGTTCGGGACGGTGTGACTGGCATGGACCTCTTGGAGGTTTTCCTTCGGAGGCGAATCCAGCCTCTTCAGTTCTGGAGCCACTGCATGTGGCTGTACTGCGGAACCGAAGACGAGACTCGTGTCCACCCGGAGGCAGTCGACGATGCCATAGTGGAAAGATGGATGGCCGCGATCACTGGGAACAAGGACAACCCTCGCGGATCCCGGAGGATTTCTCCACTTGACCATAATAGCGTTCCAGATAAGGTACACTTGTTCTGCTTTCCATTGTATGTCTGTTGAATGTGTTTCTGTAATTTGGTCGATTGAGCTCTGCCTTGACGTTTTCCAGGCCCTTACCGAGCTGTACTCAATGCCCAACGGAGCTCAGGCTCCAACTGAGGAGGGAGAAGCCAGCGGGGGTGAGAGCCAGGAAGAGTGGGATTCAGATGCTGCTGAGGACGATGATGACGACGACGACGACGATGAAGATGAAGTAGAGGAGGAGGAGGAGGAGGAGGTTGCACCACCGCGCTCGGAAAGGCGGTCGAAACTTGTTCACGACCCTTCGACTGAACGCGGTAAGGGTGTTGCGACTGTCTCGCAGTCGACCAAACGCCCTCGGACCGCTTCTCCGGTGCCGACTGAGAAGGCGCCGAAGCAGTCGAAGGTAGCTCCGTCGAGGCCAACCAAGCCTCTGCCGAAAATGAAGGTGTTCACCCCCACCATATCAGGGTAACCTTATTACTTAAGTCTTCCTGTTCTGTACAAGCTTTATCTCTGGCTGATACTTGAATTAACCGACTGATTCTTTGGAACTTCAGTGCTGCGACTTCCGAAACCTCAGGCAAGGCCGAGGACCATGAGATGGAGGACGCGGCAACCTCAAATCCTGGTATTGTATCCTTGATTCTGTTCTTAGTCGACTGACTTATGGTCTCTAACTTTGATTCTTTTCTGAAGCTCCAACCAATGACATTATCACCCTTCCTGATGACGATGATGAGGATGAAGAACCACTGAGGTATAGGAGGAGCAGGAAGGCGGCCACTGGCAAAGCAGCTCAAGATGTGACGGCGCCCGAGACTGTTGCCACGGAGGGGGAGAACACCACTCGACCCACCGTGTCTTTCGCGGTGCCGCTGACAAGTGCTTGTCCCCCTTCGTCGAGTGCTGGGCAACCTTCGCTCTTCACCATGCACCACGTCCCGGAGGACCAAGCTAGCGCTGCTAAGGAGGCGATACGCCAAGCAGGGATCATGATGGAGCAGGTGAAGATCATCCGGGATGCAAGCCAAGCAGCTTATGACGCCAGCTCCGCTCTTCAAAGCAATGTTCAATTCAGTCGACCACCGCCTGTTCTGTTAGGATATGCTATCAAAACTTCTTTTCTTTCTGAAATTCATAGCAGTCACCCACTGGGTGTGTTGATAAAAACTCCGTGTTAGCGGGGGCACGCTGAGTGCACCCGCTGGGTGTAGTCCCCAAGGCTAAGGTCGACTGCTGGCAGTCGGCTTTAGGCTTTATAAGTAAAGATTGATCACCATTCGACTAAAACGAATGGGTTTCTGAAACCAGTGGGGCACGCTGAGTGCACCCACTGGGTGTAGTCCTCGAGACTGTGGTCGACTGCTGGCAGTTGATTACAGTCTGAAGAAGCTTTGGTCGACTGGTCGACTTTTTTTTTTGGTCGACTGGTCGACTCTGTCTTGAATAGGACCAGTGGGGGCACACTGAGTGCACCCACTGGGTGTAGTCCCCGAGACTACGGTCGAATGCTTGCATTCGACTGTGGTCTTAGAAACGTATGATTTTTCTCTATTCACTCGGAAGTGAATCATCTTTGACATTTTGTCGATTGATTCTTCGTAGAAATCATGTGATCTTGCGGCGCGCTATACTGAACTGGAGCAGAAGCATATTCAGCTCGAGTTGGACTTGAAGCTAGTGCAAGAGAATCTGACGAAGGCGAAGGAGGAGACCAAAGGTATGTTCGGTGAGACTTCGACTACTCCTTTCTCCTCTCATCTGTTTCAAATCCGACTTTGCTGTAATTTACAGGCAAGGTGAAGGAGGCCCAGAGGAAGAAGGATCTTGAGCTGTCTGAGAAGATCAAGCTTGCCGACGAGAAGTTAGCCTCAGTCACCAAGCTCGAACAGGACAATACCAATCTGAAAGCTGCTCTGGCCATTGCCACCAAGGATGTTGACCGACTGAAAGCTAACAAGACCACTCTGACTGAGAATATCAACCAGTTGACTAGAAAGAAGAATGACCTGGAAGGCTTCCTGGGTGGTCTTGCTAAAAAATTGTTCCTTATGCTCGAAGGTAATCTTTTATACTCGACCAATTCTTCCAACTGTGATGTTCCCATTCGACTATTGTCTTGACTCGGGGTTTTTTCTTTGCAGAATTCTGTCGCAACTTTGAAGAAGAAACCAGCCAGTTGGAGCTGAACCTTGACCCTGTCAATTGTCCGGTGAATGATGAAGTTGCCACGAATGTCTTCCGACTGGAGTCCCGCGTTGCAGCTGTAGTGGACTACCTCGCAAGGTTGAAGGTTGCTACGTCCTGCATCGACTCGATGCTCTGGCCCGGGGCGACACTCCAAAATGACCTCGAGTCACTGATGGCTCGATTGAACGCCGTCCCTGACCGAGTGCAGGAGTGGAAGAAGTCCTCAGCTCGGCGTGGCGCAGATGTCGCCCTGTGCCTGGCGCGAGTCCACTGCAAAGATGCACGAGAAGATAAGCTGGCGGCTCTCCGAGTGGCCAACACCAAGAAACATGACTTCAGGTCCTTCATGGAAACTTTCATCGCTGCTGCTACACGGATCGCAGATGGGATCGACCTCGATGAGTTCGTTGCTCCTTCCAGCCCTCCACAGGAGGGGTAAACAACTTCCTTTAAGTCTGACACTTTAAATTTGCCTCGGTATGCCGAGTGGAATTGTAACCGATAAAACCTTAACAGGCTTAGTGCCTGAGCACTCTCGGTTCCTTTAGGTATCGACCTAAACTTGGATTGGATATTTGGATATGATTGCTTTTGGCTCGAATTGCCCTTTTCAGGTTCACAGCAAGATGCCTACTTGCAGTCGACTTATTCCTTAGGCGAGCACTGGGCTGCAGCTAAGCCCCCGAGTGAGAGGTTTGCTCTTCACTCGGTAGGATTTGTTTTTTATACCTTAGGCGAGCGCTGGGCTGCAGCTAAGCCCCCGAGTGAGAGGTTTGCTCTTCACTTGGTAGGATTTCTTATACCTTAGGCGAGCACTGGGCTGCAGCTAAGCCTCCGAGTGAGAGGTTTGCTCTTCACTCGGTAGGATTTTTTACACCTTAGGCGAGCGCTGGCTGCAGCTAAGCCCCCGAGTGAGAGGTTTGCTCTTCACTCGGTAGGATTTTTTATACCTTAGGCGAGCACTGGGCTGCAGCTAAGCCCCCGAGTGAGAGGTTTGCTCTTCACTCGGTAGGATTTCCGTTGTATTTGTGGCGAAGCTCGGAGGAGAGGGTCGCAGTCGACCTGCACCTCGTCTTCCTTGCGAGCGCACATTATACTTATGGTGTAGCTCGGAGGAGAGGGTCGCAGTCGACCTGCGCCTCGTCCTCCTTGCGAGCGTACGTTGTACTTATGGCATAGCTCGGAGGAGAGGGTCGCAGTCGACCTACGCCTCATCCTCCTTGCTAGCGTACGTTGTACTTATGGCGTAGCTCGGAGGAGAGGGTCGCAGTCGACCTGCGCCTCGTCCTTCTTGCGAGCGTACGTTGTACTTAGGCGAGTACTTGGACTGCAGCTAAGCCCCTGAGTGGAAGTCTAGCTTACCACTCGGTAGGATTTTTAGTTACTTAGGCGAGCACTGGGCTGCAGCTAAGCCCCCGAGTGGAAGTCTGGCTTACCACTCGGTAGGATTTTTTAGTTAGTTAGGCGAGCACTGGGCTGCAGCTAAGCCCCCGAGTGGAAGTCTGGCTTACCACTCGGTAGGATTTTTTAGTTACTTAGGCGAGCACTGGGCTGCAGCTAAGCCCCCGAGTGGAAGTCTGGCTTACCACTCGGTAGGATTTTTATAACTTAGGCGAAGCGGATTCGCGGCTAAGCCTCCGAGTGGAAGTCTGGCTTACCACTCGGTAGGATTTGCATAAACTTAGGCGAAACGGATTCGCGGCTAAGCCACCCACTGGGGGAAAAATTTGACTGGATAAAAATAAAAAGTGACAAAAATTATGAAGGAATTATGACACTATTATTTCGAAAATCCATAAACTACAGAAGTATTTTATTACAACTCATCCGAGTGAAAAACTTTAAGTGTAAAACGGGCGGAGCAGATCCGCATTCCAAGCTCGGGGCTCTTCGATATTGTGTTCGACGTTGTAGAGACGATATGCCCCGTTGTGGAGAACCTTTGTGACGATGAAGGGCCCTTCCCAGGAGGGAGCGAGCTTATGTTGTTTCTGCTGATCCACTCGGAGGACCAAATCCCCTTCCTGGAAGGCTCGACCTCTCACATTTCTGGCGTAAAGGCGACGCAAGTCTTGCTGGTAGATGGTCGAGCGGATCAGAGCCATCTCCCTTTCCTCCTCTAGGAGGTTGACTGCATCCTGACGCGCTTGCTCAGCTTCTGCTTCGTTGTAAAGTTCAATTCGGGGAGCGTTGTGAAGAAGATCACTCGGTAGGACTGCTTCAGCTCCATAGACCAAGAAGAATGGAGTTCTTCCGGTCAACCGATTAGGCGTGGTCCGCAAACCCCAAAGCACTGAAGGGAGTTCGTCGACCCATGCTCCAGCCGCATGCTTGAGATCTCGCATCAGTCGGGGCTTCAAACCCTTGAGGATTAATCCGTTGGCCCATTCTGCCTGTCCATTCGACTGTGGATTGGCGACTGAAGCGTAGTCGACTCGCGTGCCTTGAGCGTTGCAGAAATCCTTGAATTCTTCCGAGTCAAAATTCGACCCATTATCCGTGATAATGCTGTGCGGGACCCCATATCTGAACGTCAGCTCTCTGATGAAGGAAACAGCAGTACCGGCGTCAAGACTCTTGATTGGTTTAGCTTCAATCCACTTGGTGAACTTGTCGACTGCTACCAGCACATGCGTGAAACCGCTCCGACCTGTTCGCAAGGGACCGACCATGTCCAACCCCCATACTGCGAAAGGCCAGACGAGTGGAATGGTCTTCAGAGCTGACACAGGCTTGTGTGACATATTGGAATAGAACTGACATCCTTCGCACTTGTCAACTATTTCTTTCGCCATCTCATTCTCCCTTGGCCAGTAAAATCCGGCTCGGTATGCTTTGGCTACAATGGTCCGAGAGGACGCATGGTGACCACAGGTCCCCGAGTGGATGTCATTGAGTATGACTCGACCTTCTTCTGGCGTTATGCATTTCTGACCAACTCCAGTCGGGCTTTCTCTATACAGCTGTCCTTTGATAACGGTAAAGGCTTTGGATCGACGGACGATCTGTCGAGCCTCTTCCTCATCTTCTGGGAGCTCTTTTCTCAGAATATATGCGATGTATGGAATTGTCCAGTCGGGAGTGATCACTAAAACTTCCATGACCAAGTCGACCACTGCTGGGACCTCAACCACAGTCGGGTCTGTGGCACTCTTGGGCTGTGGAGCTTCCTCTGTGAAGGGATCTTCTTTAACTGACGGAGTGTGTATATGCTCCAAAAACACACCGCTCGGAATGGCTTCTCTTTTGGAACCTATCTTCGCCAGATCATCTGCTGCTTGATTTTTCAGTCGGGGGATGTGATGGAGCTCCAACCCCTCGAACTTCTTTTCCAGCTTCCTCACTGCATTGCAGTATCCAGTCATGGCTGGGCTTCTCACGTCCCACTCCTTCATCACCTGGTTGACCACTAAATCTGAGTCGCCATAGACCATCAGGCGACGGACGCCGAGTGAGATGGCCATGCGCAATCCATATAAGAGGGCCTCGTACTCTGCCTCATTGTTGGAGGAATCAAAGTGAATCTGGAGCACATACTTAAGCTTATCTCCTCTGGGGGAAACCAGAACAACCCCAGCACCGGAACCATTCAGCATTTTAGAGCCATCAAAGAACATGGTCCAATGCTCCGAGTGAACTTCAGTCGGCTGCTGTTGTTCAATCCACTCGGCAAGGAAATCCGCTATAGCCTGGGACTTAATGGCTTTCTTTGCCTCAAATTTGATATCAAGGGGAAGAATTTCAATCGCCCATTTCGCCACTCGACCGGTTGCGTCTCTGTTGTGCAGAATCTCTGATAAAGGAGCGTCGCTGACGACTGTGATAGAATGATCAGAGAAATAATGAGCAACCTTCTTCATGGTCATGTATATGCCATACACAAGCTTCTGATAATGAGGATATCTCTGCTTGGATGGAGTCAAGACGTCAGACAAATAATACACCGGGCGCTGAACTTTGAAGGCCTTTCCTTCCTCTTCCCGCTCGACCGTAAGCACTGTACTGACGACTTGTCCAGTGGCTGCAATATAAAGCAACAGAGGCTATTTGCTGATTGGAGTAGCAAGCACCGGCTGGGTGGAGAGTAGAGCTTTTAGCTCGGCAAACGCTGCATCAGCTTTTGGAGTCCACTCGAACTTGTTGGCTTTCTTCATCAGTCGGTAAAGAGGCAATGCCTTTTCACCGAGTCGTGAGATGAATCGACTTAATGCGGCCAAGCATCCAGTAAGCTTCTGGACGTCGTGCACTCGCACGGGGCGTTTCATTCGGAGAATAGTGCCGATCTTCTCAGGATTAGCATCGATCCCTCGTTCGGAAACGAGAAAACCGAGTAATTTTCCACCAGGAACTACGAATGTGCACTTTGACGGATTGAGCTTGATATCGTACCTTCTGAGGTTGGCAAATGTTTCGGCGAGGTCAGCAAGCAGGTCGGAACCTTTTCGCGACTTAACGACGATATCATCCATATACGCTTCCACATTCCGACTGATTTGAGTGAGGAGACACTTCTGAATCATTCGCATAAATGTGGCTCCGGCATTCTTGAGGCCGAATGGCATGGTGACATAGCAGAAGCACCCGAATGGAGTGATGAAAGCTGTATTTATTTCATCAGGCCCATACAGACGGATCTGATGATACCCGGAATATGCATCTAGAAAAGACAATCTCTCACATCCCGCGGTCGAGTCAACAATTTGATCTATGCGGGGGAGAGGAAAATGATCTTTCGGGCAGGCCCGATTGATGTGCTTAAAGTCAATGCACATGCGGAGCGAGTTGTCCTTCTTGGGAACCATGACGACATTAGCGAGCCACTCGGAGTGGTATATCTCGCGGATAAATCCTGCTGCCAACAGTCGAGCCACTTCTTCACCAATAGCTTTTCTCTTCTGGACGGCGGACCGCCGAAGATGCTCTTTGACTGGTTTTGCTGACTTGTCGACTCGGAGGCGATGCTCAGCCAGTCCCCTGGGAACACCTGGCATGTCAGCTGGCTTCCATGCGAAAATGTCCCAGTTCTCACGGAGGAACTGGATGAGTGCTTCTTCCTATTTCGGGTCGAGTGTCGTGGAGATGTGTGTCGGGGCTGCATTGGGGTCAGTCAGGTGAATATGAACTGGCTTCGTCTCACCAGACGACTGAAATGCAGATTCTGTGGCCGGCTTCTTTGATCGCAACAAATCACTCGGATCTGCGTTTTGCTTGTATTCTTCGAATTCGACCGCTGTCACTTGGGAGTCGGCAATCTTCGAGCCCTTCTGAAAGCACTCTTCTGCCTTTTTCCGATCGCCGGTGACAGTGATCGCTCCCTTGGGTCCTGGCATTTTCAGTTTGAGGTACACGTAACATGGTCGAGCCATGAATCGTGCGTAGGCTGGCCTCCCCAAAATGGCGTGGTATGCACTCTGAAAATCCACAACCTCAAAGGTCAACTTTTCCTTGCGAAAGTGCTTGGAATCACCAAAAACCACATCCAGAGCTATTTGGCCGAGTGAGTTGGCCTTCTTCCCTGGTATGACTCCGTGGAAACTCATGTTGCTGGTGCTCAGTCGGGACATCGGAATGCCCATCCCTTTCAATGTATCTGCATATAACAAGTTCAGCCCACTACCACCATCCATCAGCACTTTCGTCAGTCGAGTGCCTTCGACAATTGGATCGACCACCAACACTTGCCGCCCAGGGGTGGCAATATGAGTCGGATGATCAGATTGGTCGAATGTGATGGGTGTTTGGGACCACTTCACATAACTTGGCTTTACTGGGGCAACCATGTTCACCTCACGGTTAATGACTTTCAGTCGACTTTTGCTTTCCACATCTGCGAAGATCATCAGAGTGGAGTTGACATGCAGATATTCTTCCTCACTGTCCTCTTTGTCTCCGGCCTTGTCTGGCTCCTTCTCCTTATCCTTAGACTGTTTTCCTTGAAACTGTTGGATCAGGAGTCGACACTGGCGAGTGGTGTGCTTTGGGTAAATGATGTTGCCCTCTTCATCTTTCTTCGTGTGAATATGGCATGGCATATCCATCACGTCATTGCCTTCTTTATCTTTTACTTTCTTAGGATTCCAGGACCCTTTTGGCTTCCCCTTGAACTTCCCCTGAGTCACGGCCAGGGCCTCACCAGGAGCTGTTGGCTCAGCTTTCCGCTTCTGCTTCCGACTGGAATTTCCCTTTTCCGACTGACTTGGCTTGTACTTGCCGCTTCGGAGTCGGTCCTCTTCCTCGCCGTTGGCGTACTTGGTAGCAATCTCCATCATTCAACTCAGGGTCATGTCGCCGGTTCGACCAAACTTCAGACTCAATTCTCTATTCTTGACGCCATCTTTGAAGGCGCAAACTGCCTGATGATCGGACACATTTTCCACAGTATGGTGCAGAGTAATCCACCTCTGAATGTACTCTCGGAGAGTTTCATTGGTCTTCTGCACACAAACTTGCAGCTCTGTCAAACCAGCCGGTCGCTTGCAGGTCCCTTCAAAAGTCCTGACGAACACTCGGGACAAATCTTCCCAAGTATATATACTGCTAGGAGGTAACTGATTCAGCCATGCTCTGGCAGAACCTTCCAACATGAGGGGCAAATGCTTCATGGCCACCTCGTCATTCCCACAACCAATCTGAACAGCCACTCGGTAATCTTCAAGCCAAGTTTCAGGCTTGGACTCCCCAGTGAACTTGCTGACTCCTGTTGCCAATCTGAAATTGGGGGGGATCACTGCGGCTCTGATAGCCCTGCTAAAACACTCCGGACCAGAAACATGCACTCGACTGCTGGTGGGTGCATCCCTCTCGGGTCCGCCTCGATGGGCTCTATTCCGGTCGACCAAGCCTTGCACGATGATGGATCGCGCGTCGAAGCCTGGTTCCCTGGGGTCGACTGGAACTCTTCGCCCCGTACAGAACTGACGTCTGTCATCCTGCCGCCGAGGAGCGTAAGACCCTTCCCTCGGAGGGGAAAGGGGCACTCGACGCCTGTCATCCCGGTCATGTTGGTCTCCATACTGATCTCGCCGGTTGTCGCGCCCTTCTCGCCGCGGAGGCGATCGGGGACTGTGAGCCGACTGGACAGTATTCGCAGCGACGGTCGACTATGAATTCTGTTGCGCGACTGAGACACGGCTGAGTTTTGGTCTCCTGCTGCTCGGAGTAAATCTCTGATTTGCATCAAGCCTCTCCCAGCTTCCGACTGAGAAGGCTGGATGGACTCTGCTATACGGGTTGCAGCTGCTAAATTCTGAATCGGCGTGCGGTATACCTGAGTCGGCGGGAAGAGTCGACGTCGATTGGCTTCAGGAATTCGTTGCCGCGCGCGCTTGTCGAGTGCTCGTTGAAGATTCTCCAAGCGAGTGCGTTCAGCCACATTGGCCAAACGTGCCTCCTCCAAGGCGCGAGCCTCGGGGGTTTCTCCTGCGATGGGAGTATGCAGGGCATCCATGTTCCTGCGGCGAAGCTCTTCTCTCTGCAGAGAGTCGAGTGTCTCGGGCTGGTACTCTTCGTGCTCTTGCACGGGGTCACCTCCACCGACCGCTCCGCCGCCGTGGGCGAAGTCGGGAGGACTGCGAGGGCCGTCAACCATGAGGATTTCCGCCGCTGGATCACTGCTATCGCATTCGGATGCAGTCTCTACGGAGCCAGTCGACAGATCGAACAGGCCGTAGAGAGACTCGTCGGGCTCAATTGCCGCGACCTGGGCGGTGGCTATCTGGCGGGCCACCGCGTGCTTCACCCATTGCTGGAGTCTCGATCGACCAGAGCGCTTGCGCTGGCCGGAGACCGGGTGAGCGACCGATAAAGGAGTCGACCGATACGGGGTCGACGGTTGCCGCACCAGAACGCCGCGGACACATGCGTGAAAGTGCGTCGCCCCGCGGACGGGGAGCACCTCGATGTCGAGTGGAGCCTCCTGGAGCCACGCGGAGTCGTCGGCGACAAAGGTGGGAGCACCGAGACGGATCTCGCGCCCCTCAACCAAAACTCCAGCAGTCATCATGATGAAAGTACTCGGAAGTACCGCAACTTCTCCACAAATCGCTAGAACACCTGCCCCACGGTGGGCGCCAACTGTCGTGGTTCTAAGTCTGACAGTAGAGTGGGGGGTAGGTATGGAGAGGCAAGGTCCTAGCTATGGAGAGGTTGTGAACACAAGCGATGTACGAGTTCAGGCCCTTCTCGGAGGAAGTAAAAGCCCTACGTCTTGGAGCCCTGAGGCGGTCGAGTGGATTATCAGTGTAGGTATTACAAGAGTGCGAACCCCTCTGCCTGTGGAGGGGGGTGGCTTATATAGAGTGCGCCAGGACCCCGGCCAGCCCACATAATGGAGAGGTTAAAGTACATTAAGCTTAGGGCGTTACTGGTAACGCCCCTCATAAAGCGCCTTAACTATCATTAAGTCTATTCAATTACAAGCCGTTGAGTTGCAGAGTGCCTTCTGACCTTCTGGTGGTCGAGTGTATCTTCATGGTCGAGTGAGTCTTCCATGGTCGAGTCCTTCCAGTCAGTCGAGTGGGTTCCTCGTTGGTCGACTGGAAGATGATCTCTTCTAAGAGTGCCCTTGGGTAGGACGTTTAGGTCAGGCCTATGACCCTACCCTAGGTACATGAATCCATCAGACGGCGGCAGTAGCCTGAACCTGCTTTATCAGGATACAGTGCGCAAGATGGGCATAGACCCCTCAAGGATTAAACCTACAAAGACAACCTTTAAAGGCGTCATACCAGGTGTGGAGGCCAATTGCACAAGCTCAGTCACACTGGAAGTGGTCTTCGGATCCCCGGATAATTTTCGGAGGGAGGAGTTAATCTTCGACATAGTCCCATTTTGCAGCGGCTATCATGCTCTGCTCGGACAAACCACGTTTGCAAAGTTCAATGCGGTGCCGCATTATGCATACCTGAAGCTCAAGATGCCAGGACCTCGTGGAGTCATCACGGTCAACGGAAATACGGAACGCTAACTCCGAACGGAGGAACATACAGTGGCACTCGCGGCAGAAGTACAGAGCAGCCTTTTAACGCAATTTCCGAGTCCGGCCGTTAAACGGCCGGATACAGCCAAACGCGCCCGAAGCAACACCAACCAAGACCACCTGGAACGATCCGAGCACGCGTAGCAATGCGGCCCTAACCCCCGCCCTCGCACGATTGCAAGAACAACCCTCCGCGTACATCATTACGCTTTGGAGATACCATGGGCGTAGGGGAAGGGGCACGACCACAATAGACCCAGAGTGCGGCTCGACAGCACCAGGGGCTCACAAGTGTGCGGCTCTTTCTTATTATTATTTTCCTTCTTTGTATACACAGGACTCCGTTAGCCAGAGGCCCTGTCCGGCGGTGAACCTGCCGAACTCATGATGCAACAGCCGGGGAAGCAAGAATGCAGCGACGAACACTCAGGTGGTCTCAATTACGAGCATTAAATTTGATTATATACACCAAGGCCGCAGCTCATCCCTGGAGGGGGACATGTTTAACTAGTCCAAACCCTTGCTTACCGCACTATTTGTATCAGTCCGCACTCATAGCAGACTTTCTTTAATAAATAACGCAGTACCTTTTTGCCTGTTATTACATATATATGTTCATTACATGACATCTTGCACCCGTATATTCTGGTACGGCCTAATACACCAGGGGCTTAGGTTCCCTACATTATGGTGTGATAAGTCCGAACACTTTCACAAGTGCGGAACCCCGAACTTATAGCATTATATGAATCGGCTCCGAATCATGTCTTGGGTCAATAGTTGGGTTTGGCTGGCTCCCACGCTTTGGTGCCTTACGTTCCGTTCCGTCGGCTAAGGTGGCACTGGGAGAACCACTGCGATTGCGCCCCGGTTGAGCCGGGCGAGCGCCTCAGTGGAGAAAGCTAAAACTGACCGGCATGATAAGGCGAGAGACTGGTCGCTGTTCGAGAGGTCTTTTCGGGTCCTTAAAGACTCACGCCGCTTCGAGCGAAGTTCCGGATAATGTCCGACGAAGGTGTGGATAGCGCCCCGAATTCGGTCTTCCGAATACTAGGGGCTTCGCCGAAATTTAAAATTATAGAATTCTATGGCTAAGTGAGAGTGTTCAAGCATTATAAGTCCGGTTGCCTTGTTCGTTGTGTTGAGCGCCTCCCTGGATGGACCCAAAAATGGGAACAAGAGTGCTCAAGTTATCCCGAACGCCCCAGCACTTGCGGCTTGGGGTCGAAGCCAAGGACTTGCCATCTCTCAGATTTCATAAACGGCCGCACAGAAGGTAATATTTTAAATTAAACAAGCGTCGCTTAAAGCGCAAATGAACAAAGTTTTCAGCGCACAGGATAATACATAGCGAGTTTACTCAAAAATTACATCTCTAGGGCATTCATCAGCAATATCGCGGGCTCCCTTCAGGATAGTTTTATAATACATTTTGGGCGTACGATACTCCTTTCCCGGTGGCGGCGGATCAGTAAGAAGCTTCTCCGCATCCAGCTTGCCCCAGTGCACCTTTGTGCGGGAAAGGGCCCGACGAGCACCCTCAATACAGGCGGAGCGCTTGATAACCTCCACCCAGGGGCATGCATCCACCAGCCGCCGCACGAGGCCAAAGTAGCTCCCAGGCATGGCCTGTCCAGGCCACAGCCGGACTATAAGGCCCTTCATGGCCTCCTCAGCTACCTTGTGGAGTTCGACCAGCTGCTTCAGCTGGTCGCTTGGGGGCACCAGAAGACCTTCTCCGTTGAGCTCCCCTCCTCGCCATGGTAGAAAGCGGCGACATCGGACACACTACACGGCAGATCTGCAAATGCCCCTGGAGAGCTCCGAATGCGGGTAAGTGTCAAGTAGTTTACATTAACATGCTTGCTTTGCATGAAAAATGCCTTACCCGCCGCTATCTTCTTCACATCTTCAACCTCCTGAAGGGCCTTACGGGCCTCAGCCTTGGCGGACTTTGCACTTTCGAGAGCCGAGGCGAGCTTGGACTCTCGGGTCTTGGAGTCGCGCTCCAAGCCCTCATGCTTTTCCATGAGAGCCTGGAGCTCTTGCCGCACTGCCGCCACCTGTGCCTCCTGTTTCTCTCGCTCTGCCCGTTCCGCGGCCGCACTGCGTTCGGCCGCGGACATAGCCTCCTTCAGGGCTGCCACCTCATTTGTGGCCCCTGCAATACACATATTATCCTTGTTAATTTTATTGCGACAAAAATCCATTTCTGTAAGGTAAAAACTTAAAGTGGTGCTACTCACCTTCTTTGTCCTCGAGCTGCCTCTTGGCATGGCCGAGCTCTCGCTCGGACCGCTCGAGATCTTGCTTTAGTGTACCAACCTCCGCAGTCAATGCGGCAGAGGTCAGCAGCACAGCCTGCAAACCCATATTGACATAATTTATTAGCAACCTGCGAATATCTTTTTAGATCCTCAGTCCGGCTTTTCTTTCCGAACACCAAACCGAGCATCAGGGGCTACTGTCTATGCGGTATTACATTACATAATTTTAACTTCTTACCTCAAAGCCTGATAGAAGGGTACTGCAGGCTTCGGTCAGCCCGCTCTTGGCGAGCTGAACCTTCTGAATCACCGCACTCATAACAGTGCGGTGTTCTTCCTCGATGGAAGCGCCTTTGAGCGCCTCCAGCAAGTTGTCCGGCGCCTCCGGTTGGACGGAGGCCGCCGGTGTCACGGTCTTGCCCTTCTTTCGAAGGGGCCGCTTGTCGGACTCTGGAACCATTGCAGGTTCCGACATAGAGTCCGGCGCAAAGTCCGGGAGGCTGCCTTGCGGCGCCTCTGGAGCCTCCTCCTGATGGGTCCCTCTCTGGGATCCCACCTCGGCGTCCTCGTCGGCGCGGGGGGTAGAGGCAGTCGGAAGTGAATCCACATCCGACGGGGCCAACGACCCGCTCGATGAAGCGGGAAATCATCATTGGCCGGACTGCGGGCAGTATGCGGCATCAGTAGGACACTATGTGACACGAAAGAAATTACATAATCAGGGGTCCGGATACTTACGATCTCGCCGGAGGCCTGGCCCTTGGAGGCCACTCCTCGTCGCCAACGTCGATGTTGGCGGAGCTGTCCGGGGGGATGGTTCTCCCCCTCTTGGACCCTTCAGCCTCCCCTGTTGGGGAAGCCTTCCTCTTCCTCTCTCCCCCCTCCGGGAGAGAGTCTTCTTCCTCCTCGTCTTCGGGGGAGGTGTCCGCCTCGTCGTCGGACGCCTGATTACGGGAACTCTTTCGAGTGCCCGTGGCCACCTTCTTGGCCTTCTTCTCCGGCACCACGTGCGGTGCCGGGACCAGCAACCCCGCTAGACGGGCGTCCACTTGGTCTTCGGGCATGGGAGCCGGGCAGATGAGCTGCTCGGCCTTCTTCATCCATTCCTGTCAAAGGAAAAGGGAGATTGAAACCCTCTTACAATCAATCTATTTACCACAAGTGTCTCGTAAAGGGGTAGAATCACTTACCTCGTCGGCCGGATGCTGCGAGTGAAATCCGTGATCTTCTGTCGCAGATGCGGGGGCTTCAGCGCCCTTAAACAGCACCCTCCAGGCGCCTTCGTACGTGGTGTCAAAGAGCCCGCTCAGCGCCTGGTGTTGTTCCGGATCGAACTCCGACAGATTGAATGCCCGTTCTTGGCATGGGAGGATCCGGCGGACGAGCATGACTTGGACCACATCGACGAGCCTGAGCTTCTTGTTCACCAGCTTCTGGATACAGGCTCGGAGTCCCGTCAGCTCCTTCGGATTACCCCACAACAAGCCCTTCTCTTTCCAGGAGGTGAGCTGCGTAGGGATACCAGATCTAAACTCGGGGGCCGCCGCCCACTCAGGGTCGCGCGGCTCGGTGATATAGAACCACCCCGATTGCCACCCCTTGATGGAGTCCACAAAGGCCCCTTCGAACCAGAGGACGTTGGGTATCTTGCCCAACATGGCGCCTCCGCACTCCGCCTGCGTGCCCTTCACTATCTTCGGCTTGACGTTGAAGGTCTTGAGCCACAAGCCGAAGTGGGGCCAGATGCAGAGGAGGGCCTCGCACACGACGATAAACGCTGAGATGTTGAGGATGAAGTTTGGCGCCAGATCGTGGAAATCCAGGCCGTAGTAGAACATGAGCCCCTGGACAAAGGGGTGAAGTGGAAAGCCCAGTCCGCGGAGGAAGTGGCACTACTAGAAAATAGCCTTCTAATGGCGCACCGGTTTTGCCTACTAATGGCGCACTACCGGTGCGCCATTAGCATCACGCCACTAGAATTTTTTCTAATGGCGCACCAGTGGTGCGCCATTAGAATCTGGTATTCTAATGGCGCACCGCTGGTGCGCCATAAGTATGGCCCACGGTGCGCCATTAGTATCTGGTATACTAATGACGCACCACATAGGAGTGCGCCATTAGTAACAATTTTTTTTCAAAATTTTTTTGCAGAATTTTTTAAAATTTTTTTTTTTTCAAAATTTCCAATTTTTTTGTTTTTTTCTTAATCTGAGGTCACTATGGCTTAATCTCGAATCAATATGCTTAATCTTAGGTCAAATCGCACTCCATGGTCAAACTTCCCGAAAGGTCACCCATCCTCACACTACTCCAGCCCAAGCACGCTTAACTTCAAAGTTCTATCCAACGCCAGCAACAACTCACTTCACAAGCACTTGTTGGTATATCTAGCATATCAATCCTATTATACCTTGTTGATGTCTAGGACTTTGTTCATGTTCATGACTATGATGAAAATTTTGAAAAATATTTCAAACTTCCGGGTCATATTACATATCATTTTTTGAAAAAAAAATAAAAAACCAATTTTTTTTTGAATTTTTTTGCCTCTAGATCTTGAAAGCCCCGTAACTTTTTTTCTGTTAGGTTTTTGGGGATTTTGAAAATGTTTAACGGGGTTCCCCCGGTTAAATTCGGATCTAACTTTTCGAGTAGATGATTTTTAATATATAAAACTTTTTAATCCGAGTTTGTATGCAAAATTTATGCCCATTTTACAAATTTTCAGAGAGATTTTACAAATAAAGTCGAAATTTATATTTGTAAATTTTCCCAACAACTAGACCACATATCACATGGGAAACTTATTTTCTTTTATTTTTTGACATTTTTATCATTTTTTTAATTTTTTTTAAACTGAAAAGGCGGTCCACGGGGGGGGGGGGGGGGGGTGCATTCGGTGGAAGCTGGGCAAACTACTAATGGCGCACCGTGGGGTGGTGCGCCATTAGTAGTTAAACTAGTAATGGCGCACCACAACCACGGTGCGCCATTACTAGTTTTGAAAAAAAAATATAATTTTTTTTTGAAATTTTGTTTGAAATTTTTTGAAAAAAACTTAGTAATGGCCCACTGTCCACCGGTGCGCCATTACTAACAAAAATTTTATAAATTTTTTTATAATTTTTTTTACTTCTTTTTTCAAAACTTCTAATGGCGCACAGTGGGTGTGGTGCGCCATTACTAGTTAAAACTAGTAATGGCGCACCACACCCATGGTGCGCCATTAGAAGTTTTGAAAAAATTAAAAAACAAATTTTTTTACTAATGGCGCACCGTGGGATGTGGTGCGCCATTAGTATTTGGAAACTAATGGCGTACCAACACATGGTGCACCATTAGTATATAGTAATGGCGCACCACATGTCTGGTGCGCCATTAGTGTCAATTTCATGTATAGCCCTTTTCCTAGTAGTGTGGGGAAGGAAAACGACCCTCTCATGGGGCCCGGGGGTAGGAATGAGCTGCCCCTCGTCGGGCGGCCGGTGCGCGATATCGCCGGAAAGGTATCCGGCGCTGCGCTGCTTGGTGATGTGCTCGTCCTTAACGGTGGAAGCCAACCATTTGCCTCCACCTCTGGACATGGTCGGGGAAGGTTAGGATGAGATGCGCGAGCTCGGGCGTTGGAGCTTGAGTGCGCGGAAGTGGATAAGCAAAGGAGGAAGAAGGCGTGGATGAAAAGGTGAATCCTTATCCCTTATATATAGGCGGGCGAAGACTATGCGTCCCCCCACCAGCCTGGTAAAACTCGCTTATCTCCCAAGCGCCACCATCAATGGCGCGGTTGGGTTACCCACGTCCGTATTGATAAGAATCCCGGAATAAGGGGAACACGATCCCTGCTTCGACAAGACGTGCCAAGGAAACCGCTTCGCTAAACGTGATGAGGTGGTATAATAAAAAAACGATTCAAGTAAAGGCTTGGTAGTGGCGTGACGACATGCCGCAAAATACGTCAGCAGATTGGACTTGTGGACATTTTATTCTCTCTATGGTGGAATGTGGAATTTATTTTGCAGAGCCGGACACTATCCTAGTGTTCATGATCTTCTCTGGATTATTCAAAGGAGGAACCCGCCTTGCAATGCCGAAGACAATATGCGCGCCGGACTCATCGTCATTGAAGCCTGGTTCAGGGGCTACTGAGGGAGTCCTGGACTAGGGGGTGTCCGGACAGCCAGACTATCATCGTCCGCCGGACTCCAAGACTACGAAGATACAAGATTGAAGACTCCGTCCCGTGTCTGGATGGGACTTTCCTTGGCGTGGAAGGCAAGCTTGGCGATATGGATATGTAGATCTCCTACCATTGTAACCGACTCTGTGTAACCCTAGCCTTCTCGGGTGTCTATATAAACCGGAGGGCTTTAGTCCGTAGGACAACATACATTACTACAATCATACCATAGGCTAGCTTTAGGGTTTAGCCTCCTTGATCTCGTGGTAGATCCACTCTTGTACTACCCATATCATCAATATTAATCAAGCAGGACGTAGGGTTTTACCTCCATCAAGAGGGCCCAAACCTGGGTAAAACATCGTGTCCCTTGCCTCATGTTACCATCCGCCTAGACGCACAGTTCGGGACCCCCTACCCGAGATCCGCTAGTTTTGACACTGACAACGAAGCTCGCAGAAGAAAAGCTAGCTTTAGTCGGTGTCGGTGTCAAAACCGGTGGATCTCGGGTAGGGGGTCCCGAACTGTGCATCTAGGCGGATGGTAACAGGAGACAAGGGACACGATATTTTTACCCAGGTTCAGGCCCTCTCGATGGAGGTAAAAACCTACTCCTACTTGATTGATATTGATGATATGGGTAGTACAAGTGTAGATCTACCACGAGATCAAGGAGGCTAAACCCTAGAAGCTAGACTATGGTCTGATTGTTGTTCGTCTTATGGACTAAAACCCTCTGGTTGATATAGACACCGGAGAGGGCCAGGGTTACACCGAGTCGGTTACAATGGTAGGAGATCTACATATTCGTATTGCCAAGCTTGCCTTCCACGCCAAGGAAAGTCCCATCCGGACACGAGACGGAGTCTTCAATCTTCTATCTTCGTAGTCTTGGAGTCCGGCCAATGATGATAGTTCGGCTATCCGGACACCCCCTAGTCATGGACTCCCTCAGTAGCCCCCAAACCAGGCTTCAATGACGATGAGTCCGGCGTGCATGTTGTCTTCGGCATTGCAAGGCGGGTTCTTCTCCAAATTCCATGTACTCGCCGAATGGTGTCCGGCTTCTTATAAATGCTGCGCTCCTTGGCTTCCACGTCCAATAATGGCCATCTTCCACGTGTCATACGAATGCGAAAAGCCAGGGCATTTTTACATTCCACCCCCTAGCTGCGCGAATGAACCGCCTATAAAGAGAGGCGTGGATCCAGATCTGAATCACACCATCCTCCTCCCACGAGTATCCATCGAAGCGCTTCTGACCAAAAATCCATTCCATCTTGGACAGCCGACACGACTCCTCCTCTCGAGCTCCCAGCCCTCAGCCAGGAGATTGGGGGAAATGCTCAGACCCGCATAGTGAGCTAGTGAAGCTCCAAGCCGAGGGATTTCTTCCCCCGCCTTTATGGTTCCGGTTCGAGCCGGACTTGCCACTTACAAGGGCGGAAGGCAGGCGGAGAGCGTCCCCAATCCCTCCAAAGGAGAGCGGGTATGCTTCGTCCCTTATCTAATAAGGGGACTCGGATTTCCAATACATTCGTTTCTCCGGGTGTTCCTGGAGTTCTACGGACTCCAGCTTCACCACCTCATGCCTGCCTCCATCCTGCACATCGCGGGCTTTGTAGCCCTTTGCGAGCTGTTCTTGGGCATCGAGGCCCATTTTGCGTTGTGGAAGAGACTGTTCTGCCTCGTGCCCCGTTCTCATGAGGGGTGGATATATCAAGTGGGCGGAGCCGAATATGGCGCATCGCCGGGACTGGATATCTATCCGGAACCCCGAAGAAGGCGTCCGAAGACTGGCCTTCAGAATGGTTTTATATGCAAGACGCCCCACTACCGGAACCAGTTCGGATCGGCCTCCCGGAGTTCAGCAATGCTCCTCTGAAGAAATGCCTGAGTTGGCGCCCGCGGAGCCCTCAACAGGAGAATGATAGGGACGTTAAATATCTGATGGGCCGAATAAGATTATTGGCTCATTCCGGATTAACCATGATTGGAGTCATGGCCACATGCATCATGCGAGGGTTGCAGCCGCTCCAATATAGGGGCCACCCCATGTGGGATTTCAACGGGGAGGATGATGCCACCCGTCATGTCGCAAGGGGCCGGGATCAGTTGCTGATCTGGTGAAGATCCTGTCCGGCTTATATAAGGGGGAGAAGGAGGACTTCCTCCGTGCGAGTCCACTGAATGGATTTTCAATGAACAACCCTCGGAGCTGGGTAAGCGGACGTTTGTCTATCCGATCCATATTCCCAAAGTTAAGTGTCTCACTTTATGATTTCGACGCAGGAACTGCGCCGGGCCGTAAAGGATATACACAGCCTGGCTCCACAAGCAGAGGATCCGGACCGATCCCATGATCCGGCCTCCGAAGAGGATCCGGACATAAAGGTGGAGCTGATCGATGGGGTGTTCCACCAACTTAGCATGGACAATGCTTTGGTCGCCATTACGGCTGACTACCCCGGTATATCTCCGGCTCCAAGGTAACTGTGACCAGAGTCCTGATACCATTACTCATCCATGCTTATTTTGACCACCGTATACCAATGGTGCTCCGCAGGAGGTGCCTTTGAGGCGGGAAGCCGAACCCGCGGCGGCTGACCAACAAGGGGCAGCTCGGCCCAGTAGGCGGAAAATAAGTGCGGCGCGAATCGAGATGTCGCCACAATGGTATGGTGCGCCCCCATGTTTCTGAAAAAGATTCCTGGAAGGCATACTAACGCTCGTGGTTTTTTCAGGAGAAAGAGCGCCCGCCGAACTGTGCCCGGAGAGGTTGCCAATACCGCCTCCACCGGCCAGGCTCCAACACCAGGTCCGGAGGGGTTGGCGAACGCAAGGCGTGCGTCGGGTGCTCCTTCAACGGAGGACACCAACAGGTTGTCTGCCACCAGATCCGAGGTGGAGATTTCCATGAATCACAGGCGCCGCTGGACAGTTCTTCGTGACGCATGCTTCTCCCCCGAGGCGTTAAATGCCTTTAATTCGGGTGATGCGCACCTCCGTTCTGCTCAAGATGGTCTAGCCAAAGCCACGGAGCAGTATGTGAAAGGCATACGGGTGAGGAATTTTGACAGTTATATATGCCAGTAGCCCCGGAGACTTAAAATAGTTAGAATAACTGATTTAAGGATCCTTTGTTATGCAGGATCTTACGGAGAAGAATACCCACCTGTCCCAGGAGCTTCAACAGTGCAAGGCCCAGCTTGAGGCCGCACTTGCCGCCGCAGGGGGAGCCACAGAGACCCCCTCTGGTAATACATACTTCGAAAGATAAGTGATTTGTGAAGTGCGGCGTGTGTATAACTCCGACAATAATATTACAGATGGTGCCGGACTAGATCCGGACAGGAAGCAGCTACTACGCCAGCTAAAGGCCGGCGAGAAGGTGCTGACAAGGGTGCGGCAGGAGAAAAATAACCTCCAAGATGCCAACACTCAGCTGGGCGAGGAACTAAAAGATGTTCGGTTCCAGTTGTCTTACTCCGTGAAGGAGAATCTGCGGCTTCGTCGTGGCATTTATAGTAAGTGCTTGAACGAACTTTTGAAAACAAGAGTCTGGCGAGGAAGTCGATTAACCAGAATATGTCTGTAGGTATGCTCACAGGCCGTCCTGCAGAGGAAATGCCCGGTTCAACGGGTGACCAACTTCTCGAGCTGTTGCAACTGCACGAACGAGTTCGGCAGGTGATGAGCAGCATCGCCCAAGCCTTATGGCCATCCGTCTCCCTACCCGAGGGTCTTGGAGGGCTTCTGGAGAAGCTTCAGGGAGCACGGCGGCTCTTCCGTCTGTGGAAGATATCGGCCTACCATCAAGGCGCCAGGGAGGCCTGGGCCATGGTGAAGACGAGGTACATGAAGGCCAATCCCAACCACATGGCCGAGGTCGGACCTGTGGGGCCCGATGGGAAGGAGATCCCTGTGAGCTTAATGTATGGCCAAGTAGAGTTGGCCGCAAAGTATTCCCAGCGGGACTGTAAACTAGACAACATGTTAGATGGTATTGAAGAGGAATACAATCAGTCAGTTTGACTATGTAATTTAAATTGACATGTAAAATGCCTTCTAGCCGGATTGTAGATCATTTGTCATTGCGGACCTTTTTGCTTCGACCTCAGGACTCGACAGTCCGGAGTGTGTCCGAATACCCTCGCGGTTATAAAAAAAACCGGGGCATGCGTGGAGACCAGGCGTAGGGGTTATTAGTGCTTTAGCAGACAAGTGCCCAACTAGTTATGTTATATTACATGGTTAGTAAGAAACATCTTCCAGGGAGAATAGTTTCGTTAGGGGTTCCTTTCCCTGGGAGGCATGCCCTAAAGTGCATGTCCGGACTGCGAAAAAAGCAGGAAAGCATCTGGGGGAGGATAAATAAATAGGTAAGAAATCGTCTTTTAGATCACCGATCGAATATTCCCTTAAGAACGCTACCTTTCGGCTTCACCCTGTCTGAGGTACACATCCGGCTGACCCGGCAGTAACAATCGCAGAGGTGCTCCCTTTACCTCCTAGCCGAACAATCAGGAACGTAGGGGTAAGCACAGGAGCCAGGCAACCCAGCTTGGCGAAAACTTAAGTCATATCGATGCATATAATGGTGAATAAAAGGTACATGCGGAAGTGTGACACATGTGTTGGGCATGAAGCCCGTATAAATAAGCTTCTGTTAAAGAAGCCCCCGGGTGTAATGAGTGCGAGCAGCACGTCAAATGTGTGCGAACAATGCATAGATCAGCCTCCAAAGGCTTTAGGAAGAAAAGAAAAAAAAAGAAAAAAGGAGGGAGAAAGAGAGAAACAAAAGATAGCTGAAGTATAAAATGTGGACGGAGGAAGGAGACGAACTCAGAGTCCGGCGCTAGGCGTAGAATCTTCGGAGACGGGCTGCGTTCCATGGGTTCGGCTCGAGTCAGTTGTCCGATGCGTTTCACAAACGGTATGCTCCGCCGGTCAGGACTTGGTCGATGATGAAGGGACCTTCCCATTTGGGCTTGAGTTTGTCCTTTTTCTTGTCCGGCAGGCGTAGAACTAGTTCGCCAACATTGTAAGTTTTGGCCCGTAATTCTCTGCTTTGATATCTTCGAGCCTGCTGTTGATAGAATGCGGAACGAGCTTTTGCCATGTCGCGCTCCTCCTCTAAGGCGTCCAAACTGTCCTGCCGATCCATCTCGGCTTCTCTTTCTTCATACATACGCACGCGAGGTGAGTCATGAATTATGTCGCAGGGCAAGACTGCCTCTGCGCCGTACACCTTGGAAAATGGTGTGAATCCGGTAGTGCGATTCGGCGTGGTCCGCAGCCCCCAAAGTACGGAGTCGAGCTCCTCTACCCAGTACGTGTTAGATTCCTTGAGGGACCGCACTAGTCCGGGTTTAATGCAGCTCATTATTAGACCATTTCCATGCTCGACTTGACCGTTAGTTTGAGGGTGATAGACTGAAGCGTAGTCGAGCTTGATGCCCATGTTTTTCCACCAGAGTTTAACCTCGTCGGCCGTGAAGTTTGTGTCGTTATCAGTGATGATGTTGTGGGGGACACCGTAACAGTGTACTACCCCTGATATGAAGTCTATCACAGGTCCGGATTCGGCCATCTTAACTGGCTTGGCCTGTATCCATTTGGTGAATTTATCCACCATGACCAGTAGGTATTTTTGCTTGTGGGTTCCTCCTTTAAGGGGTCCAACCATGTCAAGCCCCCAGACCGCGAACGTCCAGGTGATGGGTATAGTTTTTAGGGCGGTGGGTGGCACGTGGCTTTGATTAGCAAATAGCTGGCAACCGACGCATCATTGGACTAAATCCTGAGCGTCTGTCCAGGCTGTTGGCCAATAAAATCCTGTACGGAAGGCCTTGCTTACAAGGGCCCGGGCTGCGGCGTGGTGTCCACCGAGTCCGGCATGAATTTTAGCCATAAGATTTCGCCCTTCCTCTTCGGAGATGCACCTTTGAAGGACTCCGGTTGTGCTTTTCTTATAAAGCTCTCCCTCATGGACCTTATAGGCTTTAGCTCGCCGTACTATGCAGCGGGCCTCGTTTTGGTCCTCGGGAAGTTCCTGCCTAGTTAAGTAAGCTAGGAATGGCTCGGTCCATGCGGCAATGACTGCCATTATTTCGTGGGCTGAAGGTGTTGTTTCATTGGCAGAACCACCGATTGGGTCAGAATGTGCGGTGTCGGGCGGTGCGGTTGGGTCCGGATTGTTATTTCCGGACTCCCCTTCCCATAGTACGGATGGCTTGAAAAGCCGTTCCAGGAAGATGTTGGGGGGGATGGCATCGCGCTTTGCGCCGATGCGTGCCAATACGTACGCCGCTTGATTATTGTCCCGGGCTATATGGTGAAATTCGAGCCCTTCAAACCGAGCTGACATTTTCAAAACGGCGTTACGATAAGCTGCCATTTTCGGATCCTTGGCGCCGAAGTCTCCATTTATTTGGGATATCACGAGGTTCGAATCCCCTCGCACCTCTAGGCGTTTAATGCCCATGGAGACCGCCATCCGGAGGCCATGTAGAAGGGCCTCATATTCGGCTGCGTTGTTGGAGTCCGTGTACATTATCTGAAGTACGTATTGGACTGTGTCCCCGGTTGGGGACGTCAGGACAAGGCCAGCCCCCAGGCCGGCCAACATTTTGGAGCCGTCGAAGTGCATGATCTAGTTAGAATATGCACCGTACTCTTTAGGAAGTTCGGCTTGAGTCCATTCGGCGATGAAGTCGGCCAAAACTTGCGACTTGATAGCTCGCCGTGGTTTATAGGTTATGTCGAATGGTAGGAGCTTGATGGCCCATTTTGCAATCCTGCCAGTCGCTTCGCGGTTGTTTATAATGTCGTTAAGAGGTACTTCGGAGGCTACTGTTATCGAACACTCTTGAAAGTAGTGTCGCGGCTTCCGGGATGCCATGAACACCGCGTACGCTATCTTTTGATAATGTGGATACCGGGACTTGCATGGAGTTAGGATAGTGGATACGTAGTACACTGGTTTTTGAAGAGGGAATTTGTGTCCTTCCGTTTCTCGTTCGACGACGAGCACCGCGCTTACAACTTGATGTGTTGCCGCGATATATAATAACATTGGTTCGCCCAAGTTGGGCGCGGCCAGGACCGGATTTGTTGCCAATATGGCCTTTATTTCTTCGAGTCCGGCCGTGGTGGCATCCATCCATTCGAAGTGTTCGGTGCACCGGAGGAGGCGATAAAGGGGTAATGCCTTTTCTCCCAAGCGGGAGATAAAGCGGCTTAGAGCCGCCATGCATCCAGTCAATTTTTGTATTTGCTTGAGATCCTTTGGGATATCCAATTGTGACAGAGCTCGGATCTTGGCTGGGTTTGCTTCAATTCCTCTACCGGATACAATGAAGCCCAGGAGCTTTCTGGCTGGCACGCCAAAGACGCATTTTTCTGGGTTGAGCTTAATGTCATATGCTCGGAGATTGTCGAATGTGAGCCTCAAGTCGTCTACTAGAGTTTTGATGTGTTTGGATTTGACGACCACATCATCTACGTATGCCTCCATTATTTTGCCGATCTGGTTTGCCAGACATGTTTGAATCATGCGCTGGTATGTTGCGCCGGTGTTTTTGAGCCCGAAGGGCATTGTGTTGAAGCAGAATGGTCCGTATGGAGTAATGAATGCCGTTGCGGCTTAGTCTGGCTCTGCCATCTTGATTTGATGGTAGCCGGAGTATGCGTCGAGGAAGCACAATGAATCATGTCTTGCGGTAGCGTCGATAATTTGATCGATGCGGGGAAGGGGGAAAGGATCCTTTGGGAAAGCCTTATTAAGGTCCTTGAAATCGACACACAGGCGCCAGGATTTGTCCTTCTTTGGTACCATTACCAGGTTTGCTAGCCAGTCCGGATGTTTTATGTCTCTGATGAATCCGGCTTCTAATAGTTTGGCTAGCTCCTCTCCCATTGCCTGTCTTTTGGGTTCGGAAAATCGCCGAAGAGCCTATTTGACTGGCTGGAATCCTTTTAGGATATTTAGGCTGTGCTCTGCCAGCCGGCATGGGATTCCTGGCATGTCTGAAGGGTGCCAGGCAAAAATATCCCAATTTTCCCGGAGGAATTCTTGTAGTGCGGCGTCTACATCAGGGTTTAATTGTGCCCCAATGGAGGCTGTTTTTGTAGGGTCCGTTGGATGGACTTGGAATTTGACTATTTCGTCCGCTGGCTTAAAAGAGGTGGACTTGGATCTTTTGTCAAGTATCACGTCGTCCCTGTTCACCGTGGAGCACAGCGCTGTGAGTTCCTCGGCCGCTCGGGCTTCAGATAGCGCCTCAAGGGCTAGTGCGGCTGTCTTATTTTCGGCACGGAGTGCTACGTCCGGATCACTAGCAAGGGTGATGATTTCGTTGGGCCCGGGCATTTTGAGCTTCATGTACCCGTAATCTGGTATAGCTTGAAAAGTTGTGAATGCCTCTCG
This sequence comes from Triticum timopheevii, assembly GCA_963921465.1. Taxonomy (NCBI): domain Eukaryota; kingdom Viridiplantae; phylum Streptophyta; class Magnoliopsida; order Poales; family Poaceae; genus Triticum; species Triticum timopheevii. The sequence continues at coordinate 73,650,894 of OY997274.1, forward strand.
TCCTAATAAAGCGTGATATCAGCTGCTGAACGGGGCCACATGGAACGTGATCTCCTCGGACCTGTAGTTGTCCGGCGAGCCGAATACCACATCTAGTGTGATTTTTCCTATGCAGCATGCTTCCCGACTAGGGATTATTCCTCTGAAGGTTGTGTTGCTTCGCTCAATGCGGCTCCAGTCTACTTCCACTTTTCGAAGGGTTTCCTCGTAGATGAGGTTCAATCCGCTGCCGCCATCCATGAGTACCTTAGTAAGGAGAAAGCCCTCCACTATTGGACTGAGGACCAATGCAGCTGGTGCTCGAGCTGTTCGGAATTTAGGTTCGTCACTGGCATTAAAGGTAATAGCCGTGTCACTCCATGGATTTATTGTTGCTATTTGGTAGACTTCGGCAAGGCTGCGGAGTGTTCATTTTCGCATATTGTTTGATGCGAAAGTCTCGAAGACTGTTAATACCGTACTGGTACTGCTGGGCTGGTCCTCTGGGGCTAGAAGTTCTTCGCCACTTTTGGCCACCTGCCATAGTATCCACCATGCTCGAAGGCTATGCGTTGGAGTGGCGCCCTCTATGCTATGAATTTTGCAAGGTCCGTTGAGCCATCCCTCCAGTACGGTTCCGTGCCCTTTAGGGGGTTTTTGCTTTTTGGTTTTTAACCCAGGTGCCTGAATATGATGCACCCTTTTATTTCGGACTAGGGTTGTGTTCGGAGCCGGATTGTCCCAAAATTTGGTTTCGGCTTTCCAGGCGCTCTCCATCGCACAATACTTTTGTACTATGGACGCCAGGTCGGCGAAGCGTGTAATTTCGCGACGACTTATGGCGTTCATGATTCCCTTGTCCGTGCAATTATTGCAGAAAATTGAGATTGCGCTTTCCTCACGGCAGTCCTTTATCCTGTCCATAACCAGGAGGAATCTGGCCCAGTAATGATGTACTGTTTCAGCGGGCTCTTGCCGGATTCGGGATAGATCGCTTGTGTTTGGGTGGGCGGGTGGAATTAAATTCGGAACCCCGTCCAATCTAAGACTCAGGGGCCGGAAAGTTTCTGAGCTTGGAAGTTTGGCTTGTTGGATGTTGTCCAACGAATCCGGCCCGCAGCCTGACTTTAGGTTCAGTGCTTGATTGACGTCCGTCCCTCCGAGGGAATCCGGCATGGAGGGGTCGGGAATTCGGACATAACTCGTCCTTAATGTATAAGAAGAGTCGCCGTGTTGTTCCTCTACCACAGCAACGTGGTGGGTAGCCTGGGGAGAGTTGATCTCTCTCAGATCGATTTTAGGCCCAATCTAATCGTAGTTTGTAGCGACTCCCAGGGCGGCGATGCGATCCAAGAGCTCGTTTATGGAGGAGAGCTCCATCGGATCTAGCTTCTCGGCGAGTTCTGAGCTGACGTGAAGATCGTTTTTGATGACCCGAGAGGTCATCGTCGGTGCGGCGGCCGAACAGGCGGTCATAAGAAAACCACCTAGCCAGATAGTTTGGCCGATGGCCAAAGCTCCTTTGGCAACGGTACCGTCTTTAAAGACGGGACAAGGCATCGTTCCTGATTGCGACGGCACAGAGGAACTCTCAATGAAAGCACCAATGTCGGTGTCAAAACCGGCGGATCTCGGGTAGGGGGTCCCGAACTGTGCGTCTAGGCGGATGGTAACAGGAGACAAGGGACACGATGTTTTTACCCAGGTTCGGGCCCTCTCGATGGAGGTAAAACCCTACTCTTGCTTGATTGATATTGATGATATGGGTAGTACAAGAGTAGATCTACCACGAGATCAAGGAGGCTAAACCCTAGAAGCTAGCCTATGTTCTGATTGTTGTTCGTCCTATGGACTAAAACCCTCTGGTTTATATAGACACCGGAGAGGGCTAGGGTTACACCGAGTCGGTTACAATGGTAGGAGATCTACATATCCGTATTGCCAAGCTTGCCTTCCACGCCAAGGAAAGTCCCATCGGGACACGAGACGGAGTCTTCAATCTTCTATCTTCATAGTCTTGGAGTCCGGCCAATGATGATAGTTTGGCTATCCGAACACCCCCTAGTCTAGGACTCCCTCAGTCGGCAAACTTGAAGAGGAGAATATCAATCTGAAAGCTGCTCTCGACGCGACCAACAAGGAGGTCAGCCGTCTGAAGAATAACAAAATAGCTCTGAGTGACAAGGCTAGCGAACTGATGGGGAAGAAGAACGATCTGGAGTCTTATCTGGAAGGGCTCGCCAAGAAGTTATTCCTCATGCTTGAAGGTAATCCTTTCTATCCGGCTGACTTGTTATCGTCGACTCGTCGTAAAACTGTTGGCTTAACTTCAAACTATGCTTACAGAATTCTGTCAAAACTTCGAGGAGGAGACCAGTCGACTGGAGACAAACTTGGACCCCATTAACTCTCCTATGAAGGACGAGGTTGCTATGAACGTGTTCCGACTGGAGTCTCGCGTTGCTGGTGCGGTTGACTACCTCGCTCGACTGAAGGCTGCGGTGTCGTGGATCGACACGACACTCTGGTCAAGGGAGACGCTTCAAAATGACCTCGAGTCTTTAATGACTCGACTGAATGACGTTCCAGGTCGAGTGCAGGAATGGAAGAAGTCTTCCGCCAGGTGTGGTGCTGATGTTGCTCTGTCCCTGGTACGTGTTCACTGCAAGGATGCGCGAGAGGACAAGCTGGCGTCCATCAGGGTGGCCAATACCAAGAAGCATGACTTCCAGTCTTTCATGGAGACCTTCATTGCTGCTGCCACTAGGATTGCTGACGGAATCGACCTGGACCAGTTCGTCGCGCCCTCCAGTCCTCCACCTGAGGAGTAAAAAACTTCTATGCTTTGTCTTAAATTTGCCTGGAATGCCGAGTGGTTTTGTAACCGATAAACTTTCACAGGCTTGACGCCTGAGCAATTTCGAATCCGTAGGACGTTATCTGGGCTAGGTTTATCATTAAATATGCTTGCACTTGCCTTCGAGCGAACTTTGTCTTTCACTCGGAATATACTCTAACGCCTGATATGTAGCTCTGAGGTGGAAAGTCCAGCTCGACCTGCACTTCACCGCTTTTGCAGGTAGGAATGGAGTACAGATGGCAGTCGACCTGCTTCCCTATGGATCAGGATGGAGTGCACATTATATTTGTGGCGTAGCTCAGAAGGAGAAGGTAGCAGTCGACCTGCACCTCGTCATCCTTGCAGAGCGGAATAGATTAAGTACTTAGGCGAGCACTGGGCCGCAGCTAAGCCCCCGAGTGGGAGGATTGCTCTCCACTCAGTGGGGTTTTAAAATACTTCGGCGAGTACTGGACTGCAGCTAAGCCGCCGAGTGGGAGGTTTGCTCTCCACTCGGTAGGGTTTTCAGATACTTAGGCGAGTACTGGACTGCAGCTAAGCCCCCGAGTGGGAGGTTTTCTCTCCACTCGGTAGGATTTTCAGATACTTAGGCGAGTACTTGGACTGCAGCTAAGCCCCCGAGTGGGAGGTTTGCTCTCCACTCGGTAGGGTTTTCAGATACTTAGGCGAGTACTGGACTGCAGCTCCGAGTGGGAGGTTTGCTCTCCACTCGGTAGGATTTTTTGTGGCATAGCTCCGAAGGAGAAGGTAGCAGTCGACCTGCACCTCGTCGTCTTTACAGAGCGCACATTGTATTTGTGGCGTAGCTTGGAAGGAGAAGGTAGTAGTCAACCTGCGCCTCGTCGTCCCTGCAGAGCGCACATTGTATTTGTGGCGTAGCTCGGAAGGAGAAGGTAGCAGTCGACCTGCGCCTTGCCGTCCTTGCAGAGTGCACATTGTATTAAATACTTAGGCTAGTACTGGACTGCACCTAAGCCTCCGAGTGAGAGACTGGCTCACGACTCGGTAGGATTTCAAACACTTAGGCGAGTACTTGGGCTGTAGCTAAGCCTCCGAGTGGGAGGCTGGATCACCACTCGATAGGATTTTAAATACTTAGGCGAGTATTTGGACTGCAGCTAAGCCTCCGAGTGGGAGGCTGGCTCGCCACTCGGTAGGATATTTTCTTAAACTTAGGTGAAACGGATTCGCAGCTAAGCCCCCGAGTGGGAGGCTGGCTCACGACTCGGCAGGGATTTTTTTACAAACTTAGGCAAAACGGATTCGCAGCTAAGCCACCCACTGGGGGATTTCTCACGTAAACAAAAGTAACAACAATCACTAGGAAAATTATAACACTCTTGTCTTTGATAAACAAACTACAGAAGTACTTTTATTACATCTCATCCAAGTGAATACTTAAGTATAAAAGGGGCAGAGCAGCTCCGCGTTCCAAGCTCGTGGCTCGTCAATCTGGTGATCGACATTGTAAAGGCGGTACGCTCCATTGTGGAGGACTTTGGTGACGATGAAGGGACCTTCCCAAGTAGGAGTAAGCTTGTGTGGCTTTTGCTGATCCACTCGGAGAACCAAATCTCCTTCTTGGAAGGCTCGACTCTTCACGTTTTTGGCATGGAATCGCCGCAAGTCCTATTGATAGATAGTCGATCGGAGCATGGCCATCTCTCTTTCTTCTTCTAGAAGGTCGACTGCGTCCTGTCGGGCTTGCTCTGCTTCATCTTCAGTTTAGAGCTCGACTCGGGGTGCATTGTGAAGCAGGTCACTCGGCAGGACTGCTTCAGCTCCATAGACCAGGAAGAATGGAGTTCTCCCAGTCGACCGATTAGGAGTGGTACTTAATCCCCAAAGAATTGACGGAAGCTTGTCGACCCATGCGCCTGCTGCGTGTTTGAGATCGCACATCAGTCGGGGTTTCAATGCTTTGAGAATTAGGCCATTGGCTCGTTCAGCTTCTCCATTCGACTGGGGGTGAGCAACTGAAGCGTAGTTGACTCGTGTCCCTTGAGAGGCGTAAAAGGCTCTAAATTCATCGGAATCGAAGTTTGACCCATTATCAGTGATGATGCTATGCGGCACTCCGTATCTGAACACTAATTCTCTGATGAAGCTGGTAGCGGTGCCGGCATCAAGGTTCTTGATAGGTTTAGCTTCAATCCACTTAGTAAACTTGTCGACTGCTACCAGTACATGGGTGAATCCGCTCCTGCCAGTTCTCAGTGGTCCAACCATATCCAATCCCCAAACAGCGAAGGGACAGACGAGTGGATTGATCTTCAAGGCTGAGGCGGGCTTGTGCGATAGATTGGAATAGAACTGACACCCTTCACACTTGTCAACTATTTCCTTTGCCATTTCATTTGCTCTTGGCCAGTAAAATACCACTCGGTATGGTTTAGCCACAATGGTCCAAGAGGACACATGATGACCACAGGTCCCCGAGTGGATATCGTCAAGGATTATCCAACCTTCTTTTGGTGTTATACATTTCTGACCGACTCCAGTCGCGCTTTCTCTGTACAACTGTCCCTTTATCATGGTAAAGGCTTTGGACCGACGGACGATCTATCGAGCCTCTTCTTCATTCTCTGGGAGCTCTTTCCTTAGGATATACGTGGTGTACGGCTCTGTCCAGTCGGGAGTGATGACCAAAACTTCCATGATCAGGTCGACCACAGCTGGAACTTCAACTTCAGTTGGATCCGTAACACTTTTCGGCTGTGGAGCTTCTTCGGTGAAAGGACCTTCTTGAACTGACGGTGTATGGATGTGTTCCAAAAAACACATTACTGGGAATGGCTTCTCTTTTGGAACCTATCTTTGCCAAATCATCAGCCGCTTGATTTTTCAGTCGGGGTATATGATGGAGCTCTAACCCCTCGAGTTTCTTCTCTAGCTTTCTCACTGCATTGCAGTAACCAGTCATGGCTGGACTTCTGACGTCCCACTCCTTCATCACCCGATTAACCACCAAATCTGAGTCGCCATAGACCATGAGGCGATGGACGCCGAGTGAAATGGCCATACGCAACCCATACAAAAGTGCTTCGTATTCTGCTTCATTGTTGGAGGAATCAAAGTGGATCTGGAGCACATATCTGAGCTTATCTCCTCGGGGGGAAACCTACAGTACCCTAGCACCGGAACCATTCAGCATCTTAGAGCCATCAAAGAACATGGTCTAGTGCTCCGAGTGAACTTGAGTCGGTAGCTGCTGTTCAATCCACTCGGTGATGAAATCTGCTACTACTTGGGACTTGATGGCTTTCTTTGCCTCAAACTTGATATCAAGGGGAAGGAGTTCAATCGCCCATTTCGCCACTCGACCAGTTGCATCTCTATTGTGCAGAATATCTGACAATGGGGTGTCGCTGACGACTGTAATGGAATGGTCAGAGAAGTAATGAGCAACCTTCTTCGTGGTCATATAAATCCCATATACAAGCTTCTGATAATGAGGGTATCTTTGCTTTGATGGGGTCAATACTTCAGAAAGATAATATACTGGGCGCTGAACTTTGAAGGCTTTTCCTTCTTCTTTACGCTCGACCATAAGTACTGTACTGACGACTTGTCCTGTGGCTGCAATGTAAAGCAACAACGGCTCTTTGCTGATTGGGGCAGCAAGCACCGGTTGGGTGGAGAGCAGAGCTTTTAGCTCTGCAAACGCTGCTTCAGCTTCTGGAGTCCACTCGAACTTGTCTGACTTCTTCATCAGTCGGTAAAGAGGCAATGCCTTTTCACCGAGACTAGGGATGAATCGACTTAAAGCGGTCAAGCATCCAGTAAGCTTCTGGACATCGTGCACATGCACAGGGCATTTCATTCGGAGTATGGTACCAACTTTTTCTGGGTTGGCGTCGATTCCTTGTTCGGAAACGAGAAAACCGAGTAACTTTCCGCTAGGCACTCCAAATGTGCACTTTGATGGATTAAGCTTGATATCATACCTCCTGAGATTCGCAAATGTTTCAGCGAGGTCAGTCAACAGGTTGGAACCCTTCTGTGATTTGACCACAATATCACCCATGTACGCTTCCACATTCCGACTGATTTGAGTGAGCAAACACTTCTGAATCATCCTCATGAACGTGGCTCTGGCATTTTTAAGGCTGAATGGCATGGTGACATAGCAAAAGCACCCGAATGGAGTGATGAAAGCTGTTTTAATATCGTCGGGTCCATATAGACAGATCTGATGGTAACCGGAATAGGCATCTAAAAAAGACAGGCGCTCACATTCCGCAGTTGAGTCGACTATTTGGTCGATGCAGGGGAGAGGAAAATGATCTTTCGGGCAGGCCCGATTGATATGTTCGAAATCAATGCACATGCAAAGTGACTTGTCCTTTCTTGGGGACCATGAGAACATTGGCGAGCCACTCGGAGTGGTAAATCTCTCGGATAAACTCTGCTGCTAAGAGCTGAGCCACCTCCTCGCAAATGGCTTTTCTCTTATGGACGGCGGACCGTCGAAGATGTTCTTTAACAGGTTTCACCTTTGAGTCGACTCGCAGACGATGCTCAACCAGCCCCCTGGGAACACCCGGCATGTTAGCAGGCTTCCATGCGAAGATGTCCCAGTTCTCACGGAGGAACTGGATGAGCGCTTCTTCCTATTTGGAGTCGAGTGATGTGGAGATATGAGTCGGAGCAGCACTGGGGTCGGTCGGGTGAATGTGAACCGGCTTTGTCTCACTAGACGACTGAAACACTGACTCTGTAGCGGTCTTCTTGACTTGCAAGAAATCACTCGGATCTGCAGTTTTCTGGTATTCCTGCAGCTCTACCACTGCCATCTGAACATCGGCGATCTTTGAGCCTTTCTGAAAGCACTCTTTCGCCTTCTTCCGATTGCCAGTAATAGTGATCACACCTTTGGGACCAGGCATCTTTAATTTGAGGTACACATAACATGGTCGAGCCATGAAGCGTGCATAAGCTAGCCTGCCTAAAATAGCGTGATAAGCACTCTGGAAATCCACAACTTCAAACGTCAACTTTTATTTGCGGTAATGCTTTGAATCACCGAAAACCACATCAAGAGCAATTTGGCCGACTGACTCAGCCTTCTTTCCAGGAATGACTCCATGGAAACTCATGTTGCTGGTACTGAGTCTGGACATCGGAATGCCCATCCCTTTCAGTGTCTCCGCATACAATATGTTCAGGCCACTGCCACCATCCATCAAGACTTTGGTCAGTCGAGTGCCTTCGATGACCGGGTCGACCACCAAAGCTTGCCTCCCAGGGGTGGCAATGTGTGTCGGATGATCGGACTGGTCGAATGTGATGGCAGTCTAAGACCATTTCAGATAACTGGGAGTTGCCGGAGGAACCATATTCACCTCACGGTTGATAACTTTCAATCGACTTTTGCTTTCAACATCAGTAAAAATCATCAAGGTGGAATTGACCTGGGGATATCCATCATCACTATCTTCTTTGTCTTCAGCTTTGTCTGACTCCTTTTCCTTGTCTTTGGGCTGTTTCCTCTGGAATTGCTGGATCAAGAGCCGACACTGTCGAGTGGTGTGTTTCGGGTAAATGAATTTACCCTCCTCATCTTTTTTGTGTGGATGTGGCACGAAAAATCCATCACGTCATTTCCTTCCTTGTCCTTAACCTTCTTAGGGTTCCAAGACCCCTTGGGTTTCCCTTTAAACTTTTCTTTAGTCACGGCCAAGGCTTCTCCAGGAGCAGCTGGCTCGGCTTTCCGCTTCTGCTTCCGACTAGAGTTCCCTCCCCCGGTTTCATGAGCGGCTGGCTTGTACTTGCCACTCCGGAGCCGATCCTCGTCTTCACCATTGGCATACTGTAACACCCCAGATGCAACTTTACATATCCGTAACTCCAACTCTTGCCTTTTCCGGAGATGTGATATGTTATTCCCTTCGTGGTTGGGTTTTGTCTGTTGTTTTGCATTTTGTTCATGTCATGCATCTCATCTCTTTGCATCGTTTGCATTGCATCATGTCATCATGCAACCCTTTTACAAACTCATCTAAATAAAACCGTATGGATCTTCGGTCCATTTAAATCGAGGGAAATGCACATGGTGATTCTCTTTATAACATATATCCTCCCAATATTATTAGGGAGCTACAAAAATAATATTCCATTGTTTTGGAATTAACCATAACACACTTGCAAACAAATCCCATGCCTTTCTATCTAAACCCTTGGCCTCAACTTTTCCCATAATTTCTTTCATCACTTTCCCGAGCTCCACCAAAATCCTCAACATTTTTGGACACTTCAAAAACCTAGTTGTCGGTGTACTAAAGTAGGGGGTACCTTAGTCCCCCGAACTTGTGCACGGGCGGTCGCAGCGCCCCGCGGCAAGGCTTGCCGGACGCCCACCAAGACCCTCCGTCACTTCCTGTTACTGCCATTCAAGAACAAAGTGTCAAATAAGAAGACAAAGGCCCCGGCAAGAGGAGCTTGCCGGGAAGGCCAACCAAGGCGCCTCCAGAAGACCTGCCGCGACGCCCCGCGCGTCCCGGCAAGGCCCGGTGGCCGGTAAGCTTGCCGGCGCAACAAGAGAAGGGCCGCGGCAAGGCACTTGCCACGGCAAGGCTGCCACCCAAACTCCAGCGCATCTAGCAACGTGTCACCCCAAGGCCATCCCAGGGGCACGTGTCGCGGCGTTGCACAGCCATGCGGAGCAAGGTGGCAAGCGGAGCAGACAGAGACGCCATCGTGGCAACCGGTGGCTCACCTAACGGTCATCTCGTTGCACTGTTGGGGCGACCAGACGGGCATTAAATGGCCTTGTCCCCTGCCGTCAGAGTTAGGTAGGGGACACTGTTGATCACTGTTGTACCAACCTGCGTTTTTACCGTTTTACCCCCTCTTCCTACGCTGCCACCTGTTGGCGCCCCCTTCAGACTATAAAAGGGAGGCCCATGCGCACGTAGAAGGGGTTCGGTCCATTCGACACCAGCAACACCACCATACGCTCGCGTTCACGAGCAAGATCAAATACAAGCACAAAGCAGCAGTAGGGGTTTTATCTCTCCGGAGAGCCCCGAAGCTGGGTAAAAATCGCCCGTCTCCCCCGCGCGCCCGACCTCGATCTGCTCTGCGCACGCCCTCCGCTCCCCTGCCGGACTAGAAGGGGCCCCCTGCCCCATAGGTGCTCGAGGCCAAGTAGAGATCCGCCCCGACATCTTTGGCGCGCCAGGTAGGGGTGCGTCGAGGTCGTGAGCATCTGATCCGGTCTCCGCGCGCGCTACATCAACGCCTTCATCAACATGCCACCGAAGAAGAAGCCTTCGGAGGTGGCCGCTCCGTCTAAATCGATTCTACCACCACCGCCGGAGCAAACGGGCGGTGGAGTGGACGCCAGCGGAGAAGCGGGCGCCGACGGTGGGACTCACGTCGTCACCAGATCCAAGAACAAGGCCCCGCAAGCGTCGGCGACCGTGCAGACACCACACCCTTCTCAGGAGGTGCAAGGTCGACAACGCCCCGGTGCTCCTAGCACCGTGCTCGCGTTGGAGCAAGGCCAAGCTGGTAGGTCGCGGGACGTTCGAGGTCAGCATGCACGCCAGCATGCTGGCGTGAGTGAGGTACGATCGCCCGGACGGGGTGCTGCGCCTCCCAATCCAGTTGGGAGTCCGAGCACATCCCGCTCCTCGCGCCGCTCGTCGCCTCCGCCACCCAAGACAGCAGAGGAAGCGCTGGCCCGAGCCCAGTTGCTCCTAGACTACCCTCCGGCGCAACACAAGATTGACGACTGGAGGATGACCATATACAGCCTCATCGGCTTCGCCAACGGTGACAAGCCACGGCAACCGAGCGCATCGAGGCCCCGACAAGTCGCCCAGGCGCAAGCTGACGCCGACAAGACCGCTGGGGGTGCCACCTCCGTGCACTCCCAGCCCCGAAGGCCAAGATCGCCGGCTCGCCGGGCCAACCCCGACGCCGACTCCACCGCGTCGTCGGACCCGCGAACTCGCCGCGACCAACGCCACGTTCTCCAAGAACGGCGGCACGAAGACGCTCGTACTCGCATCGAGCGCAGAAGGGAAGCGCGACGTCAATCTGACCAACGCGCTGGACCCACTGTCGATTTGCATGCACCAGGGGAACCGAGCGACTTGCCGTACGCGGCAGTTTGCCCTGCGTTCACCCGCGAGCTGCGGCAAGTCCAGTGGCCCAAAACTAAGAATTTCAAGCCAGACGTGCCCGAGAAGTATGATGGCAGGATAGATCCGTCGGAGTTCCTCAGCATCTACACCATTGCAGTGCAGGCTGCCGGAGGACGCGACGAGAAGATCCTCGCCAACTACTTCCCGCTGGTGCTCAAACCCAACGTCAGATCTTGGCTCATGCACTTGCCGGACGGCTCCATCTCTTCATGGGCGGACCTGTGTCATCAGTTTGTCGGTGCCTTCACAGGCGGCCACAAACCCCATGGCCAGGAGAGCGACCTGCATCTGCTCGTCCAGAAGGAGGGAGAGCCCTTGCGCAAGTACATACAGAGATTCAGCCAGGTGCAGCGCAACATCCCAGACGTCCACCCTGCCGCTGTTATCAGCGCGTTCCACCAGAACGTACGTAACCGCAGGATGAGGGAGGAGATGGCGATGTGCAAGATCAGAGATGGTAGCGAGCTCTACGCTCTGGCCGACAAGTGCGCACGGGCTGAGGAGGGGAGGAAAATCCCCGGAGAGATTACAGCAGCTGAAGGATCTGACAGTGAGGATGCCGCCCCGGCAAGGAAGAACCCGAGGCGGAACAACAGGAAAAGAAAGGCTAAGGATGTGCTAGATGTTGAGCATTCCGGCAATGGAGGCGGCTCCGACAAGGCCAAAGCTGATGACTCCGGTGAAGCTGTGGTAGCCGCCGACAAGCAGGATGGCTCCGGCAAGCAGTATTGCAAGATCCACCGCATCAAGGGCCATGACCTCCAAACCTGCAAGAAAGTGGAGCAGATGGCAGAGCTACAGAAGGCTGAATACGAGCGCCGCGACAAGGAGAGAGCCCAGGGAGGTGGCGGAGGGTCCGGCAAGAAGCTTCCCGCCCGGGGAGGGCACCGCGGCAAGGCCAAGCCACGGCGAGGAGACAGACCTCCCTGTGGTCGCGACAAGGACGAAGAGGAGGATGAGGACGATGAGATGGAGGAAGACGAAACTGATGACCAAGAGTTTCAGAAGGCAACAGAGGTGTTATGCATCGACGGCGGCGCCTCTCTGCACACCTCGCACTGCCAACTCAAGCAATGGGTGCGGGAAGTGAACGCAGCGGAGCCGTCCGTCGAGTCGCGCAAGCCTCTGAAGTGGTCCAGCACGCCCATCATCTTCGATGTTGAGGACGACCCTAATCGCATCACTGCGGTCGGGTGCTTGCCGATGTTGGTCTCACCAACGATCCGCAACCTCAAGGTCACGAAGATGTTGGTTGACGGCGGGGCCGGCCTGAACCTGATTTCCTCCACAGTACTCAAGAAGCTCCAAATCCCCGACAGCGAGCTCGAAGAGACTGGTACCTTCCAAGGGATAAACCCGGGAAGGAGCAAGCCGAAGGGGAAGATCACATTGCCAGTGACGTTTGGCAGCGAGCTGAACTTCAGGACAGAGAGGGTCACATTCGATGTTGCTGATATCCCATTGCCCTACAATGGGATACTCGGCCGACCAGTGCTTGCCAAGTTCATGGCAGCCTCTCACTACGCCTACAATGTGCTCAAGATGCCTGGTCCGATAAGTGTTATTTCTGTCCAAGGTGACAAGAAGGATGCACTTATCTGCACCGACAAGATCTACCAGGAAGCAGCAGCCGTGGCCAAGCGCGAGCCACTTGCCGCTGAAACTCCCCGGGGGAAGAAGAAGGCTAAGACTCTGGTACCCACTCCGGCAAGCGCACCTCTCCGGAGTGTTGCGCTGCCGTCGGGGACGCGCCATCGAGCTCCACCGGCAAGTGCAAGGAGGCAAAGGCATACCTACCGAAGACTAAGCCCGGCAAGAACAGCTCTGGTACCTGCTCCGGCAATCGCACCTCTCCGGAGTGCTGCACTGCCGTCGAGGATGTGCCATCAAGCTCCGCTGGCCAGTAGGGCAAGGAAAGCAGCCAGTTTCAAACTTTTGGGCTGTATTCCCTGGAAATCCATACCTTGTATGGAGAACCTGTGCGCGAAGGGGGGTCGAGTCGCTCGAGTCGCGGCTAAGTTGCGCCCTTAATCTATTATTGAGTCCGCTCAACGATGAAAGCGCGCTGCAACTAGCCCGACGAGTTCTTCCTGCCGGAGGCAACACCGCCAGCGGGCTGCTAATGTTCCGCACTCAGCAAGTATGTTGCTCCGGCGGGTTCCCCGAAAGCGTGAAGGTGAAAACGTACAAGGGAGGAAACCAGGGGAGAAGTGCGGCCTCGCCGGAGCGCAGAAGACGGAAAAGCTAAGTGGCCAAAGTTTGAGCCTAGTTATTTTTAAATTTTTCAAGTTATATCCCTTGAACATTCGTGCCTTGTATGGAAAACCTGTGCGCGGAGGAATTGACTCGCGGCAAAGTTGCGCCCTTGCCTTGTTTCCGAGTCCGCTCAACAATACAAGTGCGCTGCAACTGGCCCGAGAAGGTTTCTTGCCGGAAACAACACCGCCAGTGGGCTGCTGATGTTCCGCACTCAGCAAGTGTGTTAGCGCCGGCAAGTTCCCTAAATGCGTAGGGTAAAAAAAAGTACAAGGGATGTAATGGAGTAGGGGGAATAACGTGATGAGCCTTGCCATGGGACGTCCCTTGTATGAGAAGCTTGTGCGCAGAGGAGCTGACTCGCGGCTTAGTTGCGCCCTTGATTTGTTTTCGAGTCCGCTCAACAATGAAAGCGCGCTGCAACTAGCCCGACGAGGCTTCTTGCCGGAGGCAACACCGCCGGCGGGCTGCTGATGTTCCGCACTCAACAAGCGTGTATGCCCCGGCAAGTCCCCTAAAAAGCGTAGAGTATGAACATACAAAGGGCGAAGCATGGCGTTGCGTTGCCCAACATAAAAATTACGCTACAAAAAACAACTAATCGCAGCACTGTCTAAATTGTTTTCATGACTAGAATAACAGCAACAAACAGAAGGACGCGACGACACCTAGGCCCCGGCAACCCGGTTTTGCTGGGCGCTGCGAGTACCAGAATCCCCTCACGGCAAGTCAGAATCCTCGGAGCCACGACGTCAGCGACAAAAGGCAAGGAAAGGCGCACCGGCACCTGGGTCTCGGCGGAGCCAGAGTTGCCGGAGGCTGCAAATGCCAAGATTCAACCCCGGCAAACCAGAATCACCGAAGGCTGCGATATCAGATGAGTTTTTCATCCCTCATCATGCATCCTCTTATGGACTGGGGAATGCGAGGTCGCGTCCTTGAACGAATGTGCCTTGTATGGAAAAGCCCGTGCGCAGAGGAACCAACTCGTGGTTAAGTTGCGCCCTTGCCTTGTTTCCGAGCCCGCTCAACAATACAAGTGCGCTGCAACTGGCCCGAGAAGGTTTCTTGCCGGAAACGGCACCGCCAGCGGGCTGCTGACGTTCCGCACTCAGCAAGTGTGCTAGCGCCGGCAAGTTCCCTCAAAGAGTAGGGTGGAAACATACAAGGCACAGAACCAAGTAAAGGATATAACCCGGCAAGCATTCCCCTCTTTTCATTAAAAAACATCCCAATTCAGTACAAGTCCATAGAGGATGAAAAACATGAAAGAGAGGATTACAAGTTCTAAATACAGCTAAGGCCCGAAGGCTTACAAATAAAAAAAGATAAGATGCCTGTAATCCCTCTCCTGTTTCTCTCTTCAGGAGGTAGGTCAAGGAGGCCCCGGCAAGAGAAGTTTGCCGGGAAGGGCAAAAGGGGCGCCTAGGTGAGCTACGGGCGCCAGAAGACACCAAGAGAACACCCCGGGAGCCGGCCAGGAGCTTGGCGGAGACGGAGGCGCCGGAAGCAGAGCTCGAAGACGGGGCGGCAGGACGTCAGCACGCTGTCGAGGGCACCTCGCCCTCGTACTCCGACTTGACGGCCTTGCCGCCACCCCTCTTCCTCTTCCGCAGCCTCCCTACGCCAGCCGCCCAAGGAGACGGCCCCGGGGAGTTCAGAGGGCCGGCGACCCGGATGATGGGGTCGCCGGTGGCGCGCGAGGTGACGGCCGACGCCTAGTCGGACTCACCGCCGCCGTCGTCCTCGCTGTCGCTCCCCTCCTCGCCACTCTCGCTCGAGGGGGAATCTTCGCTGTCGGAGGAGCTGTCCACGCAACATCTCGCCTGGGTGCCGGAGTCCCCGAAGACCTTGACGGCGAGAAGGTCGCCCTCCATTAACTTAAAATGGAGGGTAAACCCCGCATTCAAGCTGTGGATGCGGGCGAACGTCTTCCACCCTCGATCGAAGTACATCACGCCGCGGGCTGGGGATACGACACTAACCCGAGTGCCGCTGATCCCGCAGCCCCTCATACGCAACTCCAACATCTCGGGCGGGTCCGGTTCCATCGCGCTCGCAAACGGAGCCGGGAGCCGGAGGCGGCGACGAGGTGCCCGGCGCAGCTTGACGAAGAACTCCCAGGGGTCATCCCCGGTGTGGACCGCCTCAAGGAGAGGAGCTGCCGGCGGAGACGGGGGTGGCGCACCGCCCCGGCCGCCTCTTCCCCGAGCGCTCCGGCCACGTCCTCGGCCTCGTCCACGGCCTCGTCCCCTCCCTCTTCCCCTCGTGGCCGGTTCTGCCACCACAGGCGCGGGATAGGGAGAGGCGCGCTGCCTGGTGGCGACCCTAGCAGCCACCGATGAAGGACCAGGGTTCCCTCCCTCCATGGCAGATGGGAGGAAGAGTAGCGGAAGTTGAAGAAAGAAGAGAAGGAGGAAGTGCGGGATTTTTGCGCTCCCATTCCGCCCTTTTTAAGGAGCAAGGTGGGGGGCTCGGCCGCCCCGCTCAGCCAGTCGGAGCACGAGGAGGGCAGAGGAGTGGGGCCGACCCACCATCTCCACCCGTGACGGCTCGGTTTCCCACCTTCGCCGCCCACGACCCCATGCGCATGGGAGCCATGTGGCGGGGAGGCGAAGCCGAGGCGACGGATGAAGCGACCTCGCACTGCCCCGTGATCATGGGGAGGGACGCCCTAGAAATCGTACGCACCACCCACGACTCCCACGACGCCGCAATCAACGCGTGCCGTTGCGGGAAGACGCGGTGGACACGGAGTCCAATTTTGTGTGGACCCAGGCCACGCGTGCCCGTGCACTGTTTTGGGCCTGGCCCAACAACGCTCGGCACCGTGTATGGCCCAGGCCCGGGGGCTCCTGTCGGTGTACTAAAGTAGGGGGTACCTTAGTCCCCCGAACTTGTGCACGGGCGGTCGCAGCGCCCCGCGGCAAGGCTTGCCGGACGCCCACCAAGACCCTCCATCACTTCCTGTTACTGCCATTCAAGAACAAAGTGTCAAATAAGAAGACAAAGGCCCCGACAAGAGGAGCTTGCCGGGAAGGCCAACCAAGGCGCCTCCAGAAGACTTGCCGCGACGCCCCACGCGTCCCGGCAAGGCCCGGCGGCCGGTAAGCTTGCCGGCGCAACAAGAGAAGGGCCGCGGCAAGGCACTTGCCGCGGCAAGGCTGCCACCCAAACTCCAGCGCATCTAGCAATGTGTCACCCCAAGGCCATCCCAGGGGCATGTGGCGCGGCGTTGCACAGCCATGCGGAGCAAGGTGGCAAGCGGAGCAGACAGAGACGCCATCGTGGCAACCGGTGGCTCACCTAACGGTCGTCTCGTTGCACTGTTGGGGTGACCAGACGGGCATTAAATGCCCTTGTCCCCTGCCGTCAGAGTTAGGTAGGGGACACTGTTGATCACTGTTGTACCAACCTCTGTTTTTACCGTTTTACCCCCTCTTCCTACGCTGCCACCTGTTGGCGCCCCCTTCAGACTATAAAAGGGAGGCCCATGCGCACGTAGAAGGGGTTCGGTCCATTCGACACCAGCAGCACCACCATACGCTCGCGCTCACGAGCAAGATCAAATACAAGCACAAAGCAGCAGTAGGGGTTTTATCTCTCCGGAGAGCCCCGAAGCTGGGTAAAAATCGCCCGTCTCCCCCGCGCGCCCGACCTCGATCTGCTCTGCGCACGCCCTCCGCTCCCCTGCCGGACTAGAAGGGGGCCCCTGCCCCATAGGTGCTCGAGGCCACGTAGAGATCCGCCCCGACACTAGTCCTAGTTCAAACCCATTTGAATTTCAAATGAGTTTGAATTTAATTTCCTGCAATCATGTCCCCGCTATTTTTCTTGGATCAAGCTTATTTTTGTGAGTCCAGGGAAATTAACCCCTTGCGCATATTCTTTCCCTAACCCTTTCTTTCTTTCCTTCTCTCTAATTCTTTTCTGTTAAGGAACTTTTCTCCAGCTCCACCCACATGGCCCAAGGCTCCTCCGCCGGCCTCCCTAGGCCCACCTAGGCCCAGCCGCACCTATACCTAAACCCTAGCCTCATCCCGATCGATCCCCTCGTTCCTCCTCCAGCGCCGCCAACGCACGCCCGCTGCCAGCGCCAGGAAGGGCTTCGCCCCGATCGCCTCGCGCCTCGCTCGTGTTTCCCTCCGCTGCCTCGACCCACTGCATCTGCCGTCGCCCTTCTCCCCTCGCATCAGCGACGACCGCGCCGCCCTGCCTGTCTTGCTCCAGCCATGGCCACGTCGCCCCGCGCCTCTGCCTCCGCGCCACTCGTCGGAGCTCCCGCAAGCCGTCCCCGTCGCCCAAGCTCCTTCCTGCATAGCGCGCGCCCGCGCCACCCCGTCGCCTGCGACCCGTCTCCGGCCACCTCTAGCGCCACTAGCAGCAGCTTTAGGACGTCCCTGCCGCCAAGTCCCGCGCCATCCTCTGCTTCCTCTACGGCGACCAGGGGCCACCTCGCCCGCGCGTCTCCTCCACCAGCAGCCTGCAACGCTCGAGGGGAGCCGAGCTCCTCCCCGTCCCCATGGTGGCTGCTTCCCCTGCCCCGAGCTTCCCTCCGCGTCGGCGTCCAGTCTCGTCCCCGACCTCGCCGGGCCTCCACCTCCGTCCCGCGCCTGCAACCTTGCTCTGGATCGAGAGGAGCTCGATCCCGAGCGCCTTCTGCCCGTCCATGCCGCCCATGAGCCCCGGCGCCCCCTTTGCTCTGTTGCACGCCCATGGCATCTCACCGCTCAAGCCTTGCCTCGCACCCTGCTCCCTTCGGTCGCTATTGGTTTGTTTGGCCATCATGGATATGTTGCTGCGGACGCCAAGTACGACTACACCACGGTGATACATGAAC
This sequence comes from Triticum timopheevii, assembly GCA_963921465.1. Lineage (NCBI taxonomy): Eukaryota > Viridiplantae > Streptophyta > Magnoliopsida > Poales > Poaceae > Triticum > Triticum timopheevii. Next base: position 73,668,982 of record OY997274.1, read on the forward strand.
GACTACACGGCTACAACATCCTGGAATCGCTAAGTACCGCACCGAAACGCAAGTACAACAAGGAACCCCGAAGGACTTGGATGAGTCAAGTTCCTCTCCGAAACTCGAACGACTACTTCCATGACGTCCGTGAACCACTACTTCCACTACCATCGCGAGAACGACTACTTCCACTATGGCCTGTGTACCACTACTTCCCTCGTCGAACTCGATCCGCCCCGAAAATGCACGCTTCAAAGGTATAACCCAGAGACGATGACCCGTGGACGAATGCATGTTGTATGAGATGCTCATGTTCAAACCGTGTCCAAGTTGATCCTTGCATGTTCCTCCTCGTTTGCCATGCCGTTGACCCGTGGGAACCCGGTATCCGGGATCACCCCACCATCTTTTGCATCACACGCTCACCCACACTTCCTTTTGCACCGGTATCTCCATGAGTTACCGGAACCGGAATGTTGCCGTCGCACCATTTCCGTTTCACTGCCGTGGCACCCTTTTCGTTCCGCCATGGTGACAAATGCTTCATAACATGCTCATGTCAACATTTTCATAAATATTGCATAAAACTTGCATATGTCATCCGCATCATGATAACAACAATTAAAATGTTTAAAATTGTGTTTGCATTAAATTGCTAAATAACATATGGGGATTTTCCGGAATTGTTGTTTGTTGTTCCGGCCTCATTTAAACATGCCTAAATAGTTAGCTCAATTATGCTTCACCCCTTGCCATGTTTAATAACATTTAATATTGTTGAGTAGCTTATAACAAGAGAGAACTAAATAATTGATGTTGCATATTGAGCTCCACTTAACTTGTAGTGTTGTTTGTGCATATTGCCATGCCATGCTTCATTAAACCGGACATGCATCATACTTGATTGTGCATCATGCCATGATTATGCTTGTGTGCTTACCATGTTGTATGCTTCTTTCCGGTTTGCTTCTCTCGTTAGCTTCCGTTTCATTTCGGAGTTGTGAGGATTCGTTCAACTACGTCCTCTTGTCTTCTTCATGGACTCGTTCTTCTTCCTAGCGGGATTTCAGGCAAGATGACCGTCACCTTGGATCTCATTACTATCATTGCTATGCAAGTTGCTTCATTCTATCGCTTTGTTGCGCTACCTATCATTTGCTCTTCAAGCCTCCCAAATTGCCATGCCAGCCTCTAACCTTTTTCACCCTTCCTAGCAAAACCATTGCTTGACCATGTTACCGCTTTGCTCAGCCCCTCTTATAGCGTTGTTAGTTGCAGGTGAAGTTGAAGATTGCTCCATGGTGGACAGGGTTATGTTGGGATACCACAATATCTCTTATATTATTAATGCATCTATATACTTGGTAAAGGGTGGAAGACTCGGCCTTATGCCTGGTGTTTTGTTCCACTCTTGCTGCCCTAGTTTCCGTCATACCGGTGTTATGTTCCCAGATTTTGCGTTCCTTACGCGGTCGGGTGATTTATCGGACCCCCTTGACAGTTCGCTTTGAATAAAACTCCTCCAGCAAGGCCCAACCTTGGTTTTACCATTTGCCTCACCTAGCCCTTTTTCCCTTGGGTTTCCGGAGCCCGAGGGTCATCTTTATTTTAGCCCCCCCCCCCCCCCCCGGCCAGTGCTCCTTCGAGTGTTGGTCCGAACTGAGCTGCCTGCGGGGCCACCTCGGGGAAACTCGAAGTCTGGTTTTACTCGTAGCTAGTCTCATCCGATGTTGCCCTGAGAACGAGATATGTGCAGCTCCTATCGGGATTTTTCGGCACATCGGGCGGCTTTGCTGGTCTTGTTTTACCATTATTGAAATGTCTTTTAAACCGGGATTCCGAGACTGATCGGGTCTTCCTGGTAGAAGGAATATCCTTCGTTCGCGAGAGCTTATCATGGGCTAAGTTGGGACACCCCTGCAGGGTATAAACTTTCGAGAGCCGTGCCCGCGGTTATGTCGCAGATGGGAATTTGTTAATGTCCGGTTGTAGATAACTTGACACCAGATCCGAATTAAAACGCATCAACCGTGTGTGTAACCGTGATGGTCTCTTCTCGGCGGAGTCCGGGAAGTGAACACGGTTTCTGTGTTATGTTTGACGTATGTAGGAGTTCAGGATCACCTCTTAATCATTGCTAGCTTCACGACCGTTCCGCTTGCTCTCTTCTCGCTCTTATTTGCGTATGTTAGCCACCATATATGCTTAGTCGTTGCTGCAACCTCACCACTTTACCCCTTCCTTTCCCTTTAAGCTTTGCTAGTCTTGATACCCATGGTAATGGGATTGCTGAGTCCTTGTGGCTCACAGATTACTACAACAACAGTTGCAGGTACTGGTTATGCGATGATCATGACGCGAGAGCGATGTTTGCTTGTCTTGGAGTTCTTCTTCTGCTTCTTCTTCGATCAGGGGATAGGTTCCAGGTCGGCAGCCTGGGCTAGCAGGGTGGATGTCGTTTGAGTTTCTGTTTGTATTTCATCCGTAGTCGGATGATGATCTTATGTATGATGTGATGTTGTATTCGTGTGGCTTTGTATGCCTCTTATATGTATCCCCATCTATTATGTAATGTTGATGTAATGATATCCACCTTGCAAAAGCGTATCAATATGCGGTTATATTCTTGGTGGGACCTTCGAATCTCTTTAGGATAGTATCGCATATTGGGCATGACAAGTTGGTATCAGAGCCTCGACCGACCATAGGAGCCCCCTTGATTGTTGGCCGTTGTTGAGTCTAGAAGAAAACTATCTTGAGTCTTAGGATTATATATATCGGAGAGTAGGAATTCTTTTTACTCCTCAGCCCCTTCGTCGCTCTGGAGAGGACTCCTGACGTAGATGTTTTGATTTTCCTCTCCTCAAATTTCACTAAATTTTTTTAGGATCACGCGGGTATCTTGGGATCGTTCCAATATTCTTATGACGAGAACATTGTTCTTGGTGCCTCCTGACATTTAGGGGTTGTGGCAGTGTCCCGGGGAGTTGAGCTCCGAGGTGTTGTCGTCATAATTTTATCGTTGCAGTTCTGGAATACCTGAGTTTTGCCGACATCGAAAATCTCTTTTATGCAGTTGTTGGTGAGATAACCTCGACGTCACCCAGTACTGGGGAGTTCGGGAGTATTGCCATAGCTTGTATAATGGATGCTTTTCGAAGGTTGAGGTACACGATTTCCGAAGTTTTCTTGGCTATGTGTTGACGGATGGATACAGCTTGGATGTAGGTATTGTTAGTTTGGGTGAGATATATTGCTTCCCCTGTATCCCCCACACCAGATTGCATAACTAGAAAGTTTCGGGAGTTTTATAGGTGGGAATTCAAGTAGCTCCTAGAATATCTTTCCGACAGATGCATGATATGGGATTGGGTAAATCTCTATCATATGTATTTGTTCCGTCTTATTCTGCAAGCCAAATCCTTTGTTTTGTTTTATTTGTGGTATTCGAGTTGCTTCGAAGTCAAATGTTAATTCCATACCTTATTCTGAGCGGTGTTCTCATATTCCTATGGGGATACTAATCCTTTTGATCATCGAGATTGTCATGTCAATTCTTTCCAAGCTGTGTGTTTCTCTTCAAGTGGATCCGATCATTTCAACAGTTGTGAGATCAATTCTAAGTTTTCTCAACGGTATCCGTTTCGTCCATCCCCAAGTTGTCTTTGTTTTCCCGCCCTCCCACCCTTTTTCTTCAAGGACTCAAATTTCTTAATCATGTATCCTTTTATTTGTGGGAAGTCTCTTCATTCTTTTCTTTCGATGTTCTTATCCGGTGATTTTTCATGAAGATGCTCAACAGTTTCAAGTTCATCATTCTTCATTGTTGTTTCTTCTCTGGCGGATCCAATTTCAAGCTTTCAGTGTTGATATTATCCCTTTTCCTCTTTTCACAATGCTTTCTCATTCCGGTGCACCAATTAATCATTCACCTCTCGCTATTCATTTGTTTTGGAGTACTGAAGATATCTTGGAAGATTCGTGTTTCCATTCTCAATCCATTCAAGTTTTTTCTTTTTTGAGGTTGTTATCTCATTCAAGTCATTTAATTCAACCAGTGCAATCTCTCTTTTAAATCGTTCAACAGTGTTTCTTTTGAGTGGGCCCTAACCCACAGGTCTTTTCCCAGGATCTTACCTGACTCTTCTAATTTTCCCGGAGTCATTCCCAAATTCTTTTCAAAGTTTGACGTAAGAATGAATTTCATCAGTCATATGCCTTTGTCCAAGATCTTCCAAATTCTTTCATCGTTGATTCAACCTTTCTATTCTTCATTGTTCTGGAGTACCTCAATAATTCAGGGTGGTTCTCATCATCATTCTCAACATTTGAAGACCGAAGAAGGATTTCTCCTAAATCTTGGTCCGTTCTCTTGAAGATTCATAGTTCTAGCTTAAGCCATCCTCTCATAATTGTTTTCAATTGTGAGAATTCTTTTCACCCATCCAGAGCATTTCATGAGTTGTTTCCATTTCTTTCATCCGAAGGCCATCATGTCATAATTCTTCATTCTGAGCATGTAGCTATCGTTGTCCAAATCATACCGGTGCATCGTTCAAATATCCTCTAATTAGTTCATGTTCTCTTTGTTCTAATGTATCAAAATCCCTTCAAGTATCTTCATTCGTTTTCAAATTCTTCCCGGTGAATTGTGCCTTTGCTATGTTCATTTTCAATTCTTACGGTGGTTCATTCAAGATTTCTCTTCCTTCGTCATCGTGTCAATTCATTCATTCATTCGTTGTTTCCAAATCCCACCGGTGGTTCCATCAATACCTTCTCAAGTTTACGCTACATCCCTCTTAATCCTTTCTACGAGAATAAGTAGTATGTCAAATCCATTGCTTGTAATCAATTTAATTTGATGAAGGATAAGCATACAATAAATCTTATTCTTATTTACTCAAATTGATTAATCCCTTCCTTCAAAATTTGTTCTTGATGAATAAATTCTCGTTTAAAGTGTCTCATCTTTTCTTTTTCTGGAGTTTCAAGTTTTCTCGGTTATATCGTCGCGAAGCTCCATCTAAATCATTGCAAGGGTTCACCTTGTGTTTTCAACTTCCCTTTCTTTCTATCATCCTTTTATTACCGGAGTTCTTCATGGAGGCTCTACATGGTGGTTCGTCAAGGATTCCTTTCATTCTTCAATTGTTCTTCAAGACTTCTCTCGAGGTGATGGTCCGCCAAGCTATACTCAAAATTAAACATGGTGCTCAACACATGTTTTGTTTGGAGGAGTTCAAGTATTCTTTATCTTGCATCCGAAGTGCAATTCCTTCTACCTTATCTTCGAGGTGGTCTTATGTCATTCTTGACAATTTCACTTCGTGTTTCATGATTCGCAAGTTGTTAAGAATGAGATAATTAAATCCATCATTTTCTCTTTGTTCAAGAGATCTTTTCAACCATCAACCTCGTTGTTGGAGTTATCTTGTGTCATATTTCACCTAAAGCCTTTCCTTAAGGGTTGGTGCTATTTGTGGTGATTATGCATGACCCAAGCTTGCTCTTTATCCTCTTGGTGGAAGAAGTTTTCATCTCTTTTTTGATCTCAAAGCAAGCAATTGTTTTCATTAGTGGCAGAATTTCACCTCAAGTGTTGAGATGTTTCCATAAGCCCACTACAAGCTTATACTTTTCGTTGTTGGTTTTCCAACAACTCCATTTTAACCTTCTTGGAAGGGTGCTTTCCAACTTCTCTTGTGGCAAAAGTTGACATTTTCTTCTCCGTCCCTTTATCCCAACAATCTAGATTCTATTCTTTCGTTCCGGAGACATTGTGATGTTGCTCTCTTCACACATCACCTCGTTTTGTCAAGATCACGTTATTTTCTTGCTCATCAGTTTAACCGGAGTGTTGTGTCACCTCTTCAAGTTCTTTTCATCTTATCAAGTCATGTGTATCTTTCTACCGAAGTGCTGCACGAATTTGATCTTGCCTTGTTCCTTGTTTATCTCGTTTCAACAAGAGTGGTTTCAATTCCTTCTTGTCCATTGTACTCGTCATTCATAGCTTTGCAACATCCATGGTTCACATGGAGCTCCTTGTTTCTATTTTCTACTACAGTGCTCTCAATTGTGTTCAACTCCGTTGTGTTTTTTCTTTCAACTTTTCAACCTCTCAAGGTTCATGGTTTCACTCGTTTGTCGAAGAAGCAACTTAGTTTTACCTTTTCTCTTCCTCTTCCGTTTCTCTCCGGTGCCATCCTAGATCTCGGGACGAGATCCTCTCGTAGTGGTGGAGTGTTGTAACACCCCGGATGCAACTTTCCATATCCGTAACTCCAACTCTTGCCTTTTCCGGAGATGTGATATGTTATTCCCTTCGTGGTTGGGTTTTGTATGTTGTTTTGCATTTTGTTCATGTCATGCATCTCATCTCTTTGCATCATTTGCATTGCATCATGTCATCATGCAACCCTTTTACAAACTCATCTAAATAAAATCGTATGGATCTTCGGTCCATTTAAATCGAGGGAAATGCACATGGTGATTTCTCTTTATAACATATATCCTCCCAATATTATTAGGGAGCTATAAAAATAATATTCCATTATTTTGGAATTAACCATAACACACTTGCAAACAAATCCCATGCCTTTCTATCTAAACCCTTGGCCTCAACTTTTCCCATAATTTCTTTCATCACTTTCCCGAGCTCCACCAAAATCCTCAACATTTTTGGACACTTCAAAAACCTAGTCCTAGTTCAAACCCATTTGAATTTCAAATGAGTTTGAATTTAATTTCCTGCAATCATGTCCCCGCCATTTTTCTTGGATCAAGCTTATTTTTGTGAGTCCAGGGAAATTAACCCCTTGCGCATATTCTTTCCCTAACCCTTTCTTTCTTTCCTTCTCTCTAATTCTTTTCTGTTAAGGAAAATATGAGAAGTAGGGAGAGAGAGAGAACCAGGCTTTTCTCCAGCTCCACCCACATGGCCCAAGGATTCTCCGCCGGCCTCCCTAGGCCCACCTAGGCCCAGCCGCACCTATACCTAAACCCTAGCCTCATCCCGATCGATCCCCTCGTTCCTCCTCCAGCGCCGCCAACGCACGCCCGCTGCCAGCGCCAGGAAGGGCTTCGCCCCGATCCCCTCGCGCCTCACTCGTGTTTCCCTCTGCTGCCTCGACCCACTGCATCAGCCGTCGCCCTTCTCCCCTCGCATCAGCGACGACCGCGCCGCCCTGCCTGTCTTGCTCCGGCCATGGCCACGTCGCCCCGCGGCTCTGCCTCCGCGCCACTCGTCGGAGCTCCCGCAAGCCGTCCCCGTCGCCCAAGCTCCTTCCTGCATAGCGCGCGCCCGCGCCACCCCGTCGCCTGCGACCCGTCTCCGGCCACCTCTAGCGCCACTAGCAGCAGCTTCAGGACGTCCCTGCCGCCAAGTCCCGCGCCATCCTCTGCTTCCTCTACGGCGACCAGGGGCCACCTCGCCCGCGCGTCTCCTCCACCAGCAGCCTGCAACGCTCGAGGGGAGCCGAGCTCCTCCCCGTCCCCATGGTGGCTGCTTCCCCTGCCCCGAGCTTCCCTCTGCGTCGGCGTCCAGTCTCGTCCCCGACCTCGCCGGGCCTCCACCTCCGTCCATGCCGCCCATGAGCCCCGGCGCCCCCTTTGCTCTGTTGCACACCCATGGCATCTCACCGCTCAAGCCTTGCCTCGCACCCTGCTGCCTTCGGTCGCTATTGGTTTGTTTGGCCATCATGGATATGTTGCTGCGGACGCCAAGTACGACTACACCACGGTGATACATGAATGACTACACGGCTACGACATCCTGGAATCGCTAAGTACCGCCCCGAAACGCAAGTACAACAAGGAACCCCGAAGGACTTGGATGAGTCAAGTTCCTCTCCGAAACGTGAACGACTACTTCCACGACGTCCGTGAACCACTACTTCCACTACCGTCGCGAGAACGACTACTTCCACTACGGCCCGTGTACCACTACTTCCCTCGTCGAACTCGATCTGCCCCGAAAATGCACGCTTCAAAGGTATAACCCCGGGACGATGACCCGTGGACGAATGCATGTTGTATGAGATGCTCATGTTCAACCCGTGTCCAAGTTGATCCTTGCATGTTCCTCCTCGTTTGCCATGCCGTCGACCCATGGGAACCCAGTATCCGGGATCACCCCACCATCTTTTGCATCACACGCTCACCCACACTTCCTTTTGCACCGGTATCTCCATGAGTTACCGGAACCGGAATGTTGCCGTGGCACTATTTCCGTGTCACCGCCGTGGCACCCTTTTCGTTCCGCCATGGTGACAAATGCTTCATAACATGCTCATGTCAACATTTTCATAAATATTGCATAAAACTTGCATATGTCATCCGCATCATGATAACAACAATTAAAATGTTTAAAATTGTGTTTGCATTAAATTGCTAAATAACATATGGGGATTTTCCAGAATTGTTGTTTGTTGTTCCGGCCTCATTTAAACTTGCCTAAATAGTTAGCTCAATTATGCTTCACCCCTTGCCATGTTTAATAACATTTAATATTGTTGAGTAGCTTAGAACAAGAGAGAACTAAATAATCGATGTGGTGTTTCGTCAATATGCAACTCGTTGCATATTGAGCTCCACTTAACTTGTAGTGTTGTTTGTGCATATTGCCATGCCATGCTTCATTAAACCGTACATGCATCATACTTGTTTGTGCATCATGCCATGATTATGCTTGTGTGCTTACCATGTTGTATGCTTCTTTCCGGTTTGCTTCTCTCGTTAGCTTCGGTTTCGTTCCGGAGTTGTGAGGATTCGTTCAACTACGTCCGCTTGTCTTCTTCATGGACTCGTTCTTCTTCCTAGCGGGATTTCAGGCAAGATGACCGTCACCTTGGATCTCACTACTATCATTGCTATGCTAGTTGCTTCGTTCTATCGCTTTGCTGCGCTACCTATCATTTGCTCTTCAAGCCTCCCAAATTGCCATGTCAGCCTCTAACCTTTTTCACCCTTCCTAGCAAAACCATTGCTTGACCATGTTACCGCTTTGCTCAGCCCCTCTTATAGCGTTGTTAGTTGCAGGTGAAGTTGAAGATTGCTCCATGGTGGACAGGGTTATGTTGGGATATCACAATATCTCTTATATTATTAATGCATCTATATACTTGGTAAAGGGTGGAAGACTCGGCCTTATGCCTGGTGTTTTGTTCCACTCTTGCTACCCTAGTTTCCGTCATACCGGTGTTATGTTCCCGGATTTTGCGTTCCTTACGCGGTCGGGTGATTTATGGGACCCCCTTGACAGTTCGCTTTGAATAAAACTCCTCCAGCAAGGCCCAACCTTGGTTTTACCATTTGCCTCACCTAGCCCTTTTTCCCTTGGGTTTCCGGAGCCCGAGGGTCATCTTTATTTTAGCCCCCCCGGGCCAGTGCTCCTTCGAGTGTTGGTCCGAACTGAGCTGCCTGCGGGGCCACCTCGGGAAAACTCAAAGTCTGGTTTTACTCGTAGATAGTCTCATCCGATGTTGCCCTGAGAACGAGATATGTGCAGCTCCTATCAGGATTTGTCGGCACATCGGGCGGCTTTGCTAGTCTTGTTTTACCATTGTTGAAATGTCTTGTAAACCGGGATTCCGAGACTGATCGGGTCTTCCTGGGAGAAGGAATATCCTTCGTTGATCGCGAGAGCTTATCATGGGCTAAGTTGGGACACCCCTGCAGGGTATAAACTTTTGAGAGCCGTGCCCGCGGTTATGTGGGAGATGGGAATTTGTTATTGTCCGGTTGTAGATAACTTGACACCAGATCCGAATTAAAACGCATCAACCGTGTGTGTAGCCGTGATGGTCTCTTCTCGGCGGAGTCCGGGAAGTGAACACGGTTTCTGTGTTATGTTTGACGTAAGTAGGAGTTCAGGATCACCTCTTAATCATTGCTAGCTTCACGACCATTCCGCTTGCTCTCTTCTCGCTCTTATTTGCGTATGTTAGCCACCATACATGCTTAGTCGTTGCTGCAACCTCACCACTTCACCCCTTCCTTTCCCTTTAAGCTTTGCTAGTCTTGATACCCATGGTAATGGGATTGCTGAGTCCTTGTGGCTCACAGATTACTACAACAACAGTTGCAGGTACTGGTTATGCGATGATCATGACGCGATAGCGATGTTTGCTTGTCTTGGAGTTCTTCTTCTGCTTCTTCTTCGATCAGGGGATAGGTTCCAGGTCGGCAGCCTGGGCTAGCAGGGTGGATGTCGTTTGAGTTTCTGTTTGTGTTTCATCCGTAGTCGGATGATGATCTTATGTATGATGTGATGCTGTATTCGTGTGGCTTTGTATGCCTCTTATATGTATCCCCATCTATTATGTAATGTTGATGTAATGATATCCACCTTGCAAAAGCGTATCAATATGCGGTTCTATCCTTGGTGGGACCTTCGAGTCTCTTTAGGATAGTATCGCATATTGGGCGTGACACATACTTGGTGGCAATCTCCATCATTCGACTCAGGGTCATGTCTCCGGTCCGACCGACTTTCAAACTTAGTTCTCTGTTCTTAACGCCTTCCTTGAAGGCACAGACTGCCTGGTGATCAGATACATTCTCCACCGTGTGATGCAATGTGATCCATCTCTGGATGTAATCTTTCAGTGTCTCATTCGACTTTTGCACACAAACCTGCAGCTCTGTCAACCCTACTAGTCGCTTGCAAGTTCCTTCAAATGTTCTGACAAACACTCGGGCAAGATCTTCCCAAGTGTAAATGCTGCTAGGTGCCAACTGATTCAGCCATGCTCTGGCCGAGCCCTCCAACATAAGAGGTAGGTGTTTCATGGCCACCTCATCATTGCCGCCGCCAATCTGAACAGCCACTCGGTAGTCCTCAAGCCAAGTATCAGGCTTGGACTCACCAGTGAACTTACTGACTCCAGTCGCCAACCTGAAGTTGGGAGGAATCACCGCGGCCCTGATGGCTCTGCTAAAACACTCTGGTCCCGAGACATGAACTCTGCTGCTGGTGGGCACATCTCTGTCATGGCCTTCTTGGTGAGCTCTGTTCCGGTCGACCAAACCTTGAATGATAATGCATCTCGCATCAAAGCCTTGTTCTCTGGGGTCGACTGGAACCCTTCGCCCAACACTATGCTGACGTCTGTCATCTTATTGTCGAGGAGCGTATGACCCACCCCTTGGGGGAGGTGTGGGCACTCGACGTCGATCATCACGATCGAATCGGTCATCATACTGATCACGCCGGCCTCCACGTCCCTCACGCCTCGGGGGCGATCTTGGGCTATGGGCCGACTGGACTGTATTTGCGGCGATGGATCTGCTATGAATATGATTTCGCGACTGCGATACAGCTGAATTTTGATCTCCTGCTGCCCGGAGTAAATCTCTGATCTATAGCAAGCCTCTGCCAGCCTCTGACTGGGAGGGCTGAATCGACTCTGCTATACGGGCTGCAGCTGCTAGATTCTGGATCGGAGTTCAATATACCTGAGTTGGTGGTGGAAAGAGTTGACTTCGGCTAGAGTCTGGAACTCGTTGCCGTGCACGCTCGTCGAGTGCTCGCTGGAGGTTCTCCAGTCGAGTGCGCTCAGCCAAGTTGGCCAAACGCGCGTCCTCTAAGGCACGAGCCTCGGGGGTTTCTCCAACGATAGGAGTATGCAGCGCATCCATGTTCCGGCGGCTGAGATCTTCCCTTTGTAGCGACGTGAGGGGCTCGGGCTGATATTCTTCGTGGGCATGCGCCAGATCGCCTCCGCCATCGACACCGTCGGTGCGGGGAAAACCGGGAGGACTGCGTGGACCATTGACCATCAGAACCTCTGCCGCCGGTTCACTGCTGTCGCACTCAGATGCAGTCTCTACGGAGCCAGTCGACAGGTCGAACATGCCGTAGAGAGATTTGTCGGGCTCGATCGCCGCAACTTGGGGAGTGGCCGACTGGCGAGCCACCGCGTGCCTCACCCACCGCTGAAGCCTCGACCAACCGAAGCGCTTGCGCCGGCAGGAGACAGGGAGGGAGGACCACACAGGGGTCGACCGATACTGGGTCGACGGTTACCGTAGGAGGACGCCGTGGACGCACGCACGGAAGTGCGTCGCCCGCGGACGGGGAGCACGTCGATGTCGAGTGGAGCCTCCTGAAGCCAAGCGGAGTCGTCGGTGATGAATGTGAGCGCGCCGAGACGGATCTCGCGGCCCTCAACCAAAACTCCGCCCGAAACCATGATGAAGGAGATCTTAACAATCGCAACTTCTCCAATAGGTTGCTAAGACACCTGCCCCACGATGGGCGCCAACTGTTGTGGTTCTAAGACTGACAGTAGAATAGGGGGGTAGAAATGGAGAGGCAAGATCCTAGCTATGGAGTAGTTGTACATGCAAGAGATTTACGAGTTCACGCCCTTCTCGGAGGAAGTAATAGCCCTATGTCTCGGAGCCCGTAGGCGGTCGACTGGATTATATGCGTATGAGTTACAGGGGTGCGAACCCTTTACACTGAGGAGGGGGGTGGCTTATATAGAGTGCGCTAGACCCCTCTGGCCCTCAGTTATGCAGGGTTTAAGGTACATTAAGATCTGGCGTTACTGGTAAGGCCGTACATAAAGTGTTATGATGACCATAAAGACTTCTTAATGACCGACCGTTTGTGTGCAGAGTGACTCTAGATCTCCTGGACTGGTCGAGTGAATGGCTTCATGGTCGAGTGTCTTCGAGTCCGTCGAGTGGAATCCTTCCAGGTCGACTGAAAGGTAGGTTCTTCTAGTGATGTCCTTGGGGAGGGTATCTTGGATAGGTCCATCACCCTACCCTAGGTACATGGCTTCATCAGCAGCTGCCTCATATTTTGCTATTAATTTTTCCTAAAACTCATTTTTAGGTAAAAAAGTATCTATTTAATTAGAGAAACACCAAAAGTTTTTCAAGATTCAACCAATAGCTAGGAACGGTCATGCCCGCTGTTTTGACCGCATTTTGAAATGGGCATGAAAAATTCAAAAAAAAACAAAAAATAGAAAACCTTCGCATTGTGTCATTATATGTGGCCAAGTTGCCAGGAAAAACCAAAAAATAGAAAACCTTCGCATTGTGTAATACAGGGATTATTTTTAAAAAGTGTTCTCAGAAACGAGCTATCATGTGTGGAGATCAATGGCTTTCAAGCCAAATGATCAATATTATGGCCACATTCATTGCGTAGTTTGTTCAAATTATCTCATATTATGCACAAGGGTTCATATTGCAATGGCAAACAATGTTGCCTAAGGAAGTTTTCATTTTCTTTGGATGAAGAAATCATTTTCCATTTTTCGAGCGCCCAAAATGAGGTTTTTTTGTGAAGAATCTACCAAATAATTGTTGCAAAACTGGACCAAATCAAATTTCTAAAATATTAGGCCATATTTAATGCACAATTGAGGATATGGTTGGGTGTCAAAAGCTTTTATCCACCTCTCATGAAAAAGACAAATTTCCGCCGATTCAGTTGGAAGCGGGTCAAATTTAAACTGCAACTCCCTCATATTTTGCTATTTATTTTTTCCCAAAAATCTTTTTTAGGTACAAAAGTATCTATTTAATCAGAGAAACACCAGAAGTTTTCCAAGATTCAACCACTAGATAGGAATGGTCGTGCCAGCCGTTTTGATCACATTTTGAAACGGGCATAAAAAATTCAAAAAACAAATTGGAAAACCATCGAATTGTGTCATTATGTGTGGCTAAGTTCTCAGGAAAAATAATAAACTTGTAATACAACAATTATTTTTAAAAAGTGTTCTCAGAAATGAGCTATCATGTGTGGAGATCTATGACTTTCAAGCCAAATGATCAATATTATGGCCACATTCATGGCATAGTTTATTCAAATGATCTCATATAGTGCACAAGGGTGCATCTTGAATGACGAACAATGTTTCTTAAAAAACTTCTCCATTTTTCAAGAATATTATACCACAATTTATGAACAAATTTTTGTACACTAGACACATTTTTTATAGATATTAAAAGGTTTTTAGTTACATCATTAACATCTTTAATAAATATTTTGATGTCTAATATTTTGAATACATGTTTACATTTTTTTAAGACACATTGTGCGTATTGTTTATATATGTTTAACTTTTTTCAAATACATGATTAACATATTTTCATATATTTACCAACAAAAAACATCTTTTCATACGTACATTTTGATATCTATACTTTTTTCACATTGTATATTTTTGTATACATATAAAATACTGTTGATATTGGTTAGAAAAATTTAAATACATGATTAACATTTTTAGAAAAAATTGAATACATGGTTAACACTGTTGATATTGTTATTTTCTCATTTTCGTTGGGCCAAATATATGTTTTTTTAGTAATATGAGGGCATCCCACATTTCTTCCAGGATGGGCCACGGCCTACATGGCACATATATTGTTTTAAAAAAAGGAGGTGACCTCGTTCCACCGATTTTTGGGGAACGTAGTAATTTCAAAAAAAATCCTACGCACACGCAAGATCATGGTGATGCATAGCAATGAGAGGGGTGAGTGTTGTCCACGTACCCTCGTAGACAAAAAACGGAAGCGTTTGCACAACGCGGTTGATGTAGTCGTACGTCTTCACGGCCCGACCGATTAAGCACTGAAAGTACGGCACCTCCGAGTTCTTGCACACATTCAGCTCGATGACGTCCCTCGAACTCCGATCCAGTCGAGTGTCGAGGGAGAGTTCCGTCAGCACGACGGCGTGGTGATGATGATGATGTTCTACCGTCGTAGGGCTTCGCCTAAGCACCACTACAGTATTATCGAGGAGGACTATGGTGGAGGGGGGCACCGCACACGGCTAAGAGATCAATGATCTGTTGTTTTTGTGTCTAGAGGTGCCCCCTTCCCCCGTATATAAAGGAGCAAGGGGGGAGGGGGCGGCCGGCCGAGGCGTACCAGGAGGAGTCCTACTCCCATCGGGAGTAGGACTCCCTCCCTTCCTTGTTGGATTAGGAGAAGGGGGGAAAGAGGAGGGAGAGAGAGGAAGGAAAGGGGGGGCGCCGCCCCCCTCCTTGTCCTATTCGGACTAGGGGGGAGGCGCGCGGCCCTGCCCTAGCCGCCTCTCCTCTTCTCCACTAAGGCCCACTATGGCCCATTAAGCCCCCGGGGGGTTCCGGTAACCCCTCGCTACTCTAGTAAAATCCCGATTTCACCCGAAGCACTTCCGATATCCAAATATAGGCTTCCAATATATCAATCTTCATTTCTCGACCATTTCGAGACTCCTCGTCATATCCGTGATCACATCCGAGACTCTGAAAAACGTTCGGTGCATCAAAACTCATAAACTCATAATGTAACCGTCATCGAAACTTTAAGCGTGCGGACCCTACGGGTTTGAGAACTATGTAGAGATGACCGAGACACGTCTCCGGTCAATAACCAATAGCGGAACCTGGATGCTCATATTGGCTCCTACATATTCTACGAAGATCTTTATCGGTCAAACCGCATAACAACATACGTTGTTCCCTTTGTTATCGGTATGTTACTTGCCTGAGATTCGATCGTCGGTATCTTAATACCTAGTTGAATCTCGTTACCGGCAAGTCTCTTTACTCGTTATGTAATGCATCATTCCGTAACTAACTCATTAGTTACATTGCTTGCAAGGCTTATAGTGATGTGCATTACCGAAAGGGCCCAGAGATACCTCTCCGACAATCGGAGTGACAAAACCTAATCTCGAAATACACCAACTCAACATGTACCTTTGGAGACACCTATATAGCTCCTTTATAATCACCTAGTTACGTTGTGAAGTTTGGTAGCACACAAAGTGTTCCTCCGGTAAACGGAGTTGCATAATCTCATAGTTGTAGGAACATGTATAAGTCATGAAGAAAGCAATAGCAACATACTAAACGATCAAGTGCTAAGCTAACGGAATGGGTCCAGTCAATGACATCATTCTTCTAATGATGTGATCCCGTTAATCAAATGACAACTCATGTCTATGGTTAGGAAACACAACCATCTTTGATTAATGAGCTAGTCAAGTAGAGGCATACTAGTGACATTATGTTTGTCTATGTATTCACACATGTATCATATTTCCGGTTAATACAATTCTAGCATGAATAATAAACATTTATCGTGATATAAGGAAATAAATAATAACTTTATTATTGCCTCTAGGGAATTTTTTTTTCACCGAGGCCCAAGCCGACCTTGAGCAACACCTTAAGTACCAATGCATCCATGTTCACAACCTCATGACCATTTATATTGGTCATAATCAGGTAGAAATAAGGCCGTGAACCACTCTTGTGTGCTTTATGACCATTTGGTGTAAGGCAATTGCAGGGTTGGAGACCTTCCAAGCGAAATGGTCGTGGATTTACGATCAATTCAGCTGGGGTCACTAAGAGAAGGTCACAAGTTGACATATTTCTTGTAGTGATCATGACGATGCTTCAGTGATGGAGATCATGAGCACAAGATGATTGGCCATATCATGTCACATATTTGATTACATGTGATGTTTGTCGTTTATGCATCTTATTTTGCTTAGTACGACGGTAGCATTATAAGATGATCCCTTACTAAATTTTAAGGTATAAGTGTTCTCCCTGAGTATGAACCGTTGCTACAGTTCGTCGTGCCGAGGCACCACGTGATGATCGGATGTGATAAGCTCTACGTTCACATACAATGGGTGCAAGCCAGTTTTGCACAAGAAGAATACTCGGGTTAAACTTGACGAGCCTAGCATATTTCGAATGCAGATATGGCCTCGAAACACTGAGACTAAAAGGATGAACGTGAATCATATAGTAGATATGATCAACATAGTGATGTTCACCATTGAAAACTACTCCATCTCACATGATGATCGGACATGGTTTAGTTGAGGATCACGTGATCATTTAGATGACTAGAGGGATGTCTATCTAAGTGGGAGTTCTTAAGTAATATGATTAATTGAACTTTAGTTTATCATGAACTTAGTCTTGATAGAGTTTTGCATGTCTATGTTATTGTAGATCAATGGCCCATGCTACCGTTCCTTTGAATTTTAATGTGTTCCTACAGAAAGCTAAGTTGAAAGATGATGGTAACAATTACACAGACTGGGTCCATAACTTGAGGATTATCCTCATTGTTGCACAGAAGAATTATATCCTGGAAGCACCGCTAGGTGTTCCACCAGCGCCAGCAGCTGCAAACATTGTGAATGTCTGGCAGGCCCGTGTTGATGACTACTCGATAGTTCAGTGTGCCATGCTTTACGGCTTAGAATTGGGACTTCGAAGACATTTTGAACTTCATGGAGCATATGATATGTTCCAAGAGTTGAAGTTAATATTTCAAGCAGATGCCCGAGTTGAGAGATATGATGTCTCCAACAAGTTATATAGCTGCAAAATGGAGGAGAATAGTCCTATCAGTGACACATACTAAGAATGTCCGGGTACCATAACCACTTGACTCAGCTGGGAGTTAATCTTCCTGATGATAGTGTCATTGACAGAGTTCTTCAATCACTGCCACCAAGCTATAAAGACTTCATGATGAACTATAATATGCAAGGGATGAACAAGACAATTCCCGAGCTCTTCGCAATGCTAAAGGCTGCGGAGGTAGAAATCAAAAAGGAGAATCAAGTGTTGATGGTCAACAAGACCACTAGTTTCAAGAAAAAGGGCAAAGGGAAGAAGCGGAACTTCAAGAAGAACAACAAGAAAGTTGCTGCTTAGGAGTAAAAACCCAAGTCTGGACCTAAGCCTAAAACTGAGTGCTTCTACCGCAAAGGGACTGGTCACTGGAAGCAGAACTGCCCCTAGTATTTGGCGGCTAAGAAGGATGGCAAAGTGAAAGGTATATTTGATATACATGTTATTGATGTGTACCTTACTAATGCTCGTAGTAGCGCCTGGGTATTTGATAATGGTTTTGTTGCTCATATTTGCAACTCGAAACAGGGGCTACGGATTAAACGGAGATTGGCTAAGGACGAGGTGACAATGCGCATTGGAAATGGTTCCATGTTCGATGTGATCGCCATTGGCATGCTACCTCTACATCTACCTTCGGGATTAGTTTTAAAGCTGAATAATTGTTACTTGGTGCCGGTGTTGAGCATGAACATTATATCTGGATCTTGTTTGATGCGAGACAGTTATTCATTTAAATCAGAGAATAATGGTTGTTCTATTTATATGAGTAATATCTTTTATGGTCATGCACCCTTGCCGAGTGATCTATATTGTTGAATCTCGATCGTGATGATACACATGTTCATAATATTGAAGCCAAAAGATGCAAAGTTGATAATGATAGTGCAACTTATTTGTGGCACTGCCGTTTGGGTCATATCAGTGTAAAGTGCATGAAGAAACTCCATGCTGATGGGCTTTTGGAATCACTTGATTATGAATCACTTGGTGCTTGAGAATCATGCCTCATGGGCAAGATGACTAAAACTCCGTTCTCCGGAACAATGGAACGAGCTACTGACTTATTGGAAATAATACATACCGATGTATGCGGTCCAATGAGTGTTGAGGCTCGTCGTAGGTATTGTTATTTTCTTACCTTCACAGATGATTTGAGCGGATATGGTCATATCTACTTAATGAAGCATAAGTCTGAAACATTTGAAAAGTTCAAAGAATTTCAGAGTGAAGTGGAAAATCAACGTAACAAGAAAATAAAGTTTCTACAATCTGATAGTGGAGGAGAATATTTGAGTTACGAGTTTGGTCTTCATTTGAAACAATGTGGAATAGTTTCACAACTTACGCCACCTGGAACACCACAGCGAAATGGTGTGTATGAACATCGTAACCGTACTTTATTGGACACTACTAGGAAAATGCCTATAGATAGAAGTTTACCAGTAGCATTCATTTGCAACCCAACGCTACTAGTAGTTAGTAGTAGCGCTGGCTATAAACAGCGCTATTGGTATATGTTAGCAGCAGCGCTTGTTACCTGGGCCAACGCTACTACTAAGTGTAACACACCACACCCCCTGGTCCAAAAATAGCAGCAGCGCCTGTCCTCCAACAAGCGCTACTGCTAGTATAGTATCTATAACGCCTGTTCTACTAAGAACGCTACTGCTAATTTTTCTATGTATAACATTTTACCAGTAGCGTGTGTTTCTGGCCGGCGCTATAAGTAGTGCAACCCTAGCTGTAGATATTTTGCAAGCTGCCATAGCAGTAGCGCGTGTAGGTGACCCGCGCTACTGCTATGCCCGCCAGCCACCTACCACCTTTCCCCTTCTTCCTCCCCTCTCTTCTTCCCCCTTCCTTTCTCCCCCTTTCCTTGCACCTTGCTTGTTCCTTTCAATGCTCCCCCACCACCACCCCTCCATTAGAGCCCTCCCTCCCCCTCTTCTTTGCCCCTCCACCACCCCTCCATTAGAGCCCCCTCCCTCCCCCTCTTCTTTGCCCCTCCACCACCCCTCCATTAGAGCCCCCTCCCTCCCCCTCTTCTTTACCCTCCACCATCCCCCTTTTCTTTGTGCCCTCCACCACCACCCCTTCCATTAATGCCCTCCCCCTCTCTTCTTTTCCCTCCTCCCACTTCCATTAATGCCTTCCCTCTTCTCTACCTCTCCTCTCCCACTATCTCCCTAGCTAGCTAGCTCTCTCTCTCTCTCTCTCTCTCTCTCTCTCCCTAGCTATCTAGCTAGCTAGTTAGATCTATATATCTAGAGCTACTAGGTAATTAAGAAGAAAGGTGCTCGATATCCCTCTCGACACATAGGTGAGCAAAAAAAGGTGTTTGTGTGGATAGGACCGAAACTATATATATATGGGCGATATGAGAATATATATATCGAATTGTGTGTGGCATAATTTGAGTTGCCTACATTGTGTATTTGATGAAATAATGTGGGTGACATGAGTTGCCTATGTTTTGCCGAAATGTCGATTCAATTCCGTTTCGGCGAATTTCGGGCATGCAAACTCAATATGTCCTATGTTTAGGGAAGGTCATGCCAAATTTTTGTATGAATTTGATCCATGCATGCATACATACGTGGTTAATATTTGCTCCGCCCGCAGGTGATCATGAAGGTCAATGGAAGGATGGTGGAAAGATACTGGCAATCCGCTGTGGATGACATGTATGAAAAAAGACTGAGGGATGTTTTATGTCCGTGTCGAAAATGCAAAGGAATAGTCAGGCTCGACCCCTTTGAGGGTGGTAAATTCAAGGCGCACCTGCTCATGCATGGTTTCATGCATGGCCATACTCGGTGGATAAGTGAAGAAGAAGAAGAAGATGATGATGAGGAGGAGGAGGAGGATGTCGACGGGGCAGGAAATAACGACATGGGGCCACCAGACGAAGAGATGACCGATATTGTGCCCGAAGAGGAAGACGGCCTCGGAAATGTCGATGGCAAAGAGGCAGTTCAAGGCGGAGAAGATGCGGACACGCCACCGTATTCGTCGCTACTAAGTTCAGCCATGCGGGACCCACATGTTCGAGACCTGCTTCGCAAGAAGACAACTAGCGACAGAGCTGCTTCTAGAGAGGAGGCCAAACTGGCGCAACTGGAGGTAGACTCGATGACTCCTTTGTATGATGGTTGCAATAATCCCGAGGTGACCTGCTTGAGTTTCACAATAGAACTTCTAAAGATGAAGACACAAATGGACGGATACAAGCCTGGATGAGCTTCTGAAGTACCTAAAGATGGTTCTACCCGCGGGAAGCCTGTGTCCTACTAGTGTCGAGGAGGCAAAGAGAATCATGTGCCCTCTTGATCTGCCACATATTAGATATCACGCATGCATCAATGATTGCATCATATATCGGAACGAGCACGCGGAAAAAACCATCTGTCCAAAGTGCAATGCTTCACAATATAAAAAGGCCGGAAAGAAAGCTCCACAGAAAGTTGTATGGTACTTTCCGATCACTCCACTTTTACAGCGGTATTTCGTAGATCCTAAGGAAGAAAATCTTATGTGCTGGCACGCGGAGAGGGTGAAGTCAGATGACGGAGAAGAACCGAAGCTGAGACACCTCGCAGATGCTAGCCAGTGAAGAGCATTAAATGCTGAATTTGAATTTTTCGCAAATGATCCAAGGAACATCGTGCTTGGCGCTAGTAGTGATGGCATGAATCCATTTGGCAACCAGAACACCAATCATAGCACATGGCCCGTGTTTGTATGGATGTACAACCTCCCCCCTGGTTGTGCATGAACGAAAAATACATACACATGGCTATGCTTATTCAAGGGCCGAGACAACCGGGATATGATGTAAATTTGTATCTCAGGTTACTGAAAGAGGAGTTACAGACCTTATGGACAACGCCGGCCAAGACATGGGATGCAAGCAAAGGAGAGTATTTATACATGAGAGCCGTGCTGATCACGACGGTGCAGGACTATCTCGGTTACGGCTATCTCTCCGGCCAGGTGTGCCACAGATATTGCGGATGCACGAGGTGCATGGATGATAAAACTTCTCTGCAGCTATCGAAAGATGGCGGGTCTTCAAAAATCGTGTACATGGGGCATCGAAGATGGCTCGAGAAGGATGACCCATGGAGAAAGTATGGAGATCTATTCAATGGTAAGGTTGAGCATCGAGGTCCTCCACGTAAGCATAGCGGTGCAGAAATATATGAGGTATTGAAGAATTGGGAAGAGTGCCCCTCGCCGGGAAAGACGAAGGAAAAGGCGCTGGAGCCCCTGCTGAAGATATGGAAGACGAGATCTGTATTCTGGGACTTGGAATACTGGCCATACTCGACATGCCTCATAGCCTTGATCAAATGCATATCACAAAAAATATCCTTGAGAGTTTGCTTGGAACATTGATGAACATGCCGGAGAGGACCAAGGATGGGTCGGAGGCAAGAAAAGACTTGGAATTTTTGAAAATCAGGAAAGATCTTCAAATGCCCGGTAAAAGGTCGTCAGAGGAGACCGAGACAGAGACGGAGACGGAAGATAGGGGCAAAAGAGTAAACAAGAAGGAAGAATAATATTGCCCCCCCTCTTGCTTCACCTTAGACCCGAAGGAGGTCGATCAATTGTTCAAGTGCCTTGCCGGAATCAAATTTAGTTCCGGATACTGTGGGAAGATAAGCAGATATCTGGACACTAAGAAAAAAGGATCAGTGGGACGAAGTCTCACGACTGTCATGTGATGATGACGCAGTTACTCCCGGTTGCACTTAGAGGGATTATGGACACACATGTGCATGAGACGCTTACTGACCTATGCCACTTTTTTGATACTATCACTAGTGCAGAACAGGGCATTAGCACCGGTTCGTAAGGACCTATAGTGCCGGTTACATAACCGGCACTAATTTGTGGTCACTAAAGGCCCCCCCCTTTAGCACCGGTTCAGCACGAACCGGTGCTAAAGGGCAACCACGTGGCACTAGCCAGCTCCGGGGGCCTGGAGCCCTTTAGTACCGGTTGGTAACACCAACCGGTACTATAAGGTTTGGAGGGTTTTTGGTTTTATGATTTCTTTTTCATTTAATTTTGTGTTTCCATTTTAGTTCTTTTTCGTTTGCTGGTATTTTACGATACTACACATTGTACACGTTATGCATATATATATATATATATATATATATATATATATATATATATATATATATATATATATATATATATAATTTCTAGTAGAACCAATCATGCATATATATATATATATCACATCAATGTCTCACAAATTAAACCACCATATTAATTAATTCACACATACACACATGTACAGATATATACAATTTCTCCTACATATGAATGTTGCCTTCGGAGCCAGTCTAATTGGTGCCTTCGGAGCACGATGACAATTGAAAGTGGTTTTCATTGGGGCGGTAGCGGGTAATAGAATTCTCCATTCGGATTTATGACCTGGTCGAGCAAAAATCCCGCTATTTCCTCTTGAAGTGCTTCTACGTGCTCCGTTTCTATGAGCTTCTCCCGCACCTCTTTGAACTGTTAAGAAGGAGATCAATATGCATGTGTATTAGTTGTGTGACTAGCTAGATATCGATAATGGTGTAAAAATTGTGAATAGTGTTCTGACAAGCGTACCCATTGCTGTCTTTGAGATCTGCTCCTTTCGGACGCCATCATGCGAATATTCTCGCAAACGCAGAATGCACACAGATCAGTACCCTGCGCCTGCTTCAGGGCCTTTACGAGAATGGAATTTGATCAGATAAAAATTAATCAAGCATGATAATTAAAGAGATGGCAGCTAGCTAGCTAGCTAGCTATAGTACTACTTAATTACTTACCTTGGGTCGTAACCATTCAAGCTTTTGTTTCCACTGGCCGGGCGTGACGCTGATGAATCTTGCCCAAGCCCTGCCCGCCGACAAAGAAAATGAATAAAGGGGTTATTAAATAGTTCATATCATGAAATGACAAACTAAATAGGCCGAGATATATAGTTAATAATGATTGAAATTACCTGTTGACTATCCCATAGAAGATGTTAAAGTCAGTTTTTTTTAGACTAGTGAGTCCAGTACTTCAAATGTTCCGGTGTCAACTTTAATGATACACAAGACCCAGTGAAATCTGCATATGCACACACGTTTACATGTCTTAATTAAGCGGGCATATGTTAGCAAAAACATGTAGCTATAGCTAGTAGGCAAAAACAGAGAATTTGTAGTACAAGACAGTGTGACTCACCCAAAGTGGTAAGGAAGTAGTATATCTTCATTGTATTTGAGGCGCTTCAAGAACTCTAGCATGCTGTCCTCTACTTCCTTTGCATGATGTTCATTTATCTTCCATGTGAATTCATTAACGGTGTTTGGGTCAATGAACCCAATGCCATAGCGTCCACCTTTTCTCATTTCATATATCTTCATCCTGCATAATACCACAGAAAAGAATATATATAGTGAGGATAATTACAGGTAATGATTGATCTCAAAAGGATCACTACAGCTAGCTTGAGACTTAAATTATAGAAAGAAATCACTTACAGACAATAGCAACTGACGATAGATTTGTCGAGTGCTTCCTTATTGTATAACTGAAACAGTTCTAAATACTCAACGGACCCAGCTTTCTCATGGTAGTAATGGTCCTCCTTGACATTCACCATGAGGGACACTCGATCTGAAATCTTGGTCATGTTCATGTACCATTGATGCAATTCATACATTCTCGTTGGGAGGTTCTTGACCTTGTCTGGCGCGACCAAAGGTTGGCCCCGGACATATTGCCGTTTTACTTCATCCTCTCTAAGCAAAGGCATGGGCTCGATCTCGAGGAGTTGTCCAACAGTGATGTTGAGAACTTCAGCCTGCATTATATGCTCCTCCGTTATTACCACATTGCCCACCTCGGGAACATGCACTGTTTTCCCACAATAATATTGGGGGCGCGTACTGTCACCTGTTGTTGGCACAACAAGCGAGGGGATCGATTGCGCCGCCTGTTCTCCCAGTTGGGGAATGGTTTTCCCGCATTTTTTGGCAACTGCTTCTTGTTTGCTCGATCCCGATGTAGACGTGCTCGCCTCCCTTTGTAGACGTGCTCGATTTAACTTCCTGATGTGGCGCTCATAGTCTGTGTCAACAGGCTTGGAAGCTGGTGGTTGAGCCATACGAATGAAGTGGTCAATCGTTTCCTCAGGCACTTTCTCCCTTGGCGGCGGTGGCGGTTTCGGTGCAAAATGGGCTTCCACCTCGGCCTTCGATATGGCTGTGATTTCCTCCTCGGACTTGTCATAAGACCTCTGCGGAAGAGGCTTCAGGCATGGACCATATTTATACCGCTTGCCTCCGCCTGTACTTCCAGCTGTACTACCTCGACTCGTACGGCTACGCACCAGAGCTGCGGGGTGTCTTTGCGATTGCTGAGGCGGCGGAGATGGCTGACGGGACTGAGTTGGACGAGGAGGAGGAGTGGCCTGAGGTTGTGCCGGACTTGGAGGAGGAGTGGACGTCTGACGCTGTGGCGGACTTGGAGGATTGTCCTGACACTTTGCTGGACTTGGAGGAGGAGGATTGTCCTGACACTTTGCCGGACTTGGAGGAGCGGGAGTCTGCTGACTCGGTGGCGGACTTCGACGAGGACTCGGGTGACGCGGTGTGGGTGGCCTTGGAAAGATGATGCAATCCTTTTTCCATAGGATGATACGATGTTTGGACTCTCCGAGAAAGCGCTCGCCGTCACCTCCAGCAATGTCAAGCTGTAGCCCCGAATATGGGTCCAGCACATCATCAACCACGACACGAGCATAGCCCGCTGTAATCGGGTTGCCATGGAAGGTTGCCTCGGGGGGATTTGTGAAAGCAGAGCCGTCCGCCACCTTCATGGATATGTTCTTCATTTTGTAGTGTAGCTCGCAGTTAGTGTTCTCCGTGATGTCATCCACGGGGTATCTACCCAGCATTGGGTCGTCCGGGACGGCACCCACGCTGCTTCTCGGCATGGATGGGCCGGTGCTATCCAATGCTGGATCATCCGCTAGCTGCTGCAGCTGTTGAGACCCCCTTTGATGGGTAAGTGAGTCGATCTGCTCCTGCTGCCGCTGGAATTTGACTGCCAATTCCACTTGACTTGCTTCTAGGCCTTGAAGGCGTTCATAGTCCCTCTTCCTCTGCTCCTCCTCCATCTTCCTCTTCTTCTCCTCCGCAATCTTCTTTCTCGCACGGGTTCTGTAGTCGGTGTTCCAGTCTGAAAACCCCTCATACCACGGAATAGCGCCCTTGCCTCGTGTTCTTCCCGGGTGTTCAGGATTTCCCAGGGCATGCGTAAGCTCGTCGTTCTCTCTGTTGGGCTGGAACACCCCCGTTCGTGCCTCTTCTATTGCAACAAGTATCGCATCGTCGGCTCCCTTCAGACTTGCCCTCGTCGAAACTTTTCCTGTCTCCCGGTCCAACTCCCCCCCATGCGCATAGAACCAAGTCCTGACCCTGACGGGCCAGCTCTTAGTAACCGGAGTGACACGTGCATCCTCCATCTCTTTCTCAGACTTATCCCACTTAGGCATTGCCACCGCATAGCCACCTGGCCCCAGCTTATGGAACTTATCCTTCTTTTCGGCATTCTTCTTGTTTATTCTCGACCGTTCCTTAGCTAATTCCGAATCCTTGAATTTCACGAAATCGGCCCAATGATCACGTTGGTTCTCCAGTGTTCCCTTGAATACTGGAGTCTTCCTTCCTCCGCTAACGTACTTGTTCCATTCACCATTCTTGTAGTTCTTGAATGCATTCGCCATCATCTTAAGAGCAGCCTCTTTGACTTTCTGCACATCTGCTTCTGTGAAATGATCTGGTAGGGTGAAATGTTCCATGAGAGTATCCCAAAGCAGATCTTTTTGATTCTTGTCGACGTAAGTAACATTTGGACGTGGCTTTGCTGGCGCCCTCCATTCTTGAAGTTTGATCGGGAGTTGGTCCTTCACAAGAACTCCGCACTGACGAACGAACTTGTTCGCAATCTTCTTAGGCGCTATTGGTTTGCCAGTAGGGTCGCATGCCTCGATATTGTACTTTACGCCCGGCTTCAACTTTTTGTTCGGGCCTCGTTTCGTCCTTTTTTCTGAAGATTTGCTCGATCCGGATGGCTGAAAGAACAAAGATCGATTCG
Organism: Triticum timopheevii; assembly: GCA_963921465.1. Lineage (NCBI taxonomy): Eukaryota > Viridiplantae > Streptophyta > Magnoliopsida > Poales > Poaceae > Triticum > Triticum timopheevii. The sequence goes on from OY997274.1 coordinate 73,695,540, forward strand.
TTAATATATCTTCAAGTCATTTAAAACATGTGATGATCACCAGATGCCTGCTTATATAAATATATATATACCTCGTCGGTGTTTGTTGTTTCAGGATCATGTTCTTCGTCATCGTCATAATCATTCATGACTTCGTCGTGATCGAATATCATATCACCCTCTCTGGTGTTGTTTAGAAATTCGGAGCCGTCATAATCTTCTTCATTTTGATTATCATCTGCCCCGCGTATCATATCGAACATGGTCTGTTCTCCCTCTCTGTCGGTATTGTCTGCCATAGCTTTTGTTTAACTAATCCAAAAGAAATATAAAACAATTTAGTATTCAAATCTCGAATAATAGATATAATCTCGAATACATCGTCCAGAATAATAGATATAATCTCGAATACATCGTCCAGAATAATAGATATAATCTCGAATACATCGTCCAGAATAATAGATATAATCTCGAATACATCATCTCGAATAATATATAATATAGAAAAGTACATCACTGGCTATTAGCTAATAAAGATCGAATACAACAGAAGAATCTAGGACACTCGCGGTTCCTCCGGTGCGTGCAGTGGACACCCAAAGAGAAGGAACCCTCACAGGATCATAGCTGAAGTGAGATCCCCGAAGATACTGCCACGTATTGGAGAACCTGCCGCCCTCTAACGCAACCATGTAGCGATGGACGTGCTCGTCCTCCTCCCTGACACGGCGACGTACCACCTCCGGCGGGGCCGGGTCCCTCCGCACCGAAACTGGCCCACGCGAACGCCACCAAACGAGATCAGGGTCGACGACTGGACCCGCGGCCGGGTTCCTCGTCAAGCGGCGCGCCCCTCCAAGCAGCACCTCCCAGTGCCAGCCCGGCGGAGCCCAGTCCCGGACATGGGTCGGCTGGACGTCGTCGCGGATGGGTCGACGGCGAGGATGCGGGCCGGGCATCGTCGAGAACAAATACTAGCTATATGCCCGCAAAAAGTAACATTTTTTTAATGATTGGATTTTGATAACTAAAATTTCTAACATTTCTATATATATAACTAACATTTCTATAACATTTCTGACAATGCTATATATAACTAACATTTCTAATATTTTAGAACTAAAAAACAGAAAAAAATTATAACATTTCTATATATATAACTAACATTTTTATAACTATTTCTATAACTAAAAAACAGAAAAATTTCTAACAATTCTAACTTTTTTATAACTATATATTTCTATAACTAAAAAACAGAAAAATTTCTACAATTTCAAACATTTCTAACAAATCTAACAATTCTAACATTTCTAACTATTCTAACAAATCTAACAATTCTAACAAATCTTAACAATTTCTACAATGTATGTGTCTGTGTGTGCGCGCTCACCGGCCGGCTAGGCGAGAGGCGACGGGGGGCGCGCGGCGACGGGGACGGCGACGGGCGCGGCGACGACGGGGCGGCGACGACGGGGACGGGGACGTACGGGCCGGGCGGCGATGGGGCGCGCGACGACGGGGCGCGCGGCGACGGGGCGGCAACGACGGGAACGGGGCGGCGACGACGGGGACGGGGCGGCGACGACGGGAACGGGGCAGCGACGGGGGCGGCGACGATGGCGACGGGGGCGGCGACGACGGGGACGGGGGCGGCGACGACGGGGCGGCGACGGGGGCGGCGACGACGGGGTTGGGGCGGCGACGGGGGCGGCGACGGTGCAGAGGAGAAGAAGCAGAGGGAGATGAGAAACTGACGAAATTTTGAAGTGTTTAGTTATATAGAAGGCACCTTTAGTACCGGTTGGTGCCACCAACCGGTACTAAAGGTCTGTTTTGGCCAGGCCAAGCGGCGGGAAGTGACCCCCTTTAGTACCGGGTCGTGGCACAAACCGGTACTAAAGGCCCCCCCTTTAGTACCGGTTTGTGCCACGACCCGGTACTAAAGGGGGTGTGCTGGCGCCGGTGCGGTGCGGCAAGTTTAGTCCCACCTCGCTAGTCGAGGGGCTACCGCACTGGTTTATAAGCCCCAGTGCGGTAGCTCTCTCGAGCTCCTCTCCTATTTAGGCCTACTGGGCCTACCTGTCCTTCTCGCCTTGTGGGCCTACTGGGCCTTCGCGGGCCTGCAACCTGGCCCAATGAAAGGTTGTATCGCTGGTCGTATGCAGGCCGCTTTGGCCCAGTAGGCAGGCTTTTTTTTGCTTTATTTTTTTTTGTTTTATTTATTTTTGAGTTGTTTTTTGTAGTATTTAGAGTTTCTTTGTGAATATTTTTGCTTTAGGTACAAAAAATTACAAACTTTCTCTTAGTGCCGGTAGATTTCAAATTTGAATAGTTTAAATTTTGAATTATTTGAAATTTGTGTGAATCACTAGTTTGTGAATAACTTAACTTTGAAAAAAGTTTTTCCAGTGATTCTTTTTTCTTATGTTCAATATTAGTGTGTTTTATCATTATATTCAATTTAGTAATGCTTAGGTTATTTAAAAAATGAAATGCCTTTGTAAAAGTTCAGTTTTCGTCGGAAACCCTGATACTTCGAAAGAGATTGTCCATTTTGTACACGAAGTGCATCCAGTTTTTGTCGTAACCCTCTCTACTTTCTTGCACATGCTATTTATATGAAATTATGATACCATGCCAACTTTCAACCTTTTCTGAGTTCATTTGAATTGCTTTTCAATTTCAGGGTCATTTAGCTGGGAAAAAAATCAGTAAATGCATGAAAAGAATTTGTTTGCACATAAAATTTCTTCGCGTTTCAAATGCCAAAAAACATAACTACCCTAACTATTACAGACATTCCCTCCTGGGTGTGAAACACAGAAGAAAGTGATGATAGTGAAGCCGATCACATCCCAGATCTTTGGGTGTGAAACTTTTTCTTCGCGTGTGTCCCTTTGCGCCGTAACCATGGAAAATCTTCATCATTTAATGGGATGCTCGGGTCAATATTCACTGTGAATGGAGCAATTTCATCAAACTTTTCATAATCTTCTGACTTTTCTGTCTTGTCATCCACTCCCACGATGTTTCTCTTCCCAGAAAGAACTATGTGCCGCTTTGGCTCATCGTACGATGCATTCGCTTCCTTATCTTTTCTTTTTCTTGGCTTGGTAGACATGTCCTTCACATAGAAAACCTGTGCCACATCATTGGCTAGGACGAATGGTTCGTCTGCATACGCAAGATTGTTGAGATCCACTGTTGTCATTCCGTACTGCGGGTCTTCCGTTACCCCGCCTCGTGTCATATTGACCCATTTGCACCGAAACAAAGGGACCTTTAAACCACGTCGATAGTCAAGTTCCCATATGTCCTGTATATAACCATAATATGTTTCCTTTCCCGTCTTGGTTTCTGCATCAAAGCGGACACCATTGTTTTGGTTGGTGCTCTTCTTATCTTGGCAATCGTGTAAAATGTATTACCATTTATCTCGTACCCTTTGAAAGTCATTATATTCGAAGATGGTAACTGGGACAGTAAGTACAGGTCATCTTCAATAGAGGTGGCATGCATGGTACGTGTCTGCAACCAGTTGGCGAAACTCCTGGTTTGTTCACGTGTAATCCACTCATCAGACCGCTCCGGGTGTTTGGAGCGTAGCAAATTCTTGTGTTCATCCATATATGGAGCCACCAAGGTGGAATTCTGTAGAACTGTGTAGTGTGCTTCAGTGAGAGAATTTCCGTCCATACATATTATTTGTTCCCCTCCTAGCGTGCCTTTTCCATCCAGTCTGCCCTTATGCCGCGATTCAGGAACACCAATCGGCTTAAGGTCAGGAATAAAGTCAATACAAAACTCAATGACCTCCTCATTTTGATGGCCCTTGGAGATGCTTCCTTCTGGCCTAGCACGGTTATGAACATATTTCTTTAAGACTCCCATGAACCTTTCAAAGGGGAACATATTGTGTAGAAATACAGGACCCAAAACGTTAATCTCTTCGCATAGGTGAACTAGGACGTGCGTCATGATGTTGAAGAAGGATGGTGGGAACACCAACTCGAAACTGACAAGACATTGCACCAAATCATTCTGTAACCTTGGTATGATTTCTGGATCGATTACCTTCTGAGAGATTGCATTGAGAAATGCACATAGCTTCACAATGGCTAATCGAACGTTTTCCGGTAGAAGCCCCCTCAATGCAACCGGAAGCAGTTGCCTCATGATCACGTGGCAGTCATGAGACTTTAGGTTCTGGAACTTTTTCTCTGCCATGTTTATTATTCCCTTTATATTCGACAAGAAGCCAGACGGTACCTTAATACTGAGCAGGCATTCAAAGAAGATTTCCTTCTCTTCTTTGGTAAGAGCGTAGCTTGCATGACCCTGATGTATGCCATCTTCTCCGTGCATACGTTGCTGGTCCTCCCGTGCCTCAGGTGTATCTTTTGTCTTCCCATACACGCCCAAGAAGCCAAGCAGGGTCACGCAAAGATTCTTCGTGACGTGCATCACGTCGATTGCGGAGCGGACCTCTAGGTCTTTCCAATATGGCAGGTCCCAAAATATAGATTTCTTCTTCCACATGGGTGCGCGTCCGTCCGCGTCCTTCGGAACAGGTTGTCCGCCAGGACCCTTTCCAAATATCACCTTCAAATCCTTGACCATATCATGTACATCAGCACCAGTACGATGGCGAGGCTTCGTCCGGTGATCCGCCTCACCTTTGAAATGCTTGCCTTTCTTTCTTACGGGATGCCTGCTCGGAAGAAATCGACGATGTCCCAGGTACACATTCTTCTTACAACTATTCAAACATATACTGTCGGTATCATCCAAACAGTGCGTGCATCCACGGTATCCCTTGTTTGTCTGTCCTGAAAGGTTACTGAGAGCAGGCCAATCATTGATGGTCACGAACAGCAACGCCTTGCGGTCAAATTCTTCCCCCATGTGCTCATCCCACGCACGTACACCTGTTCCATTCCACAGCTGTAAGAGTTCTTCAACTAATGGCCTTAGGTACACATCAATGTCGTTGCCGGGTTGCTTAGGGCCTTGGATGAGCACTGGCATCATAATGAACTTCCGCTTCATGCACAACCAAGGAGGAAGGTTATACAAACATAGAGTCACAGGCCAGGTGCTATGGTTGCTGCTCTGCTACCCAAAAGGATTAATGCCATCTGCGCTTAGACCAAACCATACGCTCCTTGCATCATCTGCAAACTCCTTGCCGTACTTTCTTTCGATTTTTCTCCACTGCGACCCGTCAGCGGGTACTCTCAACTTTCCGTCTTTCTTACGGTCTTCTCTGTGCCATCTCATCGCCTTGGCATGCTCTTTGTTTTGGAACAAACGTTTCAACCGTGGTATTATAGGAGAATACCACATCACCTTGGCAGGAATCTTCTTCCTGGGGCGCTCGCCCTCGACATCACCAGGCTCATTGCGGCTGATCTTATAGCGCAATGCACCACATACCGGGCAAGCGTTCAAATCCTCGTACTCACCGCGGTACAGGATGCAATCATTAGGGCATGCATGTATCTTTTGCACCTCTAACCCTAGAGGGCAGACAGCCTTCTTTGCTTCGTACGTACTCTCGGGCAATTCGTTGTCCTTTGGAAGCATATCCTTTATCATTACCAGCAACTTTCCAAATCCCTTGTCAGATACACCATTCTCTGCCTTCCATTGCAGCAATTCCAGTGTGGTGCCCAGCTTTTTCTTGTCACCTACGCAATTCGGGTACAACAATTTTTTGTGATCCTCTAACATGCACTGCAACTTCTTCTTCTCCAAATCACTTGCGCAGTTTCTCTTTGCATCGGCAATGGCCCGACCTAGATCATCAACGGGCTCATCTGATGCCTCTTCTTCAGCTTCTTCCCGCATTGCCGGCTCAGCTTCTTCCCGCATTACCGGCTCAGCTTCTTCCCCCATTGTTGTATCATCGTATTCAGGGAACCCATGGCCAGGATAGCTGTCGTCGTCCTCTTCTTCTTCATTGCCTTCCATCATAACCCCTCTTTCTCCGTGCTTGGTCCAAACATTATAGTGGGGCATGAAACCGGACTCAAACAGGTGGACGTGAATGGTTCTTGACGTAGAGTAATTGTGACCATTCTTACAGACACCACATGGACAAGGCATAAAACCATCCTCCCGCTTGTTTGCCTCAGCCGCAAGCAGAAAAGTATGCACGCCCTCAACGAACTAGGGTGAGCATCGGTCATCGTACATCCATTGCCGGCTCATCTTTATTACACAACACCGAATAGACCAAATTAATACAAGTTCATACATAAAGTTCATACAACACTTAAATGCAACAAACAAATAACTCTCTAGCTAAAGCATTTAAATGCAACAACAAATGCGATCAAGATCGCAACTAAGGTAACAATTGATCCAACAGCATAATGATACCAAGCCTCACTATCGATGGCATATTTTCTAATCTTTCTATTCTTCAAGCGCATTTTCTCCATCTTGATCTTGTGATCATCGACGACATCGGCAACATGCAACTCCAATTCCATCTTCTCCCCCTGAATTCTTTTCAATTTTTCTTTCAAGTACTCGTTTTCTCTTTCAACTAAATTTAACCTCTCGACAATAGGGTCGGTTGGAATTTCCGGTTCACATACCTCCTAGATAAAAATATCTATGTCAACTTGATGGGCATAATTTGTCATAAACACGAAATGCAACTAATAGTTTTAAAAGAGAATATACCACATCCGAATCATAACAAGGACGAGGGCCGACGGGTACGGATATCAAAACCATGGCACTATGTATAACAAACAACGTATGGGTAAGATAATTATTACATGATTAACTATATATCCAAATCACACAAACATCAATTTTTTATATAAAATTACATGAACAAGAGGCTCACCACAAGGTGGTGCCGGTGACGGGACAGTGCGGGCGATCGACGGTGGTTACGACGGAGATTTAGAAGGCACTAAGTAAACCACACCTACATATGCAAACTAAGTGTTATTTTTGACCTCAAATTGCATATAAATCAAATACTAGCACATATATATATATTTCCTCCCAAATTACTAAACTCACAAATTAGTAACTATATAAAGCATTGCAAGAGCTAATCTAGCAATGAAAGATGAAAGGACAAAGTTGCTAACCTTTGTGATCATTTGAATGGATGGGGGCCTTCAAATCTTGGCAAATTTTGGGCAAAATGTATGATGAGCTCGAGAGGAAGAGGGGAAGAACAGAGAGGAGAGGGGAAAGGGGAAGAACAGAGCGAGCTCGGGTGGATGAAGGGTTTATGTAGGACGACCTATAGTACCGGTTCGTGCCAAGAACCGGTACTAAAGGTGCTGGAGGGGGCCCAGACTGACAACATCCTGCCACCACTCTCATTAGTATCGGTTCGTGGCACAAACCGGTGCTAAAGGTTAGCCATGAACCGGTACTAATGAGAGCGGCCCGGCTAGCCGTTGGAACCGGCACTAATGTATACATTAGTGCCGGCTCTAATACAAACCGGCACTAATGTGCTTCACATTTGAACCTTTTTCTACTAGTGTATCTCTCGAAAGTCGATCAGTGTGAAGCAACTCCATAGACTACAGGAAGAGATCGTTGTCATACTGAATGAGCTAGAGATGTACTTCCCGCCTGCGTTCTTTGATGTCATGGTGCATCTATGTGTCCACATCGTGGAGGACATCATCGACCTAGGGCTGACATTCCTACATAGCATGATGCCGTTCGAGAGGATGAGTGGGGTAATCAAAGGATTCGTCCGTAGCATGTCCCGTCTAGATGGAAGCATAGCCCAGGGATATCTGACCAAAGAGTGCATCTCTTTCTGTGAGAGTTATCTGACCAAAGACCCTATTGTTGGTTTGCCCGTCAACAAGCACTGTGGAAGGCTCGAAGGCGAAGGTCACACCAACGGTCATAGGGATGTGAGTGTGTTACGCTCGGGACGACAAAACGACCTTGACAGGGCAAACTTAGTAGTGCTACAACACCTAGATGTGCTAGAAGATTTCATGACACTGCACAAAGAGACCATCGCAAAGAAGTACCGTGACCGTGGGGTGCACAGGACGGACGCTGAAGTTATTAGAGAGCAAAACTCCACTTTCTTGCGTTGGTTCAAAGAGCGAGTTCTGGCTAATCCCCGGGACGAGGGTTGTCCAAATAGAACACTCATATACGCCTTAGCACATGGCCGCTCGACCAACCTCGCGACTTATCAAGCATACGATATCAACGGATACACGTTCTACATGGAGGAGAAAGATAAAAACAGTGATGACCAAAGCTCAGGGGTGACGATGGAAAGCCATGACCGGGAATGTAATTGAAAGATATTACGGAAGGGTCGAAGAGACATGGGAGCTTAACTACTCTGGATTGCATAACGCGACGATGTTCCATGTCAGATGGGCTAAAAATGTACACAGAGAAAACCGACATTTTACTACCATGTGTATACCCGACTCCGATGATAGCGGTACCGTCAACGCCATCGCCAAAAATGAGCCATGGGTACACGCTAGACACGTGACACAATGTTTCTTCATAACTGATCCGATCAATCCCAGCCGTGTTGTCATGAGGAGAAGCAAAAGGAGCATCGCCGGAATGGATGGAGTCGCCAACGAGGAAGACTATGACCAGTACGGTGATCCGATGAGGGAAGATGATGCTGATGACGACGAAACATATGTCAAAAGAAGAATGAAGACTACATTACCTACGAAAGATCGTAATCCCAGGAGAAGGAAAAGTCACGACCATGGGCTCAATTATTCGACAACGAACAAAAGTGGGAAGAAGATCAGTCTGAAGCGTCGTCGGCTCCCAAGCTGACAAACTAATCCCAAAGTTTGTGTGTGTCTAGCTATTTTGTATACCGCCGATAGCGGTCAAATGATGTAAGATATATATTATACTAATTATTATCCAGAGGGTAACAATGGTATATTCCAAAAGGAAAGAAAAAGAAAAAGAAAAGTGCAAATGAAAGAAAAAGAAAAAGAAAAAGAAAGGAAGTTTTGCAAAATGAAATGAAAAGAAAAAGAAAAAGAAAAAGAAACTAATAAAAAGAAAAAGAAAAAGAAAAATAAAAGATAAAAAATAAAAAATAAAAAATAAAAATAAAAAAAGAGTTAGCAGTAGCGCGTTTTATCCAGGGAAGCGCTATAGCTAAGAAAAAGGAAAATAAAAAATAAATAAAGAAAAGAAGCAGTAGTAGCGCGTTTTTGCTGGACCAGCGCTATAGCTAAGTTAGCTATAGTGTGTTTTTCCAACACGCGCTATAGCTAAGTTAGCTATAGCACCGGTCCGCTCGATCCCCTCTGACTCTCTCTCACTCGCTCCGCTCGATCCACTCTCTTGACTCCACCGCCGACGCCGCCCCGCCCACGCCGCCGCCGACGCCAGTCCCGCCCCGCCCCGCCCGCCCCACCACCGACGCCAGCCCTGCCCCGCCCCGCCCACGCCGCCGACGCCAGCCCCGCCCCGCCCGACCACGCCGTCGACGCCAGCCCCGCCCCGCCCCTCCCTGACCCCCACCCGCTCCGGTATGCCCCCCGCCTGCCCCCTGTTCCTTCCTCTCCGACCCCTCAGCACCGGCTCTATCTCGCTCTCTGACCCCCTCCCGCTCTCTGCAGATCGGCGACCCAGGCGACCCCGACGTCGGCCACCAACCCCGACCCCGTCAGCGCCTCCCTCCGTGAAGCAGCTTAGTGTTAGTTAGTGTTAATATTTTGTGTGCTACTGCTATTTTTGATTGCTGTTAGTGTTAGTTAGCTTAGTTTGCTATTAGTGTTAGTTAGTGTTAGTTAGCTTAATTTGCTGTTAGTGCTAGTTACTTAATTGCGGTTAGTGTTAGTGTTAGCCAGTGATAGTTAGTGTTAATATTGATGCATGTGTGCTGCTGCTGTTTTTGAAATTCAGTTAGAGCACACTGTTCAGTTAAATATTTTGTGTGCTACTGCTTAGTTAATTTTTGAAATTCAGTTAGTGTTAATATTGATGCATGTGTGCTGCTGCTATTGGCTGCTATTGATGCATGTGTGCTGCTACTATTGGCTGCTATTGAGATCTTCTATGTAGTGAGATCAGTTTTGCAGCTTATATTGATGATCTGGCAAAATATTGACCTAAGTGACCTATGTTTTGCCAGAAATGTTGATTCATTTCCATTCCGGCAAATTTCAGGCGCTCTATATGTGCACTTTCCAGCAAAGGTCATGCCGAGATTTTCCGTGAATTTCGGCGTGACTTGTGCTAGAAAGTTGGACATATCGAGTGCTTGAGATTTGTCGCAACGGGAATGAACAACATTTCTGGCAAAACAAAGGTCGTCACCTTTTTGTCATTATTCACTTTATTATATGAAGCTTGATAATTAAACGACTACGACATTAAACCCTAGGAAACATGACCGACACCGATGAGGCCGGAGGTTCTCACTCCCAATTAGGTCGAGCACACGCCTACCTTGAATTTTTGGCGGATCAGGAGAGACAGGAAGTTGGGTGTCCGACGGATGACGATGGTGGTGGCGTTGGCGCCGACACTGATGCCACCAACGACACCAGCACTGAGAATGGCGCTGATGATGTTCCTAACTATAGCAAGGAAGGTGGGACCTCCCAAGCTAGTGAGGGAAAGAAGGAAAAGAGGACACGACGCTGAAATGAGCTCGGCACCGGAAGACTGGTGGTCACAGCGGTGCACCCTGGCGAGTTCGAGCAAATAGAACGGCGAGAAGTGGCAGCGTGTTACGGCAACCAACTATCATGCATCCTACGGGGAACAGCTAACATCAACACCACCAAAATACGGAAGAATGATCAGTTGAAGAAGCTGCTTCTAACTAGGTTGTACGCAAGATTCCTGTTCCCCGGTCGTAATGACGAAGTCGACCCATGGGATGATCATGCCATGAAAAAAATCAACAACAAAGCCCTAGGGAAGTTCAGCAACGCATTGAGCGCTTGGAAAACTGGGGTGAAAAAGGCGATTCAAGTAGACCATGAAACCTATGCCGAGATTGTTGCAGACAATCCGAAAATTACGATAGAGGACTTTGAAAAGTTCAAGGAGACTTGCAATGAAGAAGCTGCCAAGGCCAGGTCGGAGAGAGGCAAGCAGCTGCAGGCAAAGAACATGGGGAACCACCTCCTTGGAAGTCGTGGTTACAAGGGAAAGAGGCCCGTGTGGGCTAAGGAGGATGCAGGACGTGAACGTCTGGGGATCCCAGACCCATTGGCTGAGTTCACCGACCAACAGGAGCACGACTTCATCAGGGCCCGATTCTCGTGGGACCCCAAGAAAAAGATTTTTTTCACCAACGGGCCGACTAGGAAATTCATGAGAATACTGGTAATTATCCTTTTACCACCTTACATATTAGGTTCTGATCAACGAAGTCTACTACACTCTAGTCGCATTCGTAAATGATTCACGGTCCATTTTGCATAGAGAGCAACACAAGCTTGCGGCGGCCGAGAGCGACTCGTCGACTCAGTCGACTTAGTCATCGGCAAAGTACAAGTCAGACACTCCTTTCAACCGGGCCATGAACATAATGATGGGATACCCGCCTGGCCAGCGGCCGCAATATGGACGTGTGCATGGTGCCGGGGATGGGGCCACTTGGAAGTACTATTATAGCGAGGACCCCGAGGCCAAAAGACAGAGAAAGAAGTTCAGTCAAGTGACTATCGACGAGAAGGTGGCGCGGGCGATGGAGAAAGCAAAGGCTGAGACCAAATCTGAGATAATCGCTGCCTGTAGATCTGATTTCATGGATGCCTTTACAACCTTGATTCCAACAGTGGTCACATGGGTGCAACAAAATCCAAATGCGCCACCAAGTGAATTTCCCATGCCCAGCTTCACCGGGAGCAACTCAATGAACATCGCACCCATACCCGAACCTACTATGGCAACCGCACCCGCACCTCCTCCAGCACCTGCTCCTGCGCCCAGCTCTCACAGCAGCCCTAGCTCGGTCTTTGGCTTGAATGTTGGGCCGTCGACATTGGCTGAGCTCGATGCCCTCACGGTAAATACGCGTCGTCGCACCTTCATCAACTCAACTAATTAATTAATCTTCAGTTGCCATTCTTTTTGGATCTCTAACACCACACGTATATGTCTTTGTAGGCTGACTCCACTCCGTGCACCCTCCTTTACAACATGAAGGGCGGGTTAGTGGATGTGGGGAAGGGTTCTATAGTGAAGCCTAAGGATCGATTGTTTCACCGCTGGCAGATGCCTAATAACGCCTTAAGGGTCTCCGTGGCGAGTGTGAAAGAGGGCTACGAGGGTCTCCCTCGTCCGATACAAACTGATGGAGAGGATGACGAGACCCCCACGCAGCTTGGCCAATGCAAAAATTGGCCGATCCTATGGCCGAAAAATCTTCTTTGTGTCGAGGTGGCCGGGAGCACACCAACGGGACCTCATGAAGGTATGACCACAACACCACCTACACAAGTACAACCATCATCTGTGCTGCTTGCTGAGATCAGGAGACGTGAGGAAGGAGGGCCAACCGTGCCGCCGGCAGATGATGCTATATGCCTCATGGAAGAGGATAGGGATCATGACATGGAGGATGCCGACGATGACCCTAACCAGTATTTCAATACTGTCTTTGACAACGAAGTAATAATGAGTCAACCATATGAATATGAGATGCATGCACCAGAGCCGGAACGTCCTCGGGAGTGCAAGAAGTCTTTGTTCATGCAATCCTCACAGGACATGCCTCCAGATGCCGGCTCCACCCAAGCTCAACTACTTAGCCAGAGTCGTCCAATGTTGAGCCCGGCAACACTAGGGGTGGTTCTCAGGGAGGGTCTGACAGACCCACCAGCACCTCAGCCCACCAAGAAGAAGCAGAGGAAGAGACCGGCAACAAGAAAATCCAATAAAGCTGGCAATGTTGGTTCTAGCAGCCAGCAGCCTTCGACCAAGGTTGACCATGTACCGATGAAACATGCGCCATTAATCCATGTCTTGGGAGAGCCAATGGTACCGGCGATAGCACTAGCTGCCATAGAAGGGGATCTCAGGAGACTCCATGAGCATGTGCTTTCAACAGAGAGAAGCCTCCTCGCCTCAGATGCTCTAGGATACCCACTTTATACGGTTCATGTGCCGAGCAGTTGCAAGATGTATGTTCACACATGCCACGTGGACCTCTTCTTCCTGAGGTTTGATTACATCTTCCAGATGTTTCAAATGAGGACACTCGATTTTACGTCTGTCCGCGTGTATGCGCTGCACATGAACTACATTGCCAGGAGAGAGCAAGTCACCGGTCTTGCGGTCGTGGACCCATACTACATGCATGAGGGCTTCTTGTCAGTCAACGACGCCAACCATCAATATGCGAGTCAGTACATCGAAGAATTCTTGGTCAGCAATAATGAGAAAGAAACGATTCTCCTACCTTATCATCCCAGGTAAGTCATCCGCGGGTAGCACTATAACACATATATAAATCCTCTCGTGCATTTCAATAGTTACTTTGAACGCATGGAGGCTAAAATTGATCGTGTATTTTGCGCAGCGGGGGGTGTCGTGCCGTTCTCATTGTTCTTTACCCGCATTACTCCCGCGCTCTATATTTGGACCCGTCGAAGAACATACAGAAGAAAGATTACACACACATAAGGTATGTTCTGGACAGAGCTTTGCTGGGCTTCAGCATGCGGGGTGGCTACATCCAACACAAAAAACAAATTAGGCCGGTATTTGTTTCACCCACAAGACTGACTTCTGTTGCATCCAGCAACCGGCAAGAAGTGAGAATGATGGATTCTACGTCATCCATCTAATGATGGAGTACAGAAGGGATGTGCAATCACTTTGCATGAAATCTTCATCCGATACCCATATCCAGAGATGGGCTGAAGCTTTTGGAGCCGTGCCGGATAATCGACTTCGAAATGATTTCTACCGGATCCAACAGGAAATTGCGTCCATCATCATCAAAGATGTCCTCGAAGAGAATGCTATGTTCTACGCCGGCCCAATATCGCGAGCTGACGTCCGAACCCGCATTGCCCTACAGCGTCAGGACATGATGCCTTTCACTAAGCTTGGGTCTGTCCTCCCGGATATGGACAGATGGGAAGAGTGCATATTGCTTAAAAACAATGTGTCTGTTTAGTTACTTGTTACTTTCTGTACGACAAAACTTCGAATCTCTCAGTACGACGAAACTATTAGATGTATGGTGTCGCGCTCTAGTTAATTACTTTCGGTACGATAAAATTTGTTAACTATGTTTACTATATATGTTGCTTCTATTTCATAACTGTTTTGTTGAATTCGCTTCATGGTATATATATGTGCATCTCTGATAGGTATATAGATCAACGATGGCGAGGAAGTGGTATGTCGTGTATGTAGGGTATGTTCCGGGTGTGTATGATGAGTGGCCAGAGTGTCAGGCCCAAGTCTCTGGCTTCTCCGGCGAAAGCCAGAAAGGGTTTGATAGCAGAGCGGAAGAAGAAGCTAGTTACTTGAGATTCATAGCAAAACAGGGGATTCAGAACCAGCGCCGCTACAAAAACTACTACAAGATACCGCTTTTGATCATCGTGATCGCTCTTATCGTGTATGTCTTATTTTAGGTAGATGATGAAACATGTGTCTACGGTGACAATGTAAGATACATGTCATGTGTATCGCTATTTCGAGATGATGATGAGATCGACATCATTTGTGTTGAGACTATGTTGATATGATGAGACTATGTTCTACCACTTCGATGATGATGATGATGATGAGACATTCCTTTTTCATATAGTTCCAGTGTATGTGTATGTTGTAACTGTATAAAGCAAGGAAAATAGAAATACAACAACATAAAAAAAGAAAATACTAGCAGTAGCGTGGGGTATTGGAGTAGTAGTAGCGCTGCTTACCAGTAGCGTGTGTTTGTTGGGCACGCTACTAGCATTAGCAGTAGCGATGGGCAGAGGCGCGCTACTGCTAGATACAGATAGCAGTAGCTCTGGTTCAGACAGGCGCCACTGCTAAAAAATAGCTGTAGCGCCGTAGCAATAGCGCGCCCACCCGCGCTACTACTAGCCAAATAACCAGCGCTACTAATAAGGGTTTTCCTAGTAATGGGATATGGTGCGATCTATGATGTCTCTTACTAATTTACCGCTATCATTTTGGGGTTATGCTTTAGAGACGGTTGTATTCACTTTAAATAGGGCACCATCAAAATCCGTTGAGACTATGCCTTATGAACTATGGTTTGGCAAGAAACCAAAGTTGTTGTTTCTCAAAATTTGGGGTTGCGATGATTATGTGAAAAATCTTCAAACCCAAATCGGAGAAGTACGTCTTCATACGATAGGCAAAGGAAATTGTTGGGTACACCTTTTATCACACATCCGAAGGCAATATATTCGTTACTAAGAATGGATCCTTTCTAGAGAAGGAGTTTGTCTTGAAACAAGTGAGTGGGAGGAAAGTAGATCTTGATGTGGTAATTGTACCTTCTCCCGAATTGGAAAATAGTTCCTCACAGAAATCAGTTCCAGTAATTCCTACACCAATTTGCAAGGAAGCTAATGATGATGATTATGAAACTTCAGATCAAGTTACTACAGAACCTCGTAGGTCTTCCAGCGTACGGTCTGCACCAGAGTGGTACGGCAATCCTATTCGAGAAGTCATGTTACTAGACCATGGTCAAACTACGAACTATGAGGAAGCGATGATGAGCCCAGATTCCGTGAAATGGCTTGAGGCCATGAAATCTGAGATGGGATACATGTATGAGAACAAAGTGTGGACTTTGGTGGATTTTCCCAATGATCGGCAAGCCATAGAAAATAAATGGATCTTCAAGATGAAGACTGACGCTGACGGTAATGTTACTGTCTACAAAGCTCGACTTGTTGCGAAAGGTTTTCGACAAGCTCAAGGAGTTGACTACGATGAGACTTTCTCACCCGTAGCGATGCTTAAGTCTGTCCGAATCATGTTAGCAATTGCCGCATTTTATGATTATGAAATTTGGCAGATGGATTTCAAAACTGCATTCCTAAATGGATTTCTGGAAGAAGAGTTGTATATGATGCAACCAGAAGGTTTTGTCGATCCAAAGGGTGCTAACAAAGTGTGCAAGCTCCAGTGATCCATTTATGGACATGTGCAAGCCTATCGAAGTTGGAGTAAACGCTTTGATAGTGTGATCAAAGCATATGGTTTTATATAGATTTTTGGAGAAGCATGTATTTACAAGAAAGTGAGTGGGAGCTCTGTAGCATTTGTAATATTATATGTGGATGACATAATGTTGATTGGAAATGGAATAGAATTTCTAGATAGCATAAAAGGATACTTGAGTAAGAGTTTTTCAATGAAAGACTTCGGTGAAGCTGCTAACATATTGGGCATCATGATCTATAGAGATAGATCAAGACACTTAATTGGACTTTCACAAAGCACATACCTTGATAAAGTTTTGAAGAAGTTCAAAATAGATCAGTCAAAGAAAGGGTTCTTGCCTGTGTTACAAGGTGTGAAGTTGAGTCGGACTCAATGCCCGACCACTGCAGAAAATAGAAAGAACATGAAAGTCATTCCCTATGCTTCAGCCATAGGTTCTACCATGTATGCAATGTTGTGTACCAGACCTGATGTGTGCCTTGCTATAAGTATTACAGGGAGGTACCATAGTAATCCCGGAGTGGGCACTGGACAGCGGTCAAGAACACCTAAAATACCTTAAAAGGACTAAGGATATGTTTCTCGTTTATGGAGGTGACAAAGAGCTCGTCATAAACGGTTACATCGACGCAAGCATTGACACTAACCCGGGTGACTGTAAGTCGCAATCCGGATACGTATTTTTATTGAATGGTGGAGCTGTCAGTTGGTGCAGTTCCAAGCAAAGCGTCGTGGATGGATCTATGTGTGAAGCGGAGTACATAGCTACTTCAGAAGCAGCAAATGAAGGAGTCTGGATGAAGGAGTTCATATACGATCAAGGTGTCATACCTAGTGCATCGGGTCCAATGAAAATCTTTTGTGACAATACTGGTGCAATTGCCTTGGTGAAGGAATCCAGATTTCACAAAATAACCAAGCACATCAAGAGACGCTTCAATTCCATCTGTCATCAAGTGTCAGAGGGAGACACAGAAATTTGCAAGATACATACAGATCTGAATGTTCCAAACCCGTTGACTAAGCCTCTTCCACGAGCAAAACATGATCAACACCAACACTCCATGGGTGTTAGAATCATTACTTTGTAATCTAGATTATTGACTCTAGTGCAAGTGGGAAACTGAATGAAATATTCCCTAGAGGCAATAATAAAGTTATTATTTATTTCCTTATTTAATGATAAATGTTTATTATTCATGCTAGAATTGTATTAACCGGAAACTTAGTACATGTGTGAATACATAGACAAACCATAATGTCCCTAGTATGCCTCTACTTGACTAGGTCGTTAATCAAAGATGGTTAAGTTTCCTAAGCATAGACATGTGTTGTCATTTGATAAATGGGATCACATCACTCGGAGAATGATGTGATGGACATGACCCATCCGTTAGCTTAGCATTATGATTGTTACAGTTTCATTGCTACTGCTTTCTTCATGACTTATACATGTTCCTCAGACTATGAGATTATGCAATTCCCGGATACCGGAGGAACACTTTGTGTGCTATCAAACATCACAACGTAAATGGGTGATTATAAAGAGGCTCTACAGGTGTCTATGAAGGTGTTTGTTGGATTGACATAGATCGAGATTAGGATTTGTCACTCCGTGTTTCGGAGAGGTATCTCTGGGCCCTCTCGGTAATGCTCATCTATAAGCCTTGCAAGCAATGTGACTAATGAGTTAGTTGCGGGATGAAGTATTACGGAACGACTAAAGAGACTTGTCGGTAACGAGATTGAACTAGGTATGATGATACCGATAATCGAATCTTAGGAAAGTAACATACCGAAAACAAAGGGAACAACATATGTTGTTATGTGGTTTGACCGATAAAGATCTTCGTAGAATATGTAGGAGCCAATATGAGCATCCAGTTTCCGCTATTGGTTATTGACCAGAGATGTGTCCCGGTCATGTCTACATAGTTCTCGAACCCGTAGGGTCCGCACGCATAACATTCAATGACGATTTGTATTATGAGTTATGTGTTTTGATGACCGAAGTTTGTTCGGAGTCCCGGATGAGACCACAGATGTGACGAGGAGTCTCAAAATGGTCGAGACATAAAGACTGATATATTGGACCATATTATTCGGACACCGGAACTGTTCTGGGTGGTTTCGGGTAAAAACGGAGTGCCGAAGGGGTTACGAGAAACCCCGGCGGAACTAATGGGCCACCTGTTGACACCAGATTTTGGCACAGTCAAGAACTTATTTAAAATGGCCTCAAATGGAGAAGTGTCCTACATGAAAAAGTTTCGTATTGTCGATATGAACATCTTTGAAGTTTGGGCCATCGCCATCTGATCTCATCTCGAAGGCCGAAGTTGTGTTCGAAATACTGCGATTTTGTATTCAGAACACTATTCGGCACATTACACCCCCAAGACTGCCTCGTATGGAAAAATGATCTACATGCATTGTCTTAGTCTCGTCGAAACAATCGATTTTGATATAAGAATCGTTCTAATCCGAGTTCGTATGCAAAAGTTAGAGCCATCCGAATACAGCACTATCACGAGCCAAAAGTGGCGCGCCCCACCAGACACCCTGTCTGATGGGTAGCGCGAATAAAAGCCTGTGTTGCACGAACGATCTGACACTCAAGATGAACTCTAATAAAAAAACGTTCAACATAAAAGTTGTTCGTCTCGTCGAAACGGTCAAGATTGCTTTTGGGGCCGTTTCCATCCGAGGTCGTTTACCACCTCAAAAGTTACCCGCAAGGTGCAGCCAGTTTAAACCGAACAGTTTTGGAAAGTTCGGACAAAACCAATCCGAATTTGACTAGGATTTTGGACGTGTATCCAAGACTTTTCCTTGCACGAGAAGTCCAGCCGCCTCTTATATACCTAAGGGGTGACGGCCGATTGAACAACACATAATCGATCAATCAATCTACCACTTTTTATCTTTTATCTTTTCTCCTTAAACCTAGTTCTTCTTCTTCCTCGTTCTTCGTTCGTTCTTCTTCATTGCAGGGCGGCGAACCTCGAGGCCCTAGGGGCGATCAGGTCGACCTAGGGCAGCCCATAGCCGCCGCACGCCCAGACGGGGTCCCTCCCGGGCGTGTGGGGTTTCGGGTCCCAAAAGCGCCGGCTTGCTGTCTTGCATCGCGCTGGAAGTCGGCCTCCCGCGGTGTGAGTTGCGGAGCATCTCCCTCGGCGCCGCGGGTACACATCGACGTGTTCGTGTGACGCATTCCAGCGTCAACACACTTTTTGGCGACTCCACTGGGGACGAAGTTTTGAATGGTCTCCAGTCCGTTCTTGCTACGAAGAGCTCATCATCTAGGGTTTGCAATCTACAAAGGTAACATGAATACCCAATTCACTTATTTAGATGCAAATAATACATATGTTGTTGCTAGATTGTCTAATGAGCATATTGTATCGGCTAGCCCTAGTTTTATCAATCATGCATCTAATTATGTGCAACAGCCGATTCAGAATAATCTTCATGCTTCAACTTCATATAATTTTAGCAACATGCAACATATGTGTCCCAACTCCCATGCATCGGGAACCCCACAAATCTATATGCCGATGAACAACATGATGAGTTCGGTTAATCATGTTGAGACACCCCATGTAGGAACTTCCAATAGTATGCAACAAAGTGTTTTAATTTTTTATTCATCAGCAAATAACTTGCAGTATGTTAATCCAAACGTGCCGGTGGATAGGGGAATTGGCCATGCCACTACTAGTTATTCGGCCAATTACCCTCAAACATCGTATGCTACACCTCATGCTACGAATTTTTTGGCACCATACGCAATTGTAGATATTCGTGATTCGGCTCCGCACCTTCATGCTCATGGCCGAATAAGTGAGAATTCTACCAGAGCGCATGTGTCTTTACCTAGTAACGTAGCATATCATGTTGCCCCTGCACAATTACAGAATTTCGGCAAAACACCATTGCCGAAAGCGTCTCAAAGTATTGGGGGGCAATCCAATGAAGATTGGGCTGAAATTGGTCGAAAAAAGCTTAAAGATAGACTAGCTGCAATGTTTGCTGAATTTAGACAAGAACAAGCAACCTTGCGAATCAAAGAAAGAAAGAGTGGTGATTCGGATAACAAAGTTAATTCGGTTATTAAAAAAGCCGAATCAAATAGTATGTGTACTGAATCTATCAAAGAAAAAGAGGATGCCAAGGCATTGAAGAGTCATTCAAAAGTGGAACAAAGTATTATTCAAGTGATACAACCATCATGTTCTCCCAACGTAATTGAAGAGGTATGTCTAGCAAGTGACTTGCCTATTTTCAGATTTGGTCGCAACTTCATTATTGATGCATCTATAAGAAATATTCTCATAAGTAATTTTGACAGACCAATGAGGAAGGGTAATTTACTTGTTAGCAGTAAAATTGTTATGGAACATATCCGTCAACCCATTGCACCATTTATAAAGACCGATAATGACTTATTGTTACAGCCAAAGCTTTTCCCGTTGCTTTATCTAAAGTTCATATCTAGTTGGGTAGCTTTGCTTATTTCGTACTTGGCTTGCACTTGGTCTCAACTGAGACATGTATGTTCTAAATATCTTCGTTTCAGAAATTTAAAGCCAAGGTTAAATTCTATTGAGAAAACCGATGCTAATACAATATCTTATCCAAAGACATCGCAGATAGAGTGGAAAACACAATGCATACCCGAATGGGGAGATTCCAAATCTGAACCATTCGTTTGCTTATCTCCAAAGCCGTTCAAACAGCAAAATCGGCTAGAAAACAAGAAGTATACCTTCAATTCAAGCATGTGTGATCAAATATTTGATTTGTTGCTGAAAAATAATTACATTACAATTCTCAATCACCATGTTAAGCCATCAATCCAAGTACGAATGTATTGTAAGTTGCATGATTCGTCCAAACATAATTTTGAGGTTTGCAACATGTTTCGGCAAATAGTTAAATCGGCCATTGAAAAAGGACGATTGAAGTTTGTTGAAACACCAAGAGATGACCAGTCTATTCCGATTGGTCCCGATGGCAAAAGGTTTTTGCATCGGCTGCTTCAAGCCGATCCATTTAAAGAGAATGTAAAAACTGCAGGTGATGGGATCAAGGTTTCAAGTAAGGAAGTTGTTGAAGAGCATAATGAACATAATCTTGAGGGCGAAAATTCCATCGAAGCTACAATGGAGACGCCAAGGACTGGGGGGCAGCAAGCAAATCCAATGATCGATGAAAGCAAACCAAAAGAAAACAAAGGCCGAAATAGGCGCAAGTGCAAGAGATCAAAAATCACCTTTGCTGAACTATTGAATAAATATCAAAAGATGAGTGAAGAGAAGAATGCTTATCGGCCAAATCATGCAAAGAAACCAAGATCACCCCCAAGGCGCAAATATGAGGATTGGTATTGGCAAAGTGATAATTTTAATGCAACATATTTATATCCTTATTTTGGGCCGCCAATGCCAATGCCGTGGATGCCTCCCTATGCTCATATAGATACATATTCATCATGGGACAGGTATGGTACAAGGGCACATTCTCCATCTTATTCTAGAACATCTCACCAATACTATGCAGCTCCAAGAAGATCAACATTTGAACAATCACGTATCAAAGACCGTTTCAATCATAGGAATCGGTCCAGAGCTCAAGGAAGAAGAAAGAGATGGTAAAGCAAGTTTACCGCATGAAAAGAGATGGTCGTAAGTGTGCTACTTCAGATTTGATCTCAAAAAACAAAGAGCCAATTAAAGTGTTGACATTGGCTACAAAAGGCAAAGAAGTGAAGCAATCAATTGATAAAAATCAGAGTGCCAAATCTGAAGAAAATAAGTTGAGGGTGCACAAGGCCCAGAAAGAGTTGCCATTGGTTGAAATAAAATCACAGTCGAGGTGCTCACTCGGCTTATCATATTGGCAAAAGAAGGAATTACAAAATCTTAGTGCACAAGAGCTTAGAAAGAAGAACATGGCATGGGTTCCCAAGAGGATCAATCAAAACAAAAATGATGTGCATGTTTCAATTGCAATAAGTACAATAAAAATGAAGAAGGAGAATGATGGAAGCAACAAACAATTAAGCCGAAGGTGTGCATCACAACATCAAAATCTTCGGTTAGCACATCATCCATTTTCTTCAACAATGACATTGATGCCTTTGCCATGGAATTCATCCACAGGTATGATCAGTTACCCTCCATGGACTTATTTTGATCCATGGATGCAACATAATTTTCTATATGATGATAGAGTATTGCCAAATCACTATACATTTGGTTAGTTACATTTTTGTTGCTAGACAAAGGAGCCGAAATATTATATTGCTATTTTATTTGTTTATTTCGGCTATACATGTTTTAATGGATGAATTCTACATGAACCTCATGGTAATGGCCGATACTTAACTATCGTCCTAAGAAACTATCTGATCATGGCCGGTGTGGAATTCTAACACCGTCCTTAGTTCAATTGGAACCGAGACAAGGTACATGTTAAGTGATATTAGCTTTGTCTCTCTAGTACTATGGAGATTATATTTTGATGGTTCAATTTGTAGCAATGGCCAAAGTGTTGGTGTTGTTTATTTATCTCCATATGGAGCTAGTTTGTGAAGCCTCATGCCGCTTAAGATATTTTTGCACAATGATCAAAGCCGAATATGCATTGTTATTCGGATTGGAGCTTTGCCTTGCTATAGGTGATATACATATTGACACTACTAGGGAAAAGCCTATACACAGAATCTTACCTGCAGCGCGCTTCAAAATACCACGCTACTGCTACTTAGCAGCAGCGCGTGTCTGCCAAACGCGCTACTGACTTGGAAGTAGCAGTAGATCGTTTGTGGCATACAGCGCTACTGCTATAGTTGCCATGACCTTGGCCCCCCGTTAGCTATAGCAGTAGCGCACTATACTGTAGAGCGCTACTGCTACTTACGTTAGCTGTAGCGCTTTTTGTCAAACGCGCTACAACTATCCCTACCTTATCCCCACGGGAGGACCGGCCCTTCTCACTCACACTCTCACTCTCGCCCGCGTCAACAGTCGTCGTCCGTCGCCGCCGCCGCCGCCGTTCGTCCGCCGCCGAGGTACTCCCCTCCTTCCGTCCCTCCTCCATCCTCCTCACACATCCTCCCCTCCGCCTACGGCCGCCCCTCCCTCCTCCGCCGGCAGCCCTCCTCCCTCCGCCTGCGGCCGCCCCTCCTCCCTCCTCCGCCGGCAGCCCTCCTCCCACCGCCCTCGACCTCGCCGCCCCTAGCTACCTCTCCGTCGCCCCCCACCCCCTGCCACTAGTTAGTACTAGATTTAGTAGTAGTAGATGTTAATTTAGGGTTAGCTAGTACTAGATGTTAATTTAGTAGTAGTAGATGTTAATTTAGCTTAGTTAGTACTAGATTTTTAGTAGTAGTAGTGGTAGTTGAACTACTTTAGTTGTAGTTGAATTAGTTTAGTAAGTAAATTAATAAACTAGTTGAACTAGTTGAATTAACAGAACTAATCTATTTTTAGTAAGATAATTAATATAACTAGTTGAACTACTTTATTTTTAGAAAGAACTAGTTTTTTTCTATTTATAGTAAGTTTATATTTAGTAAGAACTAGTTGAATTAATAAAACTAGTTGAACATGTTTTGTTGCTAGTGATAACTTATATGGTTTCAGGTGACCTCCGTCGTCCCCGTCACCGACCCCCTCCGACATCCCCGCCGTCATCCCAGTCACCGACGTACCCCCTCCGACATCAAGGTGCGACCAGCCAAATATCCATGTATATTTTGTGTTGTTGCTCAAATAGGATATGTGGTTGCCCAAGTGGCCGTTCATGTTCAGTTTACATCTCCGAGTGGCCTATGTTTTGTCGGAGTGTTGATTAATTTCCGTTCCGGCAAATTTCAGGCGCTCGATATGTCCTTTTTTAGCAAAGGTCATGCCGGATTTTGTCGTGAATTCTGACATGACTTGTGCTAGAATATGTACAAGTTTAATCTTTGAATTATGATTGTAGGAAATGTCGTACTCGAACGACGACGGTCTCCCGGGGGAGTGTAGCTGGTGCCACGACGATCGAGGTATGTGCGACAGGTTCGTTCGGCTGGACGACGATCGCCGCTTCAGCATTAAGCTCGAGGAGACCTGCGATGTTCATACGGTACGCAACGACGACAATAGTTTTTTTCTCCATTAAGCATGACTTCAACTATTTCAACGTCTAATTTTCATATTTTACAATTCGACTAGCTTATCGCATGCCATGCAAGATGCTATGTCTTGGAGAGGATGGGTTTTGAAGACCATGAAAATTTTGAAACAAAGAAAATACACCTAAGGACCCATCATGATATGGATTTTGAAGTAAATCTGTACAATGCTCAGAGCGTAACCCATTTTGGTTGCCAAAATTGGGAAGCACTTTGCAAAATGTATGGTTTTGATGAGGGTATGATTATCACCATGGATCTTGGTGATCCTGACAGCGAGGAAGACAATATGGACATTTGGGTCCTTGTTGATACGCTGCCGATTGTACCGCTATGTGAGTTTCTCAAACATAGTTATTAACTAATTTATATTCTTTATTTCAAAATAGTTGATAGCTTATTTCCATTGACAGCTTATTTTGATTCTTCAAAGACTGTGCGGAAGATGGTAGGTAAAACCCACTACACCGAAGGCACCCAATTAACATATGAGAAAAATCATCTGATCGCATTTTGTACTCTTCTTGAGAATTACAATGCCTATTATCGAACTCCTCCAAATTATGGTGAATACGTGCCACTAGTGCATGTGTTGAACAATGATAACTTCTCTGGAGATACCCTGGTAAGATTTTTTACTATTACGACATTCGTGCATTTTTTGCATACTTCTAAAACTAGTACATCATTGCTAACTACAAAGTTATTATTATGTTTTTCAACAGAAACTCCCGATGGATTGTGTGCCTCATCTGATGTCTCTGCATGGTCGCCTCTCAGTTCTGAACATACTGCCAGGTAAATCTAGGGAGCTCACCTGTGCATATCGGATTTCTAAAAACCGTGAACACATGATCATCAGAGAATGGAAGAAATGTATGGACATTCGCAAGGAGGTTCTTGGAAGTAACATTCAGCGAAAGGCAAGAATGGGAGACAGGCTAATCTCCATTCTCCATAATGGAGAGTCAGGGGCTATCTTGTTTTTTGTTATTTTACCTTAGAAAATGTAGTAGGTCTTAATCGAATGTAATAGGTCCTATGAGGTACAATATGTTTATTATGTGGTAATGTGTTAGAGTTGATAATGATGATCTTGAGGAGGTGTTATGTGATGTCAATGATGAAAACGATGATATTGAGGAGGTGTTATATGACAATGATGTATTATGATGCTAAGTTGTTAATGATATGATGATGATGATGATGATATTATTATATCATTGGGTGAAAGAACCGATCCACTTGAAACTAGTCCACGGTTCTTTCACCCCATGATGTAATAACTCATTATGATGTAAAAACAATCTCTAAATTCCTGTTGTATGAAAACTTGTGTAAAGGTGTATGAATACAACATGAAATAGAAAAGAAATAAAATACTAAATAGTAGTAGTAGCGCGGGTTAGGAGAAGCGCTACTACTAATTAACAGTAGCGATGTTCTAAAGAACCGCTGCTACTAAGTCAATTTAGCAGTAGTGTGGGTCAAGCCGCGCTATTGCTAAGCATTAGCTGTAGTGCCTTATCAGTAGCGCTTGTGCCCGCGCTACTGATAGGCCCAAAACCCGCGCTGCTGCTAGGCTTTTCCCTAGTAGTGTGAGGCTTCCAGTGATTCGTTATTAGTAGTGCAACAAATGTCCAAGGGTTATCAATGTTTTGACGAATCACTTATAGTTTATCTTGAGGTATGTCTAGATGCAAAATTTACCTTGGTTGCTTTAAAACTGTTCATATTTCTAGGTATGACAATTCAAAAAAGTTCGCATAGCAAGCATCCGACTACTATGTTAATCATGGTGTATTCTATTTCTATCAATAGCCGACGCTTAGTCTCGTCAACATAGGTAAGGCTGAACCGAAGTCCACCGCTTCGGCCACTAATGAAACTTTTATGCAGGCGAAGTAAGGATTGAAGGAAGTTCATTCTTAATTATCTGCAAAATCCAAGCGAAAAGGTGAACAATATGGTTCGGAGGATGGTTTTGATCTATGGAACCTTATCACCGGATTGTTGTTGAAGTTGGGAAAGTTTCACCCAAACTTGCATCGAAATATTCACACAAGCAATGGCCGATATAAACTTATCGTCCTAAGAATATGCCAAAATGGCCGATGGAGTGTTGACATCGTCCTTAGAGCAAGCTATGTGCAAGTTATTTTTCGGCACACAGGCTTTGCCGAAAAACAGGGGGGCATGTGTTGACACCAGATTTTGGCACAGTCAAGAACTAATTTAAAATGGCCTCAAATGGAGAAGTGTCCTACCTGAAAAAGTTTCGTATTGTCGATACGAACGTCTTTGAAGTTTGGGCCATCGCCATCTGTCATCTGATCTCATCTCAAAGGCCGAAGTTGTGTTCGAAATACTGCGATTTTGTATTCAAAACACTATTCGGCACATTACGCCCCTAAGACTGCCTCGTATGGAAAAATGATCTACATGGATTGTCTTTGTCTCGTCGAAACGATCGATTTTGATATAAGAATCATTCTAATCCGAGTTTGTATGCAAAAGTTAGAGCCATCCGAATACAGCACTATCACGAGCCAAAAGTGGCGCGCCCCACCAGACACCCTGTCTGATGGGTAGCGCGAATGACAGCCTGTGTTGCACGAGCGATTTGACACTCAAGATGAACTCTAATAAAAAAACGTTCAACATAAAAGTTGTTCGTCTCGTTGAAACGGTCAAGATTGCTTTTGGGCTCGTTTCCACCCGAGGTCGTTTACCACCTCAAAAGTTACCCGCAAGGTGCAGCCAGTTTAAACCGAACAGTTTTGGAAAGATCGGACAAAACCAATCCGAATTTGACTAGGGTTTTGGATGTGAATCCAAGCCTTTTCCTTGCACGGGAAGTCCATCCGCCTCTTATATACCTAAGGGGTGACGGCTGATTGAACAACACATAATCGATAAATCAATCTACCACTTTTTATCTTTTATCTTTTCTCCTTAACCCTAGTTCTTCTTCTTCCTCGTTCTTCGTTCGTTCTTCTTCATTGCAGGGCGGCGAACCTCGAGGCCCTAGGGGCGATCAGGTCGACCTAGGGCAGCCAATAGCCGCCGCACGCCCAGACGGGGTCCCTCCCGGGCGTGTGGGGTTTCGGGTCCCAAAAGCGCCGGCTTGCTGTCTTGCGTATCGCGCTGGAAGTCGGCCTCCCGCGGTGTGAGTTGCGGAGCATCTCCCTCGGCGCCGCGGGTACACATCGACGTGTTCGTGTGACGCGTTCCAGCGTCAACACCACCATGGGCCTTAGTGGAGAGAGAGGAGGGCCACCAGGGCAGGCCCCACGCCTCCCCCCTTAGCAGTCCGAATTGGACTAGGATAAGGGAGCGGCGCCCACCTTTCCTACTCCCTCTCCCTCTCCTTCCTTCCCCCCTCTTCCTTGTAGGAGAATCCTACTAGGACTAGTAGTCCTAGTAGGACTCCTCCTCTTGGGGTGCCCCCTAGGCTGGCCAGCCTCCCCCTCCCTCCTTTATATACGGGGCCAAGGGGGCACCCTAGAACACACAAGTTTCTCTTAACCGCGTGCGGTGCCTCCCTCCACAGTTACACACCTCGATCATACCATCGTAGTGCTTAGGAGAAGCCCTGAGCCGGTAATATCATCATCACCGTCGCCACGCCATCGTGCTGACGGAACTCACCCTCGTCCTCAACTGGATCAAGAGCATGAGGGACGTCATCGAGCTGAACGTGGGCTGAACGCGGAGGTGACATACGTTCGGTACTTGGATCGGTTGGATCGCGAAGACGTTCGACTACATCAACCGCGTTAACTAAATGCTTCCACATTCGGTCTACGAGGGTACGTGGACACACTCTCCCCTGTCGTTGCTACGCATCTCCTAGATAAATCTTGCGTGATCATAGGAATTTTTTTGAAATTACTGCGTTCCCCAACAGAATGAATAATTTCACCGCCTCTTCACCATGTAGGTGGTTTGAGAGGTAGTCATCGGTGAACTGCTTTGAAAAGTACTGAAAACAAAGATATGCACAAATCACTGTTATAAATTTTAAAATGGCGCAAGGGTAAAAACAAGGTAAAAAAGTTAGTACCATCATATAGTTGACTGATGTCTTCTTCATTGTGCAAACAAAGATCTTTCTGTTATTCGTCGCAAGTTTTTTTATCCTAACAATCTTTCTGAGTTTCTTGACTTGACTGATATTCATAGACATCTCATTTCTTCATATGCAAAATGGGTCGAACAGTGGGTCTAAGCCTATGACAGCAGGACCTACATGTGCCAGACCAAATTGTAAGAAACCTAAATATTAGAATGATTCCTGCAACTACACAATAATGTGCTATTAGCAAAAGGACCATGCATGAGCAAAACTCGATGGTAAACTGCAGTGTCTCCCATTGTTTTCCTGCAACACATATAAGAAAGATCTTGATCATGTTAACTGAGAGTTTCCATACTATCAGTAAAATATGTAAGCAGTATAGCCAAATTCGATTTATTTCTCACATGCATAACAATACAAAATTGTACACACAACAAATGAAAATCAGATTGCAGAATTGAACCAAACAGTTAAATGGACAGCAGACCAAGTAAATCAAAATAGTTAACTGAGCACGACATTACAGAACAGAACATGTACTAGAAGATAAGACAGTTAACGAAACCAAGAATGCTTGAGAACAGTACTACGAAATGTAGCAATTGTTGGACCAAACAGTTAACTGAACATTACATTTTAGAATATCATATTGCATATTAACATTACAATGGACAAATCACTAGAAGGCACTGGCGGTGGCCTCGAAAAAACAACACGAACTGTATTTTAAAGTAGACAACCGCGTGGCAGTGTCGACGGTGGCACTACAAGAAATATGTCAACTTATGACCTTCTGTTAGTGACCCTGGAAGAATTGGTCATAGATTTATGACCATTTGAGACCAATTGGTCAAAAGCTGTTCGAGGGGCTCCAAACCCTAAACCATTGCGACCATTTTGGTCAGAAAGGTCATAATTTCCTTACATGAAATGGTCATAAAGCTAACAGCGCTAGTCCACTGCCTTATTTCTAGTTGTTAACGACCAATATAGATGGTCATAGCCTTGTAAATTGTGGTGGGTTGCTATGACTAGGCGCCACCTCATCAGTTTTGCCTATGTGTCATGTCCATGTGGCAGTTTTTGCCCTAGGTTGTGAAGCAACCTATATTTCTGTCATTCCCAAAATTCCCAAAAAAATCTCATAAATTCTTTGGGTCATATCTTGGTCAAATATGTAAAAACATTCCTTGCCTAGTTCAAAAATAATTCAGAAATATTCATTTTCCTATTCTGTTCAAAGTAACAGTTTGTGAAGGAAGTACCAATTTGGAATGTCCAAATAGTATCCATTTTCTACAGTGCTTTCCTATGCCCAAATAACCATCCTCCACCAAATGCCAGCTCAATCCATTCATTATTTTGAGCCGAGCTTCAACATTCGTATTTATGTCCAGTGTGGTGGTTTGCAAAGCAAGTACCACCTAGGATCCTCCTTTTGAGCTGAAAATTTGTGAAAACGGTCTTCTTAGTAACTGATCATCCTCAGCCAAAACTCACGCCCATTAGCCATGTACATTTCCCGTACCGCTAATCAAACACTTGGCTGCTAATTCATGTTTGAGCATCGATTGGTCTCCTCGTGAGAATCTTATGTTGTAATTTTCTTCCTAGCACCAACCTGGGGAGTGCCCAACCCACTAGACATGCCTAGGCCGCCCAGAACACATGGCAACGCCACGGTCACGCGGTGACCACGCGGCGGGCATGCGAGTTTACGCGCTCTAGAGTTGGGGCCCTCGGCCACCACCCAAACCTCGATGTATCGCCACCGAACCATGTATTTATGATTAAATAGGTCCTTATGTAACTAGAAATTATTTTTGGGAAAAATAAATAGCAAACTATGAGGCAGCTGCAGTTCAAATTTGACCCGCTTCCAACTGAATCGGCAGAAATTTGTCTTTTTCACGAGAGGTGGATCAAAAATTTTTACACCAGACCATTTTGTCAATTGTGCATTAAATATGGCCTAGTATTTTATAAAAATGATTTGGTCCAATTTTGCAACAATTATTTGGTAGTTCCTTCACAAAAAAACCTCCTTTCGGGCACTCGAAAAATGGAAAATGGTTTTTTCGTCCAACGAAAATGAAAACTTCCTTAGGTAACATTGTTTACTATTCCAATATGCACCCTTGTTCACAATATGAGATAATTTGAACAAACTATGCCATGAATGTGGCCATAAGATTGATCATTTGGCTTGAAAGCCATGAATCTTCACACTTGATAGCTCATTTTTGAGAACACTTTTTTAAAATAATTACCGTATTACAAGTTTATTATTTTTCCTGGAAATTTGGTCACATATAATGACACAATGCGAAGGTTTTCCAATTTTTTGATTTTTTTTGAATTTTTTATACCCGTTACAAAATGCGGTCAAAACGGCGGGCTTAACCGTTCCTAGCTAGTGGTTGAATCTTGGAATTTTTTTGGTGTTTCTATGATTATATAGATAGTTATGTAACTAGAAATGATTTTTGGAAAAAATAAAGAGCAAACTATGAGGCAGCTACAGTTCAAATTTGACCCGCTTCCACCTGAATAGGCGGCAATTTGTCTTTTTCACGAGAGGTGGATCAAAAGTTTTTTTCACCCAACCATTTGGTTAATTGTGCATTAAATATGGTCTAGTATTTTAGAAAATTGATTTGGTCCATTTTTGCAACAATTATTTGGTAGTTCCTTCACAAAAAAACCTCCTTTCGGGCACTCGGAAAATGGAAAATGGTTTTTTCGTCCAACGAAAATGAAAACTTCCTTAGGCAACATTGTTTGCTATTCCAATATGCACCCTTGTGCACAATATGAGATAATTTGAATAAACTATGCCATGAATGTGGCCATAAGATTGATCATTTGGCTTGAAAGCCATCAATCCTCTCACTTGATAGCTCATTTCTGAGAACACTTTTTTAAAATAATTACCGTATTACAAGTTTATTATTTTTCCTGGAAACTTGGTCACATATAATGACACAATGCGAAGGTTTTCCAATTTTTTGATTTTTTTGAATTTTTTATGCCCGTTTCAAAATGCGGTCAAAACGGCGGGCTTGACCGTTCCTAGCTAGTGGTTGAATCTTGGAATTTTTTTGGTGTTTCTATGATTAAATAGATACTTATGTAGCTAGAAATGATTTTTGGAAAAAATAAAGAGCAAACTATGAGGCAGCTACAGTTCAAATTTGACCCGTTTCCAGCTGAATCGACGGGAATTTGTCTTTTTCACTAGAGGTGGATCAATTTTTTCACCCAACCATTTTGTCAATTGTGCATTAAATATGGCCTAGTATTTTATAAAATTGATTTGGTCCATTTTTGCAACAATTATTTGGTAGGTCATTCACAAAAAAACCTCCTTTTGGGCACTCAAAAAATGGGAAATGAATTTTCCGTGCAAAGAAAATGAAAACTTCCTTAGGCAACATTGTTTGCCATTCCAAGATGCACCCTTGTCTACCTAGAAATGTTTTTTGGAAAAAACAATGAGCAAACTATGAAGTTGTTGTAGTTTAAATTTGACCCGGTTCCTCCTGATTTGGTAGAAGTTGGTTTAAATGGCCAAAAAAGGCTAGAACGATCGGAAATGCATACAAGTTGGTTATCATCCATAAAATGTGGTATAACTTGAGTGAAAATTTTAGTGGTTCCATTTTGCAAAATATTATTCATAGTTGCGTCATAAACCCCTTTGTTTTTAGCACTTAGGGACTATGTTTTAAATTACACCCGGAATCTCCAACCAATCAGGACATCTCTCCCGGATCACCCTACCTTAGGCGATCTGAACCATCCGATCGTCCCGGATCCAACGGCACACTTGACCCCTCACCGTCTCACCCAACTAACCCTAACACAACCCGCACCACTCTTCCCCCTCTCTCCTACGCACCCACAGCCGCCGCCCTCTCCCTCCCTCAGATCTCGATCCGCCACCGCCCCCAAACCCACCCCCCGTCGACGACCCTCATCGTAGACGTGGTGCTGTGGCGCCGAGGCCGGGCCGACATGACCGCCCTCCTCGGCCACCCCGCGCCGCCCATCCGCTCCACCCTCGCCGGCATCGCCTCCGCCTTCCGCCGCGTCGGGCAGGGCCAGCCCGGCTCCGGGCGCGTCTTCGCCTGACTCAGCTGCTCAAGGAACCATGAGCCTTCCTCTCCGGCCCCTTCCACACCGTCATGGACGCCGCCGAGCTCCTCCTCCACAAGATCCGGAATGGGGTGGCTATCGAATCCCCGCCCCCTCTCGTCTCCTCTGCACACATCCGATCCGATCCAATCCAGGCCCCCATCTGATCTCGCCGGGAAACCTCCGATCGAAGCGAAGCGAAGGGTCTCTCCTCCTCCTCAAGGTATGCGATGCTCTTCCCCTCCTTCTCGCCATGTGCGTGCGTGCGTGCCCTGGGATCGTTTCTAGGACTACCCTGATCGGCTGTTGTTGGTTTTGTATCGCTCAATATATGGCTGATCTGTCGAAGGATGTGAGCTAGTTTCTGATTCTGTAGCCCTTTAAGGTATACACCTGTGATTTGCTAGCGGCTTCCTAGTCGCTTGGATTTATCTATAGTTGTGCATCCATTGGCTTGTGGGTATGCTAATAGGTTCTGCTAAAATTTAGCACTGTATGGTTAGTCAATCCATTGGTTTGTTGTAGTGGGCAGGTCCTGGGCAGTTTGCTTATTTCATCTCTCTTGCAATTTCATTTTTTTTAGCATGGTGGCATTTGGTTCATCTATTGTTTGATGTACCACAGATATCCATGTATGGTAACTTACTCTAGTTCTGTCTGCTTTGTATTTACATATGCAGATCTTTGTGAGCTCGGACCAATCGCTCACCCCTTCAGGTACACACGTCTCCTGCTATTATCTCAACCCTGTGAGTGCCAACTTGCCTCTTGCCTGCGGAGAGTGTTGACTGAATTGCTTCTGATACATGTATGTGTGTGTGTTTCCATCGCAGGGAAGACCCTTTTGCTAAAATGTGTGCATGCCAAGATTCCTACAGTTCCAGACTGATTGGTGAGATTACAGTTATAAGGGTGGATCGATTAGCATACTCTGCCTACTGAATGCCAGTCTGAGAGGTAGCATCTGCTATCGTCAGGTTATATAAGGTGCGTCCACATGAACTGATTTCTCACTCAGCTACGTATAATCTATGTGGAGAAGACTGACAACAGACTGATAGGTTAATATGAACATCAAATAACTTAAACAAGGACATCGTTTGTGTTAACCCACCACTCTTTTATTGAATTTTCCCTGCAGGACCTTACAAGCAGCAGCCTTTACAACTCTTTCATACCCAATAACTGGGAAAGAGTGTGGCACAGCAACAGAGCTTTCTTTGTACCAAATGCACGCACATCACGTGGTTTCTCAAGTCCTCCCTTCCTTCTGTTTTGGCTGTTTTGGTACATGGTCCCTGGTTCCTTTGATGACATTAGTCAAAATACACTGATGGATAATTATATATTCACACTGGACAACTATTAATTTCTTTTCCTGTAAAATGAGATGACATGATGCAAAGTGCAACCTGGACGATGACATATGGAGTAGTGTTTTTCTTACTAATTTTGGAATAGATCCATTGCATTTATATACTGATCCTAGCCAAATATGAATTCCTTCCACATTGACATAGAAATAACCCCAGTTCTGCTTGTTGTTTTGTTTTACTGTGTCCTGCTGCCACTGGACATAATCTCTTCTACTTGTTTCACTAGCATAGGTTTGATCTGGTATTTACATTCACTGTACTGTATAGGTAATTAGTGCTTCAGCTATTTCTAAATCAAAATATACTTGCATTTTCTGTATCCAACCATTCACTGCTCTCTAATTGTCTGCCAGATATCTTTGCTAAATGCTGGCCCCTCGCACGAAATGTTTTGCTTCTCCTTTGGTGGAACAAGTGATAACCTACTTGCTGCTGGTTCTAGTTCCAACGTAAGGGAATGGAGAGAGGAGAGCTGCTCCTACTATGTACAGGACACCATGGTAGGTTCTTTTTTTGTTCTGTCTTTTTTCTCTTCCTGATCTGAACATGTTGAAGGCTCTATTTTATGCAGGTTGCTCTCACTAGAAGCTGCTGCTACAGGACGCCCTCCCCTCTCCTCCAACCCCTTGACAGTGTGAGCTCCACCCCTCCTTCTACCCCTTGCAGATCTGATATGAAGTGGGAATCGGTTGCAATTGTTATGGCCACAATAGTACAACAAGTATTGTTTCAGTTTTTATGTGATATTTGATTGTGAGTGTGTTGTTTGATGATGCTTGCATCATCCATTTTTCATGTCTTGTATGAAATCTTTACCCTATTAGAAGATGCCACCATCAAGTTAATAATAACACTAAAGATCATTTGATTCTAGTCTAGAGGTACAACATCATTAGTTAGATCCATGGATGGATGAATGAACACACACAGCTAGCAGCTTAGCAGTGTTAGCAACCACAAAAATTAGCCTTGTGATTCATTCTATTAATGCAAGCATGCTCTATTCGTTTTGGATCCTTGCCATGTATGTACTAATAAGCTAGCTCAAGCACACGCACATACTGCTTGATAGATATCTGTAGTTATAGCAGCAGTATGTATGTGTCTGCTGTAGCAGTACCTTGCACTGTTCCATGCCCATCATATTTTTTGTCATAAAATGCTCAGAGTTTCAGCCATCCTCTATAGCAAGGAGCAAGCAGCGCTGCTAGTTCCTTGAGGCCAGATCGAGTAAGATGGTGCACCATGGCGTGTGGTGGCGTATTTTGCTTCCGAGAACAGTACAGTTTATTTGAAGTGAGATGTACTAGTCTATGTTGTAGTGAGCTGTAGTAGGAGTGAAATGAAAATGTATCTGTTGTTGTATGTGTTATTTCCCTGTAATGTATTGTGTACATTTTACTTGAACATTAAATTCTGCAGAAAAAATGTTCTTACTGGACCTGATAGTGGCCACGGCCCAAATATACTTGTACTATTGAGATGCCATGGCCCAAAATAACCTGGGCTGAAAAGCTGTTCAGAATTATTATAAGCAGGCCTCAACTCAAATAGAAAATAGTAACAAAAAGGAAACAAACTATGTGGAAAGGTAAAGGCCCATTATAGAAAAGGCCCAAAAACATGATCAAAAAGAAAACCCGCTGTTAAAAGGGCCACACAAAGAAATCAATAAGGCTGAATTGTTGGGCCAGACCCATATAGCTAATAAAAGCACAGGAAAAAAATACATTAAAAAGGCCGAATTGTTGGGCTCGGCCCATGTAGAAAATCGAATTGGACCGGGCTGAATCTTGTGCCACATCAGCTTGCCACGATGGATGCCTACGTGGCCTGGGGGAGGTTGCTAGTGACCAAAATGCCACAGTAGGAATATTTTGGTCGTAAACGTTTTTGACCATTGCAGAAGAAAGGTCGCTATAGTCAGTTTACGACGGCCAGCTTTTGACCTTCTGTTTTTTGTCACAAAAAGGTCATAAATGGAAATTTGTGACCTTTCAGTGACCAATAGTGGTGGTCATAAGTTGACATATTTCTTGTAGTGTGGCCTCGAAGACGAGGTGCTCCTCCAAGATCTGGCAGTCGACACGTATGACAGCCATAGCGACCTTGTCCGCGCGTGCGGCCGCGATTTGCTTCTCCGCTGCCAGATGCGAGTGAGCTCCACGTTATACTGCGTGCAAAATGGCTGTGGGTGGCGCTTAATTGGAGGACGGGGCCAGTGATTTCGGCGGAAGCTGCCACGTCGTCGGTCGAGGCATGTGGGACAGGGAAGGAGGAGGATGGTGTGGGTAGGGTGTGGGTAGGGTGTGGATTACCTGACCATATCGACGAGGACGCGCAGCAAGAAGAAGGGTCATCGGCGAGGAGACCGCACATCAAGAAGAAGGGTCGCTGGCAAGGAGGCGGCGCTGCAAGAAGAAGGGTCGCTGGCGAGGAGGCTGAGCTGCCAGTAAGCAGCAGTGAAGGTTTGAACTTGGAAAGCAAGGAAGAACAGTGGAAATGTCGCTTTTGGTGGGAGGGACGGGGAGATAGATATTTTCAGGGCGGCAGAAAATTTCGCTCGGCGCGCGAGTGTGGTTCAAGCGCGGATGGTGGATTGTAGACAACGAAGCTTCCTGCGTAAGCCAGACAAGACGGTGCATCAAGATATTTTATATCGCATCCCACATTATTCTTGCTAGTAATCTGTTTGTGGTATAGCTAATTTTTTTCATTTTGTTTTGAAAGACAAAATGGTGTTATGGAGGGAAAGGATGGTGTCTGAATTGCTAGAACATTTATCTATTGTGAACACGCAACTATGCGAGTATCGTGTTAAATTTTGAAATTATTCCGGGTTTGTTTTAGCATTTTTATGCATTATTTGAGTTTCTAGGCATTTAATGTGCATAATTCAAATTTAAACTACAAGCAAATGCTCCAGTGCACCAAAGTTTGTTCAAAAATCACATGTGTGTCTTTGGATGAATTTATAGGTCCCATGCAAGAATTAGAATGAAATTTAAATATCTGGCGAGGTGGCTCGGCTGGAAACATTGAGAAACTTGGTTTTTAAATTCCTGTAAATCTCAAACTCGCCTGTAAATCATGAAACTTGGCATGGTGTCATTTCATGGCAGCAAAATACTGTGGTAAAAAATTGGGACGAATTGGGACTAATTATATGCACTAATTGAGTGTATTGGGTATTTAATATGAATAATTCAAATTTAAACTACAAGCACATGCTCCAGTGCATCGAGGTTGGTTGAAAAAACACATGCATGTCCGTGGGTGAATTTCTAAGTCCATGAAAAAAATGAAAATGAAATTAAAACATTTGGACATCGTGGCTCAGCCGGTAGCATTGTAAAGCTTGATGCAAACCTACCAAGTCAAATAGAGATCATCAAACCGGTAAGTGGGATACAGACCTACAAAAACGTGGAGAAATGCCCGTACGCTTTGTGTATAGAATCAGGCGGGGAAGGGCTAGTCCGGCGGGGGCACAGTAATGCCGCCGGTTTCGCCCGCAAACTGGGAGTGCCGCTCAAAATCTAATCTCCCCGCCGACCGACGCGCCGAGGACCACGAGTGAAACCGGCGGCTCTTGTGATCTGATCAGCACTGCTGTGCCCAACTTTAGATCCATCCAGATATCCTT
The DNA here is from genome assembly GCA_963921465.1 of Triticum timopheevii. NCBI lineage: Eukaryota > Viridiplantae > Streptophyta > Magnoliopsida > Poales > Poaceae > Triticum > Triticum timopheevii. The sequence goes on from OY997274.1 coordinate 73,733,114, forward strand.
TTCCTTGCTTGCTTTAGGAATGGAGGATACCTCCAACAAATTAAAAACCATCAAATCCTGTGGTCTGTGGACTCTCGCTACCATAGTTTTGGATGACCTGCATGTCCTGTCGCTCCCGGAAAGAAAGCGTGCGGTGGCCTACCTCAGTTCAGCGCTCCAAGTCCAAACGAGTGAGCAGAGCAAAACAGAGCACCCACGGTTTGCTCCCAAAACCGTGCGTGGCCGCCACCTTTTTGCTCGCTATATAAGTACATGGCTGGATCCTCGTCTTGGAAGCATCAAGCAACAGCCAGCCAGCCCATTTCATCCCATCTCACTCGATCACCGCACTCTTTTTACGGAGCCGTTTCAGCACAAGACCACGGCGAAGATGTCGTCGACGGCCACCGTCATTTCCCGTGCGGCATTGTCCTCGCTTTCCCCACCCTTCTTTCTCATTCAAAGAGAAAAATGGGTCTTGTTCCTCCCTCACATGAGAAGCTCTTTCGGATGGAGTGGTAGACAACACAAAGGTTGTTGTCGCGAGCCCGTGTTCGAATCTCTCATCGCCTATAAGAATAAGGCAGGTGGGAGTCTCCCCTCTGTTCTCATTCCCTCGGATCACTCTTCCATTACTACAAGCTCACCACGACCCACCCATCCCCTCTATTGCATGAAACAATCTGCAAACTATAAAATTCCCAGCACGAGCGGTAATACTTGTTTAGTATTGCAACTTTGAGCTGCTTGGGTGATCAAACTGATTGCAAAATTTGCTATACCTCCGTCGTTTGAGATTTTTGCTCGAGCAAGAGACGGGAAGGCCAAGGTCAGCGGCAACGTTGGAATGGCGTCATCGATGGAAAAGAGGAAAACAGCTGATACGGGGTCGCCGACACTGAAAATGGTTGAACGATTTAGAGGGACTAGCGAGCCAGTAGCGGTGACATGGTAGAGGCAGCCGCTTGAACACCGTGAGGTGGTATGCGTCAATGTCACCGGCCGCGGCTGGCAGGGGCCGATGATATGGGACGCAGGAGCAGGGGAGGGGGAGGGGGTGTGAAGGCGCAGAAACGTCAACATAATTAATTTCAGACACCAAGCGCAGGTGCCCCCAACTAATCATGATAGTAACGGACTCGATATTTTCTTGCTTTATTTAGTGTGTTGTGTTTTTTGAAGTATACTCCCTCCGTCCGAAAATACTTGTCATCAAAATGAATAAAAGGGAATGTATCTATACGTATTTTAGTTTTAGATACATCCATTTTTGCCCATTTTGATGACAAGTATTTTCGAACGGAGGGAGTATTTAGTATGTTGTGCACATTGCCGGCCATAGAGAAAAAAAATTAAAATATCTATGAAGGGCACTTCACATAATAAATACCAAGTCAACAAAATTATGTAGTACTCCAATAAACTTTGCTAGCAACGTCCAACGGCTCCCTCGCCTGATGATGACCTGAGCCGCTGGAAGACGGCCCGCTGCCGGAGGTTCTCGCGGAGGCGTTGCGCGGCGAGGACGCTGTCCGGGACGAAGTGGCAGAGGCACCACTGCAGCCGGTGGCCGAGGTTGGGCATGCAGACCGTGCGGCGGTGCCCGATCCAGCGCGCCGCCGCGCCGGCGTAGGCGTCCGACGTCGGCATGATCAGCCGCGACAGGAACCCTCCCCTCGTCACCATGTTGGTCACCATCTTCGTGTCAACATACAGCGGGGCCTGGCACTGCACGTCGATTCCTTTGCCCCTGTACTCGACGCAGAGGCTCCGGGAGAACTGGGAAACGTACCGCTTGGTGGCGGCGTAGACGGAGTAGAGCGGGTAGGAGGGCAGCGCCTCCGCGGCGCCGGAGCCGATGTTGACGACGGCGCCCCTCCCGCGCTCCACCATGCCGGGCAGCACGGCCGCCGTCACCTCCGTCACGGCCCACAGGTTCACCCGTATCATCCTCACCCACGCCTCCGCGTCGGCCTCGTGGAGGTACGCCGCGTGCGGCGTCGCCACGCCGGCGTTGTTCACCAGCACCCCCACTTCCAGCCCCTCCACCGCCTGCCGGAGCCGCCCCATGGCCTCCTCCCCTGCCAAACAAAACACGGTCGATCAGTGCACCGCGTACGGTGGTTCCTTGAGGAGTGCTGCGCGGTGCTTGCTTTCACCTTGAGGAGCGGAGACGAGGGAGAAGTCGAACTGCACGGTCTTGGTCAGCACGCCGTGGGTTCCGGAGGCGGTTCCGGCCATGTCCTGGAGCTTGGCCGGGTCTCGGCCGACGAGGACGAGGTTGAGGCCGCGCCGCGCGAGCTCGAGCCTCGAGGGCCATGGAGCGGCCGATGCCGGACGTCGGGCCGGTGACGACGGCCCACGCCCCGTAGCGGCGGCGAAGGTCCTTGGGCCCGCGCAGGCAGAGCGCGATGCCGGAGGTGTGGAGGAGGCGGTACGCGACGGCTGCGACGTAGAGGGCGCCGAGGACGGACAGCGAGACGAACCATGGCTCCTGCTGCCCGAGCAGAGCGAGAGCCTGGGCGCACATCCTCCCCCTCGCGCGCGCGCGCGTGTCGCTGGCTTGTACCTGCGCGTGCTAATGAAGTGCCTGTGGTGATTGAGGTGCTCTGCCTTGACGCCATGCCCCATCCTGACGTGCACCTCCCACGCACACAGCAAAAATGTTGTACGGCCACCAGCGCCATACTTACTCCTACCAACAAACTACCTGGTGTTGTGGGTCTGCTTCACATTGATCGTCAGTCAACGATTGATTACAGGCCGGACCGGACGGATATTGATGCTGCAAGACTCACCTCTTTTTACCCCAATATATACATCCAGTGAACGTCGGATTTTTAGGCATGACAAATTGAACTTTTTAGGCAAGTTTTATTCGTCAAGGATGGCAAATTTAATATAAACCGCCATGAAAAATGTTCGACTGCCCCGCTCCCCCGCTCCCCCGCTCACCGCCGGCGACTCCTCCTCTCCACCGCTTATTAGAGCCTAAGAGCACACCCAACTCCGTCGTCCTGGTCCGGGGCCCGGATTGCTCGGCCACGCTGCGCAGGAGATCCCCCGAGCAACCAGATCTGGCGCCGATTCAGGGTGACCTGGTCAGAGCTGCAGATGGGGTCGCGAGGGCATGGGGCCCCGGACTGGGAGATCGTCAGACTGATGGCGGAGCTAGAGAGGCTACAAGGGAGGCGCAGAGGGCGGCACAGGCTGTCTGAAACGCTCGCCGCACGCTAGCAGTGCGGGCGATGTCGAGAATGAACGACGAGGAGAGGCGGAGATTTTTTGCATCAGGGGAGGAGATTACAGCAGAGAGGATATTGTATTGGGCTCCGAGATAAGCGGAATCACAATCCCATGCTCAGCGGAGAAGGTGGATTCTGTTCAGGGAGGAGTGAGCTCGGATCTGTCATGGTTGCGAGGCGCAGAGGAGGTGGCTCCAGAGTTGATCTGTGTTCCGGAGAGATCCATGCCGCCGGGGTCACCAAATCAGTTTGGTATTCAGAGGAGAGGGATTCGGCAGGCTGCGCTAGTGGTGACATCGCCGGTCGGCAGGCGGGACTCCTCGCGGCCATTGGTAATGACCTCACCTAGCAGAAGGGTCAACGGCAGAGCTAGGAGGGCCCTACTGTTGGGGATTGGTAAGAATGGACGGGGCGAGAAGGAGCCACGTGGCGCAGCGGCGACCGTCTATTCTGAAGTGATGGCGAAGAAGGCGCCTATTAGAAATACGTCTTCCAGCAGCAGCTCTTGGGTGATAGATAAATTCCCCATTGCTAGGGTTCGCCGTCTTAGAGCTGCCCACCAGAATCTGGTCTGGATTAGAAAGGATTTGGTGGAGAGGGGTGAGTTTTCGGCTGAAGATTGATACCAGATAGGAAAATCTGATCAGCTACCTCAACCTAAGCATTTTAGTTTTTCGAGGGATCTGTGGTCGAGGAAGACCGGGAGGATCCCGTTTGCTGCGGTGGTGAAGAAGATGGCTGGTGGAGGCGGCCGTGAGATCTCGAGAGGAGGAGGAAGATATGCTGCAGGAAGGGGGAGGAATGAGACGGGGAGATCTACTGCTCCGGTCACCATTCCCGCTGTTCCTCCGGCTAGGCCCTATGCGCAAAATTCAGGTCCCCCATGTCCATCTACTCTAGGCCACCTATTGCGCCGTTGATCCCTGGTGCGAATTTGGTTCCACTGGGCCACATGTTCCCTGGCTACCCTGGAGGGGGATGGGGAAATCAATACAGTTAGATGCCGCAGTGGCCTCAGCAGCTGCAGTTTCCGTACAAGTTTATCCCGCCGCCGGCTGGTCCACCCATCAACTATCAGCAGCAACCTGCGGGGAGCAGCAGTGGGTAGACTGGGGGGAAGCAGTCAATCGGGGCAACTAGGACAACCAGGGACTAGCAAGTCTAAAAAGAAGCAGAAGCCCAAAATCTGAAAAACTCATAAGCTAGTGCTGGGATAAGTCAAGCTACTGAGTCTCTTGATGAAGCAGGTAACTACCATGTGGATCCAAAGTTTATTTGTGCAATCTGCTACAACTATGGGGTTCTAGGACATTTTGTAGGATGTGTCTTGTCCCCAAGGTTTGTGTCATGTGTAAAACCCCAGGGCATCACATGGATGCCTGTCCTACATGGTACAAGACCTATCCTACTGCTCAGTACTGGGGGAGTGCCAACACAGGCTTGGTTTTTTTTCATGTAGAGACAGGGGGGAGCAAGTGACAATGAATGGCTAAATATTGGAAATGTGGGTTTGGTTATTATTGAAGAGGGAGTCATTACTGCTGAAGAGCTGGGACAAAGTTTTGCAGATATGTGGAAGACTAACTGGCCTTGGCAGATAAGGCCATTCAACAAAAGCAAGTTCCTTGGGAGATTCCCTCCAAACAAAAAGATCTCTGAGCTGGTGGAGTATGACTCAATTAACCTGAAGAAGAAAGGTGTTACAATATCCTTTGAAGATAGGCTTGGAGATGTATCTTCTTTTGATTCATTAACAGAAACATGGGTGGCCATTGAGGGGCTGCCTCCAAAATGGTATTGCTGGAACACATTTGTACAAGTAGCCACCATTCTGGGGATTCTGGTTAATGTGGACTGGCACCTGATATTTAGAAGCTTTTATGAAAAAGTGAGACTATAGGTGGCTGTTAGAGATCCAAAGAAAATCCCCGCTGATACAGTAGTGGAGTTGAACCATGAGCTATACATGCTGAGGTTTACTGTGGAGGAGGAAGCAGTGGCTGGACAGAGTTTTGAAGACCCATCTGATCCAAAGAAGGGAGACAAAAGAACTGGCAAGGGTGGAGATGATGAATTTGAGGATGATGATCTCCTGGGGGAAGATATGGACACTGGGCATGATAACAATACCAGCAAAAAATCATACCCCTTTACCTTCTGTAACCCCAGACACAGGAACATCAGCAGTGCTATGTCCTGCAAAGAACATGAAGCAAGTTTAGAGAACTACAAGGAGCACCTATGACCAAGAGTTTTGTGGAGATACTTAAGAAGAAACCTGGTGAAAACATTGGTGTCCACCTGTTGCCTCGGTTTGATGATGCTGGGGGGAAAGGTGATGCTAATGGGCAAGTTAATGTTGTTGCTACAAAAACTGAGAAGAAATGGGGTCCTGTAGCAGCCACTAGAATGAGTGACAGAGTTAAAAGAGATGGCAAACCAGCCCTACAAAAAGCTCAAGAATTGAAGAAGATGAGGGACTTGGAAATACCCAAATACAAGCAAGATAATGGTATGTCCAACTCTTTTGCTTCCTTAGATAATGAGCACTTAATTGATATTGCTAATGGTTCTGCTATTGATTTGGGAAATGCTTCTTCTACCTCTATTAATGTAGCTATCATTAAAGAGGTAGAGAGAGACAAATTAAGTATTGTCCATGAAAACAATCCAGATTTGTTTCTACCTCCTGATATTGATATCACTGGAGAGGAATTGAATTGTTGTCCCCCAAGATCGGAGAGTAGATTAGATAAGTCATCTGATGCACAGATAAGTGTGGATCAGGGGCCTGAGCACTCTTGGACTGAGGTGGTTCATAGTAGAAACAGTAGGCGTAGGAGAAAAATTGAATATATTATTAAATGATAGTTATTTTTTGGAATGTCAGAGGCTTGAATAGCCCTGGAAAAATCTTGAGAGTGCAAGAGTTGATTAGAACTCACTTCTCTGATATTGTTTGTTTATCTGAAACTAAGAAAGAAAGTTTTAGTGCTTTGCAATTGTAATCCATTGATAATAGATGTGGTTTCATTTGGAAGTGGCTTCCTACTGATAACACAGTAGCAGGGGGCTCCTTATTGGAGTGAAAGAAGACCTATTTGATATTAGCTTTTGTAATATTCATAATTTTTGTATCTCTATGTCCTTGAAAAATAAGGATGATCAAAAAGAGTGGAGGCTTGTATCTGTATATGGTACTACTTATGATGCTTTAAAGTTGGAGTTTATAAATGAGTTGCACAATATCCTAGTTGGGTGGGATGGTCCCACAATTATAGGAGGGGACTTTAATCTCATTAGAGAAGCTAAGGATAAAAGCATGATGTCTACTACACAATCTTCTTCTTGTAGACGTTGTTGGGACTGCAAGTGCACAGGTTTGTAGGATAGTAGCAAATTTCCCTCAAGTGGATGACCTAAGGTTTATCAATCCGTGGGAGGCGTAGGATGAAGATGGTCTCTCTCAAACAACCCTGCAACCAAATAGCAAAGAGTGTCTTGTGTCCCCAACACACCCAATACAATGGTAAATTGTATAGGTGCACTAGTTCGGCAAAGAGTGAGTGATACAAGTGCAATATGGATGGTAGATATAGGTTTTTGTAATCTGAAAATATAAAAACAGCAAGGTAACTGATGATAAAAGTGAGCGTAAACGGTATTGCAATGGTAGGAAACAAGGCATAGGGTTCATACTTTCACTAGCGCAAGTTCTCTCAACAATAATAACATAGATAGATCATATAACAATCCCTCAACATGCAACAAAGAGTCACTCCAAAGCCACTAATAGCGGAGAACAAACGTAGAGATTATGGTAGGGTATGAAACCACCTCAAAGTTATCCTTTTTGATCGATCTATTCAAGAGTTCGTAGTAAAATAACATAGAGCTATTCTTTCCGCTCGATCCATCATATAGTTCATACTAGAATAACACCTTAAGACACAAATCAACCAAAACCCTAATGTCACCTAGATACTCCATTGTCACCTCAAGTATCCGTGGGCATGATTATACGATATGCGTCACACAATCTCAAATTCATCCAACCAACACAAAGTACTTCAAAGAGTGCCCCAAAGTTTCTACCGGAGAGTCAAGAAAACGTGTGCCAACCCCTATGCATAGGTTCATGGGCAGAACCCGCAAGTTGGTCACCAAAACATACATCAAGTGGCACGTGATATCCCATTGTCACCACAGATAAACACGGCAAGACATGCGTCAAGTGTTCTCAAATAAAGACTCAATCCGATAAGATAACTTCAAAGGGAAAACTCAATCCATTACAAGAGAGTAAAGGGGGAGAAACATCATAAGATCCAACTATAATAGCAAAGCTCGCGATACATCAAGATCGTGCCATAGAGAGAACATGAGAGAGAGAGATCAAACACATAGCTACTGGTACATACCCTCAGCCCCGAGGGTGAACTACTCCCTCCTCATCATGGATAGCACCGGGATGATGAAGATGGCCATCGGTGATGGGTTCCCCTTCCGGCAGGGTGCCGGAACGGGCTCCCGAGAGGTTTTTGGTGGCTACATAGGCTTGCGGCGGCGGAACTCCCGATCTATCTTCTCCATGGATGTTTTTAGGGTACGTGGAACTATATAGGCGAAAGAAGTCGATCGGGGGGTGCTCGAGGGGCCCACGAGACAGGGGGCGCGCCTAGCAGGGGGGCGCCCCTATCTCCTGGCCTCCTCGAGGATCTTCTGACGTGAACTCCAAGTCTCCAGGATCATATTCTTCCAAAAAATTACGCTGCCGAAGGTTTCATTCCGTTTGGACTCCGTTTGATATTCCTTTTCTTCGAAATACTGAAACAGGCAATAAAGCAGCAATATGGGCTAGGCCTCCAGTTAATATGTTAGTCCCAAAAATGATATAAATGTGTAAAATAAAGCCCATAAACATCCAAAAGGGGTAATATAATAGCATGGAACAATCAAAAATTATAGATACGTTGGAGACGTATCAAGCATCCCCAAGCTTAATTCCTGCTCGTCCTCGAGTAGGTAAACGATAAAAACAGAATTTTTGATGTGGAATGCTACCTAGCATAATTCTCAATGCATTTTTCTTTATTGGGGCATGAATGTTCAGATCCAAATGATACAAAATAAAAGTTCATATTAACATGAAAATGGTGATACTTCAAGCATACTAATCAACGTAATCATGTCTTCTCAAAATAACATGGCCAAAGAAAGTTATCCCTACAAAATCATATAATCTGACTGTTGCTCTATCTTCATCACACAAAGTATTTAATCATGCACAACCCCGATGACAAGCCAAGCAATTGTTTCATACTTTAATAATCTCAAACTCTTTCAACTTTCACGCAATACATGAGCGTGAGCCATGGACATAGCACTATATGTGGAATAGAATGGTGGTTGTGGAGAAGACAAAAAGGAGAAGATAGTCTCACATCAACTAGGCGTATCAACGGGGTATGGAGATGCCCATTAATAGATATCAATGTGAGTGAGTAGGGATTGCCATGCAACGGATGCACTAGAGCTATAAATATATGAAAGCTCAACAAAAGAAATTAAGTGGGTGTGCATCCAACTTGCTTGCTCACGAAGACCTAGGGCATTTTGAGGAAGCCCATCATTGGAATATACAAGCCAAGTTCTATAATGAAAAAATCCCACTAGTATATGAATGTGACAACATAGGAGACTCTCTATCATGAAGATCACGGTGCTACTTTGAAGCACAAGTGTGGAAAAAGAGATAGTAGCATTGTCCCTTCTCTCTTTTTCTCTCATTTTATTTTTTTCTCCTTTTTTTCTTTTTCTTTTTTTTTCTTTGGCCTTTTTTTCTTTTTGGCCTTTCTTCTTTTTTTTCTTTTTGTAAAGTCCGAAGTCTCATCCCGACTTGTGGGGGAATCATAGTCTTCATCATCCTTTCCTCACTAGGACAATGCTCTAATAATGAAGATCATCACACTTTTATGGATTTACAACTCAAGAATTACAACTCAAAGCTAGAACAAGATATGACTCTATATGAATGCCTCCGGCGATGTACCAGGATATGCAATGAATCAAGAGCGACATGTATGAAAATTATGAAGGTGGCCTTGCCACAAATACAATGTCAACTACATGATCATGCAAAGAGCAATATGACAACAGTAATGCGTGTCATATGAACGGAACAGTGGAAAGTTGCATGGCAATATATCTCAGAATGGCTATGGAAATGCCATAATAGGTAGGTATGGTGGCTGTTTTGAGGAAGGTATATGGTGGGTGTATGGTACCGTCGAAAGTTGCGCGGTACAAGAGAGGCTAGCAATGGTGGAAGGGTGAGGGTGCGTATAATCCATGGACTCAACATTAGTCAAAAGAACTCATGTACTTGTTGCAAAAATCTAGAAGTCATCAAAAACAAAAGCACTACGCGCATGCTCCAAGGGCGATAGATTGGTAGGAAAAGACCATCGCTCGTCCCCGACCGCCACTCATAAGGAAGACAATAAATAAATAAAATTGTACTCCAACTTCATCACAAAGCGGTTCACCATACGTGCATGCTACGGGAATCACAAACCTCAATAAAAGTATTTTTCATAATCACCTCAACTAGCATGACTTTAATATCACTACCTCCATATCTCAAAACAATTATCAAGCATCAAATTGATCATGGCATCCAATTCACTTTCTATGATAGTTTTTATTATACCCAACTTGGATGCTCATCATTCTAGGACCAAATTTGTAACCATAGCAAATACCATGCTGTTCTAAAAGACTCTCAAAATAATATAAGTTAAGCATGAGAGACTAGCAATTTCTACAAAATATAACCACCGCCGTGCTCTAAAAGATATAAGTGATGCACTAGAGAAAATGACAAACTACTCCGAAAGATATAAGTGAAGATCAATGAGTAGTCGAATAATTGTGCAACTATGTTAAGACTCTCTAACATTAAGGAACTTCAGATCTTGGTATTGTATTCAAACAGCAAGCAAAACAAAATAAAAAGACAATGTAAGGATAGCACAACTCATGTGACGAAGCAAAAACTTAGGCTCAACCGATACTAACCGATAGTTGTTGGAGAAGAAATGTGGGATGCCTACCGGGGCATCCCCAATCTTAGATGCTTGCGACTTGTTGGAATATTATCTTGGGGTTCCTTGGGCATCCCCAAGCTTGAACTTTTGTGTCTCCTTAGTTCTTCTCATATCATGGTTTCTCTTTTTCTCAAAGGCTTCATCCACACCAAACTCAACAAGAACTCGTGAGATAGGTTAGTATAAACCAAAGCAAAACCTTATCATTTTCTACTGTAACAAATCACTAAAATTATTATTCAACATTGCATACTAAATGCCTCTGCATATTTAATACTCCTATCCTCAAATAGAATCATTAAACAAGCAAACATAAGCAAACAACGCAAACATAACAGCAATCTGCCAAAACAGTACAGTCTGTAAAGAATGCAAGAGTATCAATACTTCCCCTGAAGCTACCTGCTACGTCTTGAGCTTGCGTTGGTTTTCCTTGAAGAGGAAAGAGTGATGCGGCAATAGTAGCGTAAGTATTTCCCTCAGTTTTTTAGAGCCAAGGTATCAATCCAGTAGGAGGCTCCTCAAAAGTCCCACGCACCTACACAAACAAACAAAGAACTTGTAACCAACGCAATAAAGGGGTTGTCAATCCCTTCACGGCCACTTGCGAAAGTGAGATCTGATAGAGATAGAATGATAAGATAAATATATTTTTGGTATTTTATAATATAGATTGGAAAAGTAAAGATGCAAATAAAAGTAGATGGAAAACTTATATGATAAAAGATAGACCCGGGGGCCATAGGTTTCACTAGTGGCTTCTCTCAAGATAGCGTAAGTATTACGGTGGGTGAACAAATCATTGTTGAGCAATTGATAGAAAAGCGAATAATTATGAGATTATCTAGGCATGATCATGTATATAGGCATCACGTCCGCGACAAGTAGACCGACTCTTGCCTGCATCTACTACTATTACTCCACACATCAACCGCTATCCAGCATGCATCTAGAGTATTAAGTTCATAAGAACAGAGTAATGCATTAAGAAAGACGACATGATGTAGAGGGATAAACTCATGCAATATGATATAACCCCCACCTTTTTATCCTCGATGGCAACAATACAATACGTGCCTTGCAACCCCTATTGTCACTGGGTAAGGACACCGCAAGATTGAACCCAAAGCTAAGCACTTCTCCCATTGCAAGAAAGATCAATCTAGTAGGCCAACCCAAACTGATAATTCGAAGAGACTTGCAAAGATAACTCAATCATACATAAAAGAATTCAGAGGAGATTCAAATATTTCTCATAGATAAACTTGATCATAAACCCACAATTCATCGGATCTCGACAAACACACCGCAAAAAGAGTTGCATCGAATAGATCTCCACAAGAGAGGGGGAGAACATGGTATTGAGATCCAAAAAGAGAGAAGAAGCCATCTAGCTAGGAACTATGGACCCGAAGGTCTGTGGTAAACTACTCACAACTCATCGGAAGGGCTATGGTGTTGATGTAGAAGACCTCCATGGTCGATTCCCCCTTCGGCGGAGCGCCGACGAAGGCTCCAAGATGTGATCTCGCGGATACAGAAGGTTACGGTGGTGGAAATTATTTTTCGCTGGCTCCCTGGATACTTTCGGGGTACGTGAGTATATATAGGAGGAAGAAGTAGGTCGGTGGCCGCCCGAGGGGCCCACATGATAGGGGGCGCGCCTTGTAGGGGTGGGCGCGCCCTCCACCCTCGTGGCCGCCTCGATCGCTTCTTGACTTGCACTCCAAGTCCTCTGGATCACGTTCGTTCCAAAAATCAGGCTCCCGAAGGTTTCATTCCGTTTGGGCTCCGTTTGATATTCCTTTTCTTCAAAATACTGAAATAGGCAAAAAAAGAACAGCAATACGGGCTAGGCCTCCGGTTAGTAGGTTAGTCCCAAAAATTATATAGATGTGTAAAATAAAGCCCATAAACATCCAAAATGGGTAATATAATAGCATGGAACAATCAAAAATTATAGATACGTTGGAGACGTATCAAACATCCCCAAGCTTAATCCCTGCTCATCCTCGAGTAGGTAAATGATAAAAACAGAATTTTTGATGTGGAATGCTACCTAGCATATTTCTCAATGTAATTTTCTTTATTGTGGCATGAATGTTTAGATCCAAATGATTCAAAATAAAAGTTCATATTGACATAAGAAATAGTAATACTTCAAGCATACTAATCAAAGCAATCACGTGTTCTCAAAATAACATGGCTAAAGAAAGTTATCCCTACACACTACAAGAAATATGTCAACTTGTGACCACCACTATTGGTCACTGAAAGGTCACAAATTTCCATTTATGACCTTTTTGTGACCAAAAACAGAAGGTCAAAAGCTGGCAGTCGTAAACTGACTATAGCGACCTTTAACAAAAGGTCGTTGATCCTATGACCTTCTGTTTTGGTCGCTAGCTCTCTCCCCAGGCCATGTCGGATCCGACGTGGCAATCTGACGTGGAAAAATTGCGACGAATTGAAAAGGTCGTTGGTTAAAATCAGCCCGGTCCAATTGGGGGTTTTACATGGGCCAAGCCCATTAATTCGGCCTTTTTAATGTATTTTTTTCTGTTGTTTTTTACTAGCTACATGGGCTTGGGCCATTGGTTCGAACTTTTTTTGCTTTCTGAGGTGCAGCCTTTTCACATTCTATAATTTTTTTATTTTCGCGTTTTCTTGTTTTTTGTTACATTCAATTTTCAGATTATTGTAGTCAACTGGATGCACATTGTCAGATTCTTCTAGGCACTAGGTCCCAAACACCAGGTTTTAATTTTCACAACTTGTAACTCAATGATATACCAATCAGAGAACACATTTTAAATATATTCAAATAACAGCCAAATCACCGATGTACCAATCAAGTTTATTACATTCCACCAATCACAATATAACCATACAATATTACACCAATCACAGTATAGCACTCTACAGATAAAACACTCAACAAGTACATGCACGTCTCCAACACCTTAGCGCCTTCAACCTGCAAAACATCACATCCAACCACGTATTAACGATCAAATCAATTCACCCCTTGACGGCAATAAAAAACTGTGCTCATGTATGAATGAAAATAAAATAAACAATCTTTGAGGCCATAGCATGTGCTACAAAAATCTTAACAAATGCATAGATATCCACACGGAGCACATCCTACATGCACCAAGCATCAGGCATATGTTCAAGAAGATAAGTAATTTGAGATGGAAACAAGTACAGCTAACAATCTAACATGTGTAGTAGCACCAGCAAAAAGAGAAAGACATGGAAGAATTTGCAAGAACAGCACCCTGGGAGTCCAATTACATGTACATGAGCTACTGCTGCTAGTGTATATAGAACCAATCAAGCTGCTGGTGTAGGAGCAGAGCATGAGTCCAACAGAGCCACATAGGAGCAAACAACAGATTAAGCAAATCCAGAGCAACCCCATACCACCAGAGCATCACCGGAGCACATATATAAAGCAAGTACACATGGGCAGCTACTGACAGACCCTAGAACCGCATGAATTTAGCACCCCAGAGCTCCAGTAGGAGTTGATGCTTGGTTACAGCATCTAGCAGCAACTAGCAGAGCCCCACATCCAACCCAAATCATGGCCAAGGCCATGCAGGAGCTACATCAGAGAAGAAGGAACGGGGAGGAGCTCACCAGAGGAAGGTTGTAACCGTAGCAGAGGCTCAGCCACACCACGGCTGTGGTGTGACCATCACCACATCGAGGAGAAGGTCTGGAAGCCGCCGAAGCACCACCGCGGCGACAAGGGCAAGCGCCGGGCACAGTGGCGCCACCCCAGGGACATCACCGCACGGACATCACCGGCCTCGCCTTGTTTCAAGAAATGTTCAGAACAACTTTGTCAGACTCAATCAATTCTGAAGAAACCACTTCGTCGTCAGACACATACATACATACATACAGGATGCAAAAGAAGAAGAAACAGAGGAGGGACCTGGTCGATCATAAGATAGTGTTCATATCATTAGGAAGAAATAGGCCATTGTATAGCTCACATAAACAGATCTGCTACTATGCACAACACGAGCACCCACTTGCACTTGGTATATTTCTGTATCTAGAACACCCAGCACTTACAACACTTAGGCTAGTCTAATGTATAGACTTGTTTGCAATAGGAGGCAATGGAACTGAAACACAAGTAGCACATGAACAAACAACGAAAGAAATAGAAGGACGACCTTGTGTGGTGGCCGGGGTGGATGAGGGTGTCCTCCTGGTCAGCTCAGGCATCCTCCTGCACCAAATCAAACAGAAAAATGTTGAAGCATGTCGAATAACTAAACGTACATGTATATATATAATATAGAAGCAACAGAAGCACATATATATCCTATTTCTTCCACAAAGTGTGTATATAGATAGGTCAGATTTTTGAATGCATTGTTGTTGTAAAAACAAATATGTTGTTGAGGAATTTGACTAGATTTTAGATATGTTAAGCATAGGCAAGAGTATTCCCTCAATCAATTAACCTGCTGCAATAGTACTAACTATACTAGTCAGGGACGAATTTGACAAGAGAAAGCATAGTGGTATCAAACTGAAACACGATTCAGTCGCAAAACATCCACCAATCTTACTTAGTACGTGAGCATCAAGCACACACACATCATACAGGTGCAAATATGATATGAGTTTTTAAGGGCCACAACAGAAACTAGGCTACAACATAGCAGTGATAGAAAAAACCTCACAGTAAAGTCGAGAGGGATCAACCTTGTGTGGGGAGACAATTTCCTCCTCCTCATGCATGTCGACCAAAGAGGGCTCCTGCTCCATCCAAACAGAACAAAGAAATAAAGATTGGTCACAGAAAGAGCTAGCAACTATTCTTACAGAGCAAACTGCAGCTGTAATGCAGCTGTAATATTCAGATATAAGCAGCTTCACATGTAAACCTATATTTCAGTTCATAGCCTTTTGGGATAATTGTTGGTGGGTTTTGGTCAAGGAAACTTTGGACTTGGAGATGAAGTACCTGAACATAGTTTTTTCGTCTCAACCGTCAAACTGCGAAGCAGTCTAATTTTCAGAGTGCTGAAGGAGAGAGCATCCAAAATAGTCGCATCGTCGTTGGCTCGTATGAGCCTGAACTTTTCCTGGAAGCAAGACACAGGACAAAATGATCTTCTGTGAATGAAAAATGTGACTGGCGTCAGCTGATATCACAGGAGACCTACACTTTATGATGTTCTAGATGGACAATTGCATTAAAAAAACTGCCTATACCAGACTCTAGATTGACCCTCAAGGCCTTAAGTAGTCAACAATTACATGTCTGAAGAAATAAAGCTCGTGCTTGGGGTCATTGTTTAGAGGAGATCCCTTCAGACTCTAGGGCGTCAGACAAAGATCAATATGATTTTGCTGCAGACTCCAGGAAGAAATAAGGCACTGTACTAGCGCGACATCACAACAGTAGTGATTTTGCTTCTCTGCTATAGAATGAATTTTCAATTAGCAGGCGCATCTGAATTCGTGGACCTGCCTGACGGGCTAGCATCGACACCTGTATGAAAGTTACAGCTTCACAAATCACCCCGAGCAAAGCATGCTTGCCAGTGTAGTACGCGTAGCATTATACTGTACTAGCAGCGCCTACCGAGCTAGGACGTTGCAAAGTCGTAAGGAAAGAGGAACATGGAGCTCAGCAAGGCGAGCAAGGGAAGCAGTAAGTAGGACATGAACCAACCTACGAGGGGTGGGGCGTGAGGGCGGTGCGGAGGCGGGTCTGCTCCAGCGCGATGCGGACGAAGGTCCACCAGCCGCTCCTTGAGGATGTCCCAGTCCATGGCCCGGCCCCGGCGCGAGGCGGCGAGCCAGAGCACGATGTACCACCAGCGGCCGTCGGTGCTCATGTCGCCCTTGTGGACGTTGAGGCCGAAGAGGACGACGAGGTGGCAGAGGTCGCAGCCCAGGAGCGCCTGGTGGGAGAGCGGCGGGAGATCCATCGTCGGGCGGGCAGCCAACCGGAGAGCCGGCGCGGAGCTGACCAAACGGAACCCTAGCGCGTCGGCCGACCTGCTCGACTCTATCTGGGGCATAGGGTAGGGAGAGATGGTGAGGGAAGGGAGGGACGAGGTCGGCGGCGGTGGTGAGGAGGGCTGCGAGGTCGGCGGTGGGTGGGAGCGGTGGGGAGAGGACTGGATCAGGGAAAGGAGGCCAGGGAGAGGACTGGATCGAGGGAGGAGGTGGCGGCGGCTGCGAGGAGAGGACGGGTGCGATGGGGGGAGTCGATGGGATCTGACCTAGGGTTTGGGCTGCGGGTGGGGGGTATCTCTTTTTCATTTTATTTTCTTTTTTTCTGTAGATAGATGGATGGATGGATGTGGGATGGAGAGATGGATGGATGGATGGATGGGCGCCATGTCATCGATCCGTGGGAAGAGTCCTGATTGGTTCGAAAAACCAGTGATTTAAAAAAGTGTCTAAGTACTAAAAATAGAGGGATTTTGTGAAGTAGCTATCAAAAATATTTTGCAAAATGGCAGCACACAAATTTTCACTAGAGTTAGACCACATTTTATGTATAAGGACCAATTTCTATGCATTTATGATCTTTCTAGCTATTTTTAATCATTTTTCGAGTGCCCAAAATGACTTTTTTGTGAAGGACCTACCATATATTTGTTGCAAAATTGTACCAAATAAATTTTCTAAAATACTAGGACATATTTAATGCACAATTAACCATATGATTGGGAATCAAAAATTTCTATCCACCTCTCATGAAAAAGACAAATTTCCGCTCATTCAGCAGGAAACGGGTCAAATTTGAACTGCAGCGTCCTCATTGTTTGTTATTTATTTTTTCCAAAAATCATTTCTAGGTACAAAAGTATCTATTTAATCAGAGAAACACCAACAAAATTCCAAGATTCAAGCACTAGCTAGGAACGGTCATTCCCGCCGTTTTGACCGTATTTTGAAACGGGCATAAAAAATTCAAAAAAATAAAAAAATTGGGAAACCTTCGCATTGTGTCATTATATGTGGCCAAGTTCCTAGGAAAAATAACAAACTTGTAATACGGCAATTATTTTAAAAAAGTGTTCTCAGAAACGAGGTATCACGTGTGAAGATTCATGGCTTTCAAGCCAAATGATCAATCTTATGGCCACATTCATGGCATAGTTTGTACAAATGATCTCATATTGTGCACAAAGGTACATATTGGAATTCCAAACAATGTTGCCTAAGGGAGTTTTCATTTTCTTTGCATGGAAAATTCATTTTCCATTTTTCGACTGCCCGAAAGGAGGTTTTTTTGTGAAGGAACTACCAAATAATTGTTGCAAAATTGGACCAAATCAATTTTCTAAAATACTAGTACATATTTAATGCACAATTGACAAAATGGTTGGGTGTAAAAAGTTTTGATCCACCTCTCGTGAAAAAGACAAATTTCCGCCGATTCAGCTGGAAGCGGGTCAAATTTGAACTGAAGCTGCCTCATAGTTTGCTATTTATTTTTTACGAAAATCATTTCTAGGTACATAAGTATCTATTTAATCAGAGAAACACCAAAAAAATTCAAGATTCAACCACTAGCTAGGAACGGTCATTCCCGCCGTTTTTACCGCATTTTGAAACGGGCATAAAAAATTCAAAAAAAATAAAAAAATTGGCTAACCTTCGCATTGTGTCATTATATGTGACCAAGTTCTTAGGAAAAATAACAAACTTGTAATACGGCAATTATTTTAAAAAAGTGTTCTCAGAAATGAGCTATCATGCGCGAAGATTCATGGCTTTCAAGCCAAATGATCAATCTTATGGCCACATTCATGGCATAGTTTGTTCAAATGATCTCAAATTGTGCACAAGGGTGCATATTGGAATGGCAAACAATGTTGCCTAAGGAAGTTTTCATTTTCGTTGGACGAAAAAACCATTTTCCATTTTTCGAGTGCCCGAAAGGAGGTTTTTTTGTGAAGGAACTACCAAATAATTGTTGCAAAATTGGACCAAATCATTCTTCTAAAATATTAGGACATATTTAATGCACAATTGACCAAATGTTTGGGTGTCAAAAGTTTTGATCCACCTCTGGCGAAAAAGACAAATTCCCGCCGATTCAGATGGAAGCGGGTCAAATTTGAACTGTAGCTACCTCGTAGTTTGCTCTTTATTTTTTCCAAAAATCATTTCTAGGTACATAAGTATCTATTTAATCAGAGAAACACCAAAAAAAATTCAAGACTCAACCACTAGCTAGGAACGGTCATTCCCGCCGTTTTGACCGCATTTTGAAACGGGCATAAAAAATTCAAAAAAAATCAAAAAATTGGGAAACCTTCGCATTGTGTCATTATATGTGGCCAAGTTCCTAGGAAAAATAAAAAACTTGTAATACGGCAATTATTTTAAAAAAGTGTTCTCAGAAACGAGCTATCATGTGTGGAGATCAATGGCTTCCAAGCCAAATGATCAATCTTATGGCCACATTCATGGCATAGTTTGTTCAAATGGTCTCATATTGGGCATAAGGGTGCATATTGGAATGGAAAACAATGTTGCCTAAGGAAGTTTTCATTTTCGTTGGACGAAAAAACCATTTTCCATTTTTCGAGTGCCCGAAAGGAGGTTTTTTTGTGAAGGAACTACCAAATAATTGTTGGAAAATTGGAGCAGATCATTTTTATAAAATACTAGTCCCTATTTAATGCACAATTGACAGAATGGTTGGGTGTAAATTGTTTTGATCCACCGCTCGTGAAAAAGACAAATTTCCGCCGATTCAGTTGGAAGCGGGGCCAATTTGAACTGCAGCTGCCTCATAGTTTGCTCTTTATTTTTTTCAAAAATCATTTCTAGGTAAATAAGTATCTATTTAATCAGAAATACATGGTTTGATGGAGAGACATCGAGGTTTGGACGGTGGCCGAGGGCCCGAACTCTAGAGCGCGTAAGCTCACATGCCCGCCGCGTGGTCACCGCGTGACCGTGGCGTTGCCATGTGTTCTAGGTGGCCTAGACATGTATAGTGGGTTGGGCACTCCCCATGTAGGTGCTAGAAAGAAAATTACAACATAAGATTCTCACGAGGAGACCGATCGGTGCTCAAACATGAATTAGCAGCCAAGTGTTTGATTAGCGGTACGAGAAATGTACATGGCTAATGGGCGTGAATTTTGGCTGAGGATGATCAGTTACTAAGAAGACCGTCTTCACGAATTTTCAGCTCAAAAGGAGGAGCCTAGATGGTACTTGCTTTGCAAACCACCACACTGGACATAAATACGAATGTTGAAGCTCGGCTCAAAATAATGAATGGATTGAGTTGGAATTTGGTGGAGGATGGTTATTTGGGCATATGAAAGCACTGTAGAAAATGGATACTATTTGGACATGCCAAAGTAGTACTTCCTTCACAAACTGTTACTCTGAACAGAATAGGAAAATGAATATTTTTGAATTATTTTTGAACTAGGCAAGGAAGGTTTTTACATATTTGACGAAGATATGACCCAAAGAATTTATGAGATTTTTTTGGGAATTTTGGGAATGACAGAAATATAGGTTGCTTCACAACCTAGGGCAAAAACTGCCACATGGACATGCCACATAGGCAAAACTGATGAGGTGGCGCCTAGTCATAGCAATATGTACCAATGCATCCACGTTCACAACCTCATGACTATTTATATTGGTCGTAATCAGGTAGAAATAAGGCCATTGGCGCCTCTTGTCTACTTTATGACCATTTGGTGTAAGCAATTTCAGGGTTTGAGCCCTTCCAAGCGAAATGGCCGTGAATTTATGACCAATTCAGCTGGGGTCACTAAGAGAAGGTCATAAGTTGACATATTTCTTGTAGTGTCTAGAGCGCGTAAGCTCGCATGCCCGCAGCGTGGTCACCGCGTGACCGTGGCGTTGCCATGTGTTCTGGGCGGCCTAGGCTTGTCTAGTGGGTTGGGCACTCCCCAGGTAGTTGCTAGTAAGAAAATCACAACATAAGATTCTCACAAGGAGACCGATCGATGCTCAAAGATGAATAAGCAGCCAAGTGTTTGATTTGCGGTACGGGAAATGCACATGGCTAATGGGCGTGAGTTTTGGCTGAGGATGATCAGTTACTAAGAAGACCGTCTTCACAAATTTTCACCTCAAAAGGAGGAGCCTAGGTGGTACTTGCTTTACAAAGTACCACACTGGACATAAATACGAATGTTGAAGCTGGGCTCAAAATAATGAATGGATTGGGCTAGCATTTGGTGGAGGATGGTTATTTGGGCATAGGAAAGAACTGTAGAAAATGGATACCATTTGGACATGCCAAAGTGGTACTTCCTTCACAAAGTGCTGCTCTGATCAGAATAGGAAAATGAATATTTTTGAATTATTTTTGAACTAGGCAAGGAAGGTTTTTACATATTTGACAAAGATATGACCCAAATAATTTATGAGATTTTTTTGGGAATTTTGGGAATAACAGAAATATAGGTTGCTTCACAACCTAGGGCAAAAACCGCCACATGACATGACACATAGGCAAAACTGATGAGATGGCGCCTAGTCATCACAACCCACCACAATCTACAAGGCTATGACCATCTATATTGGTCATTAACAACTAGAAATAAGGCAGCGGACTAGCACTGTTTGCTTTGTGACCTTTTCATGTAAGGAAATTACGACCTTTCTGACCAAAATGGTCGCAATGGTTTAGGGTTTGGAGCCCCTCGAACAGCTTTTGACCAATTGGTCTGAAATGGTCATAGATCTATGACCAATTCTTCCAGGGTCACTGACAAAAGGTCACTAGTTGACATATTTCTTGTAGTGACAAAATCATATAGTCTGGATGTTGCTCTATCTTCATCACACAAAGTATTTAATCATGCACAACCCCGATGACAAGCCAAGCAATTGTTTCATACTTTAGTAATCTCAAACTTTTTCAACTTTTACCCAATACATGAGCGTGAGCCATGGACATAGCACTATATGTGGAATAGAGTGGTGGTTGTGGAGAAGACAAAAAGGAGAAGATAGTCTCGCATCAACTAGGCGTATCAACGGGCTATGGAGATGCCCATTAATAGATATCAATGTGAGTGAGTAGGGATTGCCATGCAACGGATGCACTAGAGCTATAAATATATGAAAGCTCAACAAAATAAAGTAAGTGGGTGTGCATCCAACTCGCTTGCTCACGAAGACCTAGGGCATTTTGAGGAAGCCCATCATTGGAATATACAAGCCAAGTTCTATAATGAAAAATTCCCACTAGTATATGAAAGTGACAACATAGAAGACTCTATATCATGAAGATCATGGTGCTACTTTGAAGCACAAGTGTGGTAAAAGGATAGTAGCATTGTCCCTTCTCTCTTTTTCTCACATTTCTTTCCTTTTTTCTATTCTTTTTTCTTTTCTTTTTTTCTTTTTTTCTTTTTTTCTTTTTTTCCTTTTTTTTCTTCGGCCCTTCTTTTTTTTTCTTTTTGGCCTTTCTCTTCTTTTTTTTGTAAAGTCCGAAGTCTCATCCCGACTTGTGGGGGAATCATAGTCTCCATCATCCTTTCCTCACTGGGACAATGCTCTAATAATGATGATCATCACACTTTTATTGATTTACAACTCAAAACTAGAACAAAATATGAATCTATATGAATGCCTCCGGTGGTATACCGGGATATGCAATGAATCAAGAGCGACATGTATGAAAATTATGAAGGTGGCCTTGCCACAAATACGATGTCAACTACATGATCATGCAAAGAGCAATATGACAATGATGATGCGTGTCATATAAACGGAACGATGGAATGTTGCATGGCAATATATCTCGGAATGGCTATGGAAATGCCATAATAGGTAGGTATGGTGGCTGTTTTGAGAAAGGTATATGGTGGGTGTATGGTACCGACGAAAGTTGCGCGGCACAAGAGAGGCTAGCAATGGTGGAAGGTTGAGAGTGCGTATAATCCATGGACTCAATATTAGTCAAAAGAACTCAGATACTTATTGCAAAAATCTACAAGTCATAAAAAAAGTATTCTACGCATGCTCCTAGGGGGATAGATTGGTAGGAAAGACCATCGCTCGTCCCCGACCGCCACTCATAAGGAAGACAATCAATAAATAAAATTGTGCTCCAACTTCATCACAAAGTAGTTCACCATATGTGCATGCTACGGGAATCACTAACTTCAACACAAGCATTCTTTAAATTCATAATCACCCAACTAGCATGAATTTAATATCACTACCTCCATATCTCAAAACAATTATCAAGTATCAAATTGATCATAGCATCCAATTCACTTTCTATGATAATTTTTATTATACCCAACTTGGATGCCTACCATTCTAGGACCAACCATGCTGTTCTAAAAGACACTCAAAATGATATAAGTGAAGCATGAGAGACTAGCAATTTCTTCAAAATTAGGCCACCGTCGTGCTCTAAAAGATATAAGTGAAGCACTAGAGCGAAAACTATCAAGCTCAAAAGACATAAGTGAAGCACATAGAGTATTCTAATAAATTCTAATCAAGTGGGCTTCTCCCAAAAGGTGTGTACAGCAAGGATGATTGTGGTAAACTAAAAAGTAAAAACTAATATCATACACGACGCTCCAAGCAAAACACATATCATGTGGTGAATAAAAATATAGCTCCAAGTAAAGTTACCAATGAACGAAGACGAAAGAGGGGATGCCTTCCCGGGGCATCCCCAAGCTTAGGCTTTTGGCTACTCTTGAATATCTTGGGGTGCCATGGGCATCCCCAAGCTTATGCTTTTGCCTCTCCTTATTCAATAGTTCATCAAATCTTTACCCAAAACTTGAAAACTTCACAACACAAAACTCAACAGGAAATCTCATAAGCTCCGTTAGTGAAAGAAAACAAAACCACCACATAAGTTATTGTAATGAACTCATTATTTATTTAAATTGGTGTTAAACCTACTGTATTCCAAGTTTTATATGGTTCATACCACTTAATACTAGCCATAGATGCATCGAAATAAGCAAACAACACACGAAAAACAGACTCTGTCAAAAACAGAACAGTCTGTAGCAACCTGTAACTAACGCAAACTTCTGGAACTCTAAAAATACTACCAAAATAGGAAGTCCTGGAAAATTTGTCTATTGATCTACATCAAAAAGAATCACGCAAAAGCAGGTTTCTATGATTTAAGAAAACTAATTTCGTGCGTGCAAAGTTTCTGTTTTTCAGCAGAATCAAATTAACTATCACCATAGGTTATCCTATAGGTTCTACTTGGCACAAACACTAATTAAAACATAAAAACACATCTAAATAGAACGTAGATGCAAAATTTATTATTAAACAGAAACAAAAACGAAAAACACAAATAAAATTGGGTTGCCTGCCAACTAGCGCTATTGTTTAACGCCCCTAGCTAGGCATAAAAGCGAAGATAGATCTAAGTAGTGCCATCTTTGACACTCAATTCATAAGTATCTCGAATGATAGATTCATAAGGTAATTTGACTTTATTTCTTGAAAAGTGCTCCATGCCTTTCCTTAATGGAAATTGGAATCTAATATTCCCTTCCTTCATATCAATAATCGCGCCAATCGTTCTAAGGAAAGGTCTACCAAGAATAATAGGGCAAGAAAGATTGCAATATATATCAAGAACGATAAAATCTATGGGCACCAAATTTCTATTTGCAACAATGAGAACATCATTGATCCTTCTCATTGGCTTTTTAATGGTGGAATCCGCAAGGTGCAAATTTAAAGAGTAATCATCAAAATCATGGAAACCTAGAATATCACATAAAGTTTTTGGAATCGTGGAAACACTAGCACCCAAATCACACAAAGCATAACACTCAGGATCTTTAATTTTAATCTTTATAGTAGGTTCCCACTCATCATTAAGTTTTCTAGGTATAGAAACTTCCAAATTAAGTTTTTCACCATAAGATTGCATCAAGGCATTAACGATATGTTTGGTAAAAGCTTTATTTTGACTATAAGCATGAGGAGAATTAACAACAGATTGCAACAAGGAAATACAACCTTCTAAAGAACAATTATCATAATCAAATTCCTTGAAATCCGAGATAGTGGGTTCAATGCTATTTAAAGTCATGACCTCTCCGATCTCACTTTTACCAAATTTAGCATCAAGATCTAAAAACTCCGAATTATTGGGATGCCTTCTAACTAAATTTGACTCATCTCCAGTCCCATTATTATTAAGATTAATATTGCAAAACAAAGATATAATAGGGGACACATCAATAACTTTAAGATCTTCATCATTATTTTTACGTAAACTAGAAGAACACGCCTTTACAAAGCAATCTTTCTTAGCACGCAATCTAGCGGTTCTTTCCTTGCACTCGTCAATGGAAATTCTCATGGCTTTGAGAGACTCATTGATATCATGATTAGGAGGAGTAGATCTAAGTTTAAGAGAATCAACATCAGGCGAAAGTCTAGCAACGTTCCTAGGCAAATCATCAACTTTGAGCAATTTTTCTTCAAGCAAAGCATTAAAATTCTTTTGAGAGATCATAAATTCTTTCACACTATTCTCAAAATCAGAGGGCATCTTATTAAAATTACCATAAGAATTATTGTAGGAATTTTCATAATTATTAGAGGAATTACTAGGGAACGGTCTAGGATTAAAGTTTCCTCTATAAGCATTGTTTCCAAAACTATTCCTACCAACAAAATTCACATCCATAGACTCGTTATTATTCTCAATCAAAGCAAACAAAGGCATATCATTGGGATCAAGAGGACCATTCTTAGTAGCAAATAATTTCATAAGTTCATCCATCTTTCCACTCAAAACATTGATTTATTCTATAGCATGCACTTTTTTACTAGTAGATCTTTCGGTTGCCATTGAGAATAATTAGCCATAATATTATCAAGAAGTTTTGTAGCATCTACTAAAGTGATTTCCATAAACGTGCCTCCTGCGGCCGAATCTAAAAGATTTCTAGAAGAAAAGTTCAAACCGGCATAAAATTTTTGTATGATCATCCATAAATTCAAACCATGAGTAGGGCAATTGCGAATCATCAATTTCAATCTTTCCCAAGATTGGGCAACATGCTCATGATCAAGTTGTTTAAAATTCATAATATCATTCCTAAGAGTGATAATCTTAGCGGGAGGAAAATATTTAGAGATAAAAGCATCTTTGCACTTATTCCAAGAATCAATACTATTTTTAGGCAAAGACGAAAACCAAACTTTAGCACGATCTCTAAGTGAAAACGGAAATAAATTCAATTAAACAATATCATTATCCGTATCTTTCTTCTTTTGCATATCACACAAATCAACAAAGTTGTTTAGATGGGTAGCGGCATCTTCACTAGGAAGGCCGGCGAATTGATCTTTTATAACAAAATTCAGCAAAGCAGTATTGATTTCAAAAGACTCAACATCATTAAGAGGA
This sequence comes from Triticum timopheevii, assembly GCA_963921465.1. NCBI lineage: Eukaryota > Viridiplantae > Streptophyta > Magnoliopsida > Poales > Poaceae > Triticum > Triticum timopheevii. The sequence continues at coordinate 73,758,874 of OY997274.1, forward strand.
CCAATCGAAGTACTAAGGAAATCATTATTATTGGTATTGGAGAAATCACACAATTTGGTATTATCTTGCGCCATGGCGACAAGTAATCCGCACACAAGCAAACAGAAAAAGGCAAGCGAAAGAGAGAGGAGAAGATTGGGAAAGAGAGGGCAAATAAAACAACAAGGGTGAAGTGGGGGAGAGGAAAACGAGAGGCAAATGGCAAATAATGTAAATGCGAGGGATATGAGTTTGTGACGGGTACTTGGTATGTCTTGACTTGAGCGAAGACCTCCCCGGCAATGGCGCCAGAAATCCTTCTTGTTACGTCTTGAGCTTGCGTTGGTTTTCCTTGAAGAGCAAAGGGTGATGCAGCAATAGTAGCGTAAGTATTTCCCTTAGTTTTTGAGAACCAAGGTATCAATCCAGTAGGAGGCTCCTCAAAAGTCCCACGCACCTACACAAACAAACAAAGAACTCGCAACCAACGCAATAAAGGGGTTGCCAATCCCTTCACGGCCACTTGCGAGAGTGAGATCTGATAGAGATAGTATGATAAGATAAATATATTTTTGATATTTTATAATATAGATTGGAAAAGTAAAGATGCAAATAAAAGTAGATGGAAAACTTATATGATAAAAGATAGACCTGGGGGCCATAGGTTTCACTAGTGGCTTCTCTCAAGATAGCGTAAGTAATTACTGTCGAGCAATTGATAGAAAAGCGAATAATTATGAGATTATCTAGGCATGATCATGTATATAGGCATCATGTCCACGACAAGTAGACCGACTCCTACCTGCATCTACTACTATTACTCCACACATTGACCGCTATCCAGCATGCATCTAGAGTATTAAGTTCATAAGAACAGAGTAACGCATTAAGAAAGATGACATGATGTAGAGGGACAAACTCATGCAATATGATATAAACCCCACCTTTTTATCCTCGATGGCAACAATACAATACGTGCCTTGCAACCCCTATTGTCACTGGGTAAGGACACCGCAAGATTGAACCCAAAGCTAAGCACTTCTCCCATTGCAAGAAAGATCAATCTAGTAGGCCAAACCAAACTGATAATTCGAAGAGACTTGCAAAGATAACTCAATCATACATAAAAGAATTCAGAGGAGATTCAAATATTTCTCATAGATAAACTTGATCATAAACCCACAATTCATCGGATCTGGACAAACACACCGCAAAAAGAGTTACATCGAATAGATCTCCACAAGAGAGGGGGAGAACATGGTATTGAGATCCAAAAAGAGAGAAGAAGCCATCTAGCTAATAACTATGGACTCGAAGGTCTATGGTAAACTACTCACAACTCATCGGAAGGGCTATGGTGTTGATGTAGAAGCCCTCCATGGTCGATTCCCCCTCTGGCGGAGCGCCGACCAAGGCTCCAAGATGGGATCTTGCGAATACAAAAGGTTACGGCGGTGGAAATTGTTTCCGTTGGCTCCCTGGATGTTTTCGTGGTACGTGGGTATATATAGGAGGAAGAAGTAGGTCAGTGGCCGCCCGAGGGGCCCACGAGATAGGGGGTGCACCCTGTAGGGGTGGGCGCCCTCCACCCTCGTGGCCGCCTCGATCACTTCTTGACTTGCACTCCAAGTCCTATGGATCATGTTCGTTCCAAAAATCACGCTCTCGAAGGTTTCATTCCATTTGGACTCCATTTAATATTCCTTTTCTTCGAAATACTGAAATAGGCAAAAAAACAGCAATACGGGATGGGCCTCCGGTTAGTAGGTTAGTCCCAAAAATGATATAAGTGTGTAAAATTAAGCCCATAAACATCCAAAAGGGGTAATATAATAGCATGGAACAATCAAAAATTATAGATACATTGGAGACATATCACTACCCCGCCATCTCAGCGGAGAAGCAGCGTGGCTTCCACCGAGCAGACTCAGCAGCTGGAGCCTGTCTTCACGGCTCCAGCTAGCTACCTCGTGGATGCTATCACGGAGTCTCAACATTGCCACCATATGACGCGATGGATGACATTGAAAGTCAAGGTGGCTGTTGGCTCTGTTTTACCTACTGAACCTGGCACAACCTACCACGGCGGGTCGATTCCAAAAGGATATGCTAGGGGTGATGGTGGATCAAATAACGAATGGATTTGAGGGCCTTGAGCTTGACCATCCTACGGGTGAAGGGGAGATTTGGCTGGGTTCTTCTCTGAAGACTCCATGCCTATGGCGGAAGGAGCTCATCAACCTTCCGAACTGGACGCCTCCGCCTCCTCCTCCTCCTCCGGCAAGTCAGGGCAGTCCACCTCCTCCTCCACCTCCTCCTCCGGCGAATGATCAGGGCTCTCAGCCTCCTTCTCCGGCGCGTGGCGGCACTCCACCTCCCTCTCCGCCTGCGCCGGCGTGCCCGAGCTGTCGGGGAACGTAGTAATTTCAAAAATTATCCTACGCACACGCAAGATCATGGTGATAATATAGCAACGAGAGGGGAGAGAATTGTCTACGTACCCTCGTAGACCGTCATGCGGAAGCGTTATGACAACCCGGTTGATGTAGTCGTACGTCTTCACGAATCGACCGATCCAAGCACCGAACGTACGACACCTCCGTGTTCAGCACACGTCCAGCTCGATGACGTCCCCCGGGCTCCAATCCAGCGAAGCGTCGGGGATGAGTTCCGTCAGCACGACGGCGTGGTGACGATGATGATGTTCTACCGGCGCAGGGCTTCACCTAAACTCCGCGACGATATGACCGAGGTGGATTATGGTGGAGGGGGGCACCGCACACGGCTAAGGAACGATCCGTAGATCAACTTGTGTGTCTATGGGGTGCCCCCTGCCCCCGTATATAAAGGAGCAAGGGGAGGAGGGCCGGCCAAGGAGGAGGAGGCGCGCCCAAGGGGGGAAATCCTACTCCAAGTAGGATTCCCCCCTCTTTCCAAGTCCTACTAGGAGAAGGGGAGGAAGGGGAGGAGAAGGAGAAGGAAGGAGAGGGAGGAGAAGAAGGAAAGGGGGGCTGGCCCCCTAGTCCAATTCGGTTTGGGCTAGGGGGGCCGCGCGCCCTACCTCCTCTCTTCCACCACTTGGCCCATGAGGCCCATTGCTTCTTCCTCGTATTCCCGTAACTCCTCGGTACCCCCGAAAATACCCGAATCACTCGGAACCTTTCCGAAGTCCGAATATAGTCGTCCAATATATCGATCTTTACATCTCGACCATTTCGAGACTCCTCGTCATGTGCCCTATCTCATCCGGGACTCTGAACTCCTTCGGTACATCAAAACTTATAAACTCATAATAAAACTATCATCGTAACGTTAAGCGTGCGGACCCTACGGGTTCGAGAACTATGTAGACATGACCTAGACCTGTTTCCGGTCAATAACCAATAGTGGAACCTGGATGTTCATATTGGCTCCTACATATTCTACGAAGATCTTTATCGGTCAAACCGCATAACAACATACGTTGTTCCCTTTGTCATCGGTATGTTACTTGCCCGAGATTCGATCGTCGGTATCCAATACCTAGTTCAATCTCGTTACCGGCAAGTCTCTTTACTCGTTCCGTAATACATCATCCCGTAACTAACTCATTAGTTACAATGCTTGCAAGGCTTAAGTGATGTGTATTACCGAGAGGGCCCAGAGATACCTCTCCGACAATCGGAGTGACAAAAACCTAATCTCGAAATACGCCAACCCAACATGTACCTTCGGAGACACCTGTAGAGCACCTTTATAATCACCCAGTTACGTTGTGACGTTTGGTAGCACACAAAGTGTTCCTCCGGTAAACGGGAGTTGCATAATCTCATAGTTGTAGGAACACTGTATAAGTCATGAAGAAAGCAATAGCAACATACTAAACGATCAAGTGCTAGGCTAACGGAATGGGTCAAGTTAATCACATCATTCTCCTAATGATGTGATCCCGTTAATCAAATGACAACCCATGTCTATGGCTAGGAAACATAACCATTGTTGATCAACGAGCTAGTCTAGTAGAGGCATACTAGTGACACTCTGTTTGTCTATGTATTCACACATGTATTATGTTTCCGGTTAATACAATTCTAGCATGAATAATAAACATTTATCATGAAATAAGGAAATAAATACTAACTTTATTATTGCCTCTAGGGCATATTTCCTTCAGTCTCCCACTTGCACTAGAGTCAATAATCTAGTTCACATCGCCGTGTGATTTGACACCAATAATTCACATCACCATGTGATTAGCACCCATAGTTCACATTGTCATGTGATCAACACCCAAAAGGTTTACTAGAGTCAATAATCTAGTTCACATCGCTATGTGATTATCACCCAAAGAGTACTAAGGTATGATCATGTTTTGCTTGTGAGAGAAGTTTAGTCAACGGGTTTGTCACATTCAGAGCCGTATGTATTTTGCAAATATTCTATGTCTACAATGCTCTGCACGGAGCTACTCTAGCTAATTGCTCCCACTTTCAATATGTATCCAGATTAAGACTTAGAGTCATCTGGATCAGTGCCAAAACTTGTATCGACGTAACCCTTTACGACGAACATTTTTCACCTCCATAATCGAGAAACATATCCTTATTCCACTATGGATAATTTTGACCAATGTCCAGTGATCTACTCCTAGATCATTATTGTACTCTCTTGCCAAACCAGGGCAGAGTATACAATAGGTCTGGTCCATAGCATGGCATACTTTTATAGAACCTATGACTGAAGCATAGGGAATGAATTTTATTCTCTTTCTATTTTCTGCTGTGGTCAGGATTTGAGTCTTACTCAATTTCACACCTTGTAAAACACGCAAGAAACTCTTTCTTTGACTGTTCCATTTTGAACTACTTCAAAATCTTGTCAAGGTATGTACTCATTGAAAAAACTTTTCAAGCGTCTTGATCTATCTCTATAGATCTTGATGCTCAATATGTAAGCAGCTTCACCGAGGTCTTTCTTTGAAAAAACTCCTTTCAAACTCTCCTTTATGCTTTGCAGAATAATTCTACATTATTTCCGATCAACAATATGTCATTCACATATACTTATTAGAAATGCTGTAGTGCTCCCACTCACTCTCTTGTAAATACAGGCTTCACCGTAAGTTTGTATAAAACTATATGCTTTGATCAACTCATCAAAGCGTATATTCCAACTCCGAGATGCTTGTACCAGTCTATAGTTGGATCGCTGGAGCTTGCACATTTTGTTAACACCTTTAGGATTGACAAAACCTTCTGGTTGCATCATATACAACTCTTCTTAAATAAATCCATTAAGGAATGCAGTTTTGTCTATCCATTTGCCAATTTTCATAAAATGCGGCAATTGCTAACATGATTCAGACAGACTTAAGCATAGATACGAGTGAGAAACTCTCATCGCAGTCAACACTTTGATCTTGTCGAAAACCTTTTGCGACAATTCTAGCTTTGTAGATAGTAACACTACTATCAGCGTCCGTCTTCCTCCTTAAGATCCATTTATTTTCTATGGCTTGCCGATCATCGGGCAAGTCCACCAAAGTCCACACTTTGTTCTCATACATGGATCCCATCTCAGATTTCATGGCCTCAAACCATTTTGCGGAATCTGGGCTCACCATCGCTTCCTCATAGTTCGTAGGTTCATCATGGTCTAGTAACATGATTTCCAGAATAGGATTACCGTACCACTCTGGTGCGGACCGTACTCTGGAAGACCTAGAGGTTCTGTAGTAACTTGATCTGAAGTTTCATGATCGTCATCATTAGCTTCCTCACTAATTGGTGTAGGAATCACTGGAACTGATTTCAGTGATGATATATTTCCCAATTCGGGAGAAGGTACAGTTACCTCATCAAGTTCTACTTTCCTCCCACTCACTTCTTTCGAGAGAAACTCCTTCTCTAGAAAAGATCCATTTTAGCAACGAATATCTTGCCTTCGGATCTGTGATAGAAGGTGTACCCAACAATTTCCTTTGGGTATTCTATGAAGATGCACTTCTCCGATTTGGGTTCGAGCTTATCAGGATGAAACTTTTTCACATAAGCATCGCAGCCTCAAACTTTAAGAAACGACAACTTGGGTTTCTTGCTAAACCACAGTTCATATGGTGTCGTCTCAACGGATTTAGATGGTGCCCTTTTAACGTGAATGCAGCTGTCTCTAATGCATAACCCCAAAACAATATTGGTAAATCAGTAAGAGACATCATAGATCGCACCATATCCAATAAAGTGTGGTTACGACGTTTGGACACACCATAACGTTGTGGTGTTCCAGGTGGCGTGAGCTGTGAAACTATTCCACATTGTTTTAATTGAAGACCAAACTCGTAACTCAAATATTTGTCTCCGCGATCAGATCGCAGAAACTTTATTTTCTTGTTACGATGATTTTTCCACTTCACTCTGAAATTCTTTGAACCTTTCAACTATTTCAGACTTATGTTTCATCAAGTAGATATACCCATATCTGCTCAAATCATCTTGTGAAGGTCAGAAAATAACGATACTTGCCACGAGCCTTTATACTCATTGGTCTGCATACATCAGTATGTATTATTTCCAACAAGTCAGTAGCTCGTTCCATTGTTCCGAAGAACGGAGTTTTAGTCATCTTGCCCAAAAGGCACGGTTCGCAAACATCAAATGATTCATAACCAAGTGATTCCGAAAATCCATCTTTATGGAGTTTCTTCATGCGCTTTACACCGATATGACCCAAACGGCAGTGCCACAAATAAGTTGCACTATCTTTATTAACTTTGCATCTTTTGGCATCAATATTATGAATATGTGTATCACTACGATCGAGATCCAACAAACTATTTTCATTGGGTGTATGACCATTGAAGGTTTTATTCATGTAAATAGAACAACAATTATTCTCTGATTTTAAAGGAATAACCGTATTGCAATAAACATGATCAAATCATATTCATGCTCAACGCAAACGCCAAATAACATTTATTTAGGTTTAACACTAATCCCAAAAGTATAGGGAGTGTGCGATGATGATCATATCAATCTTGGAACGACTTCCAACACTCATCGTCACTTCCCCTTCAACTAGTCTTTGTTTATTCTGTAACTCCTGTTTCGAATTACTAATCTTAGCAACCAAACAAGTATCAAATACTCAGGGGCTACTATAAACACTAGTAAGGCACACATCAATAATCTGTATATCAAATATACCCTTGTTCACTTTGCCATCCTTCTTATCCACCAAATATTCAAGGCTTTTCCGCTTCCAGTGACCATTTCCTTTGTAGTGTAATCACTCAGTTTCAGGCTTTGGTCCCGTTTTGGTCTTCTTCACGGGAGTGACAACTTGTTTTCCATTCTACTTGAAGTTTCCCTTTCTTTCCCTTTTCCCTTTTCTTGAAACTAGTGGTCTTGTCAAATATCAACACTTGATGCTCTTTCTTGATTTCTACCTTCGTTGATTTCAACATCACGAAGAGCTCGGGAATCGTTTACATCATCCCTTGCATACTATAGTTCATCACGAAGTTCTAGTAACTTAGTGATGGTGACTAGAGAATTCTGTCAATCACTATCTTATCTGGAAGATTAACTCCCACTTGATTCAAGTGATTGAAGTACCCAGACAATCTGAACACATGCTCACTAGTTGAGCGATTCTCCTCCATCTTTTAGCTATAGAACTTGTTAGAGACTTCATATTTCTCAACTCGGGTATTTGCTGGAAATATTAACTTCAACTCCTGGAACATCTCATATGGTCCATGACGTTCAAAACGTCTTTGAAGTCCCGATTCTAAGCCTTTAAGCATGGTGCACTAAACTATCAAGTAGTCATCATATTGAGCTAGCCAAACGTTCATAACGTCTGCATCTGCTCCTGCAATAGGTTTGTCACCTAGCGGTGCATCAAGGACATAATTCTTCTACGCAGCAATGAGGATAAACCTCAGATCACGTATCCAATCTGCATCATTGCTACTAACATCTTTCAACACAATTTTCTCTAGGAACATATCAAAATAAACATATGAAAGCAACAACGCAAGCTATTGATCTACAACATAATTTGCAAAATACTACCAGGACTAAGTTTATGATAAATTTAAGTTCAATTAATCATATTACTTAAGAACTCCCACTTAGACAGACATCTCTCTAGTCATCTAAGTGATCACGTGATCCAAATCAACTAAACCATAACCGATCATCATGTGAGATGGAGTAGTTTTCAATGGTGAACATCACTATGTTGATCATATCTACTATATGATTCACGCTCGACCTTTCGGTCTCCGTGTTCCGAGGCCATATCTGCATATGCTAGGCTCGTCAAGTTTAACCTGAGTATTCTGCGTGTGCAAAACTGGCTTGCACCCGTTGTAGATGGACGTAGAGCTTATCACACCCGATCATCACGTGGTGTCTGGGACGACGAACTTTGGCAACGGTGCATACTCAGGGAGAGCACTTCTTGATAATTTTTAGTGAGAGATCATCTTAAAATGCTACCGTCAATCAAAGCAAGATAAGATGCATAAAAGGTAAACATCACATGAAATCAATATAAGTGATATGATATGGCCATCTTCATCTTGTGCTTGTGATCTCCATCTCCGAAGCACCGTCAAGATCACCATCGTCACCGGCGCGACACCTTGATCTCCATCGTATCATCGTTTTCGTTTACGCCGTCTATTGCTTCTACGACTATCGCTACCGCTTAGTGATAAAGTAAAGCAATTACAGGGCGTTTGCATTTCATACAATAAAGCGACAACCATATGGCTCCTGCCAGTTGCCAATAACTTCGGTTACAAAACATGATCATCTCATACAATAAAATATAGCATCACGTCTTGGCCATATCACATCACAACATGCCCTACAAAAACAAGTTAGACGTCCTCTACTTTGTTGTTGCAAGTTTTACGTGGCTGCTATGGGCTTAGCAAGAACCGTTCTTACCTACGCATCAAAACCACAATGATAGTTCGTCAAGTTAGTGCTGTTTTAACCTTCGCAAGGACCGGGCGTAGCCACACTCGGTTCAACTAAAGTTGGAGAAACTGGCACCCGCTAGTCACCTGTGTGCAAAGAACGGCGGTAAAACCAGTCTCGCGTAAGCGTACGCGTAATGTCGGTCCGGGCCGCTTCATCCAACAATACCGCCGAACCAAAGTATGACATGCTGGTAAGCAGTATGACTTGTATCGCCCACAACTCATTTGTGTTCTACTCGTGCATATAACATCAACGCATAAAACCTAGGCTCGGATGCCACTGTCGGGGAACGTTGTAATTTCAAAATTATCCTACGCACACGCAAGATCATGGTGATAATATAGCAACGAGAGGGGAGAGTATTGTCTACGTACCCTCGTAGACCGTCATGCGGAAGCGTTACAACACGGTTGATGTAGTCGTACGTCTTCACGAATCGACCGATCCAAGCACTGAACGTACGGCACCTCCGTGTTCCGCACATGTCCAGCTCGATGACGTCCCCCAGGCTCCAATCCAGCGAAGCGTCGGGGATGAGTTCCGTCAGCACGACGGCGTGGTGACGATGATGATGTTCTACCGGCGCAGGGCTTCGCCTAAACTCCGCGACGATATGACCGAGGTAGATTATGGTGGAGGGGGGCACCGCACACGGCTAAGGAACGATTCGTAGATCAACTTGTGTGTCTATGGGGTGCCTCCTGCCCCCGTATATAAAGGAGCAAGGGGAGGAGGGCCGGCCAAGGAGGAGGAGGCGCGCCCAAGGGGGGCAATCCTACTCCAAGTAGGATTCCCCCCTCTTTCCAAGTCCTACTAGGAGAAGGGAAGGAAGGGGAGGAGAAGGAGAAGGAAGGAGAGGGAAGAGAAGAAGGAAAGGGGGGCCGGCCCCCTAGTCCAATTCGGTTTGGGCTAGGGGGGCCGCGTGCCCTACCTCCTCTCTTCCACCATTTGTCCCATGAGGCCCATTGCTTCTTCCTCGTATTCCCGTAACTCCCCGGTACCCCCGAAAATACCCGAATCACTCGGAACCTTTCCGAAGTCCGAATATAGTCGTCCAATATATCGATCTTTACGTCTCGACCATTTCGAGACTCCTCGTCATGTCCCCGATCTCATCCGGGACTCCGAACTCCTTCGGTACATCAAAACTTATAAACTCATAATAAAACTGTCATCGTAACGTTAAGCGTGCGGACCCTACGGGTTCGAGAACTATGTAGACATGACCTAGAACTGTTTCCGGTCAATAACCAACAGTGGAACCTGGATGTTCATATTGGCTCCTACATATTCTACGAAGATCTTTATCGGTCAAACCGCATAACAACATACGTTGTTCCCTTTGTCATCGGTATGTTACTTGCCCGAGATTCGATCGTCGGTATCCAATACCTAGTTCAATCTCGTTACCGGCAAGTCTCTTTACTCGTTCCGTAATACATCATCCCGTAACTAACTCATTAGTTACAATGCTTGCAAGGCTTAAGTGATGTGTATTACCGAGAGGGCCCAGAGATACCTCTCCGACAATCGGAGTGACAAAAACCTAATCTCGAAATACGCCAACCCAACATGTACCTTCGGAGACACCTGTAGAGCACCTTTATAATCACCCAGTTACGTTGTGACGTTTGGTAGCACACAAAGTGTTCCTCCGGTAAACGGGAGTTGCATAATCTCATAGTTGTAGGAACATTGTATAAGTCATGAAGAAAGCAATAGCAACATCCTAAACGATCAAGTGCTAGGCTAACGGAATGGGTCAAGTTAATCACATCATTCTCCTAATGATGTGATCCCGTTAATCAAATGACAACCCATGTCTATGGCTAGGAAACATAACCATCTTTGATCAGCGAGCTAGTCTAGTAGAGGCATACTAGTGACACTCTGTTTGTCTATGTATTCACACATGTATTATGTTTCCGGTTAATACAATTCTAGCATGAATAATAAACATTTATCATGAAATAAGGAAATAAATACTAACTTTATTATTGCCTCTAGGGCATATTTCCTTCACGAGCAGCCAGCCTCCTCCTTCTCCCCCTCATCAACAAGGGCGGATCAAGAGACCCGCCGCCGCTCCGCCTCCTCCGGCGCGTCGTAATCCTTCTCCTCCGCCTCGTAAGAAAGGAAAGACAGCCGCAGCCGCTCCGACTGCTCCGACGTCTAGCAGTACAGCCAGAGCCGGGAGGCAATACATATTCGATCTTTCTCTAAAGACTCCAGAGAAGTTACCATACGAGAGGAGTGTGGAGGAAAACACGAAGATCGTGCAAGCCGAAGTGAAGAACTTCTTTGAAGGGGTGAAAGCAAAGAAACATTCACCTCCGGAGGAGGAGATAGATCCGGTAAAAGCGAAGTGTAGTCTGGCTGCCCTGAAGAAACCACCAAAGTCTCCGGCAAAAGGCAACTATGAGCACATTATTACAAAGTCATTTATCGAAGCGTCGCGGTCGGGAAGTACTATCAGTGGTCAAAGGTTAGCAGAATGACAAGCTGGGAAAAAAGTTGCCCATCTCGGCAAACAAGCGAACCAATCGTTCCCCCCGCTCCAGGTGTCTAGCGATATTGTCGCTAATGATCCGGGCAGGATGGTGCCCGGTTATAACAATCTTGAAGATTACCTGCCCGACGATGTACATTATGATTTCTTGGAGGTGGACGAACACAAATACGTGTACGGGAAGCCTCTCATCAAAGATGAAAGATCTCTAACAATGATAATGTGAAGATTCCATGATTGGTACATGAAAACCTGCAGACAGTCTGATGGGAGGAATATTTTGACGCTGAGAGTTAGAGAGGAGCATGACCTCGTTGGAATTGAACTGTTGAATGTTCCATTTGAGGAGTTCTTCGCGTTTTTCAATCTAAAGGCCCTCGATAAATTAATGATCACTTGCTACTGCCTGTAAGTAGTACTACTTCTATCATTAAGTCTCTCTATATAGGTCAGCTCTTTCATTGCATATATTTTTTATTATCCTCACTATATTATGCAGATTGAAGATCGCCGAATTGAAGAAAAGACAAATCGGTGATATTAGGTTCATTAACACAAATCTCATAGATGCATATATGGTTGAATTTCAGGCCAAAGATACCGAGGCCAAGCTGCTACAATCGTTTGTATTAAACCAAAACAAAGCTATAATACTCTTCCCTTACGAATTCCAGTGAGTGTCACTGTCTTGTGCATATTTAGTTTCCCTTATTAGTCGAGGTTATAGTAATGTAATTGATGAGTTATGCATGCGTGCGCAACTTCCACTACATTCTCCTAGAGATTAAGCTTGAGCAGGGACTAGTAACCGTCTTAGACTCGAGACGAAAAGATCCCAAGGAGTATGCGGACATGACTGAAATTCTAGAGAAGTAAGTTAAATCGATCATTATCGCACCATATCGGCAACTTTGTTCATTTCCTGATATCAAGTAATTGTTTTCTTTGTCTGACAGGGTTTGGAAAAAACTCACCTCAAAAACTCTGGGACTGCCGAAGAAGCTGCAATTTAGACACCCGAATGTAAGTACTATAGTATCATGTTCCAGGCATCTCCTAGTGATTCAAGCGCTAGTTTCATCAATACCATTTAGCATGCTTGCTAATTATCTATTTGATTGACCTCTATTTCTTGTAAAGTGGTTGTGGCAGGAACAAGGGAACGATTACTATGGATACTACATTTGTGAGTCCATCCGCCACACGACCTGTGAGCGGGACTACTCTGACAAACAATATGAAGTGCGTAAATAATAATATTCACAATTTTATTTTATTACCATCATTTGTGTTCAGTTTCATTTATTAATATATATGTATTGACCCCCTTCTTCAAATTAGATATTTCGGATGCGGGATGAACTCCTACCACCAGATCGTATGCGAGGAATTCAAGAGGAATTGGCGGCATTCTTTCTTGACCACGTGATTGCTAAAGACGGAGAATACCATGTGGACCCTGATCAGCTTGTTTTTAAATAGGAGATTATATTGTAAGAGATACTTATATTGTATATAGTAGCCAGTAGCGTCAGATAGATATACGAGAACTTGTTGTTCGACCAATCTCTTAAAGAAGGAGAGGTGGTCGATATCACTTCTCTCTGTATGCATATGTTCATGATGATCTTCTGTTTCCTTCATTTGCTTACTAGCTAGCGTGTCTAGTCCTCTCTATACGTATAGTACGTAGCGTCGACCAAGCACGGAGATAAGAGAGGACACTTCTCTCTATTAATTAGCTAGCTAACACAATATATGAAACACCTAAATTAACCCCCCAAAACCCCCTAACCCCCCCCCCCCCCCCTTCAAAAAAGAAAACAAAAACTAGCACCTGAAATGCTGACGCGTGGATGCCTATTGGTCCTAGTTGGTGCCACCAACCGGGACCAAAGGGCCTCCTGCCTAGGCTCACCGCACCGGCCACGTGGAGGCCCATCTGTCCTGGTTTGTGTAAGAACCGGGACTAAAGGTCTAGGGCATTAGTACCGACACTTTAGTCCCGATTCAAAAACGGGACAAATTGCCCTTACGAACCAGGACAATAGGCCCTTTTTCTACTAGTGATATAATCTGCTCACATACTACACTAGGGGTAAAACAGTCTTTTTAGGTCCGACTTAACATCGTTAATGGTCAAAACTGGCGGAAATGTCACATACAGGGAACCAATTGAAGTTTGAGTGCTAAGAGCATCTACAGCCGGACTTTGCAAATCCGGCCCCTCAAATGCCCGCAGCAGCATCCGCGGCCACTGACCGGTCACAGCTCATATTTGGTGATATGCATCCGAACACTTCATTTTAATCCACTAGATCCATACCAACCATGCAAAAAAAAATTCCTATGCGGTATGTACACCACACTACTCTAAACTAAGTTTCGCCGTCGGAGATGTCCACGACGTCCATGCCGGGCACCGGATAGATGGGCGCGTAGGAGTGCTCCGGCTCCGGCTCCTCCTCCTCCTCCTCCTCCTCCTCCTCCTCATCCATAACCGCGGGCATCTCATTGCTGTCCGCGGGGTGCTCCTCCTCCGCCTCCTGCAAACCATCCGGGGTGTGCTCCGTTTTGCCTCTGCCTCCTACACACGATGCCGCTTGGCCTCCGCCGCTGATTCCGATAGGAGGGAACGATTATTGTTTGCTGCTCCGCCTGCAGATCTGCGGCCCCAGCGTCCCCCATGTCCACCTCCTCCTCCTCCCATTCATCGTGCTCCTCCTCCTCCTCCTCTTCCTCCTCCTCCTTCGGATCTACCGCATCCGTAGGTAGCCCCGCTACTATCCGGGCTTCGCGCCTGCCATGACCTGCTCAAGCGGGCCTCAAAACCCCGGGCAGACCGGCACCCCTCATATTCAATCCAAATCAGGGGAGGGTATGGAGGCGAAGGCCGCCCCAAAACCATCTGGGTCGTATTTTAGTGACCGGTTAGTGACCGTGCTGTTCGCCCAGGCGTTTCAGGCGGGTTTTAGGCCCAAAAAGAAAAGTAAATACTCCCTCCGTCCCAAAATAAGTGTCTCAACTTTACACTAACTTTAGTGTAAAGTTGTACTAAGGTTGAGACATTTATTTTAAGACGGAGGAGGTATTAAGGAAGTGTCAAGTAAGGAATCGTCTCCCTACACATGTGAACCGAAACTGACATTGCACTCACGCCGCATGCTTCTACTCCCTCCGTCTGGAAATACTAGTCATCAAAATAGAGAGAAAAAAACTAGAATTAAAATACGTCTAGATACATCCCCTTTATTTATTTTACTCACGTACACTCTACCTGCTAGTAACTCCGATGGATCGATGCCTCCTCTTATCCGGTGCAGAGTGTAGTGGAGCGCCCGTCCGTCACGTGCTCCGCCACCTGTGCCCTGCCGCAGCGCCGGCCATCCCGCCCGCCCGCCGGAACCACCGCTCGTCTCAAAACCACGGTCTCGTTTCCCACGGTATCAAATCTCCTTTCTCCCCGCCCGCTGGTTGCGCGGTTCCCCGACTAAGTTTTTTTACCGGAGCCGGGATGTACCGGTGCTTGATCCACCCTCTGTCGTTTTCATCAAGATCAGTGCAGGTTTTATACTCTATTTTTAGATATCGGACTACACATAGCAATACATGTACTAGTGTCAGATATTGTCAGCTTTTACAGAGGAGAGAGAGTTAGAGTAGCGACAATGGTGCATGCATGCATGCATTCACTCACGGGATACATATGACATGCATTTTATTTTCATCCTCATATTTTCAATGACTTATATCTTTTGAACCAAATGTCCATTATTGAAACTTTTTGTATATTTAAATTTGTGGTGACAAGATCTACAGAACAAGATCAATTTTGGATATTTTTGAAATATATTATATTTTATATGTTTCAATTATATCTTAAATCACTTTCATAATACACTAAATTGTTTCACTATTTCATAAAAGTTTTTTCTAGTGTTTCGCTCATTTCACAAACTGGAATATGAAACTCACAAAGACATAGATATATTTGATATAGTAGTAAAATATAAGTGTAATATATTCAATTTAGACGTGTTTGACTGCAACTTAGACGTGTTTGAAATACTCAATTTCACATGTGTTAAATAAACCTATTTCAATAATTTCTTCTTTTTATATTTTAACTATCTTTTAATATCGCTTTCATAAAACATAAGATTGATCCTCTATTTCATAAAAGTGTTTTTGACTGTTTCGCTAATAGAAGTTAAAAAATCATTTCACTCGTTTCAAAATAGATTTCACACATTTCACAAAACATATTACTCTCATTTGCAATACTAATTTCACTGCAAACTTAAGAAATATGTTGAAATATATTCCGCTCATAAAAAATATCAGTTTCAAACACTGAAAAATTAGTTTCAGAACAAAAATTGGTTTTATTTCACTTTTATTCAAATAACTTATTTCACTCATTTCAGAAAACACACTACACTCATCTACAAGATATAGATTTCACCCATTTCACTAGTTTCAGAAAACTGATTTCACTCATTACAAAATATATATGAGAAACTAATTTCACTTCGTATCATATCAAAAAATATTGAAACATATTTCACTCAACAGAAATATCAGTATCACACAATGAAAAAGCCGTTTCACACCAAAAAGATATATTTCACTTTTTTCAAATAACTCATTTCACTCATTCAAAAAACACACTACAGTCGCTCAATTGAAATAATATATTTCACTTGTTTCAAAGAACTGATTACACTTATTATAAAAGATAAATTTCACTAGTTTCAGTAAAACACATTACAATTACTCCATTGAAGAAACAATTTCACAAGCTAGAATATGAAACTCACAAAAAAAAATATTCGGAAAAGTGTTTCAATCATTTCAATAACTGATTTCAATCATTTTGAAATTGTAATTTGAAATGAGTGAAATTAATATTTTGATATGATTGAAATAGTAAAAGTTAAACTAGTTTAAATATATTCAAGATTGGTATCATTATAAAGATCTTATGTTCAAGAATTTGAATATATGAAAATTTCAAATAGTAGTACAAAGCTGTAAAAAATATTGGTCATCTAAAAATATAAACAAAAATAAAATGCATGGATTTGTTTGAGAGAGAGGAGAGAGATGTTGCGTGCATGCGTACAATCCACTGCAAAAAGTACTGCCTTTCCCTGACATCTGACATTGATTTGACTATATACAAAAGGGCATATGTCTTAATACATGATTATACATATGGATGGGCCCTACTTAGGCACAGATCATAAAGCAAGTGAAGGGTGGATCCGGCTCCGGTACATCCCGCCTCCGGTAAAAAGGAGTTTGCGCGCGGTTCCCTGCAACCTATAAATCCTGCCGGCCTGTCCATCCATCTCATCTCATCCAACTCACACTACTACTGATCTCAGCTTCACTAGCTACCAGTTCACTTCCTTCCGAATCAAGCTCTCTCCCACAAAGATGTCTACGGTGACCCGCGCCTACCTCGACCAGAGGCTCGCCGCCGCCAAGCGCTGCTCCAAAGGTAACCAAAACGATACGATGTCCCGCCGGTCCTCCAGGGCACATTGCAGCTTTGTGTACTGTCTCTGCTGAAACTTGATAGTGACTAAAATGTCTCTGTTGATCCGTAACTGCAGAGGCTGCCATGGCCGGAGCCAAGGCCGCGGCCGTCGCCACCGTCGCTGCCGCAGTCCCCACCGTAAGTATCTAGCCAGACATTCAATTCCAGAGTTCATAACACAGCTCATGAATCAATGCGTTACCTGTAATTTCAGCTGGCGAGCGTGAGGATGCTGCCGTGGGCCAAGGCGCACCTGAACCCAACCGGGCAGGCCCTCATCATCTCCACCGTCGCCGGGATGGCCTACTTCATCGTAGCCGACAAGACCATCCTCTCCATGGCCAGGAAGCACTCCTTCGAGGACGCGCCGGAGCACCTCAAGAACACCTCCTTCCACTAGTTAGATCCATTATTAGCCATTGCCCAATAAACTGTGTACGCAGGCCCGTACGTGTCTTCTGAAACATGTTCAGCGAGGCGTTGGTTGCAGTGCCGAAAGGTGGTGTACAGCCCTTTTCTGCGAGCAAGCCCTAATTATCTGATGATTTGTGATGTACTCCATAATAATGTGGCCATGTTCCCCATCTTACCAGTATCTTTCCAAAGGTCTTGAATCAATAACAACTATTGTCTTGATTTTGTACAACCCTCTTAGAGCATTACTAGAAGTACTCCTAAACCCTCAACCCCTCATAAATAACCGCTTTTTTGCGGGTTGCAACAAAAAAAACGCAAAGACTAGAACCTCTAAACCCTCAAACCCTAAATAAAAAGTAAGGGTCCAACCCTCAAACCCAATTTCGAACCGTAGAAATGAGGGTTGGAGGGGGGCGCTCGACCCCAGCCCGCACTCCCTTCCCCCGTCGCGCGGGAGGGAAGTTTCCCTTCCCAACCTCCCGCCTCCCGGCCTCCCGCGCCGCCGGCCGTCCCTCACCGCCAATCCGGCCGCCCCCCGCCCCCCGCCTCCCCTCGACGCCGCCGCCGTGCCGCCCCTGCGCCACGCTCCCCGCCGCCGGATCTGCCCTTCCCCGCCTCCCCTCGACGCCCCCCACCTCCTGCCCCGCGCCCCGGCCCCCGGCCGTCCCGCCCCGAGCCCCGCCCCCCGGCCTCACGCGCCGCCGCTTCCTGCCCTGGCGTCCCGCCCCCCGGCCTCCCGCGCCGCCGCCTCCCGCCCGGCGCCCCGCCCCCGCCCGCCCGCATCAGCCTTCGGCCCCGCCCCCGCCCCCCAGTCGCCTCCCGCCCCCCCAGAGGCCAGAGGCAGGCCGGCCTCCTCGAGCCGCCGCGCCAGACGCCCCCGCCTCCCCTCGACGCCGGCCGTCGCCCGCCCCCAACCCGCAGGTATGCTTCTGTTCTTCCTTTTTATTTTATTTTTTTCCTTTTTGATTCATTGTTGGCACTCATAATTTATTGTTTGTTGTATTGTGTAGATGGAGGTGAACAACAACGACATGGACTCGTTGTCCGATTCGTCGGGTTGGTCGTCATCCGACGATTCGGACATCGACGAGTTGTTGCAAGACGACGACGTCGAGATGATGAGCCTCCTCATCGACGTGCAATCCTTTGAAAACCGCGTGAGGCTGATGGATCAGAGGAGAGGGTCGAAGATGGGGCGAGTCACCATCTACCGGAACCGCGCTCTCGGACACGAGCATTTGATGGACGACTACTTCGCGGAGGTACCTACATACCGAATGCGGCGTAGTTTGTTTGTGAAGATTGTCAACGATTGTGAGGCCGCCTCCTATTACTTTAAACGTCGTAGCATCTCAGGCATGGCACGGAATGTATTGCGGTAAAAGCCGTGATGCTACCATTGTGCTTGAGGCCGTAGCATCTCAAGACACATGGATTTGGCATGCATTCTTTGGGTTGCCGGGAACACTCAATGATATCAATATCCTCAATGGATCTCCTTTGTTCAAAAGATTAATTTCTGGGGATGCTCCAGCTTGCAACTACAAAATCATGGACAATGAGTACTCAATGGGATACTATCTCACCGATGGCATCTATCCCGAATGGGCAACTCTTGTGAAGTCCATCAAGGAGAAAAATGGGGTGCCCTTAACAAGAAAAGAGGCTCATTTCACCAAGGCACAAGAGGCAGCCCGCAAGGATATTGAGAGAGCTTTCGGTGTTTTGCAAGCAAGGTTTGCCATAGTTCGTGGTCCAGCTCAGTTTTGGGACAAAAAAACCTTGATGAACATCATGAAATGTTGTGTGATTCTACACAACATGATCCTAGAGGATGAAAGAGGGTTAAACCTCCCTTGTTTCTATGACAATGTTGGTACCCGTGTGCAACCGGAAAGAAACCCTTCTCGCATACACGCTTTTCTTCAAGCACATCGTGAGATTGAGGATCCAACCACTCATGGTCGGCTCCGGGATGATCTAATAGAGCACCACTGGCAGTTGGATGGGCGGCGCATTGGCCCATGATGTATCTTTGTTTTACTTTTCTATGTCCTATTTGATTCGGACAATTTGTGTAATTTGCTCAAACATTGTTGTAATAATTTGAATGATTATTGTTTTATTCGGTGTTGTAATAATAACTAGAATGATTATTATTTTATGTCAAATGTGATGGAATTTGTGATATGTCATATGATGAAATGTGATGAAATGTGTGATATATGAAATGACAGTTTTAAAGGATGGGGTTGAGGCAAAGACTAGTGCCCTCAAATCCAACCCTTAAAGCAGTTTAAGGGTTGGGTTTGAGGGTTCTAGTCTTTGCCCCTGTTTTTCAACCCTTAAATGTGTCAAAAAGTGGCACTTCTCAACCCTTAAAACTGCTACAAGGGTTTGAGGGTTTAGGGGTTCTACTAGTAATGCTCTTAACATGCATTAGTGCATTGCAAAAGACCCCCTACCCCTGCCCGGTTCTGTTCCGAAATGCACGTGAGCATCATGCCGCCTCACACATGAAATCTTCTGGTGACTGGTATGGTTCAATGGATGGGCTGGCAAATAAGGATGCTTCTGAAAATGAAAAATTAGCCATTTTGGGACAAGCTTTCTGTACTAGTGGAGTACCCCGTGGGTAGGTTTGAGGCTGGTCGTAATGGTAGTATCATAGCTAGTATCATGCATGCTAACTAAGCAATTTTGATGAGGTGAAGTATCATATCATGATACCGTATCATAATAAATGTTACACTATTTTGTGCCATGCATGGCAATAAATAGAGTACTACATGATATTAATATATGATACTATACATTAGGGAGGTAGTATCATACACTAGTATCATACTTCCCATTACAACCAGCCTGAGGTGTTTGTCTCCAGAGACTGGGGCACCTCCACATTTTCTTGGTCCTGAGTCAAATAAAATGTATTCATACCGCATCCGTGTGTAAGTGTGCATTGTAAATACTCTTTCCGGTACTTTTTACTTTGCATATAAGATTTTTTGAAGTCAAACTTTGTAAAGCTTGACCACCTTTATAAAAAAAATATCAATATTCACAATACAATGGGTTGTAGATTTAATTTTTATATTGTACTCCCTTGTCCCAAAATAAGTGACTCAATTTTGTACTAACTTTTAGTACAAAATTGAGTCACTTATTTTTGGGACGGAGGGGGTATGACTTTAATATTGTAGATGTTCCTCGCAGAAAAAAACGTAGAAGTTAATATTTTGCCATATACATTGGCGACTGTTAGGCGTCGGCGCGCCGGCCGAAATTTCGGCCGGTCTGCCCCCAGCTGCTCGATTCAGCAACACGCGACCGTTCGATTGGATCCCCTCGCGTTCGTCTTCTTCGTTCCGCCCCGCCTTGTACGACGCCGCGCTCGCCAGCCACCCCGCGCCGCCTTGCTCGTCCTCGGCCCTATCCTCGCCAGCCACCCGGCGTTGTCACCGCCGGCCGCCATCACATCCGCATCTCCTCCTCACCCGCCATGGTCATCATGGGCACCGAGTTTCCAGCTTGCCTCGCTGTAATCTCCATTAGCCGGTTGAAGCTTTCCCAGTCGCCGGTTGAAGCTTTCTAGGCCGCGGTTGCAGTTTTTTGTGCTTGGTGCCCCGACCACCAGCTTCTCCACATTTTCGGTTGAAGCTTTCCCGTCGCCGGTTGTAGCTTTATAGGCCGCCGGTTGCAGCTTATGTTGCGGAAGTGCCCCGACAACCATCTTCTTCGTTGTTCTTTGAAACTTTTTATGTTGCCGGTTGAATCTACCTAGGCCACAGGTTGTAGCATTTTTCGATGTTGGTTGCAGCTTCTCTCACTTGCTGGGCGCAGCCCCCGCCTAGCCGGTTCCAGCAAAACTAACAACCGGTTGTAACATTTTCCACCGTCGGTTCCAGCTCTGTCGCAGGCTGGTTGTAGCTTTTCTTGCATACAGGGCGCAGCATCCCTCGCAGGACGACTCCGGCGAGCGCCCTCTCACTATGGTTCCAACATGATCACTCGCCGGTTCCAGTGATTCAGACCGTTGGTTGCAGTAAAAACCGTCTCCGGTGATGCATGGGTGCCGCCGGGGTATGCAGCAAACATGGTTCCATTATGGCGGCTGGAGCTTGCAGCACGGCCATGACCTCGCCGTGAGGAGGAGGACGACGACGGTCGACGCCGCACAACCATGGCTTCCATGGCAGCGGGGTTGGGCGCCATGGTCGCAGGGAGCAAGTGGGGATGCAAAAATTGAAAAGAGGGACGGATGTGAGAGGGGCTAGCCGGCCACGGTGGAGGGTGAGGTTGGGCACCGAGCGGGCCGTGAAGCTGCTATAGCTAGCGCATGGATATAGTGGCGAAGAAGGGGAAAAGGAGAGGCAGCAAATTGAGGAAGAAGACACCCACGAAGGGATAAGGTGGGCCTGCAGCGAAAACGAGCGGTGCAACCGGCCGAATGCTCGGCCGGTCGACCGTATATAAACGTTTCCCATATACATTTGATCAAAGTCAATGAGCTTACTGTTCGTCGAGTTGATCTTGCGGACGGTCAGCTTCTCTGGGTCCTCCACCTTCGCCGGCTCCGGCAACTCTTCGTACGGGTCCATGTGCTGGCAGACGGCGAAAGCGCGGGAATTGAACAGAAAGGGTGGGGAAAGCGTGGGTTTTGGCATGAAAATAGTGCGGCCCCCTCCCAGTGCGGGGGCTTCATCATGATTTTGGGTCGGCCATTGGTGTTTCGGTCCTACGTGGTAGAGGTCTGAAGTCCCGCAAATCCTCCTGATTTGCGTCCGATTTACGGGAAAACTAACTCATGGATGCGTTCATAGACAAATACGAGGTCAGGTTGAATGACAAAATGCGTCTAAACAACTAGATCTTCCCTGCAAAAAAAGAAACAGAAAAGAAACTAGATCTGGATATTTGCGGGTTGCTTGAGGGTCTGGGTTCTTCAATGGAGTGTTCTATACAACATCGGTAGGCACAGACAAAAAAACGTGAAGAAATGCGGAAGCAGCTCACACATCACAAAGGGAAGGGCTAGCCCGGCAGGGGAGCACATGCCACCGGTTTGGCCCGAAAACTGGGAGCGCCGCTCCCGCTCGCCGACGGACGATTACGAGCGCGAAATTGCTTCACCGACGACAGTTCGTGCACGACGTCCGAACGATTGTAACTTCCCAGCTGCGCTCCTGCATGCTCCCTTGCTGTTCATTTTTGAAACGCGGTCCCTTAGTGCCCGATTCATTAAAAAAGGTCGAAGAGAGGTGCCCAGTTAATTAACGAAAAACCGGGCGAAAACTGTCAACATGCCCACAAAAACAAGGCACACAGGGCAACCTAGCAACCCACACAAGAACGCACACACGCCGTCGAAGAGAAAACCACGAACAAGCGTCGAGGCCTGCGTCGGTCGATGCCAAACAGTCCACCGCACACGCCGACGACCAGGCAGCTCCGACTCTGTCGACGAGCATTGTAGGGGGAAAGCGTTGGGCCTGCGTCGAGCTGGCACCGGAGCCGACCACCTGTCTCGTGTCATCGTTGCTGTGGAAGCACCTCCTCTGCAGCTCCGACTTCAGGAAGACAAATGAGGCCCGGCAACCCCTCGAACACGCCGGATGAGACCGACTACCAAAGCTCAGCAGCCGCCCAACTTCGCTCGAAGCCGCCATCGTTGACACACTAGAAGTCGCGCAACATCCACATTGCCGGACAGACAGCCGCCGACCGCAATGCCGCGAGCGTCCAGCCCAAGGAAAGTGCAAACGGGATCCAATGCTCTTCAAGGCGACACCCCAAAGGAGGAAGCGACGATGCCGACGCCGTCGCCCGACCCGACTGGGCCTTAGGCTTTCACCCGAAGAGCTGGAACCGAGGATGTGCAGGGGGTGGACTCCACGACGGCGCCTCCAAGAAGGTGACACGACATCCGCAGACGCCGACGCCGTCGGCCGGTAGAAACCCGGCAAGCCTTCGCCCAGAGCACCGCCCAACACCACACCCTCACGCACTGCACCTCCACTGACCCGCACACCTCCCACGAAGCCATCGCGCCATGACCAAGCAGAAGCCACCACCACACCACTGGTCTCACCGACCGGAGACACGAGCAGGGCAGACAGCACACCTCGACGACGTCTTCAAGAAGAGCGCGGCACCCGAGTGTGTCGCCGTCGCCGGCCCCGGCCAGAAGCCCGAGGCTGAGCTTTCGCCCGGCGTTGCCACATTGTCTGCCGAGCCCAAGCCCGGCCGGACCACCAAACAGCCTCTCGCCGCAACGAAGCAGCTAGATCCGGAGAACCCAGGGCCGGCCAGAGCCAGCCACGCACGCCCGGAGCTGCCGCCCCCCGCCATCCGCCGGATCCACAGCACCAGGAGCTGCCGGAGCACCACCAAGACGCCGCCGGGCCGAGCACCACCATCCCGCGGGGACCGTGGCGCCGCACATCGCCACACCAGGTCCACGCTTGGCCGCGCCCACCCACCGCCGGAGCCGCGCCAGCCTGCGCCGGAGCGAGCCCGTCGAGCAGCACCCGACTGAGCACCAAGTCCGGCCGAGCCGAGCACGCCCAGCCACGGCCAGCCACTACCGTCCCGCAGCATCAGCGCCTGGAGCCGCGGAGCAGCGCTGCCCCCGCTGTCCAGAACGGCGATCGAGGGGTCCCGCCACCGCCGCGCCGCCAGGGCTTTGCCCGGCGACGCCTCCGGCGGTGGCGAGAGGAGAGGAAGGCGCAGGGGGGGGGCTGCTCGAGCCCGCAAGGGCGCCCCGGTGCGGCCCGGCGCGGCCGCACGGGAGCGGGACAAGAAGAGGGGGGGGGGGGGGCGGACTCGAACTCCGCGGGGAGAGGGCCGGCGAAGACGGCGCCGGGCTTCGGGATGGATGGAGAGAGGACGCCGGGAGGGTCCCGGATCTGTGCTTGGCTGGGCCTGAGGTGGCCGGAGGGAAGAGATCAGCCGGCGGCGGCGGCGCCTGCACCTGCGTGAGCGCGAGCGCGATCTTGGTTGCGGAGAGATTATTAGCACCACCAGTTCCCCCCTTGCTGTTCATGCTGCCACGTAAGAATCGTGCAGGGCATCGGCCGCACATTCATCGTGTGTATAGCAGCGCTGTTACGAGCGAAACCGGCGGCACCTGCTCTGCTCTTTTTCGTTTCTTTTATCTTTCACAAAGGACAAACGCCTCGTGTAGCAAAATTATCTATCTATTGTGATCAGATCAGCACTGTTGTGACCAACTTTAGATGGATCGAGATCTCTCTTTTGTTGCTAGCTTTAGATTGGTAGGTAAAGAAAGAAAGACGAGGGAGGGAGCAAACAAACATTATCCAATCCTGTGGATTCCCACACCACAGTTTTGGATGCCGCTCCCGGAAAGAAAGCGTGCTCTGGCCACCAACTCAGTTCAGCACTCAAGTCCAAACGAGTGAGTAGAGTACCCACGGTTTGCGCCCAAAACCGTGCGTGGCCGCCACCTTTTGCCCGCTATAAATACATGGCTGGCTCCTCGTCCTGGAAGCATCAAGCAACAGCCAGCCAGCCCTTTGTGTTGAGCAGTTTCTATACCAGATCACGGCCAAGATGTCGTCGACGGCCACCGTCACCCGCGCCCACCTGGAGAACAAGCTCGCCCTCGCCAGACGCTGCTCCAGAGGTACGTAGTAACCAGCAGGATCGATCCACTTCTTCAGAGTTCAGTTCAGCCAAGTAGTGTACTGGTAGTCTGACAATAGCAATGCATTTCTTTTGTCCCCAGAGGCGACGTTCGCCGGAGCAAAGGCGGCGGCCGTCGCCACCGTCGCGTCTGCAGTCCCAACGGTGAGCTAGCTCCTCCGTCCGGGGGTTGTTGATTTTCATGCACGTTGTTCTGGTTTTCATAACTGAACTGTTTATCGTGCAGCTGGCGAGCGTGAGGATGCTCCCGTGGGCCAAGGCGAACCTGAACCCCACCGGCCAGGCCCTCATCGTCTGCACCGTCGCCGGGATGGCATACTTCGTCGCCGCTGACAAGACCATCCTCTCGCTGGCGAGGAGGCACTCGTACGATAGCGCCCCCGACCACCTCAAGGACACCTCCTTCCATGGCGCTGCCGCCGCAGCTCGTCCCGGTCCGCCGGCATTCCTCAGGCCTTGAGCTAGTGTATTATCCTCTTAATGTATGATAGCACGCGCTTGTGCGGTTGTGCGTATTCTAGAAAAAATGTATGCCTCGTTGTCAGTGTCCCAATGCAAGAAACTGCTGCGGCATGAATATATGCGGCCGGAATGTATTATGTATGCATATGCTTTACATCTGTGTACTGAATAAAACTGAGGGCTCGATGCTGGTTTCAGATAAGCGGTGTACGACAGGCTTCAGATCTCGACGAAGAAGATGGGATCACAGAGCTAGCCGTGAGGCCGTGACTCTCACAGCAGAGAATCTAGGCGGCCCGACACGTTAAGAGGGTGTTTGTTTCCAGGGACTTATTGGTTTAGGGACTTAAAAAAGTCCTTATAAGTCCCACCTAAACCAAACACAAGGGACTTATTGTGACTTATTGTGGTGATTTGGGACTTATCAAATAAGACTCTCAGGGAGAAGCTTATTAGGACTTATCCCGGGCCGGACCTACCCTGCGTCGCTCCAGGCTCGTTTCCCGCACGCCGCTTGCCTCTCGGTCCAATCCCCGCCGCCACCCCGCCTCTCGCGCCGCCGCCGCCCCGCCTCTCGCCCCGTCGCCGCCCCGTCGCCGCCCCGCCTCTCGCCCCGTCGCCGCCCCGCCTCTCGCCCCGTCTCTCGCCCTGTCGCCGCCCCGCCTCTCGCCCCGTCGCCGCCCCGCCTCTCGCCCCGTCGTCGCCCCGTCGCCAGCCCGCCTCGGTTCGTTCTGCCTCGGTTCGCCGCTCCGTCGCCGCCCCGCCTCGGTTCGTTCTGCCTCGGTTCGTTGTAGCGGTGCCTCCAATCGCCGGACAGGCCCTCTTCCGAGCCTCGTTGCAGCGGTGCAACATGGACTTATAAGTCCCTGTAAACAAACAGGTAGAGACTCGGGACTTATAAGTCACTGTAAACAAACAGGTAGGGACTTATGACTTATAAGTTGGGACTTAAAAAAGTCCTAGGACTTATGAAACAAACAGGGCCTAAGATCCTAAAATGTTGGTCGTTTGTTTACACTAGAGGTACATAAACCTGTGTGGTAACTTGAAACAGATCCAAACAACTAGCCCAGGAAAGGAGAAGCAACATTTAAGGCGTTTCTTATACTAGCCAGCCAGCCAACGAGTCCAGCGACAGCATGAGCACATAAACATATATAGCTATTACTATTACAGACCAACCAGTGAAGATAGATAGGTAAACAGGAGCTGCAAGAGCAAGAACAGCAATAAGCCAAAATTAAAGGAACTTCTTCTTTGGTCACAGGCGCTCCATCTTCTTCTTCTCTTTTTTGCCAGGATTTTTTTTATCTCCACCAGCGTCACTTTGTTAAGATAGTAGTCGTTTCTGAAACGCCTCACCAAATTTGAAGGATAGATAGATACGGATATACCATGAACGCTGGTAGCCTTGTAGTAGCACAATGAAGTGCTAATTATTTTTTCTTGAGGTTGGTGGTGGCCTGAAGCACCATGGTCTCCATGGTAAAACCCGGTCCAAACCCGACCATGGCCCCCCACTCAGCCCACTCTCCGTCCTCCTCCTCCATTCGACGGCGTTGCTCATCGAGCACGAAGATGATGGTGGCGCTAAGCATGTTCCCGTATTCTCGCGCGACGGTTCGGCTGGCCATCAGCTTCCCGGGCTCCAGCAGGAGAACCCTGTCAATCTTGTCCAGGATGGCAATGGCACCAGGGTGCACCGCCCAGAAGAGGTCATTCCATTTGACCTCGATGCCAAGCGGGCCGAACGCGTCGAGTAGGGACTGCTTGATGTTGTCTGCCACCAGGCTTGGCAGCTTGGTGGAAACATTTCCATCAAGGCCGTAGGTCTTGAGCTCCGTTGACAGCAGCTGCAAGGTGTTGGGCACCACGGTCTGTGATGCGGACACCATCTCAAAGAGCGGGCGCTCGACGGGCTCCACGGGGTCGGCACCGACGATCACCGCGCCCGCGCCATCTCCGAACACAGTGTTCCTGATGAGGTTGTTGACGGAGTCTTCACTTAGGTCGGGGCCACGGAAGCCGGCGACGCTCATGAGCTCGACGCAGGCCACGAGGACGCGCGCGCCGCGGTTGTTCTCGGCAAGGTCCTTTGCCAGGCGCAGAGCGGAGCAGCCGGCGAAGCAGCCGTTGAGGTGGAGAACCGTGCGGCGGACGTCGTGGTGGAGGCCCAGAAGAGCAGCCAAGTGGACGTCGGCGCTTGGGGCTCCGGCTCCGGAGTTGGTGACGACGATGAGGTGGGTGATGTCGGTGGCTGGACGCCCCCAAATGGCGATGGCCTTGGTCGCGGCTGCCGCGAGGAGCTCTGGAGCGGCGGCTGCAACGATGGCGAGGCGTTGTTCGAGGGACGGCAATGCGCGGTCGAGGAACTCGGGGTGGGCGCTCAGCATTTTCTCCGTGTTGTAAATGAAACGCCTCTCGTTCCCCGTCAGCGCACCTGATTTAATTAGTTAATTATAATTAAAATTTGGACAGGGAAACATATAATCAGGCCCTGAGATCAAGAAAACAAAATAGGGCACTACAGCCAAATAGTGTCGTCCTCAAATTTAAATATGCTATTAGCATGCTATATCATGCTATAGCGTGTTATTAGCGAGACGTTGTACGCTATATTCAGTGAGGTAATTCTCAGTACGCTTTAGCGTGCTATTTTTTTTTCAGTGCCTGAGAATCAGTGCTTTAAGTTGGCACGTAAGCTTACATATTATCTTGAGCGTGTCGGTCAGCTTCTCCGCGAGGTGCTCGCTCTTGGTGACACGGAAGTAGTACTCGGGGTAGTCGTCCTGGGACACGCAGTTTGGTGGGTTAGCCGTGCCGATGGCCAGCACGGCCGCGGGTCCATCAGCACGTTGCAAGCGCCGGATCTCGCGAGCGTTGGCCGTGGTGTTTGCCTTTGCCATGGTGTTGATCGGAGCAGTCACCCACTCTTGTACCTGACCAGGAAGGACAAATTTATTGGAGACGAATATAACTGTTGAATAATACATTACAAAAGGCATTTCTTGCTAGTCGTTGTTGAAGAGACAAATTAATATACAAGTAGGACCTTACTTACTTCACTGGAATGGAGAATGGAGAGGAAAGGAAACGAGGAAGAAGACTGAGCAATGGTTGTGTGAGTCGAGAGATGCGAGGGATGGGAGGAGGAGGTGACCAGTATTTAAAGACCGGCGCAGAGAAGGCTGGCGCGTGAACAGGGGGTGACGTGATGTAGATGTAGCTCAGTGCTCTCCACGTCCAGCAACACCATTGTCAGCCATTATTGATCAGATTTTACGTTATGCTAGTGTAGCAATATAGACCGTTGGATACTCACAGTCGTGCGGCTCTAGTTAATAGATTCAAAATAGGGAAATTTTGGCGTCACATGTGACATTCGATCTTGCAATCTGACAGCCCATATTAAAGGGGCTTGCGGAATGCCCAAGTCAGCCTGACATCCTGACCCCCCACCCCCCCCCCCCCCCCCCCCAAAAAAAACTCACTCTTCACTCCACTCCCACCCAAACCCTTGCCTTCGCTCGCTGCCCACAACCCCGTGATGATCGACAGGAGAATGACCGCGGAGAAGCAATGTGGTTGCTTAGTGGCTACTGTTGAACGTGTCACAACCTCGCCGCGACAACGGATTTGGCGGAATTTCCGGCCCCATCCATTCTTTTGCAGAGACACCACGCCGCAAGGGCTCACCCAGCCGCAACGCCTCACTGTCGCATTTCGCTAGGGTCATTGTGTTCCACCACACCGATGCATGTCAAACAAGAGCCGAACTACTGACTCCTCTGATCTCGAGCGGGAGTCGGAGTGCTCGCGGCTGCCGGAGACCAAGTTCGACAGGGACCTCTGGGAGGTGTTCTGGAACTCACTAATCGACCAGTGGACCTATAGGCTCCAACCGAACGAGCGTTGTCCCCACCACCATCGCAAAGCCGCACGCCTAGTGATCGCCGCCCCAAAGCCACCCGCCAGCATGTAACAAACCGCCAGATGATGCCCGCAATGTAGGCGGTTGGGCCAAAACGACTGACCTGCGATGTCCCGCCGCGATGGTCACTCTCCGCTAGCACAACACATCCGCGCCACGACGCTTCTCTCCTCCTCTGTGTGAGCCTGATAACCTCTCGCCAAGCCGCGAACCTACGCTTGGCCGAGCCGGCCCCACGTTGCTCCTGCGCCCAACAAGATGCATGGTAGGAGCCCTGCCACCCCACCATGCGGGCTTTGCCCGCTGGAACCTTCCGTGCGGAGAGGGGGGGTTAGAGGGAGTGGGCTGGTGGCTGGTGGCTGCTGGGGTTTTCTCCTGCGCCCTCCGGGGAGCAACTCCGGAGTCTTGTACACAAATGTTTCAAGTATGATTTTGAGCTCAGCATTGATCCATGTTTAGGGGAGAAATGTTAAAAGAACCTGTAGAATAGTGACTTTTCATTGTTTTTTCTTCTATCGTTGACACATTCATGAAATAGAAATTTGGAGAAAATTCTGACTAGCTTCTTTTTCCTATCTTTCATGATTGATTATAAAATGTAAAAATTCCACGACACGTCAATAAAATTTCTATTCAAAGAAACAAAGGTTGTGCCTAATACATTCTACTTAATGATAAAAGTTGTTGCGGAACTGTGACTTGACGCCAAGAACGAAACATCTTCCACGATTTCCTGCGAGAAACTAGGGATCTCCTTTCGAAAATTCCATGATAATTTTATTATAACAAAGGTGCATTTGTTTTAATTTCAATTATTTAGTACCTTGCTGATATGTAATAATCTCAGGTGCAAAGCGCTGATACAAGTTACTACTCCCTCCATCCCAAAATCAGCGACATTTATTTTTCTTCTTTTCTTGTTCTTTTTGGCTACGTGTATCCTTGATGCCTTCGGATATCTTGTTGGTACACTATCTTCACAATATTAATATATTTTCTTTCTCGAGAAAGGTGCAGTATGAAGCATATGGAAGGACATGGATGGGTTTTTGAAACAACACACAACTTTTCATCAATGGCTGGGAAAGAGGATTTAAAAACAATTGGACCTCTTTCCGTAAAAAAAAAGAAAGAAGAAGAAGAAGAAGAAGAAAGAAACAACGATTGCACCTCACATTGATGCACAGAGCGTGGATAATATCTCAGTCAGGTAACTGTCTTATGTTCCCCTCAGTGTGCCGATCGAAACCGATTAGCAAGAAATATTTGTCCATGAAAGAAATATGAGTATATATCCTTTGAAAGAGACCAAGACCACTGCCTGCCAATTGTTGACGGGTGCATGGTTCCTTTATCCGTTGCAGCTATCTGTATATATCGACTATTCATAGCAATGCTTGTCCATCCGTCTCGTTTAATACCCGTCCGCGTTGGGTGACCACCTGCTGCCAACAGGGTTTGATTAGGGTTAGCATTAGCACTCGTTAACCATATCCATTTCTCATTATCATTACAGATTAATTAATAGTTTTGTTTTTAGCAGAAATTAATAGTTACGCACGTGGCAGTGCTTAGCATCCATGCTACACACGCGTGTGCATAAATTAGGCCTCCATTGTAAACAAAAATCTCGACTGGCTGATGCAATGATTTTATTTTTTCGTGTAATGTTTTCTCTAAGTGCATGGAGGATATGGAAGCGAGCAAATGGGCTTCCAAACCTTTGCTGCATCTTCAGTAGGGTAATATAAGAAAACTCTGCTTAGTATTATCGTGCGTCTATCTGTCTATCCGCATTTGCATGCTATTAATGGCATGAAATAATGCCTATCGTGACAGAAACAACTACCCATTTGTCGCAGTTATTGTATTGGACCACCTTTCCAACTTGGTCCATTTTTGGTAAGCTGGCTCACTCATCTACTCCGACAAAGGGATTGAATGATGGCAGTCGCCATACGTTTACGGGTACACTTACATTAAGTACACTATCTGAATCGCCCTGTTTACCGAGTGTTGGAATCGTTACCGAGTATATTTTGTCAAAGACACAATAAATCCTATACCCAAAATCAAGTGATAGCGAAAACATCCGGTAAATGCAAAACACTTGGTATAGCCGGTCGAGGAAGCGGATTTGTAGCACCCGGGTGCTCCACACCTCTATACGAACTTTTCAAAAAAGATGCCGACATAATTGAAAAAAATCTAGGATTTTGGGATATCAAATCTGGCACCACCATTTTTAGTCACGACCGTGTTAGTCTCCGAGACTAAAGGGGCTCCACGTGGCCGCTATGGATCGCCCAGGCAGGAGGACCTTTAGTTCCGGTTGGTAACGCCAACCAGGACTAAAATGCATCCACGCTTCAGCAGCTGCCAAGCGCTGGGGTTTTTGTTTTTGTTTTTGAAAGGAGGGGTTTAGGGGTTTTGGATGGCTTAGGAGTTTCATGTTGTGCTAGCTAGCTACTACATATATATAGAGAGAAGTTACCTCTCTTTCTCCGTGCTTGGTCGACGCTAACTACTACATATAGAGAGAACTCGACGCTAGCTAGTAAGCAAGGAAGAAACCATTAATTACACAACATCGTCATGATCAATATATAGAGAGAAGTGACCTCTTTTTCTCCGTGCTTGTTGGTCGAACAACAAGCTTTTCGTATATCTATTCGACGCTACTACATATAGTACACGTTGATGCATATATACAGTATAACATCTCTTACGATCCCTAACATCATCTACCAAAATTGCATTGCAATTCCTGATGTATTCTCCGTCTTTACGTATGACATGGTCAACAAAGAGTCCCACCAATTCCTCTTGAATTGCTCGTATGCGATCATTTGATAGGAGTTCGTCCCACTTCCGCCAGATCTACTTTAAAGAAGGGGGTCCATATATCAACCAAATTGCTGGTAATAAAATAAAATTGTGAATATCGTTTACGTACTTCAAATTGTTGGTCAAATAAGCCCCGCTCAGAGGTCGAGTGGCGCATGAACTTGCAAACGTAGTATCCACATAAATAATTCTCAGGTGCCCGCCACACGCACTTTATGAGAATAGTGTTCAATCAAAATGATAATCAAGCATGATAATGGTATTGATGACACTAGAATCAATGAGAGATGCGTGGAACTAGCTAGTACTACTTACTTTGGGGTGTGAAAATCGTGGCTCGTTTTTCTCTAGACCCGGTACCATTCTGGTGAACTTTTTCCAAACCCTGCCCGGCAAAGAAAATGATTACTTGATATCAGGAAATGAACGAAAGTTGCCGATATGTTGCGATAACGATTGAACTTACTTCTGGGGCATTTCACTCATGTCCGCCCACTCCTTTTGCTCTTTACGTCTCGAGTCCAAGACGGTTACTAGTCCCGCGTCAAGCTTAATGGATAGCAGAATAGTGAAACCTGCACAGGCAAAACTCATCAATTACAGTACTTAACCTCGAGCAAGCGAAACAGAATATGCACAAGACAGTAATTAACACTAACTTGAAGTTGTAAGGAAAGAGTATTTCCCTTTTGTTTTGATGTCGAAGTAACGCGTTTAGCAAGTTTTCCTCAGTATCGTCGGGTCTCTTTTGTACCGAATATTCATTTATGGTATTTGCGCTACTGAACCCAACGTCATAGATTCGTTTTCTTTTGCATTCGACGGTCTTCAATCTGCATAATGTAGTGAGGATAATTATATATACATGCAATGAACGAGCTGGGCTAGAGATTTAGTTACAGTAATTATACTTGCAGACAATAGCAAGTAATGACAGTTTTGTCGAGGGCCTCTTGATTGTATAATTGAAACAATTCTTCAAATTGAACGTACATCAGGTCGACTCCAATGAAGTAGTGCTCATCTTTAATTCGCAGCAAGATATTGTCGGTCCCATCCTTGTAGGTTTCCATGTACTAGTAATGTAATCTTCGCATCATCGTTGATAGATGCGTGAGCTGCTCAGGTTTGACGAGAGGCTTCCCATGCTCGTATCTAAAGGGTGCTACTACCTCAGCCATTTTGAACTGTACATAATCGGGTAAGTAATCACCAAGAGTGGTACCGGGCGTACCCCTGTCGATACATTAGCGATATCGCTAAACACCTTGAGTGGGGGGCAGGATTGCTTTTCCTAGTCGTCAAGCTGGGAAATAGTTTTCCCACTTCGTCGTCTTGTACCACTGTTAGTACTTTCCGACCGCTCTGCTGCATCAAATGTCCTTTCAATAATGTGGTCATAGTTTGATAGCGGCGAAGGCGATGGTGGTCGCTTAAGTGTATGGAGAGTGCAGTCCAGTTTTACCGTATCTATTTTCTCCTTTGGAGGTGGACGTCTCCGTTCAAAACAGACCTTCACATCAGAAGCCACGATGTCCTTGATTTCGTCGTCAGTCCTCTTATATGGTAACTTGGGAGGAGTCTTCAAGCTTGGACCAACTCTGAATTTCTTCCCTATTGTACTGCTAGCCGCCGGAGCGGCGGCGGCTCTCTTCCGCCGCTATTGCTGAGGCAGCAGAGTCCGCTGATGTGGCAGAGGAGGCGGAGTCCGCTGACACAGCAAAGAGGCAGCGGAGACGGCTGACGTGCTGGAGACGACTGAGGTAGCGGAGATAGCAGAGCTGGAGTGTGTGGAGTCTGCTGAGGGGCCTCCTCCGGCTGAGTCTACTGAGGCGGCGTCCAGTTTGGAAGTAAGATGTTTTCCTTTCTCCATAGACAGGTAGTCCTTATGGCATTTTCCAGATGAATCTACCCTTCATCTGTAGGGTAGTCAAGCTCCAGCTCCTCAAATCCGTTCATTATTTCATCCACCCCGACAATAGCAAAGCCATCTAGGACCGGAGCGAAATGGAAAGCTGCATCAGGTCGAGGAGGTAAGACATAGTCGACTACAACCTTCAAGGTTAGGTTATGGTATTTCATAATTAGCTGACAATGTTCATTCTCCGTGATACTATCCACGGGGTAGCAAGGAGCTGCGATACTAGGTTGAACGAGCTCCGTGGAAGTCGCACTGCTTTTTCGCTGAGATGGTGGGGTAGCTTCATGGGGAGTATCGAATGAAGGATCTTCATGCTGCTGAGATGGTGGGCCGGTAGCTCATTGACTCTCAAGTTCCTGTAGTTTCTCTAATCATTGTTCCACATTATGCATTTGGTCTGCTTCCTCTTTCTTCTTTCTCCCTTGGCTTCTATAAGTGGCACTGCTGTCCAGAAACCCATACTTCCATGGAACGGAGCCTGATGTGCCTCGTGTTCGTCCAGGGTGTTCAGGATTCCCTAGGGCTTTTGACAGGTCATCCTTGTCTCTGTCGGGATGGAACCTCCCTTCCTGCACTTCCTGGTTGCTTCCCGAATCTTTTTGACGGTTATTTCAAGTTGAGCTTTCATGTAAACACATTTCCCCAATTCTGGGTCCAAAGTTCCCCCAACTCCGAAGAACCAAGTCCTTGCCTAATCGGGCCAGTTCAATGTCTCTAGTTGGACCCCTTTAACAAGCAGATCTTTCTCAGCTTTGCCCCACATAGGCCGGGATTTGTTGTAGCCACCTGACCCCGTAAAATGGTGATCCTTCTTCTTTGCAGCATTTAATTGGCTTATTTGTCTTTGACCTTTTCTTTGCTTTCTCCGATTTCTTGTACGCCACAAATGCGGGTCAGTGATCTTTTATCTTCGCATATTGACCTTTGAATTTTGGAGTCTCGTCTTTGTCGACAAACTTGTTCAATTTTTTCTTCCACGTCTTGAATAGTTTTGCCGTCTTCTTAAGAGCCCACGACTTGACTTGTCGCTGTATAACTGGGTTATTCGGATCCTCCTCTGCCGGTAGGCTGAAATTTGTCATCATCGAGTTCCAAAGCTCATCTTTCTGTCTATCATCGACATAAGGAACTTCCGGGTCCTTCTTATTCCATTCTTGGATGCTGATCGGGACGCTGTCCCTAACAACA
Organism: Triticum timopheevii; assembly: GCA_963921465.1. Classification (NCBI taxonomy): domain Eukaryota; kingdom Viridiplantae; phylum Streptophyta; class Magnoliopsida; order Poales; family Poaceae; genus Triticum; species Triticum timopheevii. The sequence goes on from OY997274.1 coordinate 73,794,316, forward strand.
ACTCCGCACTGATGTACAAATTTGTCTTTGGTCCGTTTGGGAGCAATCAGTTCGCCATCTGGAGCAACTACTTCGATCGTGAATCTTTCATCTTGGCCCAAAATTTTCTTTGGTCCTCATCTCCTTACAGAAATTTGGCTCGATTCAGAGGGCTAAAAGAAGAAAGAAGCGTTAATATATGCACTGCATCTAATCAGCAGAGGCTTAATTAATATATTATATGTATATATACACACACACGCACGCGCACACACACACACACACACATAAACACTATTCTGATCACGGGATCAAAATATTATTCTGATCACGGGTTGAACTTCCCGAGTTACACAACCTGAACTTACCTCTGTAGGAACCGCGACCTTCAGGCTATCTTCGCAACCGTATCTCCCCGTGTGAATTATTCTGGTCAGTTGTGTTCTATGTCGTGTGATACATCTCCAACGTATCTACTTTTCCAAACACTTTTGCCCTTGTTTTGGACTCTAACTTGCATGATTTGAATGAAACTAACCCAGATTTACGCTGTTTTCAGTAGAACTGCCATAATGTTGTTTTATGTGTAGAAAAGAAAAGTTCCCGGAATGTCCTGAAAATCCACAGAGGCACTTTTTGGAATTAATAATAATTTCTGGGCAAAAGAAATATAACAGGGGGCCCAGGACCTGTCCACAAGACAGGGGGGTGCGCCCCCCTGTAGGGCGCGCCCCCCTTGGACCTCCACCGACGTCAACTCCAACTCCATATATTCACGTTCGGGGAGAAAAAAATCGGAGAGAAAGTTTCATCGCGTTTTACGACACGGAGCCTCCGCCAAGCCCCAATCTCTCTCAGGAGGGCTGATCTGGAGTCCGTTCGGGGCTCCGGAGAGGGGGATTCGTCGCCGTCGTCATCATCAACCATACTCCATCACCAATTTCATGATGCTCACCTCCGTGCGTGAGGAATTCCATCGTAGGCTTGTTGGACGGTGATGGGTTGGATGAGATTTACCATGTAATCAAGTTAGTTTTGTTAGGGTTTGATCCCTAGTATCCACTATGTTCTGAGATTGATGTTGTTATGACTTTGTTATGCTTAATGCTTCTCACTAGGGCCCGAGTGCCATGATTTCAGATCTGAGCCTATTATGTTTTCATGAATATATGTGTGTTCTTGATCCTATCTTGCAAGTCTATAGTCACCTATTATGTGTTATGATCCGACAACCCCGAAGTGACAATAATCGGGATACTTCTCGGTAATGACTGTAGTTTGAGGAGTTCATGTATTCACTACATGCTAATGCTTTGTTCCGGTTCTCTATTAAAAGGAGGCCTTAATATCCCTTAGTTTCCGTAAGGACCCCGCTGCAACGGGTGAGTAGGACAAAAGATGCCATGCAAGTTCTTTTCCATAAGCACGTATGACTATTTACGGAATACATGCCTACATTACATTGATGAATTGGAGCTAGTTCTGTGTCACCCTATGTTATAGCTATTACATGAGGAATCACATCCGGCATAGTTATCCATCACGGATCCATTGCCTACGAGCTTTTCACATATTGTTCTTCGCTTATTTACTTTTCCGTTGCTACTGTTACAACTACTACAAAAACCCCAAAACATTTATCTTTACTTTTGCTACCGTTACCTTTATTATCATACCACTTTTGCTACTAAATACTTTGCTGCAGATATTAAGTTATCCAGGTGTGGTTGAATTGACAACTCAACTGCTAATACTCAAGAATATTCTTGGGCTCCCCTTGTGTCGAATCAATAAATTTGGGTTGAATACTTTACCCTCGAAAGCTGTTGCGATCCCCTACACTTGTGGGTTATCAAGACCAATTTCTGGCGCTGTTGCCGGGGAGCATAGCTCTATTCTCTGAGTCACTTGGGATTTATATCTGTTGATCACTATGAAGAACTTCAAAGACGCTGAAACCAAGATTTTGCCCTCAACTACGAGGGGAGGTAAGGAACTGCCATCTAGCTCCGCACTAGATTCTCCTTCCGTTATTAGTAGGCTTGCGACACCTAAACCTGCTACTGCTATGAATTCTGATATGTCGCATGTTATTGATGATGCCACTTCTGCTAGGCATGATGAAACTACTTCTGTGCGTGATACTACTTTGCCATTAGGTGAATTTCTTGATGAACAACTTGCTAGAGTTAGGGGGAATGAAATTACTGAAGATCCTATTACTGATGATAGTGATGATGAAGGTTCCCCGAATGATTATGTATTACCTGTTGTTCCTAAGGGTTATGTTATGAATGAAGAAGCTGCTAGGGAAATTTTTGCTTGCAATGATATAAATGATCTTAAGAAATTATTAGCTAAATGGAAGCAGCAGTCTCTTAATGCTAGAATGAAACCCGATCCTGCTTTTGCTACTTCACCTATCTGTGTTACTGATAAGGATTATGAATTCTCTGTTGATCCTGAAATTATTACTTTAGTTGAATCTAATCCTTTTTATGGCCTCGAATCTGAAACTGTTGTGGCACATCTTACCAAGTTGAATGATATAGCTACCATGTTTACTAATGACGAGAAGTCTCGCTATTAATTTATATATCCTGAAGATATTTCCATTCTCATTAAAGGGTGATGCTAAGACTTGGTATAATTCACTTGCTCCTGGTTGTGTGCGTAGTCCCCAGGATATGATTTATTACTTCTCTGCTAAATATTTCCCTGCTCATAAGAAACAGGCTGCTTTGCGGGAAATATATAATTTTGTGCAAATCAAAGAAGAGAGTCTCCCACAAGCTTGGGGGAGGCTTCTCCGGTTACTTAATGCTTTGCCTGATCATCCTCTTAAGAAAAATGAAATACTTGATATCTTTTATAATGGACTAACCAATGCTTCCAAGGACTACTTGGATAGTTGTGCTGGTTTTGTTTTCAGGGAAAGAACAATCGACGAAGCTGAAATATTATTGAATAATATGTTGACTAATGAAAATAATTGGACTCTTCCCGAGCCAATTTCTGAAGTAATTCCTGAACCAATTGAGCCAACTCCTGAGCCTATCCCTAAACCCACTCCGAAGAAGAGAGGTGTTTTATTTCTCAGTCCTGAATATATGCAAGAGGCAAAGAAATCAATGAAAGAAAAAGGTATTAAAGCTGAAGATGTTAAGAATTTACCACCTATTGAAGAAATACATGGTCTTAATATACCGCCTGTTGAAGAACCATATTGTCTTGATAACCCGACACAGGTAGTAAAGGTAAATTCTCTCTATAGATATGATAAAGTTGAAATACCCTCTACTAAATTTCATAGCCCATGCTTAGATGAATTTGATGACTTTATGGCTAGACAAGAAAGTTTTAATGCTTATGTTGGTAGAGAGTTAAAGAATAATGCTTTCGAGATAGGACGCGTAAGTGATAATCTGGCTAGAGTTAAAGATGAACTTCACCACGTTAGCAAATATGCTTCTATGGTTGCTACTCAAGTTGAGCAGGTACTTAAAGCTCAAAATGATTTGCTTGATGAATTAAATAATAAAAATGACTTTGCTGTTACAGTGGCTACTAGAACTGGTAGAATGACTCAGGAACCTTTGTATCCTGAAGGCCACCCTAAGAGAATCGAGCAAGATTCTCAGAGAAATTATTTAGAGGCACCTAGTTCTTCTAAAAAGAAGAAAAAGAAAGATGATAGGACTTTGCATGCTTCTAGTGAACCTGTCATAGACACACCTGAGAATCCCAATGATATTTCTATTTCTGATGCTGAAACACAATCAGGTGATGAGCATGAACCTAATGATAATGTTAATGATAATGTTCATGTTGATGCTCAACCTAGCAAAAACAATGATGTAGAGATTGAACCTGCTGTTGATCTTGATAACCCACAATCAAAGAATCAACGTTATGATAAGAGAGATTTGGTTGCTAGGAAGCACGGTAGAGAAAGAGAACCATGGTTTCAGAAACCCATGCCCTTTCCTCCTAAACCATCCAAGTCAAAGGATGATGAGGATTTTGAGCGCTTTGCTGAAATGATTAGACCTATTTTCTTACGTATGCACTTAACCGATATGCTTAAAGTAAATCCTTATGCTAAGTATATGAAGGATATCATCACAAACTAAAGAAAGATACCGGAAGCTGAAATTTCCACCATGCTTGCTAAATACACTTTTAAGGGTGGAATACCAAAGAAACTTGGAGATCCGGGTGTACCAACTATACCATGCTCTATTAAAAGAAATTATGTTAGAATTGCTTTATGTGATCTTGGAGCCGGTTTTAGTGTTATGCCTCTCTCTTTATATCGTAGACTTTAATTGAATAAGTTAACACCTACTGAAATATCTTTGCAAATGGCTGATAAATCAACTACTATACCTATCGGTATTTGTGAGGACGTGGCTGTTGTGGTTGCAAATGTCACTATCTTAACGGACTTTGTTATTCTTGATATTCCCGAGGACGATAGTATGCCTATTATCCTTGGTAGACCTTTTCTTAATACTGCAGGGGCTGTTATTGATTGCAACAAAGGCAATGCCACTTTTCATGTTAATGGTAATGAGCATACGGTACACTTTCCGAGGAAACAATCTCAAGTTCATAGCATCAATTCAATTGAAAAAGTTCCAACTATCATTTTTGGTGGTTTTGAATTTCCTCTTCCTACTGTCAAGAAAAAGTATGATATTCTTATTGTTGGGGATTTTCATATCCCCGTTGAGGTAACTTAGTGTTATTCGAAATTTCTCCGGTTCCGTGTTATTCGGAGTGAGTTTGTTAACAAGACTTGATCAACCTTGTTAGTGGATTCATTTTGATGATCAAGAGATGGATGAAACTAGAAGGCACAACCTTCTGTACCTTTTTTTTTACTTTCTGTTATTTAGAATAAATAAAGCAAAAATAGTATTATCTGTCTGTTTTCTGAATTATCCGTGCATTAAAAAATAGTTTGAAAATAAAAGTGCTCCAAATGCCCTGCAAATTTAGTATGAGTTTTTCTTGAATATTTGAGGATTTTAGGCACTGAAAACACTGCAGGAGGGGCAAGCACTAGGCCAGGAGAGAGGAGGGCGCGCCCCCCTGTCTCGTGGGCCCTTGTGGGCCCCCTCCACTTATGCCAGCACCCACACACTTCATCTTCTACCCAAAAAAATCCCCATCAAGCTCAAGCACGAGTTCTAGATCGTTTTGCTGCGATTTTCGATCTCTTAGCTTAAAGCTCCATTCACAAAACTGCTTTGGGAGATTGTTGCTTGGTATGTGACTCCTCCATTGGTCCAATTAGTTTTTGTTCTAGTGCTTTATTCATTGCAACTTTTTGCTGCTTAGGTGACCATGTTCTTGAGCTTGCATGTTAAATTTTTGAGGTCCCAAGCAATTCTATTGCATGATATAGGATCTACGCACTTGTAGGAGTGGTTGCTATCAATTTTGTTAGGTTTATTCACTTTTATTTTGAAGTTACTAAAATTTCAGAAATTTTCAGAAAATGTTAAGGAGGCTCTTTAAAGGCTCTTCTATCCAAAGCTCTCAGAAAAAACAAGCCAAAGAGAAGGAAAAGGCCAAGTATAATCTTCCTCGCTTAGCGGAAGTACGGTCATGTGAATGGCCATGCGAGGATTTCTTGAAAGAAGCCGGAATTCATGAAGACTTTTATGCTTTAATCGAGACTGCAGGCCTCACCGGTGTTATCAACGACCTATAGGCTCCAACCGAACGAGCGTTGTCCCCACCACCATCGCAAAGCCGCACGCCTAGTGATCGCCGCCCCAAAGCCACCCGCCAGCATGTAACAAACTGCCAGATGATGCCCGCAATGTAGGCGGTTGGGCCAAAACGACTGACCTGCGATGTCCCGCCGCGATGGTCACTCTCCGCTAGCACAACACATCCGCGCCACGACGCTTCTCTCCTCCTCTGTGTGAGCCTGATAACCTCTCGCCAAGCCGCGAACCTACGCTTGGCCGAGCCGGCCCCACGTTGCTCCTGCGCCCAACAAGATGCATGGTAGGAGCCCTGCCACCCCACCATGCGGGCTTTGCCCGCTGGAACCTTCCGTGCGGAGAGGGGGGGTTAGAGGGAGTGGGCTGGTGGCTGGTGGCTGCTGGGGTTTTCTCCTGCGCCCTCCGGGGAGCAACTCCGGAGTCTTGTACACAAATGTTTCAAGTATGATTTTGAGCTCAGCATTGATCCATGTTTAGGGGAGAAATGTTAAAAGAACCTGTAGAATAGTGACTTTTCATTGTTTTTTCTTCTATCGTTGACACATTCATGAAATAGAAATTTGGAGAAAATTCTGACTAGCTTCTTTTTCCTATCTTTCATGATTGATTATAAAAAGTAAAAATTCCACGACACGTCAATAAAATTTCTATTCAAAGAAACAAAGGTTGTGCCTAATACATTCTACTTAATGATAAAAGTTGTTGCGGAACTGTGACTTGACGCCAAGAACGAAACATCTTCCACGATTTCCTGCGAGAAACTAGGGATCTCCTTTCGAAAATTCCATGATAATTTTATTATAACAAAGGTGCATTTGTTTTAATTTCAATTATTTAGTACCTTGCTGATATGTAATAATCTCAGGTGCAAAGCGCTGATACAAGTTACTACTCCCTCCATCCCAAAATCAGCGACATTTATTTTTCTTCTTTTCTTGTTCTTTTTGGCTACGTGTATCCTTGATGCCTTCGGATATCTTGTTGGTACACTATCTTCACAATATTAATATATTTTCTTTCTCGAGAAAGGTGCAGTATGAAGCATATGGAAGGACATGGATGGGTTTTTGAAACAACACACAACTTTTCATCAATGGCTGGGAAAGAGGATTTAAAAACAATTGCACCTCTTTCCGTAAAAAAAAAGAAAGAAGAAGAAGAAGAAGAAGAAAGAAACAACGATTGCACCTCACATTGATGCACAGAGCGTGGATAATATCTCAGTCAGGTAACTGTCTTATGTTCCCCTCAGTGTGCCGATCGAAACCGATTAGCAAGAAATATTTGTCCATGAAAGAAATATGAGTATATATCCTTTGAAAGAGACCAAGACCACTGCCTGCCAATTGTTGACGGGTGCATGGTTCCTTTATCCGTTGCAGCTATCTGTATATATCGACTATTCATAGCAATGCTTGTCCATCCGTCTCGTTTAATACCCGTCCGCGTTGGGTGACCACCTGCTGCCAACAGGGTTTGATTAGGGTTAGCATTAGCACTCGTTAACCATATCCATTTCTCATTATCATTACAGATTAATTAATAGTTTTGTTTTTAGCAGAAATTAATAGTTACGCACGTGGCAGTGCTTAGCATCCATGCTACACACGCGTGTGCATAAATTAGGCCTCCATTGTAAACAAAAATCTCGACTGGCTGATGCAATGATTTTATTTTTTCGTGTAATGTTTTCTCTAAGTGCATGGAGGATATGGAAGCGAGCAAATGGGCTTCCAAACCTTTGCTGCATCTTCAGTAGGGTAATATAAGAAAACTCTGCTTAGTATTATCGTGCGTCTATCTGTCTATCCGCATTTGCATGCTATTAATGGCATGAAATAATGCCTATCGTGACAGAAACAACTACCCATTTGTCGCAGTTATTGTATTGGACCACCTTTCCAACTTGGTCCATTTTTGGTAAGCTGGCTCACTCATCTACTCCGACAAAGGGATTGAATGATGGCAGTCGCCATACGTTTACGGGTACACTTACATTAAGTACACTATCTGAATCGCCCTGTTTACCGAGTGTTGGAATCGTTACCGAGTATATTTTGTCAAAGACACAATAAATCCTATACCCAAAATCAAGTGATAGCGAAAACATCCGGTAAATGCAAAACACTTGGTATAGCCGGTCGAGGAAGCGGATTTGTAGCACCCGGGTGCTCCACACCTCTATACGAACTTTTCAAAAAAGATGCCGACATAATTGAAAAAAATCTAGGATTTTGGGATATCAAATCTGGCACCACCATTTTTAGTCACGACCGTGTTAGTCTCCGAGACTAAAGGGGCTCCACGTGGCCGCTATGGATCGCCCAGGCAGGAGGACCTTTAGTTCCGGTTGGTAACGCCAACCAGGACTAAAATGCATCCACGCTTCAGCAGCTGCCAAGCGCTGGGGTTTTTGTTTTTGTTTTTGAAAGGAGGGGTTTAGGGGTTTTGGATGGCTTAGGAGTTTCATGTTGTGCTAGCTAGCTACTACATATATATAGAGAGAAGTTACCTCTCTTTCTCCGTGCTTGGTCGACGCTAACTACTACATATAGAGAGAACTCGACGCTAGCTAGTAAGCAAGGAAGAAACCATTAATTACACAACATCGTCATGATCAATATATAGAGAGAAGTGACCTCTTTTTCTCCGTGCTTGTTGGTCGAACAACAAGCTTTTCGTATATCTATTCGACGCTACTACATATAGTACACGTTGATGCATATATACAGTATAACATCTCTTACGATCCCTAACATCATCTACCAAAATTGCATTGCAATTCCTGATGTATTCTCCGTCTTTACGTATGACATGGTCAACAAAGAGTCCCACCAATTCCTCTTGAATTGCTCGTATGCGATCATTTGATAGGAGTTCGTCCCACTTCCGCCAGATCTACTTTAAAGAAGGGGGTCCATATATCAACCAAATTGCTGGTAATAAAATAAAATTGTGAATATCGTTTACGTACTTCAAATTGTTGGTCAAATAAGCCCCGCTCAGAGGTCGAGTGGCGCATGAACTTGCAAACGTAGTATCCACATAAATAATTCTCAGGTGCCCGCCACACGCACTTTATGAGAATAGTGTTCAATCAAAATGATAATCAAGCATGATAATGGTATTGATGACACTAGAATCAATGAGAGATGCGTGGAACTAGCTAGTACTACTTACTTTGGGGTGTGAAAATCGTGGCTCGTTTTTCTCTAGACCCGGTACCATTCTGGTGAACTTTTTCCAAACCCTGCCCGGCAAAGAAAATGATTACTTGATATCAGGAAATGAACGAAAGTTGCCGATATGGTGCGATAACGATTGAACTTACTTCTGGGGCATTTCACTCATGTCCGCCCACTCCTTTTGCTCTTTACGTATCGAGTCCAAGACGGTTACTAGTCCCGCGTCAAGCTTAATGGATAGCAGAATAGTGAAACCTGCACAGGCAAAACTCATCAATTACAGTACTTAACCTCGAGCAAGCGAAACAGAATATGCACAAGACAGTAATTAACACTAACTTGAAGTTGTAAGGAAAGAGTATTTCCCTTTTGTTTTGATGTCGAAGTAACGCGTTTAGCAAGTTTTCCTCAGTATCGTCGGGTCTCTTTTGTACCGAATATTCATTTATGGTATTTGCGCTACTGAACCCAACGTCATAGATTCGTTTTCTTTTGCATTCGACGGTCTTCAATCTGCATAATGTAGTGAGGATAATTATATATACATGCAATGAACGAGCTGGGCTAGAGATTTAGTTACAGTAATTATACTTGCAGACAATAGCAAGTAATGACAGTTTTGTCGAGGGCCTCTTGATTGTATAATTGAAACAATTCTTCAAATTGAACGTACATCAGGTCGACTCCAATGAAGTAGTGCTCATCTTTAATTCGCAGCAAGATATTGTCGGTCCCATCCTTGTAGGTTTCCATGTACTAGTAATGTAATCTTCGCATCATCGTTGATAGATGCGTGAGCTGCTCAGGTTTGACGAGAGGCTTCCCATGCTCGTATCTAAAGGGTGCTACTACCTCAGCCATTTTGAACTGTACATAATCGGGTAAGTAATCACCAAGAGTGGTACCGGGCGTACCCCTGTCGATACATTAGCGATATCGCTAAACACCTTGAGTGGGGGGCAGGATTGCTTTTCCTGGTCGTCAAGCTGGGAAATTGTTTTCCCACTTCGTCGTCTTGTACCACTGTTAGTACTTTCCGACCGCTCTGCTGCATCAAATGTCCTTTCAATAATGTGGTCATAGTTTGATAGCGGCGAAGGCGATGGTGGTCGCTTAAGTGTATGGAGAGTGCAGTCCAGTTTTACCGTATCTATTTTCTCCTTTGGAGGTGGACGTTTCCGTTCAAAACAGACCTTCACATCAGAAGCCACGATGTCCTTGATTTCGTCGTCAGTCCTCTTATATGGTAACTTAGGAGGAGTCTTGAGGCTTGGACCAACTCTGAATTTCTTCCCTATTGTACTGCTAGCCGCCGGAGCGGCGGCGGCTCTCTTCCGCCGCTATTGCTGAGGCAGCAGAGTCCGCTGATGCGGCAGAGGAGGCGGAGTCCGCTGACGCAGCAAAGAGGCAGCGGAGATGGCTGACGTGCTGGAGACGACTGAGGTAGCGGAGATAGCAGAGCTGGAGTGTGTGGAGTCTGCTGAGGGGCCTCCTCCGGCTGAGTCTACTAAGGCGGCGTCCAGTTTGGAAGTAAGATGTTTTCCTTTCTCCATAGACAGGTAGTCCTTATGGCATTTTCCAGATGAATCTACCCTTCATCTGTAGGGTAGTCAAGCTCCAGCTCCTCAAATCCGTTCATTATTTCATCCACCCCGACAATAGCAAAGCCATCTAGGACCGGAGCGAAATGGAAAGCTGCATCAGGTCGAGGAGGTAAGACATAGTCGACTACAACCTTCAAGGTTAGGTTATGGTATTTCATAATTAGCTGACAATGTTCATTCTCCGTGATACTATCCACGGGGTAGCAAGGAGCTGCGATACTAGGTTGAACGAGCTCCGTGGAAGCCGCACTGCTTTTTCGCTGAGATGGTGGGGTAGCTTCATGGGGAGTATCGAATGAAGGATCTTCGTGCTGCTGAGATGGTGGGCCGGTAGCTCATTGACTCTCAAGTTCCTGTAGTTTCTCTAATCATTGTTCCACATTATGCATTTGGTCTGCTTCCTCTTTCTTCTTTCTCCCTTGGCTTCTATAAGTGGCACTGCTGTCCAGAAACCCATACTTCCATGGAACGGAGCCTGATGTGCCTCGTGTTCGTCCAGGGTGTTCAGGATTCCCTAGGGCTTTTGACAGGTCGTCCTTGTCTCTGTCGGGATGGAACCTCCCTTCCTGCACTTCCTGGTTGCTTCCCGAATCTTTTTGACGGTTATTTCAAGTTGAGCTTTCATGTAAACACATTTCCCCAATTCTGGGTCCAAAGTTCCCCCAACCCCGAAGAACCAAGTCCTTGCCTAATCGGGCCAGTTCAATGTCTCTAGTTGGACCCCTTTAACAAGCAAATCTTTCTCAGCTTTGCCCCACATAGGCCGGGATTTGTTGTAGCCACCTGACCCCGTAAAATGGTGATCCTTCTTCTTTGCAGCATTTAATTGGCTTATTTGTCTTTGACCTTTTCTTTGCTTTCTCCGATTTCTTGTACGCCACAAATGCGGGTCAGTGATCTTTTATCTTCGCATATTGACCTTTGAATTTTGGAGTCTCGTCTTTGTCGACAAACTTGTTCAATTTTTTCTTCCACGTCTTGAATAGTTTTGCCGTCTTCTTAAGAGCCCACGACTTGACTTGTCGCTGTATAACTGGGTTATTCGGATCCTCCTCTGCCGGTAGGCTGAAATTTGTCATCATTGAGTTCCAAAGCTCATCTTTCTGTCTATCATCGACATAAGGAACTTCCGGGTCCTTCTTATTCCATTCTTGGATGCTGATCGGGACGCTGTCCCTAACAACAACTCCGCACTGATGTACAAATTTGTCTTTGGTCCGTTTGGGAGCAATCAGTTCGCCATCTGGAGCAACTACTTCGATCGTGAATCTTTCATCTTGGCCCAAAATTTTCTTTGGTCCTCATCTCCTTACAGAAATTTGGCTCGATTCGGAGGGCTAAAAGAAGAAAGAAGCGTTAATATATGCACTGCATCTAATCAGCAGAGGCTTAATTAATATATTATATGTATATATACACACACACGCACGCACACACACACACACACACACACACACACACACACACACATAAACACTATTCTGATCACGGGATCAAAATATTATTCTGATCACGGGTTGAACTTCCCGAGTTACACAACCTGAACTTACCTCTATAGGAACCGCGACCTTCAGGCTATCTTCGCAACCGTATCTCCCCGTGTGAATTATTCTGGTCAGTTGTGTTCTATGTCGTGTGATACATCTCCAACGTATCTACTTTTCCAAACACTTTTGCCCTTGTTTTGGACTCTAACTTGCATGATTTGAATGAAACTAACCCAGATTTACGCTGTTTTCAGCAGAACTGCCATAATGTTGTTTTATGTGTAGAAAAGAAAAGTTCCCGGAATGTCCTGAAAATCCACAGAGGCACTTTTTGGAATTAATAATAACTTCTGGGCAAAAGAAATATAACAGGGGGGCCAGGACCTGTCCACGAGACAGGGGGGTGCGCCCCCCTGTAGGGCGCGCCCCCCTATCTTATGGGCCCCCTTGGACCTCCACCGACGTCAACTCCAACTCCATATATTCACGTTCGGGGAGAAAAAAATCGGAGAGAAAGTTTCATCGCGTTTTACGACACAGAGCCTCCACCAAGCCCCAATCTCTCTCAGGAGGGCTGATCTGGAGTCCGTTCGGGGCTCCGGAGAGGGGGATTCGTCGCCGTCGTCATCATCAACCATACTCCATCACCAATTTCATGATGCTCACCTCCGTGCGTGAGGAATTCCATCGTAGGCTTGTTGGACGGTGATGGGTTGGATGAGATTTACCATGTAATCAAGTTAGTTTTGTTAGGGTTTGATCCCTAGTATCCACTATGTTCTGAGATTGATGTTGCTATGACTTTGTTATGCTTAATGCTTCTCACTAGGGCCCGAGTGCCATGATTTCAGATCTGAGCCTATTATGTTTTCATGAATATATGTGTGTTCTTGATCCTATCTTGCAAGTCTATAGTCACCTATTATGTGTTATGATCCGACAACCCCGAAGTGACAATAATCGGGATACTTCTCGGTGATGACTGTAGTTTGAGGAGTTCATGTATTCACTACATGCTAATGCTTTGTTCCGGTTCTCTATTAAAAGGAGGCCTTAATATCCCTTAGTTTCCGTAAGGACCCCGCTGCAACGGGTGAGTAGGACAAAAGATGCCATGCAAGTTCTTTTCCATAAGCACGTATGACTATTTACGAAATACATGCCTACATTACATTGATGAATTGGAGCTAGTTCTGTGTCACCCTATGTTATAGCTATTACATGAGGAATCACATCCGGCATAGTTATCCATCACGGATCCATTGCCTACGAGCTTTTCACATATTGTTCTTCGCTTATTTACTTTTCCGTTGCTACTGTTACAACTACTACAAAAACCCCAAAACATTTATCTTTACTTTTGCTACCGTTACCTTTATTATCATACCACTTTTGCTACTAAATACTTTGCTGCAGATATTAAGTTATCCAGGTGTGGTTGAATTGACAACTCAACTGCTAATACTCAAGAATATTCTTGGGCTCCCCTTGTGTCGAATCAATAAATTTGGGTTGAATACTTTACCCTCGAAAGCTGTTGCGATCCCCTACACTTGTGGGTTATCAAGACCAATTTCTGGCGCTGTTGCCGGGGAGCATAGCTCTATTCTCTGAGTCACTTGGGATTTATATCTGTTGATCACTATGAAGAACTTCAAAGACGCTGAAACCAAGATTTTGCCCTCAACTACGAGGGGAGGTAAGGAACTGCCATCTAGCTCCGCACTAGATTCTCCTTCCGTTATTAGTAGGCTTGCGACACCTAAACCTGCTACTGCTATGAATTCTGATATGTCGCATGTTATTGATGATGCCACTTCTGCTAGGCATGATGAAACTACTTCTGTGCGTGATACTACTTTGCCATTAGGTGAATTTCTTGATGAACAACTTGCTAGAGTTAGGGGGAATGAAATTACTGAAGATCCTATTACTGATGATAGTGATGATGAAGGTTCCCCGAATGATTATGTATTACCTGTTGTTCCTAAGGGTTATGTTATGAATGAAGAAGCTGCTAGGGAAATTTTTGCTTGCAATGATATAAATGATCTTAAGAAATTATTAGCTAAATGGAAGCAGCAGTCTCTTAATGCTAGAATGAAACCCGATCCTGCTTTTGCTACTTCACCTATCTGTGTTACTGATAAGGATTATGAATTCTCTGTTGATCCTGAAATTATTACTTTAGTTGAATCTAATCCTTTTTATGGCCTCGAATCTGAAACTGTTGTGGCACATCTTACCAAGTTGAATGATATAGCTACCATGTTTACTAATGACGAGAAGTCTCGCTATTAATTTATATATCCTGAAGATATTTCCATTCTCATTAAAGGGTGATGCTAAGACTTGGTATAATTCACTTGCTCCTGGTTGTGTGCGTAGTCCCCAGGATATGATTTATTACTTCTCTGCTAAATATTTCCCTGCTCATAAGAAACAGGCTGCTTTGCGGGAAATATATAATTTTGTGCAAATCAAAGAAGAGAGTCTCCCACAAGCTTGGGGGAGGCTTCTCCGGTTACTTAATGCTTTGCCTGATCATCCTCTTAAGAAAAATGAAATACTTGATATCTTTTATAATGGACTAACCAATGCTTCCAAGGACTACTTGGATAGTTGTGCTGGTTTTGTTTTCAGGGAAAGAACAATCGACGAAGCTGAAATATTATTGAATAATATGTTGACTAATGAAAATAATTGGACTCTTCCCGAGCCAATTTCTGAAGTAATTCCTGAACCAATTGAGCCAACTCCTGAGCCTATCCCTAAACCCACTCCGAAGAAGAGAGGTGTTTTATTTCTCAGTCCTGAATATATGCAAGAGGCAAAGAAATCAATGAAAGAAAAAGGTATTAAAGCTGAAGATGTTAAGAATTTACCACCTATTGAAGAAATACATGGTCTTAATATACCGCCTGTTGAAGAACCATATTGTCTTGATAACCCGACACAGGTAGTAAAGGTAAATTCTCTCTATAGATATGATAAAGTTGAAATACCCTCTACTAAATTTCATAGCCCATGCTTAGATGAATTTGATGACTTTATGGCTAGACAAGAAAGTTTTAATGCTTATGTTGGTAGAGAGTTAAAGAATAATGCTTTCGAGATAGGACGCGTAAGTGATAATCTGGCTAGAGTTAAAGATGAACTTCACCACGTTAGCAAATATGCTTCTATGGTTGCTACTCAAGCTGAGCAGGTACTTAAAGCTCAAAATGATTTGCTTGATGAATTAAATAATAAAAATGACTTTGCTGTTACAGTGGCTACTAGAACTGGTAGAATGACTCAGGAACCTTTGTATCCTGAAGGCCACCCTAAGAGAATCGAGCAAGATTCTCAGAGAAATTATTTAGAGGCACCTAGTTCTTCTAAAAAGAAGAAAAAGAAAGATGATAGGACTTTGCATGCTTCTAGTGAACCTGTCATAGACACACCTGAGAATCCCAATGATATTTCTATTTCTGATGCTGAAACACAATCAGGTGATGAGCATGAACCTAATGATAATGTTAATGATAATGTTCATGTTGATGCTCAACCTAGCAAAAACAATGATGTAGAGATTGAACCTGCTGTTGATCTTGATAACCCACAATCAAAGAATCAACGTTATGATAAGAGAGATTTGGTTGCTAGGAAGCACGGTAGAGAAAGAGAACCATGGTTTCAGAAACCCATGCCCTTTCCTCCTAAACCATCCAAGTCAAAGGATGATGAGGATTTTGAGCGCTTTGCTGAAATGATTAGACCTATTTTCTTACGTATGCGCTTAACCGATATGCTTAAAGTAAATCCTTATGCTAAGTATATGAAGGATATCATCACAAACTAAAGAAAGATACCGGAAGCTGAAATTTCCACCATGCTTGCTAAATACACTTTTAAGGGTGGAATACCAAAGAAACTTGGAGATCCGGGTGTACCAACTATACCATGCTCTATTAAAAGAAATTATGTTAGAATTGCTTTATGTGATCTTGGAGCCGGTTTTAGTGTTATGCCTCTCTCTTTATATCGTAGACTTTAATTGAATAAGTTAACACCTACTGAAATATCTTTGCAAATGGCTGATAAATCAACTACTATACCTATCGGTATTTGTGAGGACGTGGCTGTTGTGGTTGCAAATGTCACTATCTTAACGGACTTTGTTATTCTTGATATTCCCGAGGACGATAGTATGTCTATTATCCTTAGTAGACCTTTTCTTAATACTGCAGGGGCTGTTATTGATTGCAACAAAGGCAATGCCACTTTTCATGTTAATGGTAATGAGCATACGGTACACTTTCCGAGGAAACAATCTCAAGTTCATAGCATCAATTCAATTGAAAAAGTTCCAACTATCATTTTTGGTGGTTTTGAATTTCCTCTTCCTACTGTCAAGAAAAAGTATGATATTCTTATTGTTGGGGATTTTCATATCCCCGTTGAGGTAACTTAGTGTTATTCGAAATTTCTCCGGTTCCGTGTTATTCGGAGTGAGTTTGTTAACAAGACTTGATCAACCTTGTTAGTGGATTCATTTTGATGATCAAGAGATGTTTGAAACTAGAAGGCACAACCTTCTGTACCCTTTTTTTACTTTCTGTTATTTAGAATAAATAAAGCAAAAATAGTATTATCTGTCTGTTTTCTGAATTATCCGTGCATTAAAAAATAGTTTGAAAATAAAAGTGCTCCAAATGCCCTGCAAATTTAGTATGATTTTTTCTTGAATATTTGAGGATTTTAGGCACTGAAAACACTGCAGGAGGGGCAAGCACTAGGCCAGGAGAGAGGAGGGCGCGCCCCCCTGTCTCGTGGGCCCTTGTGGGCCCCCTCCACTTATGCCAGCACCCACACACTTCATCTTCTACCCAAAAAAATCCCCATCAAGCTCAAGCACGAGTTCTAGATCGTTTTGCTGCGATTTTCGATCTCTTAGCTTAAAGCTCCATTCACAAAACTGCTTTGGGAGATTGTTGCTTGGTATGTGACTCCTCCATTGGTCCAATTAGTTTTTGTTCTAGTGCTTTATTCATTGCAACTTTTTGCTGCTTAGGTGACCATGTTCTTGAGCTTGCAAGTTAAATTTTTGAGGTCCCAAGCAATTCTATTGCATGATATAGGATCTACGCACTTGTAGGAGTGGTTGCTATCAATTTTGTTAGGTTTATTCACTTTTATTTTGAAGTTACTAAAATTTCAGAAATTTTCAGAAAATGTTAAGGAGGCTCTTTAAAGGCTCTTCTATCCAAAGCTCTCAGAAAAAACAAGCCAAAGAGAAGGAAAAGGCCAAGTATAATCTTCCTCGCTTAGCGGAAGTACGGTCATGTGAATGGCCATGCGAGGATTTCTTGAAAGAAGCCGGAATTCATGAAGACTTTTATGCTTTAATCGAGACTGCAGGCCTCACCGGTGTTATCAACGACCGAATCGATCAGTATCTCTTGCTTACCAATACTTTCGTGCAAAACTTTTATTATTATCCCAAGAAATCACCGCCTGCAGTATCATATCATTTATATGATGAATTCAAAGAAATGTCTTTACGTCATTTTTGCGTGGTATGTAGGATACCTTATGAGGGAGAATTAGATGAACCCCATCGTGAAGATGTGGGTGGCTTTGTTACTACTATTGCTGTAGAGGAGCCAAAGAAGGGCTCCGAGGCAAAGGTCTCTAGCATACACATTCCTGTTTTACGCTATTTTGCTATATTTGCTAGTAGATGCTTGATTGGTCGTGGAAATAGTGGGAATTTGAGCGTTCCTGATATTATCATTCTTCAACATGCTTTGCTTGGGGACAATACTTTTAGTATAGGTGCCACCGTTGCTAAACGACTAGCCCTGAATCGTACGAAAGGTCCCATATTTGGAGGTATCTATGTTGCACGTCTTGCTAAACATTTTCATATACCCATTAGGCACCATGAGGAGGAGGAGATAAAATTGCCCCCTCACATTTTAGATTACAAGAGCATGGTAGCACACAAGTTTATTGTTGACAACGATGAAAAGATGCTCTTGTATAAACTTAGATTTAATAAGAAACACTTTGAAATTATTATTTTGCCTGCGCCTCTGTTGTTTGATTTGCCTGCAGAAAATTTTCTTATCACACCGGAAGCGGTGAACAATCATCGAGCCCAAGCTTTCACTCCAGAGCCTGAACCTGAGCCGGAACCTGAACTGGACCCTTATCGTGCATCATCTGTCCAGTGGGATCCGGAGATGACCAGCCAGTGGTATCCTGATTACACCTCCCAGTACACCGGGGAGAGTAGCGGCGGTCCTTGGTACTAGACCAACTTAGGCCAAAAGCCTAAGCTTGGGGGAGTACGTATTTCTCACCGACTTTACATTCATGTTCACACACTAGTTGTCGGTTCTCATACTCTTTCATTGTATTATCCATGATAGTTTAAATTTCCTTTTTCTAGTTTTCTTCTTGTGTGTTTGATAAACCTTGAGAAAAACCAAAAAAATAGTTAGTTTGATTTCCATTCTTGTAGTAGAAATTAAAATGAAAACCCAAAAAGATTTCTAGTTCTTCTTCTTACTTGTTGGGAGCTTTCCCGTGTAATTAGTTTTATTTTCTTTTCTTTCCTTTGGGGGCCAAGAAGACTATATTGAAAATGCTTAGTGGCTCTTATATGCATGATTGTTTATTTAACTTAGAGCCCATATTACCTTGTCTTCTCTCTTGAGTTGAATGCTTGCAGATTCCAGCTTAGTCCAATGCACATGCACTCTTATTATTATACACATCGTTCGGTCGTGCAAGTGAAAGGCAATAATGACGATATATGATTGACTTATTGGGATGAGAAAAGCTGGTATGAACTCGACCTCTCTTGTTTTTGTAAATATGATGAGTTCATCGTTTCTGAGTCAGCTATTATGAAGTAAACATATTTGCAATGACATTTAGAGATTATAGTTGCTTGTGACATGCTTGATTAGCTTTGAGTTATAATGGTTTACCTTGCGTGCCAACATGCTATTAGAATGATTATGATGTGGTATGATGGGATGGTATCCTCATTTAAATGAATTGAGTGACTCGACTTGGCACATGTTCACGCATGTAGTTGAATCAAATCAACATAGCCTTCACGATATATATGTTCATGGTGGATTATATCCTACTCATGCTTGTATTCGGTGTGAATTAATTTTAATGCATGTTTACAACTGTTGTCGCTCTCTCAATTGGTCGCTTCCCAGTCTTTTGCTAGCCTTCACCTGTACTAAGCGGGAATACTACTTGTGCATCCAAACTCCTTAAACCCCAAAGTTGTTCCATATGAGTCCACTATACCTTCCTATATGCGGTATTTACCTGCCGTTCCAAGTAAATTTGTATGTGCCCAACTCTAAACCTTCAAATGAAATTCTGTTTTCTATGCTTGAGCAGCTCATGTTTCAACTAGGGATGCCTATATCTTCCATGCTAGGTGGGCTATTCTCAAGAGGAGTGGACTCCGCTCTTCATTCACGAGAAAGGGCCGGTAACCGGGATGCCCAGTCCCATGATCCAAAAAGATAAAGCAAATCAAAATAATTAAACAAAACTCCCCCAGGGCTGTTGTTAGTTGGAGGACTCGTTGTTTCGAGCAAGCCATGGATTGATGCTTGTTGGTGGTTGGGGGAGTATAAACCTTTACCATTCTGTTTGGGAACTGCCTATAGTGCATGTAGTATGGAAGATACAACCATCTCATAGTTGTTGCGTTTACAGCGAAAGTATGCCGCTCAAAATGTTATTCAATCTCTATTTTAGAATCAAGCTCTGGCACCTCTACAAATCCCTTCTTCCCTCTGCGAAGGGCCTATCTATTTACTTTTATGTTGAGTCATCACTCTTCTTATTAAAAGCACCCGCTGGAGAGCACACTGTCATTTGCATTCATTACTATTGGTTTATATTGGGTATGACTTGACTGGATCTCTTTTACCATGAATTACAAGGTTTAGTCAGTTCTTGATCTTTAAAGGTGCTCTGCATTTATGTTTTGCGGTCTCATAAAGGTCTAGCGACATACCATTTTGTTATATCATGTTATAACTATCTTGAGAAAGTGTTGTCATCTGAGTTTTATTATTATGGCTCGCTAGCTGATTATGCTATTGATATGAGTAATTGTGAGACCTAAGTGTTATTGTGAGTATGGTTAGTTCAAAATATTTGCTGAAACTTGAATGCTGGCTTTTCATGTTTACAACAACAAGAGCAAATAGAGTTTGTAAAAGTTTTTCTTTATCACTTTCAGTTTATCAACTGAATTGCTTGAGGACAAGCAAAGGTTTAAGCTTGGGGGAGTTGATACTTCTCCAACGTATCTACTTTTCCAAACACTTTTGCCCTTGTTTTGGACTCTAACTTGCATGATTGGAATGAAACTAACCTGGACTGACGCTGTTTTCAGCAGAACTGCCATGATGTTGTTTTATGTGTAGAAAAGAGAAGTTCTCGGAATGTCCTAAAAATCCACGGAGGCACCTTTTGGAATTAATAAGAATTTTTGGGCGAAAGAAATATACCAGGGGGCCAGGGCCTGTCCACGAGATAGGGGGGCGCCCCCCTGTAGGGCGTGCCCCCCGATCTCGTGGGCCCCCTGGACCTCCACCGACCTCAACTCCAACTCCATATATTCACGTTCGGGGAGAAAAAAATCGGAGAGAAAGTTTCATCGCGTTTTACGACACGGAGCCGCCGCCAAGCCCCAATCTCTCTGGGGAGGGCTGATCTGGAGTCCGTTCGGGGCTTCAGAGAGGGGGATTCGTCGCCGTCGTCATCATCAACCATCCTCCATCACCAATTTCATGATGCTCACCGTCGTGCGTGAGTAGTTCCATGGTAGGCTTGCTGGACGGTGATGGGTTGGATGAGATTTACCATGTAATCAAGTTAGTTTTCTTAGGGTTTGATCCCTAGTATCCACTATGTTCTGAGATTGATGTTGCTATGACTTTGCTATGCTTAATGCTTGTCACTAGGGCCCGAGTGCCATGATTTCAGATCTGAACCTATTATGTTTTCATGAATATATGTGTGTTCTTGATCTTATCTTGCAAGTCTATAGTCACCTATTATGTGTTATGATCCGACAACTCCGAAGTGACAATAATCGGGATACTTCTCGGTGATGACCGTAGTTTGAGGAGTTCATGTATTCACTATATGCTAATGCTTTGTTCCGGTTCTCTATTAAAGGGAGGCCTTAATATCCCTTAGTTTCCATAAGGACCCCACTGCAACGGGAGGGTAGGACAAAAGATGTCATGCAAGTTCTTTTCCATAAGCACGTACGACTATTTACGGAATAAATGCCTACATTACATTGATGAACTGGAGCTAGTTCTGTGTCACCCTATGTTATAGCTATTACATGAGGAATCGCATCCGGCATAATCATCCATCACTCATCCATTGCCTACGAGCTTTTCACATATTGTTCTTCGCTTATTTACTTTTCCGTTGCTACTGTTACAACTACTACAAAAACCCCAAAACATTTATCTTTACTTTTGCTACCGTTACCTTTATTGTCATACCACTTTTGCTACTAAATACTTTGCTGCAGATATTAAGTTATCCATGTGTGGTTGAATTGACAACTCAACTGCTAATAGTCAAGAATATTCTTTGGCTCCCCTGTTGTCGAATCAATAAATTTGGGTTGAATACTTTACCCTCGAAAGCTGTTGCGATCCCCTACACTTGTGGGTTATCATCGTGTAAGTGCAATCTGTCGGATTTGCTCTCGGGACATGATGAACTTGCGTCTGTTTGCAATTTTACTGCCTGAGTTGTTCGACCTGAACTTCCCTTAGTGACAGGTTGAACTTCCCGCAATACTGTCAAAATGAGACTTGCAATATACCAATGGAAAGTTATGGACACGAGTATCATGACCCAAGTTAATTTTTTGTCAAAATGTAAGCGGTTTAAGAATAGTTTTAAAAACTGTTTTTTCTTCATACAAAAAACGTGAAACTATTTTTTATCGCATTTCTAAACTGTTTATCGGAATGAGGCAAAAAATATGGCGTTGGAAAGCTGCCGCAAAACCACTCCTTCCACAAGTTGAAATTTTTCTCAATTCCCTATTGTTAAAGAATAATTTGGAAAATCATAAAATTTCACAAACCGAACATCCGAGTTCATATTTTCAATGCCATTTCTAAACGGCTAATCCAGTTGAGGCAAATGATAGGACGTTGGAAATCTTATAAAAATGCGCTACTTTTTCATGTTGAAAGTTTTTTCTAATTTTAAACAGTTTAAAATTAATTTAGAAAACGATACAAGTTCCACCGAGTTTATATTTTTTGAGCTAATTTTTTCACCGTATGTCCTAATGCAGCAAATCATATGGCGTTGGAAAGCTTGAGAAAATGCGAAACATTTTGGTATATATTATTTCTCCCAATTCCTTACGGTTTTCAGTAAATTTCGAAAATTGACAAACATATTTTTTTGCCGTAATTTCTACAAACATTATCGGAATGGGGCAAGTAATATAACGTTAAAAAGCTACAAAAAATGCAAAACTTCTTCATGTAGATGGTTTTCTCTGATTCCTAGCCGTTTTCAAGTAACTTTGAAAACATGCGTTGTGCCTTTATCACGAAACAGATTCTTCAAAAATGCACCGTGTGAAGAACTTGAACTTCTCGGCATGTCTACTTGAACTTCACTCTGTTTTTCACGCGTTTTTTTGCTGGTAGCTCTCCATCCACTCACCAGAATTGAGCAGTGATATACCGATGGAAAACTGTTGTATACATGCAACTTTCCCGTGTTGATCATTTTTTCATACTCGCGACGATTTTAAATGTTTTTCATCTGAAATTCATTCAGTGTACTTGTTGAACTTCCTGCCATTTTGACGTTGAATTTCTGTGACGTATTTTTGTTTGTAATTTTCTCATCCATTCGTCAGTGTTACACAAATGATATTCCTTCTGTAGAAAACTCTCTCGCAATAATCTTTTAACTTTCTCCGACCGAGGACTTGAACTTATAAAAAAAGACCTTGCATTTTAATTCATTTTCTCATATTAAATACACACCATGTAGCACATGAAAAA
The DNA here is from genome assembly GCA_963921465.1 of Triticum timopheevii. NCBI lineage: Eukaryota > Viridiplantae > Streptophyta > Magnoliopsida > Poales > Poaceae > Triticum > Triticum timopheevii. The sequence goes on from OY997274.1 coordinate 73,817,408, forward strand.
ATTTCCATTTTAATAATTTGAATTTTTTATTTTCTTTTTGAAATCAAATTGCTCCCCAATATTAACTAAACTTCTTTTTGGATTGAGAGATAATTATTTCAAACTCAAAAAAACAATTTCTTTTTTGTGTTTTTGAACATGGAAATACAGGGTGAACCTCTCTCGAAGTATTTTTGAACTTCCCTGGACAAAGCACTTGAACTTCTTTCAACAAACCTTTTAAGCTTTTATTTTTCTGTACTTTTATTCTCACCTGAAATGCATTTCTTGCAGTACTTGAACTTCTCTTTGTTTTCACTATAAACTTCTTTCAACAGATAAGAATTTTTCGAATACATAAAATCGGGTTTTAAATGGTATAGATGAAAATTTTAAACCGTTCATTGAAATGTAGCACATAATATACAGTTGGAAAGCTTATGAATAGCAGCAAGTTTTTCATGTAGGCAAGTGTTACCAATTAGTTGCCGTTTGAGAATAGTTTTTAAAATGGCAAAACAACTTTGTTTTTTGCCTTTTTTTCAACATATAAATGAGCGACAGACGTCTCGCACATGAATTTTGAACCATGATAGGAGGAACACGTGAACTTCTTGCAAAAAACCTTTTAAGATTTTTGTTTTGTATTCTTATTTTCTTATCTGAACGCATTCCATGTAGTAGTTGAACTTCCCGCTGTTTTCACCTTGAACTTCGGTCACGTATTTTTGTTCAATCTCTCTCAGAATTATTTTTGAACTTTCTCAGGCCGAGCACTTGAACTTTTAGCAACAAAACTTTTAGCCTTTGCTTTTTTATTCTTTTTTAATACAACATGCAAACTGTGTAGTACGTTAACTGCTCGTGGTTATCAATCTGAACTTCTCTCGGTTAAGAGAAAAAATCTGAGTTTTTTCTAGACATTGAACCGCTCTAGCAATTTTATTTCATTGTATCTTTTTAGAAATTTGAAATTTTAAGATTTTTTTGGAAAATTTGAATTTCTTCGTTATTTCAAATTGAACTTATTGGTTTATTCTTTAGTAACTAGAAAAATATGATTTTTTCAAATAGATATCAAACTGCTCTGGTTTTTCCAATTGAACTTTGTGGTTTTATTCTCTAATAACGAGAAAACCTGGGTTTTCTTTACATACGTTGAACTACTCCGTTTTTAAAAATTGACCTTCTTGGTTTTAACCTTTAGTATTGGGGAAAAATGCCCAAAACAATATTATTTTTTGTTTTTGTTTTTTGAGCTTCTAAATCCCATGTTTTGATATATGTTGAACTTCTGTGTTATTTTTACTTTGAACTTCACATTTTTGAGTAAAGTTTTTGTTTTTGATTTTTAATTAAACATAAATTTGACTACTTTTTATTTTTGATCTTCATGGTCGATTCTTTAATAATAGTTGATATCTGAGTTTTTTTAAAGAAGGTAAAATCCTAGTTTTTTAATAAACATCGAACCACTTTGTTATTTTATTTTGAACTTCTAGTTTTTTTAAAACGAGAAATTCTTTTGAAATTTTAGTTTTTCCTTTTTTTTGATTTTGTTCATTTTATTATTTAGTGACGAGAAAAGATCTAAGTTTTTTTAACCTTCGAACTTCTCTCTTTTTTACATTGAACTTCTTAGAAACATATGGTTTTAAATAAGCCAACAATTTTTTAGGTTTTTAAATTTGAACTTCTTGGTTTTTGACCTTCTTGGTTATTTCAAATTGAACTTCTAGCATTTTTAAATTTGAACTTCTATGTTTTTTACCTTCTCATTTATTTCAAATTTTCTAGTTTTTTTATATCCATTTTTTATAATTAAACATTTATTGAACTGCTCTATTATTTGAGTTGGCCTTCTCTCTTATTTTTTAGAAATGAGGAGAATCTAACTTTTAAAAGAATTGGTTATTTTGTAGAAACGAGAAAAATCCAAAATTTTAATGAGCATCAGACTAGTCTGTTATTTTAATTTGACCTTCTTGGTATTACTTTTTAGAAATAGGGAAAATCCATTTCTTTATTTTTACATCGAACAAATGTGTTATTTAAATTTTGAACTTCTTAGTTTGGTATTTTATAGACGGAAAATTAGATTACTATTGAATTTACTTTTTCACATTGTAAATATTGTTTCGTATGTTTTAGTTAAAAATATCTAAGCTTCTGCATTTAAATTGGTCATATGAGCAAACACCAAAAATAACACAATCATCTTTTTCCATGATTTGTGAAATTTACTCTTGTTTTATTTTCTATCTTTTTAGTACAAATTGAACTAAACAAGTTTCCATGGCGAACTTCTGTATTTTTAATAAACACAAAAAATTGTTACACACAACGTTTTTATACAAATACCCACCAGTTGAAGTAATTTTTTTGGCTCACACAGCAACTCACACCCACACTATAGAAATTGAACTGCTCCAATGTGTGCGCCACGAGATCTCGATCATCCTCGCCGGTGCTCTCAGTTTTGTAGGACGGGTGACAGGGATCCCGCATGAGGGACCTCCGTTGACGGGATCGTGGGAGGCACAGACAACATCGACCGGAGAAGGGATTTCCTGCAGGGCGGCCTTCGGCACCGACGCTGGGGGCAACTAGCGGTGGTGGCAGAGGTAGGGGATGGGACGGGGGTGATGCAGCAGTAGGGACAACAGGGATCACGGGTTGACAAGCTTGTCGGAGTTGTGGTTGGGGTACGAAGGTGGGAACAAGAGGGAGCAGGGCGTCTTTCACGCGCCGTGGTTGAGGATGAAGGAGCTCGCCGGAGTAGCACCACCCCCCGCGCGTGAGAAACTGCGGATCCAGCGGCCAGTTCTCAGATCCAAGGCCACCTTCGGTTGTCTCGATGAAATACGTGGTCGGGGTCGCCGGGGAGAGGGGAGGTGGGCGGCACATTGCCGGGGGCCGGGGGATCCAATAGCAGGGCGCGGGGGCGTTCATCGCGAGGGCGAGCGGAGCCAGGGAGAAGAGGCGCCCGTCTCCACGGCGGAGCACGTCGCTGGAGGTGGTGCGGGATCAGAGAGGGTCAAGGAATAAGGGCAGGGAGGTGGCTCACCTGGGGCTAAGGGGTTGGTAGAAGTCTAGGCGGCGGTGAAGGTGGGGTGGGCACGCGCCGGTGAGTGGCGGTGGTGGTGGGTGGGGTCGTTTGTGGAGAAGGTCAGTGGCCGGCCACGTGCATCATCGAGTGGGATCCGGGCACTGCGAGATCTTGGCTGGGTGGAGGTCATGGGAGAGTGGGGTTGACCCGGTTGGTTCTACCTTTTGTGTTCTTTCGTGATCAGGAAGATCTCATCGGGCCCTTATAGGCCCGGCTATCATCAGAATAACTACCTCGCCGGACTTTGCAACAGTTAAGGCTCCAACACTGGCGGAGCCGTCATATCCTGCCTCCTCCATTCGATCACCGGAGCCATCATCCTCTCTTTCTTGGCCATCGGTGCCATTGAGAAATGACAAGGTGATATCACCTCCGTCGTGGATTATATCCCTCAACAACTATTCCTTTTCTAACTCTCTATCCATAGTTTCAGCAAATATTACAACATGACAATATACAACCATGAGAGATGGATTAGTGGCAAACATAGACCTAATCACAACAAGGAATCATATGGATATGAGCAATGGATTAGTGGGAAACATCATGCAAAATTGACAAGTTTTATAACAGTCAGTTTCAGACGATCATCGAGGACTCGGTCCTCCCCACTCATGTTTGATGAGTCGTCCTACATATCTTTTGAGAGAGGATACCTTGCGGACCGCCTCTCTCATGCATGTCCGACGTCCCCCCTCATGTCGAAGTTATTGGGGTTATGTTTTAACAACCCCCCGTCATTCGAAGTTATCGGGGTTATGTTTTAACGACCCCCCCTCATGTCAAAGTTATTGGGGTTATGTTTTGACGACCCCCCTCATGTCAAAGTTATAGGGGATATGTTTTAATGACCCCCTCTCTCATGTTTTCATATGCCTCAAAATCAAAGTTATATATCGGGGTTATGTTTTAACGACAAGATGAATACAAGATTTATACACTAGATGAATACAAGATTTATACACATGGATGAATACACAACAAATGAACCAACCATCATCCTAGCTATGAACAAAACTCAACATACAACAAATGGACACCTTTTCTCGAACAGTAGAGGGACGGTCAGGGACCAACTCCACGGAGATGCAACACCAGAAGCTGCAATTCCACTGATTGAAAAAATAGGCAAAACCCAAGTATAGTAGTGCTTGCATGCATGGGAAAAAACCTAGTAAAAAGAAGTATATTTGTCACCAAAATACAACACTTGACATGGCAATAAAACATTTTTTGAAGGAGAAAATAGATCAGGGTTATGTTTTAATGACCCCCCACCCCTCCCCCTCATGTCGGAGTCAATGAACAACATGAAAATTTCTAAGTGGTTGCTAAACTTTTATGCTTCATTTATATGAAGATCAATTATCCAATATAGGGTTTAGGGTGGCAGAAAACAGAGGATAGTTTCGGGAGAGGATACTTTTCAAAAAATTGTACTTCAATTTGATTTCCCGAGAGAGTTACGAACAATCTCTATGTACGAGATCAAACTATCCATTCTACCCCATTGACCTACTTCCCATACGGAATAAATAAAGTCCCTTCGGTTCATTGGCATAAGACCGGTGAATTAGACGTTAATAGTATTATAAATAACAACAGTGCTATGTGATATTATTGTTGTAGCATTATATATAAGACCCCACCCACCACCTTCTACAAACGGGTAGGGGCGGGAGGGGGTAGGAGATCGACAACGCTCTTTCCTCTAGGGTTTGGGTGGCTTCCAGAGTTGGTCGGGCGAGTGGACCGGGAGTAAATTTTGAATACATGAGTTGTTACTCCCTCTCTCTATAATCAACCATAGTAAATTTCATTATCATCATGCCCATTTAGTAAAGTTGCCTCTCCCCGTTTTAGGCAAAGTAAAACTTAGTAAATTTTAAGCAAGTCTATAGATAACAACATCAAACTTAATATGAGTTATAGCAAGATCATCATGAACAAAAATTTCTATGAAAAAATTTCACACTAATTTCTATGAACAAAAAATATTTCTATGAACAAAAAAATCCATCCATACATCCATCCATCTTCATTTAGCACACCGTATGCATACATACACACACCATCCATACATACATCCATGGACATAAAGCAATTCTATGAACAATTTCTACAAAAAGCTAATTACCAGTGGCTAGCAGAGCAGGGGCGGTGACGGCTAGTAGAGAGGGGCGGCGGCGGCGGAAGTGGTAGCGCAGGGAAAGGGGGGAGCTCACTAGGGGCGGCGTCTTCAGGGCAGGGAGCGGTGGTGTGTGTTGGGGCAGGGCTCGGCGTCGTCGGGGCAGGGAGCGATGACCGGCGTTGGGGCAGGGAGCGGCAGTCGGCGTCGGGGGCTCGACGTCAGGGCAGGGGCAGTGACGAGGAGTGGGTGGACTAGCCTGGTGACGTCGTGGTGTTCGGCGTCGGGGGAAAGAAGAAACTGAGATTGGAAAACGCTAAGTGCTTGTTATATACAAAACATTTTAGTCCCGGTTCGTGGCTGCAACCGGGACTAAAGGCCCCCCTTTACTCCCGGTGCGAGCCACCAACCGGAACTAAAGGTGTCTTTCACCAGCCCAAAGGGCAGGAAGCCAAGGCCTTTAGTCCCGGTTGGTGGCTCGGACCGGGACTAAAGGGGGGCCTTTAGTCCCGGTTGGAGTCACCAACCGGGACTAAAGAGCTTGTGCTCGCACTGGCAGTGTAGTGGAAGTTTAGTCCCGGCTCGCCAACCGAAGAGCGCTCAGACCTATTTATAAGCCCCGCTACATTATCCCACTCGAGCTCCTCTCTAAAGCAGACTTGTTGGGCCTAACATTTTTTGTGCCCTGTTGGGCCTACTTGTCTTGCGAGCCTGCATCCTGGCCCATGTATAGTTGGGTTTCTAGTCGTATGTTAGGCCGTGATGGCCTAGTAGGCGGCATTTTTTTATTTTTTATGTTATTTTAGTTTGCTATTAAAGTTTTTAACAAAAAATACTTTATGAAAATTCTTTTTGCTATTAAAGTTTTTAACAAAAAATACTTTGATAATTTTAGTTGCATAAATTTTATATAATTTTAAGTTAATATTATTTTGATCATAACTAGAGGTTTATAAAAGATTTTTAGTTGATTCATTTAGCTACTGAAGAATATTATAGTTTTGTTTTAGTTGATCATAACAAAATATTTTAATTGATTCTTTTTAGTTGATTTTTTTATTAGAGTTTGATAAAAGCTTTTTATTTCATTCCTTTTGCTATTGGTTCGTTCTTTGAGCTAAATGACCCTGAAATTGAAAAGCACTACAAATGAACTCTAAAAAGGTTGAAACTTGGCATGGTATCATAATTTCACCCATATAGAATGTGCTAAAAAGTTTAGAGGGTTACGGCAAAAACTGGATGCACTTCGTGTACAAACTGGACAATCTCTTTCGAAGTATCAAGGTTTCGGACGAAAACTCATCTGTTACAAAGGGATTTCATTTTTTGACATGTAACTGTAGTGATATTCTATATCAAAGCCATCATCAGATTAGTTGTGGAGCATAACTATGGCTTTCAACCCAGAATCAAAGGTGCAAAATATTCGGTTATCTTGTATATGTCGAACAGTTACTTGAACAATCGTACCATCTGATAAGTTGTCTTCACTAGAGAGAAAGCCTTCACTTTTTCTTCGCGTGTGTCCCTTGCTTATTGCGTCGTAACCATGGATAATCTTCACCGTTCAATAATATGCTTGGGCCAGCCTTCACTTTGAAGGGAGGAATTTCATGGAACTTTTCATAATCTTCAGACATGTTTTTGTTGTCCTCCACTCCCACGATGTTTCTTTTCCCTGAAAGAACTATGTGGCGCTTTGGCTCGTCGTACGATGTACTCGCTTCCTTATCTTTTCTTTTTCTAGGTTTGGTAGCCATGTCCTTCACATAGAAAACCTGCGCCACATCATTGGCTAGGACGAATGGTTCATCTATGTACCCAAGATTGTTGAGATTCGCTGTTGTCATTCCGTACTAAGGGTCTACATGTACCCTGCGTCCTGACAGATTGACCCATTTGCGCCGAAACAAAGGGACCTTAAACTCATGTCCATAGCCAAGTTCCCATATCTTCTCTATGTAACCATATATGTGTCCTTTGCCCTATTGCTGTTTGCTGCATCAAAGCGGACACACTGTTTTGGTTGCTACTCTTTTTATCTTGGGGGGTCGTGTAAAATGTATTCCCATTTATTTCGTACCGTTGGTATGTCCTTACATTCGAAGATGGTTTCCTGGCCAATAAGTACAACTCATCTCCAATAGTGTTGTTACGCATGAGATGTGTTTGCAACCAACCGCCGAAAGTCCCGATATGTTCACATGTAATCCAGTCATCAGATTGCTCCGGGTGTTTGGAGCATAGAATATTCTTGTTTTCATCGATATACGGGGCCACCAAGGTAGAATTCTATAGAACTATGTAGTGTGCTTGCACCCAAGAATGCCCGTCCCTACATATTATTGAATGCGCTCCTAGCGTGCTTTTTCCACTCAGTCTCCCCTCATACCGCGATTGAGGACACCAATCAGCTTAAGGTCAGGAATAAAGTTAACACAAAACCCAATGTCTTCCTCTATTTGATGGCCCGTGGAGATGCTTCCTTCTGGTCTAGCACGGTTACAAACATATTTCTTTAAGACTCCCATAAACCTCTCAAAGGGGAACATATTGTGTAGAAATACAGGACCCAAAATGGCAATCTCATCGCCTAGGTGAACTAGGACGTGTGTCATAATATTGAAGAAGGATGGTGGAAACACCAACTCGGAGCTGACAAGACATTGAACCAAATTATTCTGTAACCTTGGTAGGATTTCTGGATTGATTACGTTCTGAGAGATTGCATTGAGGAATGCACATAGCTTCCAATGGCTAATCAAGTGTTTTTCGGTAGAAGCCTCCTCAATGCAACCGGAAGCAACTGCGTCATAATCATGTGGCAGTCATGAGACTTTTGGTTCTGGAACTTTTTCTCTGGGACATTTATTATTCTCTTTATATTCGACGAGAAGCGAGACGGGACCTTGATACTGAGCAGGCATTCAAAGAAGATTTCCTTCTCTTCTTTGGTAAGAGCGTAGCTGGTAGGACCTTGATACTGCTTTGGATGCATGCCGTCTTTTTTGTGCACATGTTGCTAGTCTTCACGTGCCTCTGGTGTATCTTTTGTCTTCCCATACACGCCCAAGAAGCCTAGCAGGTTCACGGAAACATTCTTCGTCATGTGCATCACGCCGATTGCAGAGCGGACCTCTAGGTGTTTCCAATAGTGTAGGTCCCAAAATATAGTTTTCTTCTTCCACATGGGTGTGTGTCCCTCAGCGTGGTTCGAAACAGATTGTCCGCCAGGACCCTTTCCAAAGATTACATGTAAATCCTTTACCATATCAATTATAGCAGCACCAGTATGGAGGACGGGCTTCATCTAGTGATCTGCCTCACCTTTGAAATGCTTGCCTTTCCTTCTTAAGGCATGCTTGGTCGGAAGAAATCGATGATGTCCCAGGTAGACATTCTTCTTGCATTTGTCCAAATATATACTTTCAGTCTCATCTAAACAGTGCGTGCATGCGTTGTATCCCTTGTTTGTCTGTCCTGAAAGGTTACTAAGAGCAGGCCAATCATTGATGGTTACAAACAGGAATGCTCGTAGGTCAAATTCCTGTTGTTTGTGCTCATCCCACACACGTGGACCTTTTTCATCCCATAGCTGTAAAAGTTCTTCAACTAATGGCCTTAGGTACACATCAATGTCGTTGCCGGGTTGCTTAGGGCCTTGGATGAGCACTGGCACCATAATGAACTTCCGCTTCATGCAAAACTAAGGAGTAAGGTTATAGATACATAGAGTCACATGCCAGGTGCTACGATTGCTGCTCTGCTCCCCAAAAGGATTAGTGCCATCTGCACTTAAACCAAACCATACGTTCCTTGCATCATCTGCAAAGTCTCACCACTTTTTTCTCCACTGCGACCCGTCAGTGGGTACTCTCAACTTTCCATCTTTCTTACGGTCTTCTTTGTGCCATAGCAACAACTTGGCATGCTCTTTGTTTTTGAACAAACGTTTCAACCGTGGTATTATAGGAGCATACCACATCACGTTGACAGGAACCCTCTTCCCGGGGCACTCGCCCTCAACATCACCAAGGTCATCTCGTCTGATCATATACCGCAATGCACCGCATACCGGGCATGCGTTCAAACTCTCGTACTCGACACCGCGGTAGAGGATGTAGTCATTAGGGCATGCATGTATCTTCTGCACCTCTAATCCTAGAGGGCAGAGAACCTTCTTTGCTTCATTAGACAATTCGTTATCCTTTGGAAGCTTCTTCTTCATTATTTTCAGTAGCTTCCCAAATCCCTTATCAGATAAACCATTCTCTGCCTTCCATGGCAGCAATTCCAGTGTGGTACCGAGCTTTGTGTTGCCATCTTTGCAATTTGGGTACAACCCTTTTTTTATCCTGTAACATGCGATCGAACTTCAACTTCTCCCTTTCACTTTTGCATTCTCTCTGTGCATCAACAATGACCTAGCGAAGATCATCATCAGGCACATCGACTGGTGCCTCTTGATCTTTAGCTTCCCCCGTTGCAGTATCACCGTATTCAGGGAACATAGGATAGTTGTCATCATCCTTTTCTTCTTTGTTGTCTTCCATCATAACCCCTCTTTCTCCGTGCTTGGTCCAAACATTATAGTGTGGCATGAAACCCTTCTCAAGAAGGTAGATGTGAAGGGTTTTCAATGAAGAGTGATCCTTTGTATTCCTACATACAGTAGATGGACAATACATAAAACCATTTTGCTTGTTTGCCTAAGCCACCTAGAGAAAATTATGCACGCCCTCAATGTAGTCGGAGGTGCGTCGGTCACCGTACATCCATTGACGGTCATCTGCGAGCATTATATAATTAAGTGTATCAAAACCATTACAGAACATCATGAATAGAGAAGTGACCAAAATAATACAAGTTCATCATCACATTAAAACCAAAGTACGGTCGTGATCAAATGTTATTACTGAAAAAATAAATACATAAAGTTCATACAAAGTTCTCATAGAACAACAAACATCTCTCTAGAGCATCTAATTAAAACATACATTGGAACTAACATACAACTATGTAAAAGATTTAAATGCTACAAGTGCGATAAAAATTGCAACTAAGTTAACAATTGATCCAACAACATAATGATACCAAGCCTCATTATCAGTGTCATTCTAATCTTTCTAATCTTCAAGCGCATTGCATCCATCTAGATCTTGTGATCATCGACGACATCGGCAACATGCAACTCCAATTTCATCTTCTCCTCTTCAATTCTTTTCACACTACTAGGGAAAACCTTATACACAGAAACTTACGAGTAGCGCGAGCTAAAAAGAAGCGCTACTACAATTTACCACTAGCGCGTGTGAAATAAACGCGCTGTAGCTAAGTTTGTAGCAGTATCGCGTCCCACGAAAGAAGTGCTACTACTATAATTTGAATAATGTTCTTGACAGGCTAGCAATAGTAGTACCGTGCTTAGGACAAGCGCGCTGCTGCTAAGACTATTGTAGTAGCGCGTTTTACGCAGAAAGCGCTGCTGCTAAGGAAAGGAAAATAAAATGAAAAACACATAGAAAAGTAAATGAAAATGAAATAAATAGAAAAAGGGAAAGGAAAAAAAAGAAAATGTGATTGAAAATAAATGAAAAAGAAAAATAAAGGAGAAAGGCGTAGCAGCAGCGGGCTTTCTGGACACGCCCTATAGCTATCTTAGCAGTAGCGCTTGTTGCCATCCAGCGTTATAGCTAATTTAGCTATAGCTAACGTAGCATTAGCACTTTTCCTGGAACGCGCTACTGCTACTTTTGAATTAACCATGCGCGGTTCTTCTTCCCCACGACCACTTCCCCCAAATCAACCTCGCGCGTCTGCTGTCGCCACTGCCGTCGCCCGGCCGCCGTGCGCGCTCTCCCATCGCCCTCCACATGCCGTCGACGCCGCCCTCGACTCTGATCTCGACGCCGCCCCCGACCCCGACCTTGATGCCCCCTACATCGCCACCCTCCATCGTGCGCCCGAAGCCCCGACCCTGACCCCGTCCCCGACCTCGACGCCGCGTGCCTCTCTCCCTAACTCCGCAGGCGCCCGAGGTGAGCACGGCCTCCTCCTCCTCCTCCTCCTCCTCCTCCCCTACCTCTACCTAACTAGGGTTCTTAGGGTTAAATTTTAGAGTTCATCTAATTATTTAGGGTTCATCAAATTAGATGCTAATTAGGGCAATAGTTGTTAAATAGAATTAGTTTTAGAGTTCATCAAATTAGTTAGGGTTAAATTTTAGAGTTCATCAAATTAGTTAGGGTTCATTAAATTTTAGAGTTCATCAAATTAGTTAGGGTTAAATTTTAGAGTTCACCTAACTAGTTTTTTTAATGTTTTTTAGTAAGTGTTTAATAGAATTAGTAAGAAAATTAATAGAACTAGTTGAACTAGTTTAGTTTTAGTAAGAACTAGTTGAATTAATAGAACTAATTTATTTTTAGTAAGAAAATTAATAGAACTAGTTGAACTAGTTTATTATTAGTAAAAACTAGTTTATTTTTATTTATAGTAAGTGTTTAATTGAACTAGCTGAATTAAGACAACTATTTTATTTTTAGTACGAAAATTAATAGAACTAGTTTATTTTTTAGTTAAAGCAATTATTCCCGCTTCGACATCAACGATGCCTATCCCGCATCCTCATCGTCGACTCGGTGGAGGAGGCCTGCTTGATCAGAGGGGCCATGTCCGGGACTGGGCTCCGCCGAGTTGGTACTGGGATGTGCTACCTTCCGGAAGGCGCAACTTGCTAAGGAGCCAGCCCGTCGTTGACCCGAACCTTCTTTGGTGCCGGTCGTGTGGGGCAGTGACGGTGCGAAGGCTTTAGCACCCCGTGGAGGTGGTACGTCACCGTGTTGGCGAGGAGGACGAGCCCGTCTGTCGCTACATGGTTGCGTTGGAGGGCAGGTTCTTCAGGGATCTCACTAGAGCTATGATCTTGTGATGGTTCCTTCTCTTTGGGTGTCCACCGCTCGGGCCGATACTCGTCCTTCGCTAGGGTTTTAGCTGTATTAGTGAGGTTAAATGTATGAGACTATTCGAGATGTATTAGTGATAATATTCGATGATGTACAGACGCAAGAGATGATTTAGTTTTGCTTATTGAATGCATGCTAATTTGAATACTAATTTATTTTATGATTTAGTTTTGCTTATTGAATGCTCAAATTGGAGAACTACTCCTATTTTGAATGCTCAAATTGGAGAGCACTATTTTGAATACTATTTTGTTTTTGCAGCCGAATCTCCATGTCGTCGCCGCCGACATCCCCGTCACAGGCCCCCTCCAACCTCGAGGTGAGACTAGCCAAATCTCCAGGTCAATATGAGTCCTATAAGATATTTTGAAATGTTTTTGTTCATATTTTCAACCATTGAAATGCAATGACCATCAAGTTTGAATGCAATGACCATCAAGTTTGAATGCAAATATGATATGTGCTTGCCCAAGTGGCCATGTTTGCAGGTAACACCTCCGAGTGGCCTATGTTTTGCAGGGAGTGTTGATTAATTTTTGTTCCGGCAAATTTCTAGCGCTCGATATGTACTTTTTTAGCAAAGGTCATGCCGGATTTTTTCGTGAATTTTGGCATGACTTGTGCTAGAATATGTAGGAAATATCGAGTGGCATGGATTTTCTAGAAAGATAATTAAACGATATTTCAGGTTGACTTTAAGTCTATCGAGGCTCCATACATGACAATCAAAAAAGGAGTGAGGGAGAAAGTCTGCACCATATATGAGAGAGGAAGAAACCTGAATGTTGTCGTGGGGGTCGTTTCTCTTTCTTCCCCTTGTACTAGACCTTTGTTAGGCACTAGGGGAAGGAGAAGTAACGACCATCACTGACGGTCGAAAAATCAGTGAGGGAGTGTGTCGACCATATATGAGAGAAGAAGAATGCTGACTGTTGTCGTGGGGGTCCCTTCCCCTTCGTTCCCGTGTGCTAGACATTTTGGTTTAATGCACTCGGGGACGAAGGGAGGAGTGACCATCACCAACGGTCAAATATATACACCACGTGAGCTGAGAGTTTAAAAAAAAGACTCGATGGACCGATAGTCAACCCGTGCTGAATAATAATGATCTAATTTAGTTTTTGTAGTTCATATATTGAATTTTAAAAGTTTAATCTTTGAATTATGAACATAGGAAATGTCGTCGAATGAAAGTCTCGCGGAGTGCTCCTGGTGCGGCAACAACCGGGGTTTCTACGACACGCCTCACTTGGTAGAAGGTCGGCGCTTCAGCATTAAGCTCCAAGAGGACTTCGATGATGAAACGGTACGCTAGGATGCAAAGTGTTTTTTTCGTAATTAAGCTCAACTTCTACTACTACAACGTGTAATTTTTGTCTTTTACAATGCGACTAGCTTATCCCATGCCATGCAAGACGCTATGTCTTGGAGAGGATGGGTTTTGAAGATCATGACAGTTTGGAAACAAAGAAAATTAACCTAAGGACCCATCATGGTATGGATTTTGAGGTAAATCTATACAATTCTGAGAGCGTATCCCATTTTGGTTGCCCGGATTGGGAAGCACTTTGCAAGATGTATGATTTCCAAGAGGGTATGCTTGTCACCATGGATCTTGGTGATCCTGACAACAAGAAAGACAATTTCGACATTTGGGTCCTTGTTGATACGCTTCCAATTCTACCACTATGTGAGTTTCTCAAACATAGTTATTAAGTAATTTATATTGTTTATTTCAAAATAGTTGACATCTTATTTCCATTGACAGCTTATTTTCATTGTTCAAAGAATGTGCGGAAGATGGTAGACAGAACCTACTACACCGATGGCTCTGAGTTAACTTATCAGGAGAAAAATCATCTCGTCGAATTTTGTACTGATCTTGAGAATTACAATATGTATTATCAAACTCCTTCACATTATGGTCAATATGTGCTACTAGTGCACGTGTTGAACTATGCTAACATCATGGAGATGTGATGGTAAGATTTTTAGTATTACGACATTTGTGCATCTTTTGCATAAACTCTTCTAAAACTGAACTACATTGCTAACTATGAAGTTATTACTATGTTTTTCAACAGATAATCCCGGAGGAGTGTATGCCTCATCTGATGTTTCAGAAAGGCCGCCTTGATCTTTTGAATTGTAAGTGCATCTAGTGCCCCTTAGTGATTTTGGTGTATTGAAGACTTATAGGTTAAGGGACTAATGTGTTTATGAGTGTACACAGGTCTATAAGTCTATGAGGAGTTTGATATTTACAGAGAAAGTCGACCCCTAAAAATGAATATCTTCGACTGAAGATTTTGGTATTCCTGAAGACTTTCGTGAAGACTTTGAAAGTGAAGAAATTGGTGTGCCCGTGAAGACTTGATATTCATGCGAGGAATATGAAGCTTGAAGACTTTCGTTTTCATAGTTTTGTTTTTCTCTTTCTTGAGTCATAAACACCGTACTGTTAAAGGGGGTCGAGGAAATACTAAGGAAAAATTTCCATGTGATGCTCAACTCAAAATCCTACACCTACCAATCCCTTCGAGTGAAGCCATTGGAAATCTCATACAGTTCAGTCAATTTTTTCAGTGACAGAGACGAAGTTCTTCTGGTCGCTGAGGAATTTGTTCTGACTGAGGAGTTAGGAATTCCCCAGTGCGGATTGCCTACACAGTGAGGAACATGATAGCCCTGAGGAATTTGAGAGTCAAATTTCCGACAGTTGCTGTGCTACGCGCCAGCTGTCCCAAAATATCTTATCCACATAGCGGTCATATCATTGAAGGGCATTTATGTCTTATCATGTCGGGCTACTCCCTAGGCTATAAATAGCCGCCCCCTACAACCACTAGCTGGTTGGCTGCTCTGAGAGAAACTGACACTTGTCATTTGAGAGCAACCCATCCTCCGAGGACTTTGAGTGAAAATCATCGAGTGAGGAAAATCCAAACCCAAACACCCACAAACCCAAAGTGATTGAGCATCACTAAAGAGATTGATCCTGCGTGGATCCGACGCTTGTTACCTTTGAAGACTGTGCTTCTTCCAGACGGTTAGGCATCATGGTCTAGAGCATCCAAGAGGAATTATGGATCGCCGAGTGACCAAACTCTGTGAAGGTTTAGAAGTCGCCTGAAGACTTACCACGAGTGATTGGACGAGGTCTGTGTGACCTTAGTTCAAGGAGAATACGGTGAGGACTTGGTGTCCTGAGCTGCGTGCTTAGAGACTGGGTGTCCGGGACTGTGTGTCCTCGAGTTTAAATACTCAGCCGCTCCAACCAGACATACAACTGAGACAGCAGTTGGAACTAGTCTACCAAATCATTGTCTTCACCAACCTTATTGGTTCTATTTCCTCAACTCTTTGATTTCCTCATTACTGTATTGAGTAGTTGTTCATATCTGTGTTTGAAGACTTTGACTGAAGACTTTCTCAATTTCCTCAGTTCAATTTCTTCAGTCTGTTTGTCTTCGTCTTGTGTTATCATATGTTTACGCTTTCTGTACTCTGTGATTTTCTTCATTTCATCATGATGACTGTGCATGTCTTCTGTTATGCTTACTTCTGAGTACTTATTCCGCTGCAAGTAGTTCTTCGCTAAGGAATTTCCTCACCACCAAATTCCTCAGTGAAGAATTCATAAAAATCGCCTATTCAGCCCCCTCTAGTCGATATAACGCACTTTCATGAATATACAGCCATGTCATCCTACGAATAACTCCTGTTCATATCGGACTTCTAAAACCAATAAAGACATGACAATCAAATATTGGAAAAAAGTATGATCACTCGTAGGGAGGTCCTTGGAAGCAACATTAGGCGAAGGGCAATAATTGGAGATGGGATGATCTCCATTCTCCATACTGGAGAGTAAGGGCCTATCTTGTTTTATGCTATTTTACCTAAGAGAACCTAGTAGGTCCTATGCGAGAGAAGTAGGTCCTAGGTACAATGTGTTATTGTGGTACAACGTGTTAGAGTTGATGATGATGAGGAGTTGTGATTATGACTACCGACCAACTAGCTATATGATGTCTCATTGATAAAAATGATGATCATGAGGAGGCGTTATATGACAATGATGTATTCTGATGATAAGTTGGTAATGATATGATGATGATGATGATGATGATGAGTTATTATGTCATTGGGTGAAAGAACCGTGGTTTAGATTCAAGTGGATGGATCCAAATGACCATTGGTCACTTTGGATCCATGCACTTGAAACTAATACACGGTTCTCTCACCCAATGATATAATAACTCATTCTGATGTAAAAATAATCTCTAAATTGCTACTGTATGAAAACTTGTATAATGGTGTATGAATACAAAACAAAACAAAACAAAAAAGAAATACCCAACAATAGTAGTATGCGGGTATGGAGGCGCGCTACTTCTAAGGACGTATAGCAGTAGCGCGGGCAAGCACACGCTACTGATAAACTTTAGCTGTAGCACCGTATCAGTAGCACGCCTCCCCGCACTACTGATATACCTAAAACCGGCGCTACTACTAGCCTTTTCCCTGGTAGTGTCAGTTTTTCTTTCAAATAATTGTTTTCTTTTTCAACCAAATTTAACCTCTCTGCAAGAGGGTCGGTTGGAATTTCCGGTTCACATACCTCCTAGATAAAAACATCTATGTCATGTTGGTCGGCATAATTGTGATAAACACTAAATGAAACAGATAGTTATAAAAGATAATATACCACATCTGGATCATAGACCGGATGAGAGCCGACGGGGGCGGACACCAATACCATGGCACCATATAATAAAAAACAATCATAAAAGTAAGAACATTATACAGGTATGTATCTAAATCATACAAGTAAGAATATTTTTCTTTTTAAAAAGAAGATAAGAACAAGAGGTTCACCATGGTGGTGCTGGCGACGAGATCGGTGCAAGCGATCAACGGTCGTGAGGACGAGGACGGGGATGGGACGACAGCCTACACATGTCCAGACTCTAAGAAGTTAATTTGAGCTCAAATTGTGCTCTCTTTAGTCCTGGTGATGGATAGAACCGAGAAAGAAGACTGGCCTTTAGTACCGGTTCCAGCCACCAACCAGGACTAAAGGGGTTATGCGAGGAGCGAGGCCCTTTAGTCCTGGTTTGTGTCTGGAACCAGGACTAAAGAGGTAAAACAAACCGGGACTGGTGCCTGTTGAGGCCCAGCTGTCGCCCTAGCCGCTCGAACCGGGACTGATGCACCCATTAGTCCTGGTTCATAACACGACCGGGACTAATGCTCTGATCTGGCTAGGACCAAAGCCATGTTTTGTAATAGTGGGTCTACATCCAAACAAGCAATGACGCCTTGCCCAACGCCAATATATCGGCAGGACAAGCGATGGCTCCCGTCCAAAGAGCACCTAAGACATTCAGCAAACAACACAACAAGTGTCCCTACTCACCGTGATTGGCAGCAGGGTGATAGCGCGCCTATCATTAACGATTGTTTCTCTGCAGGCACTTTGTAAAACAAGCCAGCCAGTAGCATTGTTCATCTTTACCGAGTGCTTTTTCCAAGCACCCAGTAAAATTTATTTATTTTATATGAGGTATGGATTTTGATATACTACAACCAAACAGATTTTAAGTAACACAATGATGTAACAAATGATAAAATGTGTAACAAGTAAAACAACAGTAATATATCATTTGAGTTGCACGGTTTGATGGTAACACATCATCTGTAAGATCTAAAAAGGTGTTGCAAGGTTATTAAAACAGTAACATATGGGTTTATGTTGTTGCAGATGTTACAAGATATGATTGTAGTAACACATAGTTGTACGTCGGTACCTTCTGTTACAAATTCTTAGGGGGGAAACATAGAATTTGATTAAGTGCATTAATATATAATCACCATCATAATACATAAGACCCGCTTGTCATGGAAAATAATTTTAGAAACATCGGGGAAAAAGTATGTTAACCATATGAATCACAACAGGCACAAATGGCTCAACACCAAATGAGCTAACCAACCAGCCAAACAACATTGTGTGATGAAAAGCCATATTATTTCTTTATTTATAGTTCGGTTGGGAAGCTGGGCTACGCAACTCTTTTTGAGGCAAAACATGCTTTATTAATAATTCATGGCAATGTTTACATGAATTACAGAGGTATCATGGGGATGTCCTAGCCATACATGCTGTCCAACACCTAGCTCAGCTGCGTGCTTTGCAATAATATGCTCCTCATAGTTAGAGTACCCACGCTCATAAACAAAATTACATTTATCATACTGGAATTTTCACTGACTAATTTCTATGATGATTGCCCCATATGCCCCAGTTGCATGATGTTCAATATCCTAAATGACATTCTTTGAATCAGAGGCAACTACTAGTCTTGCAATAGAAAAATCCTTGGCCAAATCTAGGCCCTCCCAAGAAGCAAGCGCCTCCATGCTTGCATGGTCCATGATGCCTTCCATGTTGGGAAACGTAGCATGCATTTTCAAAAAAAAATCTTATGCTCATGCAAGATCTATCTACGAGATGCATAGCAACGAGAGGGGAAGAGTGTGTCCACGTACCCTCGTAGACCGAAAGCGGAAGCGTTTGCTTAACGTGGTTGATGTGGTCGCACGTCTTCTCGTTCCGTTCGATCAAGTACTGAGCGTACAACACCTCCGAGTTCTACACACATTCAGCGTGATGAAGTCCCTCGAGCTCTTGATCTAGCAGAGTGTCAAGGAAGTAGATGAGTTCCATCAGCACGACGGCGTGGTGACGGTGACAGTGAAGTGATCCGCGCAGGGCTTCGCCTAAGCACTGCGAGAATATGTTCAGAGGCGTAAACTGTGGAGGGGGGCACCGCACACGGCTAGGAACAATTGATGTGTGTTATAGGCGCCCCCTCCCCACGTATATAAAGGAGAGAGGGGGAGGGAGCTAGCCATAGGCGCGCCCAAGTAGGACGAATCCTACTTGGGCTCCTAGTTGGATTCACCCCCTCCCCCCTTTCCGTTTACTAGAGGGGGAAAGAAGGGAAGAGAGAGGGCGGGAGAAGGAAAGAGGGGGGCGCCGCCCCCTCCCCTAATCCTATTCGGCCTCCTTCGCTGGTGGGGGGCGCGCCACCCCTTGTGGGCAGGTGTGCCTCCCTCCTATGGCCCATATGGCCCATATCTCCCCCCAGGGGGTTTCGGTAACCCCCTTGATACTCCGATATGTACCCGATACATTCTGGGATACTTCTGGTGTCCGAATACTATCATCCAGTATATCACCTCTCTACCATTTCAAGACTCCTCGTCATGTCCGTGATCTCATCCGGGACTCCGAACAACATTCGGTCACCAAATCACATAACTCATATAATACAAATCATCATGGAACGGTAAGCGTGTGGACCCTACGGGTTCGAGAACTATGTAGACATGACCGAGATACCTCTTCAATCAATAACCAATAGCGGAACCTGGATGCTCATATTGTCTCCCACATATTCTACGAAGATCTTTATCAGTCGAACCATTATGACAACACACTTTATTCCCTTTGTCATCAGTATGTTACTTTCCCGAGATTCGATCGTTGGTATGTTCATACCTAGTTCAATCTCGTTACCGGAAATTCTCTTTACTTGTTCCATAATGCATCATCCTGCAACTAACTCATTAGTCACATTGCTTGCAAGGCTTCTATGATGTGCATTACCGAGAGGGCCCAGAGATACCTCTTCGATACTCAGAGTGACAAATTGTAAGTGCATCTAGTGCCCCTTAGTGATTTTGGTGTATTGAAGACTTATAGGTTAAGTAACTGATGCGTTTGTGAGTGTACACAGGTCTATAAGTCTATGAGGAGTTTGATATTTACAGAGAAAGTCGACCCCTAAAAATGAAGTTCTTCAACTGAAGACTTTGATATTCTGAAGACTTTCTGAAGACTTTGAAAGTGAAGAAATTGGTGTGACCACGAAGACTTGATATTCGTTCGAGGAATATGAAGCGTGAAGACTTTTGTTTTCGTAGTTTCATTTTTCTCTTTCTTGAGTCATAGGAAACACCGTAGTGTTAAAGGGGGTCGAGGAAATACTAAGGAAAAATTTCCATGTGATGCTCAACTCAAAATCCTACACCTACCAATCCCTTCGAGTGAAGCCATTGGAAATCTCATACAGTTCAGTCAAATTCTTCAGTGACAGAGACGCAGTTCTGCTGGTCACTGATGACTTTGTTCTGACTGAGGAGTTAGGAATTCGCCAGTGCGAATTTCCTACATAGTGAGGAACATGATAGCCCTGAGGACTTTGAGAGTCAAATTTCCGACCGTTGCTGTGCTGCGCGCCGGCGGACCAAAATATCTTATCCACCTAACGGTCATATCATTGAAGGGCATTTATGTCTTATCATGTCGGGCTGCTCCCTAGGCTATAAATAGCCGCCCCCTACAACCACTAGTTGGTTGGCTGCTCCGAGAGAACTTGACACTTGTCATTTGAGAGCAACCCATCCTCTGAGGACTTTGAGCGAAAATCATCAAGTGAGGAAAATCCCAAAACCAAACCCACAAAACCCCAAGTGATTGAGCATCACTGAAGAAATTGATCCTGCGTGGATCCGACGCTTGTTACCTTTGAAGACTGTGCTTCTTCCAGACGGTTAGGCGTCAAGGTCTAGAGCATCCAAGAGGAATTGTGGATCGCCGAGTGACCAAGTCTGTGAAGGTTTGGAAGTCACCTGAAGACTTACCACGAGTGATTGGACGAGGCCTGCGTGGTCTTAGTTCAAGGAGAATACGGTGAGGACTGGGTGTCCTGAGTTGCGGCTCAGAGACTGGGTGTCCGGGACTGTGTGTCCTCGAGTTTAAATACTCAGCCGCTCCAACCAGACGTACAACTGAGACAGCAGTTGGAACTGGTTTACCAAATCATTGTCTTCACAAACTAACTGGTTCTATCTCCTCAACTCATTCATTTCCTCATTCTGTGTTGTATGTTGTTCATATCTGTGCTTGAAGACTTTGACTGAAGACTTTCACAAATTCCTCAGTTCAATTTCTTCAGTCTGTTTGTCTTCATCTTGTTATCCTGTGTTTACGCTTCCTGTACTCTTTTCTAGTCTTCATTTCACCATGCTGACTATGTGTGTAATCTGTTATGTTTACCTCTGAGTACATATTCCGCTGCAAATAGTTCTTCGCTAAGGAATTTCCTCACCGGCAAATTCCTCAGTGAAGAATTTCATAAAAATCGCCTATTCACCCCCCCTCTAGTCGATATAACGCACTTTCAATTGGTATCAGAGCAAGGTACTCCCTTGTTCTGTGTGATTTTGGTTTAACCACCTGGAGTTCTAGTTATGTCGACCGCAGGTATGATCAAGGTCTCGGCTGGGTGTCCTACCTTTGATGGAATGGACTACCCCTACTGGAAGAACAAGATGCGGATGCATCTTGAGGCAATTGATAATGATCTCTGGTATGTTGTGGAAAATGGTGTCCCCGCTGTCACTGAAACACTGACCGCTACTGATGTGAAGAGATTCAAACAACTCGACTCTCAAGCGAAGAATATCATCTGTGGCCATCTGAGCAAAGGACAGTATGGAAGAGTGAGTGCTTTGGAAACTGCCAAGCTTATCTGGGATAGGCTGTCCAAAGTAAATGAAGGAGTCTCAACTCAGCGTGACTCTCGAGTTGATGTTCTTCGGAATCTTTTCAACCGCTTCAAAAGACTCGACAACAAAAATGTCCAACAAACCTTCGATCACCTCACTGACATTTCAAATGAGCTTCAAGCCCTCGGTGCCACTGACATCACTGATCATGAAGTTGTGAAGAAACTGCTAAGATCGCTTGATTCCTCATTTGATACTCTGGGACTGATGATACAAGAGCATGCTGACTACAAGTCACTTGATCCTGCTGATATCCTCGAAAGGCTTAACACTCACGAGTTCCAGCTTGCTGAAAAGAGAGATCTCTATGGCTCAAACTATGGCAAACCACGTGCCCTGAAGGCTAAGGTTGTGTCTGACTCTGAATGTGAGGATTCTGGTAGTAGCCTTGGTGATCCTGAAGAACTGAGCCAGGATCTAGCTCTCCTTGTGAAGAAATTCCAGAAATTCACAAGACGTGGTCGCTTTGGAAAACCCTCAAGGGGAAGTGATTCTTCATCCAGTGACTACAAGAGAAGACTTTGCGACAAATGCAAGAAGCCTGGTCACTATATTCAAGATTGTCCTCAGTGGGAAAAGGAAATGAAGAAGAAGAAATACAAGGACTACAGTTCTGATGAAATGAAGAAGAAGAAGAAATCATCAAAATCTTCGTCTTCAAAACCATCAAAGTCTTCATTTCACAAGAAGGGCAGCTCCAAGAAAGCTCGGGCATTCATTGGCAAGGAAATGGACTCTGAAGCTGAATCTGAGGGAAATGGTGAAGAAGAAGAGTCTGAAGAATCTGAGTCTGGTGTGGCGAGTCTGGCCGTTGCTACTGCTTTCGTCAGCAAGTCCATCTTCAACATTGAAGAAACTGATTCCACCGACAAGCCTGATGAAGATAATGATGGCTACGCTCCCACCTATTGCTTCATGGCAAAAGCAGCTAAGGTACTCAAATACAACTCCTCTGATTCTAGTGAAAATGAATCTGATGAGGATCTTAAGCCTAGCTACTCTAAACTTGCTAAAATTGCTGTGAAACAACAACGGGCTCTTGAAATGGTTCAAAACATGCTAGATAAAAGTGATGATATGTTGGGTGAAGAAATGGATCACACTAAAGCCCTGACTGAAAATCTTCAGAGACTTCAGTCTAAGTATGATAACCTTCAAGGTCATCATAACTCTCTCTTGTCTGATCATGAGAAACTTTCTTATGAATTTCTTCAAGAAAAGCAAGACAATGAGAAGCTTTCTCTTGAAGCTATTCAAAGAAAGGCAGATCTTGAAAAGCTAAGAATATGTTATGAAGATCTTCAGAAGGAGCGCGATTCATTACTAGCTCAACAAATCAGCGCTTCTCAGGAAGAATTTGTTCCTCCATGCTTAAAGTGCATTGAACGTGAATCTGCTAATTCTTCACCTCAATGTTCAAATGCTTCAAATGTTACAAATTCTTCATCTGCCTCTGCTATCACTAACTCCTCATCTGAGGACTTTGCTAGTATCACTGACAATGCAGGGCTGAAGGAATTGTACATGACAGGCATGTACAAAAGCCTCAAAGGGCATCAGACACTTTGTGATGTGCTCAAAAAGCAGATCCTCAACAGAAACCCTAGGAAAGAGGGTATTGCCTTTGAGAGGAAACTGAATGCCGATGGAACATATTGGAAACCTGAGCAGTATCCCAAAACCTCATGGGTTGCTGCAAAGGGACCTCCAGTTGATCCATCTAACTTGTCTGGCTTTACATGTGAATCTCCTCATTCTTCTGATGAGTCATTTGACTCCAACTACAAACTGTTCAAAAATCAGAATGGTGAAGTATTTGCTAGATATGTTGGCACTAACTGCAGGAACGGTTCCCCTATGAAGAAAATCTGGGTTCCCAAAAGCTGTGTTGAAAGTCTTCAAGTGAATGTCCTCATGACACCACCTGTGAAGAACAGGAACCCCAGATCAAATTCTTCATATGGACCAAACTCTTCATATGGATCCAAATCCTCATATGGACCAAATTCTTCACGAGGATCAAATTCCTCAACTGGATCAAAGTCCTCATATGATTATCACCATGCTAACAAATCTGTCTCGCAGGGTAAAGCTAAAGGCTATGAATATGTGCATTATTCTTCAAACCATTATGTTCATAAGTCCTCGAAGAATTACTCTGCTTATTTATATGCTTACCCTAACCCCTCCTATGCTAAGCGAAATGGTCGGGCATCTTTGTCGCCTTTCTCACATGGTGCTCGCAGGATGATGAACTCTTTGCCACCCCTCCAGATGTGGGTGGTGAAGAAAAATAACTAATCTTTTCTGCAGGGTCAGGTCTCCAGAAGTGCTCAAACGTCTGAAGAATTTGCTGGGGACCTGACAAAATGCCTGAAAGGACGCAGGCAAATCATGATGAAATGAACTTTCATTTCACACGTCCTCATACTGCTATATCTGTTTACTGCTTGATGAAATTCATCTGATGAACTTGATATCATATTCTTCACTGATGAAGCATATGAGATTGTAAGTTGCACTAATTCATCTGTAGGATGATCAACCCAAAACTACTGAATGGGTCCTCGATAGTGGATGTACAAATCACATGACTGGTGACAAGAGTCTATTGATGGATGCTCCTTTATCACCGTCACCACTGAAGCATATCATATTTGCTGACAAAGGCAAAAGTCAGGTATTGGGTCTTGGTAAGGTTGCTATCTCTAAGGATAAGCACATGGACAAAGTCATGCTTGTTGAATCCTTAGGATACAATCTCATGTCAGTCTCAATGCTTTGTGATCTTGATATGGTTGTTGTCTTTGGCAAATATCGCTGTGTTGTGATTATGGAAGCTGACAATTCCAAAGTCTTCGAAGGCTTTAGGAGAGGAGATCTGTATATTGTTGATTTCTCTACAGGACCACAACCAGCCATGTGTCTACTTGCAAAAGCTTCAGAAGGCTGGCTATGGCATCGACGACTTGGTCATGCAGGCATGAGGAATTTGAACACGCTTGTGAAGAAGAAGCATGTCATTGGCATTGAGAATGTCAAATTCCTCAAGGATCACTTATGCGGAGCATGTGAAGCCGGAAAAATGACCAAGGCCAAGCATCCAGCGAAGACTATCATGACCACTACACGTCCATTCGAATTGCTTCACATGGACCTCTTCGGACCAAATCATTATTCAGCAGTCACTAATGATGCATCTCTATATGGTTTTGTCATTGTTGATGATTATTCTCGATATACATGGGTACACATTGTTACTTACAAACATGAAGTGCAGGAAGTCTTCAAACGATTTTCCTCGAGGGCTTCAACCAACTTTGGTGTGAAGATCAAGCATATCAGAAGTGACAATGGAACTAAGTTCAAGAATTCTGGTCTTGATGCCTATCTTGATGAACTTGGTATTACTCATGAATTATCTGCTCCTTATACTCCTCAGCAGAATGGCGTCGTGGAGCGCAAGAATAGAACTCTTGTTGAGATGGCTCGCACTATGCTTGATGAATACAAAACGCCTCAGCGTTTTTGGATTGATGCAATTGATACTGCCTGCCACATCATCAACAGAGTATATCTTCACAAATTCTTCAAGAAGACTGCCTATGAACTCCTCACTGACAAGAAACCCAATAGAGCACCTACCTTCTGTGTTAGATGAACCAGCACCTGAAGATGCTATCAAGCTCAAGGCAACTGAGGATGTCATTCCTACTGAAGAATCTGCTGAAGAATTCATTCCTATTCATGAAGAACATCGAGCTGATGCACCTGAAGAACATGATGAGGAAAATGGTGCTGAAGAAAATGCTGATCAAAATCCTCAGCGACAACCCACTCATCCACGTGTTGCAAAAGAAGTGCAAGTTGAGAAGATCATCGATGACATCAGCGCACCAGGTCCTCTCACCCGCTCAAAACCCTCACACTTATCTAACTTTTGTGGGCACTATGCTTTTGTCTCTATCTCAGAGCCCACTAAGGTAGATGAAGCATTTCTGGAGCCGGAGTGGATTCAAGCTATGCAAGAAGAATTACATCAGTTCGAGCTGAACAATGTCTGGGAATTGGACAATCGCCCAGATCCTCGCAAGCATAATATCATCGGCACAAAGTGGATCTACCGCAACAAGCAAGATGAAAATGGCCTTGTGGTGAGGAATAAGGCACGACTAGTAGCTCAAGGCTACACACAGGTTGAAGGAATTGATTTCGATGAAACTTTTGCACCTGTTGCTAGACTTGAGGCTATTCGCATTTTACTTGCCTATGCTAACCATCATGATATCATCTTATATCAAATGGATGTGAAAAGTGCATTCCTCAATGGTAAGCTTGAGGAAGAAGTATATGTTGCTCAACCCCCAGGTTTTGAAGATCCCAAGAATCCTGACAAAGTCTTCAGACTAAATAAGGCTCTCTATGGCCTCAAGCAAGCCCCTCGGGCGTGGTATGACACACTGAAGGAATTCTTCGTGAAGAATGGCTTCACACCCGGTTCACTTGACCCTACTTTATTTACTAAATCATATGATGGTGAACTGTTTGTGTGCCAAATATATGTTGATGATATTATCTTTGGCTGTACTAACCAACGATATAGTGATGAATTTGCCTATATGATGAGTGAAGAATATCAAATGTCTATGATGGGAGAGTTGAAATTCTTCTTAGGTCTTCAAATTTGTCAGCAGCGCAATGGCATATTCATATCTCAGGAGAAATACCTCAAAGATGTACTGAGGAAATTCGGCATGCAAGATTGCAAAGGCGTCAAAATTCCTATGCCCACAAATGGTCATCTATGCACTGATGAAAATGGTACTGACTTCGATCACAAGGTATACCGCTCCATGATTGGTTCTTTATTGTACTTATGTGCATCTAGGCCAGATATAATGCTTAGTGTTTGCATGTGTGCCCGATTTCAAGCTGCACCGAAGGAATCACACCATAAGGCTGTGAAGCATATTCTTCGATATCTAGCTCACACACCAACACTAGGATTATGGTACCCCAAGGGCTCTGCTTTTGATCTCATTGGATATTCTGACTCTAACTATGCTGGTGATCGTGTGGACCGCAAGTCAACATCTGGCACTTGTCATTTCCTCGGACGATCTTTGGTCTGTTGGTCCTCGAAGAAATAGAACTGCGTATCACTGTCTACTGCTGAAGCTGAATACATTGCTGCTGGCTCATGCTGTGCTCAACTGCTTTGGATGAAGCAAACCCTCAAGGACTATGGCGTCAACGTGAAGAATGTGCCTCTCCTCTGCGACAACGAGAGAGCCATCAAGATTGCTCACAACCCAGTTCAGCACTCGAAGACTAAGCACATCCAGATTCGTCATCATTTTCTTCGTGATCATGTGTTGAAGGGTGACATCTCCATCGAGCATGTGAAGACTGAAGAACAGCTGGCTGATATCTTCACCAAGCCCTTGGATGAGAAGAGATTTAGCACGTTGCGGTGTGAGCTAAATATCTTAGAATCTTCGAATGTTCTTTGAAAAGGACACACATCCTAACCCTTATGCATAATTGATGACTTAGATGTGCAACACATGAAGAAACGTTGTTCCTCAATCAATGAAGAATAACACTCTAAGTGTGAAGAAATCAATGAAGAATTTGATTCTCAGAACCCTACGACAATTGTACGCGGTGTCTGAAATCATCATTCTTATACGGTGGGCTACGCCACCACAAAAGTTGAAAATCTTCAATTTGAGTTTTTCCTCGTTTTTGAAATTCCTCATTTTTCAAATTCTTCAACTTTGTAAAATCTTCAGTATTTCCGTCGTCTTTCTTCATTGGCTATATATATATATATATATATATATATATATATATATATATATATATATATATATATATATATATATATATATATATATGAGTTTATGTCCTCTACAGCATTCACTTATTGCTATTTCTTCAAGTTGCTATTTCTGCTAAGTGAATGTGATCGAACCCTTCCCCTCTATGCTATACTCAATCCAATCTATTCACAAATTCTTCATGTGCGTTCTGATTGAAACTCGTTCAAAGTCTTCACTGGTCCTTGACAGCTGAAGAAATTGCAAACGACACTTTTTAACAAATCCTATCCAAAAATTTCGGTTTTACCGCTCAAACCGTTCCGCATCCAACGATGTATTAGTTTAATCACCCACGATCTTACACGATCTCATCTGCACAGTACGTGGGTGACACACGTCGCGTGAAGGAGAAAGGGCAGGGGCATGTTCGTCCAAAATCTTCGGGCGAACAGTTTTTCACCGTGGCTAGAAATACCCCTTTACCCTCTTCACTTCATTTACTCCGCTCGATCGCTGTCTCTTGCTCGAGCTCTCCTCAAACCCTAGCGCCGCCGCTACTCCATCGCCGCCGGTGAGGAAAAGCTTCACTGCCTCGACCTCATCGCTGTCGTACTCACGCCGGTCGCGGAAATCTTCACTCCGCCGCCGCCGTAGCTGTCTCCCTCAGCCAAGTTAGGGCGTGGGAGATCTAACGTGACGAACTTCTCTACAGTTCATCTCTGTTCGTCGTGTTCTTCAGTTCGGGTAATTAAAAGTCACTTTTATTACTCGCGTTGATTCTCAAATCTTTCTGAAAATCTTCAAAGGTGTTTTTTTAATCTTCAAAATCTTCACATATGAACACCTCACACACTATATGTTCTTGATTTATCTCCCTAAGCATTCTTTTCTGCAAGATTCCTCAATTGTGCGGATTTTCAATCTGTACAACTCTGGAACCTAAGACGAAACGCTTAGTGAAATTACTCAAGGCTCAACTGGTCAAATTCCTCAAAACTTGCTTCTTTTGAAAAATCTTCTGAGAACGCATATGACCTCTCCAAATTCCTCGCACCTACACTCTGTTCACAGGTACTCATGTCCGCTGCTGAATCACTAGGTTCTCATCAACTTAACTCATTTGCAGCGTTCCTTGAAGAAAAACTGCATACTTCTTCAGAGTGCTCTATTGTTCAAATTCCTCACCTGAAGAAAATGGCAGAGGGCAAGAGACCGCAGAAGGGAGGAAAGAAACCGGAAGTCATGACTGCTTTTGAAATTCCTGAGGAAATATACAAAGACTACTGCACACCTGATGAATCCAAGTTTGGCAAGGAAACCAAGAACCAGCGCAAAGTGCGCATACAGAGAATAGAAAGGAGATGGGCAC
Source organism: Triticum timopheevii (assembly GCA_963921465.1). Classification (NCBI taxonomy): domain Eukaryota; kingdom Viridiplantae; phylum Streptophyta; class Magnoliopsida; order Poales; family Poaceae; genus Triticum; species Triticum timopheevii. The sequence goes on from OY997274.1 coordinate 73,846,428, forward strand.
GAGAATGGCGAGAATACCGCTATGTCACTCCGAAGTACATGAGGAAATTCGCTCTGAACCCTCCATTCCCAAGAGCTCCTTTGCCACCTGGCCAAATCACAGATCCCACTAGCATCAAGAGTGGTGAAGACTTTCCTGAAGAATGGTCCAGGCGCCAAGCCAAATTGGCAAGACAGGCCAAGGAGGCAGTGAGGAAATTCAATGAGGATTCTGCTGCTGCTGCCGCTGCTGAGCCCTCGGTCAAGCCGAGGAAATCAATGCCAAAGAAGCCTGCACGCAAGCCAAGTGCTTCACCGTCAGCGCCCTCACAGCCCAGTTCCTCAGCCGCGCCCTCACGGCAAGTTCCTCAGACTGCTGCTGATCATGCAAAATCCTTAGCAGCTCCCTCCAAGTCCTCAACACCTGTGCATCTGGCTACTTGTCAAAGGACTCAGGGTTTCTCAATTGCTTCTGGTGTTTCAGCAAGTTCCTCAGCTGCACCAATGTCCTCAACAGGCCCCACTCTGCTTAAGACAAAAGCAACTGCTGGACGCGGTCCTCGGCCAAGTCCAAAGAAGAAACAGGTTGCTTTCAACGTTCCCTCTGATGATGAAGCCTCTGATGAAGAACTTGAAGAAATCATCAGAGACAGACTGACCAAGGCCGCTAGAGCCAAAAGAACAACTGTGCCTCTGCTTTTGGATCCGAAGAAGATCCTTGACTTCATTGACCTGTGGCATCAGGATCCACACACTCCTCTTCCAGATCTGCCACTGACTCCTGGTCAAAGTCATATGCTGAACCATTTCATCTCTGAAGAGAAATGGAAATTTGAAAAGGCTCGTGAATTGAAGAGAGCAAAAGCCAGAAAGGAGAAGCTTCTGAGGAAAAACATCATTAACTTGACTCCTGAAGAACTTCTTAAAGCTTAATCAGAAATCCAAGCACTCAGCAAGGATTTTGATGCTTACAATGCTGACTGGCAAGGAGCCAAGGTGAGATTCGTCACTCTGACGAAGAAAATGTCAACTGTTGCAGCTCCATCGCAACAAGAAAATCCTGAGGCTGTAGAATCTGCTCAGCCTGCTGATGAACATGCCAACACTGCTGATGACTTTCAGCGTGCTGATGAAAACACAAGTTCCAGGGCTGATGACTCCATTCCAGCTGCTGAAGAAATTCCCAGGGCATCCACTAGTGGTGCGCCTGAAGAATCTGAAGGAAACAGGGCAACTGCACCAGTTGTGCCTGAAGAAACTGCACCACAATACTCAGCTCCTCCTGCGCCAACACCAACTCCAATTCTTCCTTCTGCCTATGAAGTGAAGAAGACAAAGGCTGCAGAACGAGCTGCAGTAAAGAAAAGGAAGGCATCAGATGCGTCAAATTCTTCGGCTGCGAAGAAAATGAAGCCATTGACCAACTCGATTGAAAATCCTATCGATGCCATTCCCATTTCCTCCATGTCATCCAAGGAAATTGTTCCCTTTGGAGAAGAATACACGATCCCAAGCGGATCAGATGAAGAAAATCAATCTGTTGCTACTTCAAAACAGCTTGATGAAGAAATTGAAGTGAAAGCTTTCCCTTCAACTCCTGTTGCTTCCTCACCCGTGCCTCAGTTCACAGCTGAAGAGGCAGGTGTTGAGGAAATTGAAAAAGAAGATGAAGACGTGGATATTGGGTGCACTACACCTGTGATGAACGATGACTTTTGGGAAAGTCAGCACCCCAATACTCCTCTCTTCACTCCGCTTCAACAAGTTCCTCAGTCACCAGCTACTACTGTTCAAATGGGCTCTGAAGAAACTCATCCCACATCGTCTGTCAACGAAGAGATTCCAGCCACTAGCGCTGAAGAACCCACTGCCGATCCTCAAACTGCACAAGGAGAGGAACCAGAAATTCCTCAGCCTGAAGAACCTGAGCTCGCGATTCCAGAGGTTGTGCTGCAAATCACTGATATTCCTCTGCCCAAGCCAAAGAATCCGTTCTCAAGCAATCAAAAATTCAAGGCCGAAGACTTCTTTTCTGAGCACGTGTTCTTCACTGCTTACAATCCTTATGACTCTGCTCGAATGAGGAAAAGACGCTTCTGGACTCCTATACAAGCAAATTTCTATTCCTCAGTGCTATTTGACAAGGACAAGATCTTCGACCATGAGCATATTCCTCATGTGGACATGGAATCACTGCCGTGCTTCGAGCCAGTACTCCGTGTTCTTCATGATGCAGGGCTGCTGAATTTCTGCACTGATATATGTGACTGGAATGAAGAACTCATTCTTCAGTTCTATGCCACCCTGCACATCACCGGAGATGCTGAAGACATCAACTCATGGGTTCTGGATTGGATGACTGAAAATACTCACTACAAGGCACCAGCAACTGAATTGCTTCGTGTCCTTCCTCTTGATCCTCCCCATGAATCTGCTCGTTGCCTCTACAATGAACGTGAGCTGTCTGATCACTTTATGCAAGTGCTTATGAAGCCATTGAAGCCAGGCCAAGCCCCTCGAACCAAATTCCTCGTCAAGGATTTGCTGTATGTGCCTCGGACTGTGTATAGAATCTTGACGAAGACAATGAGTCCAATCAAAGGCCACGACTCAAATGACGAAGATGTCATTGGCATCATGAAGAACATGCTTTTCAACATCATTCATGGCGTTCCCGTCAACTTCCATGATTTCTTCATGAGGACTCTGGCCAATATTGCAATGTCACCTTTTGAGCTGAAGCCATATGCGCCTTGGATCATGAGATTCATAAGGGCAAGATCTTCACTGAACTATAAGGCTGACACTCTGAACCATGGCAGCTTCCTGCCGCCCATTGAAGTCCTCAAGCGACCAATTTCATCATCTGATGACAAGGGCAAGGCAGCAGCTGTAATTGATGAAGGCACTCGTCCATTGGATGGTCAGTTTCGCAAAGCTGCATCTTACTCCACCAATGACGATTCTGCTACGCATGACACTGCCGCAAATACCTCAACCAAGCAACAGCCTTGTGGTGAGGAATAAGGCACGACTAGTAGCTCAAGGCTACACACAGGTTGAAGGAATTGATTTCGATGAAACTTTTGCACCTGTTGCTAGACTTGAGGCTATTCGCATTTTACTTGCCTATGCTAACCATCATGATATCATCTTATATCAAATGGATGTGAAAAGTGCATTCCTCAATGGTAAGCTTGAGGAAGAAGTATATGTTGCTCAACCCCCAGGTTTTGAAGATCCCAAGAATCCTGACAAAGTCTTCAGACTAAATAAGGCTCTCTATGGCCTCAAGCAAGCCCCTCGGGCGTGGTATGACACACTGAAGGAATTCTTCGTGAAGAATGGCTTCACACCCGGTTCACTTGACCCTACTTTATTTACTAAATCATATGATGGTGAACTGTTTGTGTGCCAAATATATGTTGATGATATTATCTTTGGCTGTACTAACCAACGATATAGTGATGAATTTGCCTATATGATGAGTGAAGAATATCAAATGTCTATGATGGGAGAGTTGAAATTCTTCTTAGGTCTTCAAATTTGTCAGCAGCGCAATGGCATATTCATATCTCAGGAGAAATACCTCAAAGATGTACTGAGGAAATTCGGCATGCAAGATTGCAAAGGCGTCAAAATTCCTATGCCCACAAATGGTCATCTATGCACTGATGAAAATGGTACTGACTTCGATCACAAGGTATACCGCTCCATGATTGGTTCTTTATTGTACTTATGTGCATCTAGGCCAGATATAATGTTTAGTGTTTGCATGTGTGCCCGATTTCAAGCTGCACCGAAGGAATCACACCATAAGGCTGTGAAGCATATTCTTCGATATCTAGCTCACACACCAACACTAGGATTATGGTACCCCAAGGGCTCTGCTTTTGATCTCATTGGATATTCTGACTCTGACTATGCTGGTGATCGTGTGGACCGCAAGTCAACATCTGGCACTTGTCATTTCCTCGGACGATCTTTGGTCCGTTGGTCCTCGAAGAAATAGAACTGCGTGTCACTGTCTACTACTGAAGCTGAATACATTGCTGCTAGCTCATGCTGTGCTCAACTGCTTTGGATGAAGCAAACCCTCAAGGACTATGGCATCAACGTGAAGAATGTGCCTCTCCTCTGCGACAACGAGAGTGCCATCAAGATTGCTCACAACCCAGTTCAGCACTCGAAGACTAAGCACATCCAGATTCGTCATCATTTTCTTCGTGATCATGTGTTGAAGGGTGACATCTCCATCGAGCATGTGAAGACTGAAGAACAGCTGGCTGATATCTTCACCAAGCCCTTGGATGAGAAGAGATTTAGCAAGTTGCGGTGTGAGCTAAATATCTTAGAATCTTCGAATGTTCTTTGAAAAGGACACACATCCTAACCCTTATGCATAATTGATGACTTAGATGTGCAACACATGAAGAAACGTTGTTCCTCAATCAATGAAGAATAACACTCTAAGTGTGAAGAAATCAATGAAGAATTTGATTCTCAGAACCCTACGACAATTGTACGCGGTGTCTGAAATCATCATTCTTATACGGTGGGCTACGCCACCACAAAAGTTGAAAATCTTCAATTTGAGTTTTTCCTCGTTTTTGAAATTCCTCATTTTTCAAATTCTTCAACTTTGCAAAATCTTCAGTATTTCCGTCGTCTTTCTTCATTGGCTATATATATATATATATATATATATATATATATATATATATATATATATATATATATATATATATATATATATATGAGTTTATGTCCTCTACAACATTCACTTATTGCTATTTCTTCAAGTTGCTATTTCTGCTAAGTGAATGTGATCGGACCCTTCCCCTCTATGCTATACTCAATCCAATCTATTCACAAATTCTTCATGTGCGTTCTGATTGAAACTCGTTCAAAGTCTTCACTGGTCCTTGACAGCTGAAGAAATTGCAAACGACACTTTTTAACAAATCCTATCCAAAAATTTCGGTTTTACCGCTCAAACCGTTCCGCATCCTACGATGTATTAGTTTAATCACCCACGATCTTACACGATCTCATCTGCACAGTACGTGGGTGACACACGTCGCGTGAAGGAGAAAGGGCAGGGGCATGTTCGTCCAAAATCTTCGGGCGAACAGTTTTTCACCGTGGCTAGAAATACCCCTTTACCCTCTTCACTTCATTTACTCCGCTCGATCGCTGTCTCTTGCTCGAGCTCTCCTCAAACCCTAGCGCCGCCGCTACTCCATCGCCGCCGGTGAGGAAAAGCTTCACTGCCTCGACCTCATCGCCGTCGTACTCACGCCGGTCGCGGAAATCTTCACTCCGCCGCCGCCGTAGCTGTCTCCCTCAGCCAAGTTAGGGCGTGGGAGATCTAACATGACGAACTTCTCTACAGTTCATCTCTGTTCGTCGTGTTCTTCAGTTCGGGTAATTAAAAGTCACTTTTATTACTCGCGTTGATTCTCAAATCTTTCTGAAAATCTTCAAAGGTGTTTTTTTAATCTTCAAAATCTTCACATATGAACACCTCACACACTATATGTTCTTGATTTATCTACCTAAGCATTCTTTTCTGCAAGATTCCTCAATTGTGCGGATTTTCAATCTGTACAACTCTGGAACCTAAGATGAAACGCTTAGTGAAATTACTCAAGGCTCAACTGGTCAAATTCCTCAAAACTTGCTTCTTTTGAAAAATCTTCTGAGAACGCATATGACCTCTCCAAATTCCTCGCACCTACACTCTGTTCACAGGTACTCATGTCCGCTGCTGAATCACTAGGTTCTCATCAACTTAACTCATTTGCAGCGTTCCTTGAAGAAAAACTGCATACTTCTTCAGAGTGCTCTATTGTTCAAATTCCTCACCTGAAGAAAATGGCAGAGGGAAAGAGACCGCAGAAGGGAGGAAAGAAACCGGAAGTCATGACTGCTTTTGAAATTCCTGAGGAAATATACAAAGACTACTGCACACCTGATGAATCCAAGTTTGGCAAGGAAACCAAGAACCAGCGCAAAGTGCGCATACAGAGAATAGAAAGGAGATGTGCACGAGAATGGCGAGAATACCGCTATGTCACTCCGAAGTACATGAGGAAATTCGCTCTGAACCCTCCATTCCCAAGAGCTCCTTTGCCACCTGGCCAAATCGCAGATCCCACTAGCATCAAGAGTGGTGAAGACTTTCCTGAAGAATGGTCCAGGCGCCAAGCCAAATTGGCAAGACAGGCCAAGGAGGCAGTGAGGAAATTCAATGAGGATTCTGCTGCTGCTGCCGCTGCTGAGCCCTCGGTCAAGCCGAGGAAATCAATGCCAAAGAAGCCTGCACGCAAGCCAAGTGCTTCACCGTCAGCGCCCTCACGGCCCAGTTCCTCAGCCGCGCCCTCACGGCAAGTTCCTCAGACTGCTGCTGATCATGCAAAATCCTTAGCAGCTCCCTCCAAGTCCTCAACACCTGTGCATCTGGCTACTTGTCAAAGGACTCAGGGTTTCTCAATTGCTTCTGGTGTTTCAGCAAGTTCCTCAGCTGCACCAATGTCCTCAACAGGCCCCACTCTGCTTAAGACAAAAGCAACTGCTGGACGCGGTCCTCGGCCAAGTCCAAAGAAGAAATAGGTTGCTTTCAACGTTCCCTCTGATGATGAAGCCTCTGATGAAGAACTTGAAGAAATCATCAGAGACAGACTGACCAAGGCCGCTAGAGCCAAAAGAACAAGTGTGCCTCTGCTTTTGGATCCGAAGAAGATCCTTGACTTCATTGACCTGTGGCATCAGGATCCACACACTCCTCTTTCGGATCTGCCACTGACTCCTGGTCAAAGTCATATGCTGAACCATTTCATCTCTGAAGAGAAATGGAAATTTGAAAAGGCTCGTGAATTGAAGAGAGCAAAAGCCAGAAAGGAGAAGCTTCTGAGGAAAAACATCATTAACTTGACTCCTGAAGAACTTCTTAAAGCTTAATCAGAAATCCAAGCACTCAGCAAGGATTTTGATGCTTACAATGCTGACTGGCAAGGAGCCAAGGTGAGATTCGTCACTCTGACGAAGAAAATGTCAACTTTTGCAGCTCCATCGCAACAAGAAAATCCTGAGGCTGTCGAATCTGCTCAGCCTGCTGATGAACATGCCAGCACTGCTGATGACTTTCAGCGTGCTGATGAAAACACAAGTTCCAGGGCTGATGACTCCATTCCAGCTGCTGAAGAAATTCCCAGGGCATCCACTAGTGGTGCGTCTAAAGAATCTGAAGGAAACAGGGCAACTGCACCAGTTGTGCCTGAAGAAACTGCACCACAATACTCAGCTCCTCCTGCGCCAACACCAACTCCAATTCTTCCTTCTGCCTATGAAGTGAAGAAGACAAAGGCTGCAGAACGAGCTGCAGTAAAGAAAAGGAAGGCATCAGCTGCGTCAAATTCTTCGGCTGCGAAGAAAATGAAGCCATTGACCAACTCGATTGAAAATCCTATCGATGCCATTCCCATTTCCTCCATGTCATCCAAGGAAATTGTTCCCTTTGGAGAAGAATACACGATCCCAAGCGGATCAGATGAAGAAAATCAATCTGTTGCTACTTCAAAACAGCTTGATGAAGAAATTGAAGTGAAAGCTTTCCCTTCAACTCCTGTTGCTTCCTCACCCGTGCCTCAGTTCACAGCTGAAGAGGCAGGTGTTGAGGAAATTGAAAAAGAAGATGAAGACGTGGATATTGGGTGCACTACACCTGTGATGAACGATGACTTTTGGGAAAGTCAGCACCCCAATACTCCTCTCTTCACTCCGCTTCAACAAGTTCCTCAGTCACCAGCTACTACTGTTCAAATGGGCTCTGAAGAAACTCATCCCACATCGTCTGTCAACGAAGAGATTCCAGCCACTAGCGCTGAAGAACCCACTGCCGATCCTCAAACTGCACAAGGAGAGGAACCAGAAATTCCTCAGCCTGAAGAACCTGAGCTCGCGATTCCAGAGGTTGTGCTGCAAATCACTGATATTCCTCTGCCCAAGCCAAAGAATCCGTTCTCAAGCAATCAAAAATTCAAGGCCGAAGACTTCTTTTCTGAGCACGTGTTCTTCACTGCTTACAATCCTTATGACTCTGCTCGAATGAGGAAAAGACGCTTCTGGACTCCTATACAAGCAAATTTCTATTCCTCAGTGCTATTTGACAAGGACAAGATCTTCGACCATGAGCATATTCCTCATGTGGACATGGAATCACTGCCGTGCTTCGAGCCAGTACTCCGTGTTCTTCACGATGCAGGGCTGCTGAATTTCTGCACTGATATATGTGACTAGAATGAAGAACTCATTCTTCAGTTCTATGCCACCCTGCACATCACCGGAGATGCTGAAGACATCAACTCATGGGTTCTGGATTGGATGACTGAAAATACTCACTACAAGGCACCAGCAACTGAATTGCTTCGTGTCCTTCCTCTTGATCCTCCCCATGAATCTGCTCGTTGCCTCTACAATGAACGTGAGCTGTCTGATCACTTTATGCAAGTGCTTATGAAGCCATTGAAGCCAGGCCAAGCCCCTCGAACCAAATTCCTCGTCAAGGATTTGCTGTATGTGCCTCGGACTGTGTATAGAATCTTGACGAAGACAATGAGTCCAATCAAAGGCCACGACTCAAATGACGAAGATGTCATTGGCATCATGAAGAACATGCTTTTCAACATCATTCATGGCGTTCCCGTCAACTTCCATGATTTCTTCATGAGGACTCTGGCCAATATTGCAATGTCACCTTTTGAGCTGAAGCCATATGCGCCTTGGATCATGAGATTCATAAGGGCAAGATCTTCACTGAACTATAAGGCTGACACTCTGAACCATGGCAGCTTCCTGCCGCCCATTGAAGTCCTCAAGCGACCAATTTCATCATCTGATGACAAGGGCAAGGCAGCAGCTGTAATTGATGAAGGCACTCGTCCATTGGATGGTCAGTTTCGCAAAGCTGCATCTTACTCCACCAATGACGATTCTGCTACGCATGACACTGCCGCAAATACCTCAACCAAGCAACAGCCTCAAGCCACAGCACCCAGGGTGATGACTGATCGCGAGTTACTCCTCAGTCTTCATCAGAAGGTTGATCGCAATAAGAAATGGGTCAAGCGCCAATTTGCTGCAATTCTTCACAATATGACCTCAACGCATAATGCAGTGAAGAAAAACCAGTACTACCTTCATGAAACCCTCAAGCGCACCTGGGCTGTTCTTAATCATGTCTATTCCGCGGAAGAATTGAAGACTATGGGTCTTCAGGAAGCTTATGACTGGTCTGCACCACCTCCGAAGAAATTCAAGAGAGTCAAAGTTCCTGATTTGGTGGCCAGTTCTTATTCTTCATCGCGCGAAACTGATGAATATGAAGATTTGGAAGACACTGCGGCAGGCCCTACTTCAACAACCAACCCCGACAATGCTGGCGCTCCTCCATCAACTTGAATATCTTCAGGGGCGTTAGTCCTCAGTTTTGATCCTTTTGGTCATTTGATGACAAAGGGGGAGAAATCTGAGTTAGTCTTCAAGCGGGTTTATACTATGGGCGTTTTTATTCAGTTACAACTCTCGTTCTTCCGAAACTTTTATTGGATCGAGTTGTAATCTTAAATCCGATGGTGCCCTGATACTTTTGAACGGTGCATTGTGCTGACTTTGCACTGTGCTCTGATACTCTTGGTCGTGCTTCTGATGCTCTGATTTTGATACGTGTTATGCTCTGATGCTTTTGAAGCACTAAGCTCTGAATGTGATATTTGAGCTCTGATACTTTTGATGTGCTATTCTGCATGCTTATTCCTCGTTAAATATCATTGCACGCATGCTGAATCTCATCAGGCACCATATTTCATCATGCATATCAAATTCTTCATAGTATATATATATCAAATGCGTGTATGAATTACAAGATATAGGGGGAGTTCTCCATGATTCAATTCTTCAAATGTGCACTGCCTCAAAAGAAAATTCCTCATTATGCACATATTCAGGGGGAGTTCTTCTATATCTTGCAATCAAATTCCTCAATATCAGTATTTACACTTCATATGTTTATCCCCGTTGAAAACTTAACCTATGTTGTCATCAATCACCAAAAAGGGGGAGATTGTAAGTGCATCTAGTGCCCCTTAGTGATTTTGGTGTATTGAAGACTTATAGGTTAAGTAACTGATGCGTTTGTGAGTGTACACAGGTCTATAAGTCTATGAGGAGTTTGATATTTACAGAGAAAGTCGACCCCTAAAAATGAAGTTCTTCAACTGAAGACTTTGATATTCTGAAGACTTTCTAAAGACTTTGAAAGTGAAGAAATTGGTGTCACCACGAAGACTTGATATTCATTCGAGGAATATGAGAGTGAAGACTTTTGTTTTCGTAGTTTCATTTTTCTCTTTCTTGAGTCATAGGAAACACCGTACTGTTAAAGGGGGTAGAGGAAATACTAAGGAAAAATTTCCATGTGATGCTCAACTCAAAATCCTACACCTACCAATCCCTTCGAGTGAAGCCATTGGAAATCTCATACAGTTCAGTCAAATTCTTCAGTGACAGAGACGCAGTTCTGCTGGTCACTGATGACTTTGCTCTGACTGAGGAGTTAGGAATTCGCCAGTGCGAATTGCCTACACAGTGAGGAACATGATAGCCCTGAGGACTTTGAGAGTGAAATTTCCGACCGTTGCTGTGCTGCGCGCCGGCGGACCAAAATATCTTATCCACCTAACGGTCATATCATTGAAGGGCATTTATGTCTTATCATGTCGGGCTGCTCCCTAGGCTATAAATAGCCTCCCCCTACAACCACTAGTTGGTTGGCTGCTCCGAGAGAACTTGACACTTGTCATTTGAGAGCAACCCATCCTCTGAGGACTTTGAGCGAAAATCATCAAGTGAGGAAAATCCCAAAACCAAACCCACAAAACCCCAAGTGATTGAGCATCACTGAAGAAATTGATCCTGTGTGGATCCGACGCTTGTTACCTTTGAAGACTGTGCTTCTTCCAGACGGTTAGGCGTCAAGGTCTAGAGCATCCAAGAGGAATTGTGGATCGCCGAGTGACCAAGTCTGTGAAGGTTTGGAAGTCACCTGAAGACTTACCACGAGTGATTGGACGAGGCCTGCGTGGTCTTAGTTCAAGGAGAATACGGTGAGGACTGGATGTCCTGAGTTGTGGCTCAGAGACTGGGTGTCCGGGACTGTGTGTCCTCGAGTTTAAATACTCAGCCGCTCCAACCAGACGTACAACTGAGACAGCAGTTGGAACTGGTTTACCAAATCATTGTCTTCACAAACTAACTGGTTCTATCTCCTCAACTCATTCATTTCCTCATTCTGTGTTGTATGTGTTCATATCTGTGCTTGAAGACTTTGACTGAAGACTTTCACAAATTCCTCAGTTCAATTTCTTCAGTCTGTTTGTCTTCATCTTGTTATCCTGTGTTTACGCTTCCTGTACTCTTTTCTAGTCTTCATTTCACCATGCTGACTATGTGTGTAATCTGTTATGTTTACCTCTGAGTACATATTCCGCTGCAAATAGTTCTTCACTAAGGAATTTCCTCACCGGCAAATTCCTCAGTGAAGAATTTCATAAAAATTGCCTATTCACCCCCCTCTAGTCGATATAACGCACTTTCACAAATCCTAATCTCGATCTATGCCAACCCAACAAACACCGTCGGAGATACCTGTAGAGCATCTTTATAATCACCCAGTTACGTTGTGACGTTCGATAGCACAAAAGGCATTCCTCTGGTATCCGGGAGTTGCATAATCTCATAATCGGAGGAATATGTATTTGACATGAAGAAAGTAGTAGCAATAAAACTGAACGATCACTATGCTAAGCTAACGGATGGGTCTTGTCCATCACATCATTCTCCTAATGATGTGATCCCGTTCATCAAATGACAACACATGTCTATGGCTAGGAAACTCAACCATCTTTGATCAACGAGCTAGTCAAGTAGAGGCATACTAGGGACACTGCGTTTTGTCTATGTATTCACACATGTATCAAGTTTCCGGTTAATACAATTCTAGCATGAATAATAAACATTTATCATGAATAAGGAAATATAAAATAACAACTTTATTATTGCCTCTATAGCATTTTCCTTCAGTCTCCCACTTGCACTAGAGTCAATAATCTAGATTACATTGTAATGACCCTAACACCCATGGTGTCTTGGTGCTGATCATGTTTTGCTCGTGGAAGAGGCTTAGTCAACGGGTCTGCCACATTCAGATCCTTATGTATTTTGCAAATCTCTATGTCTCCCTCCTTGACCAGATCTCGGATGGAGTTGAAGCATCTTTTGATGTGTTTGGTCTTTTTGTAAATCTGGATTCCTTCGCCAAGGCAATTGCTCCAGTATTGTCACAAAAGATTTTCATTGGACCCGATGCACTAGGTATTACACCTAGATCGAATATGAACTCCTTCATTTGCTGCTTCCGAAGTAGCTATGTACTCCGCTTCACACGTAGATACCGCCACGCCGCTTTGCTTGGAACTGCACCAACTGACAGCTCCACCATTCAATATAAATACGTATCCGGTTTGTGACTTAGAGTCATCCAGATCCGTGTCAAAGCTAGCGTCGATGTAACCACTTACGACGAGCTCTTTGTCACCTCCATAAATGAGAAACATATCCTTAGTCCTTTTCAAGTACTTCAGGATGTTTTTGACCGCTGTCTAGTGATCGACTCCTGGATTACTTTGTACCTCCTTGCTAAACTTATAGCAAGGCACACATGAGGTCTGGTACACAGCATAGCATACATGATAGAACCTATGGCTGAGGCATAGGGAATGACTTTCATTTTCTCTCTATCTTCTGTAGTGGTCATGCATTAAGTCTGACTCAACTTCATACCTTGTAATACATGCAAGAACCATTTCTTTGACTCATCCATTTCGAACTTCTTCAAAAGTTTATCAAGGTATGTGCTTTGTGAAAGTCCTATCAAGCGTCTTGGTCTATCTCTATAGATCTTGATGCCCAATATATAAGCAGCTTCACCGAGGTCTTCCATTGAAAAACTTTTATTCAAGTATCCTTTTATGCTATCTAGGAATTCTATATCATTTCCAATCAACAATATGTCATCCACATATAATATTAGAAATTCTATAGAGCTCCCACTCACTTTCTTGTAAATACGGGCTTCTCCAAAAGTCTGTATAAAACCATATGCTTTGATCACCTCATCAAAGCGTATATTCCAACTCTGAGGTGCTTGCACCAGTCCATAAATGGATCGCTTGAGCTTGCACACTTTGTCAGCACCTTTAGGATCGACAAAACCTTCTGGTTGCTTCATATACAACTCTTCTTTAAGAAATCCATGAAGGAATGCAGTTTTGACGTCCATCTGCCAGATTTAATAATCGTAAAATGCGGCAATTGCTAACATGATTCGGACAGACTTAAGCATCGCTACGGGTGAGAAAGTCTCATCGTAGTCAACTTCTTGAACTTGTCGAAAACCTTTTGCAACAAGTCAAGCTTTATAAATAGTAAAAATTACCATCAGTGTCAGTCTTCTTCTTGAAGATCCATTTATTCTCTATGGGTCGCCCATCATCGGGTAAATCTACCAAAGTCCATACTTTGTTCTCATACATGGATCCTATCTCAGATTTCATAGCCTCAAGCCATTTATCGGAATCTGTGCTCATCATAGCTTCTTCATAGTCCATAGGTTCATCATGGTCAAGTAACACGACTTCCAGAACAGGATTACCATACCACTCTGGTGCGGATTGTGCTCTGGTTGATCTATGACATTCTATAGTAACTTGATCTGAAGTTTCATGATCATTATCATTAGCTTCCTCTCCAGTTGGTGTAGCCATCACGTGAATGGATTTCTCAAATGAGCTACTTTCCAAATTGAGAGAAGGTACAATTAGCTCCTCAAGTTATACTTTCATCCCACTCACTTATTTTGAGAGAAACTCCTTCTCTAGAAAGGTTCCATTCTTGGCAACAAGATCTTGCCTTCGGATCTGTGGTAGAAGGTGTACCCAAGTTTTTCCTTAGGGTATCCTATGAAGACACACTTCTACGATTTGGGTTCGAGCTTATCAGGCTGAAGCCTTTTGAGCATCGCATCCCCAAACTTTAAGAAATGACAGCTTAGGTTTATTGCCAAACCACAGTTCATACGGTGTCGTCTGAACGGATTTTGACGGTGCCCTATTTAACGTGAATGCAGTTGTCTCTAATGCATAACCCCAAAACGACAGTGGTAAATCGGTAAGAGACATCATAGATCGCACCATATCTAATAAATACGGTTACGACATTCGGACACACCATTACTGTCGTGGAAACATCACGGCAGATGTCCTAGTGTGAGGACTTAGTCGTGACGCCAACGCATCTATGTGGTAGCTTGAGAGGGGTTTATCGGAATCGAGAGACACAACACACAAGACAAGGATTTAGACAGCTTCGGGCACCCGGAAACATCATCCGGTAATAGCCCTACATGCTGTTTGTGGCTAGGTCTCATTATGCTCATGAGGGAGACATCGTATATCCGGCTCTCCTCTAGTTGCGTCTAGCCGTAACGATTATTTTCTAGCTCTCCCCTCTTGGGGTGCCCCGCCCCTTCTTATATAAGTTGAAGGGGCGGGATACATGTAGAGCCAAACTCGGATTAGGACTTAACCTATTTTGACGTCTTACTATTGGCTTCTTAACATCTCGGGCTTCTTATCTGTCTGGCTTAACTGTTTGGCTTAACTATATGCCGGCTTAACTGTCTGGCTTAACTGTCCGCTGGCTTACCATGCTTGACTGTCGGTCGGCTTACCCTTCTTGACTGTCCGCCGGCTTAGCCTGCTTAACTGTACGCCGGCTTACAATGCTTAACTGTCCACCGGCTTACAATCTGCCGGGTCACCAATGAAACACCTAGTCCCAACCGGGTCATATCTCCGACCGGGTCACACTGCGGAGTGTATCCCCGACATTAGCCCCCAGTTTAATTTGGATTCATCCATGTTAAACTGATCCTGTAAAACAAACACAAGAACAATTTTCACAGATTATACTCCGGCTTAAGAACTCTTGTACGCCGGCACCTGATCATCCTTAACTCCTTGGTATTTCCTTCTTCTAGGAAATCTGGGTTAATAGGCCAGCTTCATAATCAATTTGCTGACGTTGGTTTCTCACAGAGAAACATTGGTCTTGAAACACTCATCTGATTTTTAGCCAGCTTGTAGAACTTGCCGGTTTATCATTGCCACAATATCCGGTTTGTAAATATTGATAGCACCGGGTCATAATTGTTGTTAACATCAAACTTGAAAATGTACCTCCCTTATATGCATATCACTTGTATTAGCCCCCAAGTCTTAAGAAGGTAGTGTAGTAACAGCTTAAGACTTGCTTCAATGTAAAAGTTGCAACTTTGACGAAATCCAAATTGTTCATCTCACTCACTAGTCAAAACTGAATATGCCACATATGTAGCCCCCAAGTGTCGGGTTGTCATGCTTTGTAACATCCCAAATTTTCAATTTGGAATGCTATACATTAGATCATCATTCCATATCATATTTTATTGCATTTTGGGTTGATCCTAGAAATTCTACGCAACTCAAGGACCCATGGAGAGAGTTGGGGATTTCGTTATTTTCATATTTGAGTTTTCTCAAATTTTGAAAAGAGGATTGTTTGATTTTAATTATTTTTTCTTTGAATATTTCTTATATATAAATAAAAGAGAGGGGATAAAATGACTTCCCCAAAATAAAGAAATATTGGAGATTAAATATTAAAATCAAATAAGAGTTTTATTCAGAGTTTTATCGCTATTTTATTTGAATTAGGAAAAAATGTGTTTTTCAAAATTGCATTGGAGGCCCAAATAAATGTTCTCTTTGTCCGCTATATTTTTAGAGGACGGGGGAAATTCATTTCAGGATTTTCGGAGTCTGTTTAGTATTTCTTTTCTTCGTTTTTCTGCACGGAATTATTTTTAAAAAAGTCAACCGACCTGCCGGGTCGTGCCCGACTAGGACTCCAGCCCGGCTGCCTTTAAGAGGCGAGGCCCGAGCCGCCCCAAACCCTAGCTCGCCCCCGCCCGATCCGCCGCCGCCGCCGCTGCCGCCACTTGCCGCGTCGCCGCCGCCGCCACCCAACCCCGCGCCGCCCGCCAAGCCGGACGCCGCCGTCGGACGCCGCCGTCGCCGGACGCTACCGCCCCCTCACCGGACGCCACCGCCACCTTGCCGAAGACCGCCGCTGCCGCCCGTCCCGACGTAGCCGCCGGTTTTCGTAGAAAAACCGTTTGTTTTTTTAGAAATCCTTGGTTATTTTTATTTTAGATCGGTTTATATTTTTTCCCGGTTTAGTTATTTAGCGAACGCCCGTTCGTACGTTCGTTTTAACGAACAGTTTTCACCCGTTTGCTGTAGACAGCGAACGTTCGTTCGTTAGCCTGTTGGTTAGTTTTCTTTTTCCAGGGTTTTTCCGCGATTATTTTCGATTGCGATTTTTGCCCTGATTTTCGTTTTAGTTTATCTTTTCGCTCGTTTAGCAGAATCGGGCGATTCAAGCGCCTAGATCTTCGTCTCGAAGCCCTATTTCTGTTTAAGCAACTTAAACAAGATTTTGATACTGCAAAATTTGACTTTAGTCCAGATTAGTAAACGGATCTTGTTTCTTTCGCAGTTTGAGTTTCGTTGCTTCATTTGATTTGATTCTTTTTGCAAACCGGAGTTCTTAAGTTCAATTTTCTGGTTAGATCTCTTATTTGAGTTTTACCCATGCTTCTATTTGGGTGCTTATTGTATGCTTGTTTTTTTTTGCGATAGAGTACCCGGAGTGCGAAGCGTGCTACTACGAGTCTCTAGGTTTCATGGATCATCAGCAAGGCAAGTAACACTTTGATCATATCTCTTTACTACCCAGTTTTATTATATTAGATCAATCCTCAAACGATTGCATGGTTAGGATCTGATTAACATGTGGGTTTTGGGAAGTAGACGATGAGGTAGTACCTATTTACCTGTTTATTATAAAACCTTTGGGAGTTACTTCTACGTTGCTTATATTGCTATGCTATGCTTGTAGACGTGGTTTGGGTGAGTGTATCCATGACAGATGTGAGTATTCTTAATTAATGGTGTACTTAAGGTGGCTACTTAAATACACATCTGGGTGGATTGCTTGAAGGCACCCTAGAGTACCCAGTGGTTGTCAGGGCACTTGGAGAATCCAGTGTTTTCCTAAGATATCCCAAGTACCCGTGTGATCATCCTACGGTCTGCCACCCAGGATCAAAGGGATCATAAGATTATTCATGCTAGAAACTTCCGTGTGCAACCACAAGCCAATATGGGCTCTGGCATAGTTGAGTAAGTTGCGTGAAGCTCTTCAAGAGGTAGACTAGCATATGTAGTGGGTTGTAGGTGGTACTATCTATCCAGAGTAGAGAGTTAATGCTTCAGAAACACTGTGTCTCGGTCATCTGTTTCTCAAACATCATGATGTGCAAGAAATGCAACGGAGGAGATCTAGTCTTGTGGAGAAAAGTGTGCAAAACCTCTACAGAGTGTATAAACTAATCATGGTTAGCCGTGTCCCCGGTTATGGACATCTTGAGTATCTGGTTGTTGGATTATCATGTTGATCTCATCACTCTAAATATAATTTGATTGGGTTTAATGATGATGCTTAATTGGGATTGAGTTGGAGGAACCTTCTCAATGTTTAACAACCACCATGATAGTTAAATAAAATTTATTCCTTTGTTGTATGGAAAAATTGGCTTTATGCAAAACTGTTAACCATAGAGCTTTCCACCAACCATATATGCATGTAGTGATAGCAATTATTCTGTTCATTATTCTATGTGTTACATTGCCAGCATATTCCATGTGCTGACGCGTTTTGGGCTGCAACGTTCATGTTGCAGACTTTTCAGACGACGAGTAAGGTGCCATAGGTCATTGTCTTTCACTCAGTGATGCCGTTGGAGTTGATGGACTCACTTTATCTTCTCAGCCTTCTGTTGTTATCGCTTTTAGATGGCCTTAAGCCATATTATTGTAATAAGTTCTATTTTGAGACATTCGATGTAATAAGTGTGTGATTGCTTCTCTGTTATAAATCCTCAAGTACTGTGCGTGTCAGTATTACCAATCCAGGGATGACACTGATGCACAGAGATCAGACTGTTTGAGGTCTGGTCGCTACAAGATGGTATCAAAGCACACGCTGACTGTAGAACATGACCACTAAGCTAAAGCCCTAGATCACTACTCTCTCTTCTCATTTCTAACTCCTCTCCCTTTTCTACTCTATAGGATGGCGGATGCAAGGAACAAGTTCACCCAACCGGATGAAGATACACCTTTTGGACGACACTTGAAGGAAGTTACTAGGTACCTGAATATCGGAATACCAAGCTTCAGCGAGACCTACATCGCCACTTTACCAGAAGAGGAGCGTTGGATGATTCGAGTTCAAGCTCCAGGAAGGACGTTCATGCCAGTCACTGAGCCCATAGAGTTTTCCTTTGATGCACCAACCTAGAGTCTAGGAAAGAGTATGGCAGCCCACATCACCATGGGACGCATTGGAGAAGTTTACCACAAGGATCTCAAGGATACTATCTACCAGATTTGTGGGCGCCGAGATGAGCAATGAGAGATGATCAGCACCAGAAAGGATTGATCTATAGCAGCTTTCATCCAGGAGTTAAACCAGCACATTCGTGGCCACGAGAACCAGATGTGCGCAGCCATGATAGATCTGAAGAAGGCAATGAACAGGATCACAGAGCTGGAGGAAGAACTCAAGCCTACACGCGATGGATATGAGGAGGAAATGACGATACTCGTGGAGAAGAATGATGATTTAACGAGGAAGCTAGGAGTATTCATGGGAGACCCCGCGCCAGGAGGAGAAGACGACGATTCCACTTGCCCGGAGAACTACATCATCATCGACGACACCGACTCAGACCCCGACGATAGCGATGATGACTATGTTGATGAAGCTAGAGCAGATATCATGGAATCTTCCACCAATCAATTTTTCTAGTCGACCACCATATCAGTAGTAGTATTCCCCCATGTATATAGTATAGTCCAAGCACTTTTGTAATGATAGTTAGATCGATGTATGCCCTTGTTTGAAATGATTGAAGTGATATGTTTGTGTTTGACTCATGTGCATATGGGTAGTGTTTTTCCTCTAGATCTCATTCTATTCTGTTTTCTCATCTTTTCTAAACCCATCAGATGCCTCCGAGACGCGACAATGGATTTGCTTTCCCGCCGGAGCTCACTCAGTTGATCCAGCAGCAGAATGCATTGATGCAGATACTAGTCCAGAATCAGAATCAGAGGAACAACAACAACAACAACCCACCACCACCACCACTAGTTGATCACTTAGCCCGTTTCCTAAGGCTAAATCCACCGGTGTTCTCCAGTAGCACCGAGCCGATAGTTGCAGATGATTGGCTCCGCAAGATTGGAAGGGAGTTGACCACTGCAGGATGCACAGATGCAGAAAGAGTGCGCTTTGCCGCACATCAGCTTGATGGACCCGCAGCATCATGGTGGGAGAATTTCACAGCCACTTACCCCATCGACACTGCCACATGGGATCAGTTTCAGCAGGCTTTTCGCACTGCCCATGTTTCAGCAGGAGCTATGGCCATGAAGAAGCGCGAGTTTCGCAACTTGCGCCAAGGAGGACGCACAGTGGGTCAGTGTGTGGATGATTTTAGTAAGTTAGCACGTTATGCCCCAGATGACGCTGCTACAGATGCAGCTAAGCAGGAGAAGTTTCTGGAAGGACTGAATGATGAGCTGAGCATGCAGTTGATGGTGGCAACCTTCAACAACTACCAGGAATTGGTAGATAGAGCTCTTATGATTGAAGGGAAGCAGCAGCAGATTGACAACCGCAAGAGGAAGTATGGAAAGGGGAGGTACAATTCAGGAGCTCAGCAGAGGGCCCGTTTTACCCCGAACTCGGGAGGACACCTTCACCATAATCATGGAGGTCACAATCACAATGGAGGGAGTTCGCACAACCATAATGGCACCAAGAATGGGAATGGTAATGGAGGAAGCAACGGACAGAACCGTTCCAACCCAGCAACGCCCGCTAAGAAGGATCTAAGTCACATTACTTGTTTCAAGTGCGGGAAGAATGGGCATTATGCCATAGAGTGTTCTAAAGAAAAGAATGGAAATGGCAATGGAAGCTCTGGGAAGAAGCCCAGCCCTTTCAACAGGGGACAAGTGAACCACGTTAGTGTGGAGGAGGTTGAAGCGCAACCCGATGCTGTAATAGGTAAGTTTTTGGTTAAGTCATTTACTACAATCGTTCTTTTTGATATTGGTGCATTGCATTCATACATATCAAGGGGATTTGCGGATAAGTTTAACCTGTCAACCCAAGCCCTTAGGTCACCCATGTTAGTAACCTCGCCAGGAGCAGAGTATATGGCTAGCCTATGGTGTGATCGATTACCATTAAGGATTGGTAACTACGTGTTCCCCTCAGACCTAATAGTATTGGAATCACAAGGACTGGATGTAATATTAGGCATGGATTGGTTGTCGAAGTATGGAGGGAACATTGACTATGCCAGTAAGTCGATTTTTCTCACCATCCTAGAAGGAAGAAGGATCAAGTATGTATCCCGGCATGTGCCGAAGAGGACTCAAGTGAATTCCTTATCAGGAGTTGTACAGGAGGAAGTACCAGTGGTGAAGGATTTCCCTGATGTATTTCCAGAGGAGTTGTCAGGCATGCCACCGGATAGAGACATTGAGTTTTTTATTGAGCTTTTGCCAGCCACAGGGTCAATATCTAAGAGACCGTACAGGATGCCCGCAAAGGATTTGGAGGAAATTAAGAAGCAGATTAAGGAGTTACTGGATAAAGGCTATATTCACCCAAGTTCATCACCATGGGGATCACCAGTGCTTCTAGTGGAGAAGAAGGATGGATCGCCGAGAATGGTTGTTGATTATCGAGGATTGAATGAAGTAACGATCAAGAACAAGTACCCACTGCCGATGATCAATGATTTGTTCGATTAGTTGCATCAGACTTTGGGTACCAGGCTAGAGTTCAGTACAACCTTTCATCCACAGATAGATGGACAGACCGAGAGAGTCAATCAGATTCTGGAGGACATGTTGAGAGCTTGTGCGCTAGATTATGGATCTAGTTATGACGACAATTTGCCATATGCAAAGTTCTCTTACAACAACAGTTATCAAGCCAGTTTGAAGATGGCCCCTTTTGAAGCTTTGTATGGAAGGAGGTACAGGACACCGTTGTTGTGGGATGAAGTTGGAGATTGTCAGTTGTTTGGATCATATTTGATTAAAGAGTCTAAAGAGAAGGTTAGGCTGATTCACGATAGACTCAAGGTAGCCCAGTCCAGGCAGAAGAGCTACGCGGATTCGAAACACAAGGAGACAGTTTACGAAGTCGGAGACAGAGTTTATCTTCGTGTGTCCCCACTTCGAGGAGTTAAACAATTTGGAGTTAAGGGAAAGTTAGCACCACGTTTTGTGGGACCGTACAAAGTTTTGGGGCGTATGGGAGAAGTTGCTTACAAGTTGGAATTGCCCGGAGGATTGCCAGGAGTTCACGATGTGTTCCACGTTTCCCAGTTGAAGAAGTGCCACGCAGAGATGGCCGATATTCCTCTAAGAGATACGGTGCCGCTGGAAGCGATTCAGTTGGATAGTGATTTGACCTACGAGGAGAAACCGGTCAAGATTCTTGAGTTTGCCAGCCAAGTCACCCGCAGCAAGGTTATCAAGTTTTGCAAAGTTCAGTGGAGCCACCATACCGAGGATGAAGCCACCTGGGAACGAGAGGAAGACCTACGGAAGGACCATCCTCACCTACTTTCTAGCCAACCCGAATCTCGAGGGCGAGATTCATCTTAAGGGGGGTAGGTTTGTAACATCCCAAATTTTCAATTTGGAATGTTATACATTAGATCATCATTCCATATCATATTTTATTGCATTTTGGGTTGATCCTAGAAATTCTACGCAACTCAAGGACCCACGGGGAGAGTTGGGGTTTTCCTTATTTTCATATTTGAGTTTTCTCAAATTTTGAAAAGAGGATAGTTTGATTTTAATTATTTTTCTCTTTGAATATTTCTTATATACAAATAAAAGAGAGGGGATAAAATGACTTCCCCAAAATAAAGAAATATTGGAGGTTAAATATTAAAATCAAATAAGAATTTTATTCAGAGTTTTATCGCTATTTTATTTGAATTAGGAAAAAATGTGTTTTTCAAAATTGCATTAGAGGCCTAATTTCAGGATTTTTGGAGTCCGTTTAGTATTCCTTTTCTTTGTTTTTCTGTGCGGAATTATTTAAAAAACAGTCAACCGACCTAGCCGGGACGTGCCCGACTAGGACTCCAGCCCGGCCGGCCTTTTAGAGGCGAGGCCCGAGCCGCACCAAACCCTAGCCCCGCCCCCGCCTGATCCGCCGCCGCCGCCAGTCGCCATCGCCGCCGCCAGCCGCCGCCGTCGCCGCCACTTGCTTCGCCGCCGCCGTCACCACTTGTCGCCGCCGCCACCACCCAGCCCCGCACTGCCCACCGCCGCCGCTAGCCCCGCCGACGGACGCCGCCGCCACCTCGGTGGAGACCGCCGCTGCCGCCCGTCCCGAGGTAACCACCGATTTTCGTAGAAAAACCGTTCGGTTTTTTAGAAACCCATTGTTATTTTTATTTTAGATCGTTTTTTATTTTTTCGCAGTTTAGTTATTTAGTGAACGCCCGTTCGTACGTTCGTTTTAACGAACCGTTTTCACCCGTTAGCCGCAGGCAGCGAACGTTCGTTTGTTAGCCTGTTCATCAGTTTTCTTTTTCCAGGGTTTTCCGCGATTATTTTCGATCACGATTTCTGCCCTAATTTTCGTTTTAGTTTATCTTTTCGCTCGTTTATGGGAATCAGGCCCTCTTTCTGTTTAAACAACTTAAACAAGATTTTGATACCGTAAAATTTGACTTTAGTCCAGATTAGTAAACGGATCTTGTTTCTTTCGCAGTTTGAGTTTCGTTGCTTCGTTTGAGTTGATTCTTTTTGCAAAGCGCAGTTCTTAAGTTGAAATTTATGGTTAGATCTCTTATTTGAGTTTAACCCATGCTTCTAGTTGGGTGCTTATTGTATGCTTGTTTGTTTGCGATAGAGTACCCGGAGTGTGAAGCGTGCTACAACGAGTCTCTAGGTTTCACGGATCATCAGCAAGGCAAGTCACACTTTGATCATACCTCTTTACTACCCAGTTTTATTGCATTAGATCAATCCTCAAACAATTGCATGGTTAGGATCTGATTAACATGTGGGTTTTGGGAAGTAGATGATGAGGTAGTACCAATTTACCTGTTTATTATCAAACCTTTGGGAGTTACTTCTACGTTGCTTATATTGCTATGCTATGCTTGTAGACGTGGTTTGGCTGAGTGTATCCATGACAGATGTGAGTATTGTTAATTAATGGTTTACTTAAGGTGGCTACTTAAATACACATCTGGGTGGATTGCTTGAAGGCAGCCTGGAGTACCAAGTGGTTGTCAGGGCACCTGGAGAATCCAGTGTTGTCCTAGGATATCCCGGAGTACCCGTGTGATCATCCTACGGTCCGCCATCCAGGCTCAAAGGGATCATAAGATTATTCGTGCTAGAAACTTCCGTGTGCAGCCACAAGCCAATATGGGCTTTACCATAGTTGAGTAAGTTGCGTGAAGCTCTTGAAAAGGTAGACTAGCAGATGTAGTGGGTTGTAGGTGGTACTGTCTATCCAGAGTAGAGAGTTACTGCTTCAGAAAGACTGTGTCTCGGTCATCTGTTTCTCCATCATGAAGTGTGAGAAATTCAACGGAGGAGATCGAGTCTTGTGGGGAAAAGTGCACAAACCTTTGCAGAGTGTATAAACTAATCATGGTTAGCCGTGTCCCCGGTTATGGACAACTTGAGTATCTGGTTCTTGGATTATCATGTTGATATCATCACTCTAAATATAATTTGATTGGGTTTAATGATGATGCTTAATTGGGATTGAGTTGGAGGAACCTTCTCAATGCTTAACAACCACCATGATAGTTAAATAAAATTTATTCATTTGTTGTAGGGAAAAAATGGCTTTATGCAAAACTATTAACCATAGAGCTTTCCACCAGCCATATATGCATGTAGTGATAGCAAT
This sequence comes from Triticum timopheevii, assembly GCA_963921465.1. Lineage (NCBI taxonomy): Eukaryota > Viridiplantae > Streptophyta > Magnoliopsida > Poales > Poaceae > Triticum > Triticum timopheevii. The sequence goes on from OY997274.1 coordinate 73,870,667, forward strand.
TATTCTGTTCATTATTCTATGTGTTACATTGCCAGCATATTCCTTGTGCTGACCCGTTTCAGGCTGCAACGTTCATGTTGCAGACTTTTCAAACGACGAGTAAGGTGCCATAGGTCGTTGTCTCTCACTCAGTGATGCCGTTGGAGTTGATGGACTCACTTTATCTTCCAAGCCTTCCGCTGTTATCGCTTTTAGATGGCCTTAAGCCATATTATTGTAATAAGTTCTCTTTTGAGACATTCGATGTAATAAGTGTGTGATTGCTGCTCTGTTATAAATCCTCAAGTACTGTGCGTGTCAACATTACCGATCCAGGGATGACATTGATGCACAGAGATCACATTGTTTGAGGTCTGGTCGCTACATGCTTGCAGCAACCTGGGACTTGTAATTGCCTTATGCTCATAAAAACTTCAATCAGTGTAGCCCCCAAGGGCCAGGTCATTATGCAATAATGAGCAGGGACTTTGTAGATATAATCTTGTTAACTTGAACAGCAACGTGTAGCCCCCAAGGGCCGGCTCAGTAAGATAATACTGAGGTGGGACTTTGTATATAATTCATTGATAATAACATCATATGATGTAATCTCTACCATGGGGCTTGAACCCACGTCCACAAGGTTAAGAGCTTTGTACTCTACCAACTGAGTAGTGGACCTTTCAATATAATGAATTAAAGCTCGTGTACCTTGAATTTTTAACAGGGGCAATTGGTAGCCCCCAAGGGCCGGCTCATTACAATGTGATGAGTCGGGTCTTCAATAAGTTGAGCAAAAAATGACCTTGCATTAGCCCCCAAGTACCATGGTGCATGCTGGCAGTGACATGGGACTTGCATATTTGATGTAACCTCAACTTGAATAATGTAGCCCCCAAGTGCCAGGTCGTAAGCCTGCAGCGACTCAGGATTAGTCCCTCCATTGTAAAATAAATCATATCCATTGATAAAATAATAGCCATTGCACTTAAGCGACTTTGAAGACCTCCATCAGAATATTAGTTATTGATAACCATACTAAAAATCCAGCCATGTTGGCTATTAAAGATTCTAATAATATGACCCGGTTTGAAAACCGGTTCCTGTGATATGTAATTAAACTGCCAGTTTACCATATCAATGCGGTAAGGGGTAATATCCAAAAACTTAGAAGCCAATGCTTCCAAGTGTTTAATATCCTCATGGACTAGCAACTTATCAACCAGAGCCAGGCCGGGTTAATAGAAACCGCGGGTATGCTTCAAATATGAGCTATGAGAATTGAGGATACATGGCCTGAATCACTTTAAACCCGAAGGCAATAGATTATCAAGAAAAACTGAAAAAACTATTCAAAAACTCAACCCAAAAAGAGAGAAAAGACGAGGCTATGCTTCGAATACGAGCAGGAAGCTGGATAAAAAATGGCTATGATTTGAATACGATCAAGAAGCCGGACCAAAAGGGTGCCCCCAAGTGGTTTATGGCATTGCGCCGATCAAAGGGGTACCAACAGCTATGATTCGAATACGATCAGGAAGCCTCCAGTGACCATAATGGTTAATGGCTCTGATTCGAATACGACCAGTAAGCCAGACCAAAAGGGTTAATGGCTATGATTCGAATACAACCAAGCCCCCAAGCGGTTTGTGATGTTTAACGGCTATGATTCGAATACGACCAGGAAGCCGGACCAAAGGGTTAATGGCTATGATTCGAATACGACCAAGCCCCCAAGCGGTTTGTGATGTGTAACGGCTATGATTCGAATACGACTAGGAAGCCGGACCAAATGGGTTAATGGCTATGATTCGAATACGACCAAGCCCCCAAGTGGTTTTTGAGGTTTAACGGCTATGATTCGAATACGACCAGGAAGCCGGATCAAAAGGGTTAATGGCTATGATTCGAATACGATCAAGCCCCCAAATGACCATTGAAGCAGGGTACCTATGTTTGAGTTGTGCTTTGCAACTGACTGTCTTTGGTCCCTTTAATTTTTCCTGACAACTCGAACCTTGTGAGAGATAAATTCTTCTTGAGCCAGAATTTTAAACCGGATATTGAGAGCTTCAAAACCTTGTGAGAGACAAATTTCCCTTGAACCGGATTTTAAACCGGATATTTGAGAGCTTCAATGAGAGACATATTTCCCTTGAGCCGGATTTTAAACCAGAATTCTTCATTTTGAGCCAGAAATTTTCTGACGGCCTTTAAACTGACAACATTTACTGAGCCATGTCCATGTTGCCTCCGAGTGTTAAGAGTACTCGAGGAGTTGGCTTGAGACTCTCCATGCTTGACTGTGATATAAACCGGTATGAGTCATTCAGTAGCTTAGTGATATAGTAATCCCTTTTGTAGTAGACAACTTGTCCTGCATTGGAGAACTTGCAAGCCAGAGTAATTGCTCTTTTAAAGAAAGCAATATATAATATATAAAAATATACTGGATGGATTTCACCTGATATGTCAGGCCAGAGATTATCCACCATGGAGTTGATGATCACCAGGCAAAGCTGAAATCAATCACGACCGAGTCGGCCGCGCGAGCAGACAGATGAGCCGGCCGTGGAGTTGTAAGCCAGTGCAATCGGGGAGAGTCGGCAGCGGCGTTGTAAACTGGCCCGGACGCGGGCGAATCGGCCACGGGCGCAGACAATGAGTCCGTCGCGTGTGTTGATGTAGCGGGGGCGGCGACTTGCTCACGTATCCGTCCAGCAGCACGGCACGGACGCGAGTGCTAGTGCAAAAATAATATTGGCGCACGCCCCTTTGCGGCACCTTTGTAACGAGTAATGGTCCTGCGTAAAAATACCACAGACTAGAGTAATTGTTTTCAAACAATTTAATATGTGCTGATAAGATACATAGAAAGGATAACACCTGATTCACTTTGATGATAGATGATCTGCACAAAGGCTGGCGACTCAATACAGCCCCCAAGTAGGAGCGGCTCGAAGCAACACATCCAGTCCCTCCTTTTTGATGTTAGACAAGGTTCCAATTTGACTGGGTTTTCATATGTGCAAACTCCACTCCAGCAGTATAAATGTGCAAGTTTGTATTGTACGTTCACATCAGGTGAATCACGACCATGTAGAATTATATTCTGAAATTGGCTTGGCCTGATCTTCCTTAGAAAACGAGCGTTGTATTTGTACATCACGGTGAACTTCTTCAGCCATCAGTTGATCTGCAGCAGTGACAACGGTTTTCATCGGCCTGGTGGCCGCCCGTGGCACATGCACCCGTGACGCTGTGGCCAGATACGCCATCGTGGCACACTTTAAACGCCAGGCACACCACTTGGGCTACGGCGATGGTGTGGCGAGTCAATGAGGTCGCAACAGGACATAAGCCATCTAGGCTCCAAGCGAAGTGAGGTCGCGGCTTGTTGTGTAATACCGTTGTGTTGACCGGACCATAGACTATATGCGTGGATCTCGACAGCGGAGGCGACTCACGGCAGAGAGGCGCCGAGATTCCGTGGCCACAACAGAGGCGAGGCCTCCTTTGGACAGGGGACGGCTCTGCAATGGCTGATGAGGCGGACGGACGCGCGAACCGTCGGGAGCTGCTGAGGCCCGCACTGGAGCAGTGGAAGAACAGCGGCTAGCGACTTGGAGGCGACTGTAGAGGTGGCTCGGTAGGCCCAGCTAGCGGGTCTCAGTGGCGGAGTCAGCTCAGCGCGGCGGAGGCGCCGGCTCAGCAGGGCCAGCGGGTTGTGGTCAGCTTGATCGACTCAATTTTTCATCCTCGTACCCAGAAACTAAGGTGTTCAAAAAGCTCTTTATTTGCCTCAAGGTATTCCGACGCAAGTATCCTTGAGTTGACTTGTTGTCGTTGCAAATTCGCAGCAACTTGAATATACTTTTTTTTAAAAGATAGGGGTTTCCTCCCTGCCCCAACTTTTATTAAAAAGCAAAGGCGAAACCAGCATACCAAGACATTGTACAGCGCTCGGCAAGAGCCAAAAGTAGCTGCCACAGAAGGACAAGCCAACTACTCCTATTACATAACAAAACAGATAAACTGCCCAAGACTGGGGCATTCAAAGTGCGGAACAAGAACAACTAGTTCAGCTAAATTCACATAACTCAGGCTATTCTAAGCAGCTCCCCTCTTCGCCGATCCAAAAGCCTTAAAAATCGAAGAAGAAGCGCACCCTGAGTGTGAGAGTACAAAATCTTCCATTGTCTCACCAGCCCTCCCACCAGGTCCATGATGCAGCGAATGCTTCGCCATTTTCGCCCCTGAAACATAAATCGAAAAGATGCCATGGCACCCGGGTGCCCCGACACCCTATTATCCTGCGCGTCCCAGTGTCTTAAAGATTTGTGCTGAGGACAAGACAGCAACAGGCCGTTTGCGTCTGCATGTTAATTAAGCATTCATTTTTCTGAGTAGAACAGGGCCAGTCCTAGGCTGCGCGAGACAGGGTAGGTGTGGCTGCATGTGACGGACAGCGCCCGTGGTAGCCCTGGCATGGAGGTCAGGTCCTGCTGCTGTCTATAACTTTTTGTGCATGCGGTGTATATCAGTGAAAGGACAACTCATTGCATGCGCTGCATATGCGTGTTCTTTAATCTGACCAGACCAAAGCGGCACACTAAGTTTCACACCAGCTCTATTCTTATAACATGTTTTTGCCTTTTTCCTTCATCGGAGTTTGCCACCAAGGTGTGAATGGGGAACACATATGTACCTCGCCCAGCATGATACATGTACGGGGTACATGCCTAATCTAACCATGACTACTAAGAGCGTTCTGAGAATATTAGGTAACATTAACCCAGCGCATGTGGAGTACTATAGAGCTGAGCCATGAACATGTGAGCCAAGTACATAAGTCACGCATGTCGTGCAAGGTCACACCAGGCTGCTATCTTCTAAAGAAAGATTCCTGGCAGATGAACAGTGCAACCAAGACCAGTCAAGACACATGATTCTACAGGCCGACATGTCACCTCCCACTTCTATCCATCTTTATTTCGGTAAACGGGGTCAGGCCAGGAGGAACAGGGCTAGACTAGGTCCAGTTTAGTTTGAAATTTGTCGATACTAGACCTGCTAATGGATTCCACGCTACAGTGCATGGCACATATCTCTATGCATCAGAGTCTGAACGGATGGTAGAGATAAGAGGGTGCCTGGGCACCCGGGTTCTGAAAAACCACTCTCAACATAAATGTTAGAATAAATCCGAGGCACTCCGTTGATCATCCGAGGACCAAGCAATCATACAAGGCACGACACCAAGATTTGTTAACGAGGTTCACCGATATGGCTACGTCCCCGGGGCCTGACTATGGGCGCTCCTCCCCGTGACACCGTCACAATACCGCACCCGGTCGCCCTGGACGCCGGCACAAGCCGCCGGCTTCCCCTGCGTTCCGGTGCTATTATGTTGGCATATGTTACATCGTGTGTCTACCCCCGCTATATATGAGAGGCCTAGGATACAAGTATCCTACTATGACACAACTCCACATCCTATGTAAACACAATACAACTCCAAGTCCAACTGTAACATACCATGTACACTATATTCGACACAATCTAACAAACTCCACCTTGGCGAATATTCTCCACCACCTTGAGTTCGTTCATGCGTCAAATTTCCATGTACATTGGACTTGAGCTTATCCCATGAGTACCGCTGCTACTCCAAAGACTCTATATGACTCCACCTGCAACTTGTAGTCCCTTCTTTTCTTGATCACAGTCAACACTCGAGCAACACTGCTCCTTTGTTGACAACCTGTCTAAAACATGAAGAAATGTCACTGTTGCTTGTAGTCATCCCGAGTCAAATTCGCAGTTGTCTCACCACATGTATGACCACCAGAGCCCTGGCCCGTCTCCATGTACCGTGCATGCAGCACGCCTCGCCGCTATTACCACGTCGAGCCTCCGCTGTCCCGGTCGAGTCTCAAGGGTCGCGAACCCACACCACTCGACCCCCACTGCAGATTACCACCGATCATCACCGACCGATGACGAGTTTCACGCTTCCATCAGACCACTGGGCTCCAGTCCGAACTACGTGTCACTCGCTTTTTTCCATCCGCTGAATAGGCTTCGATTCTCTGGATCCTTACACCGTAGCCCCTCAATCCAGCTCCACCTTCAACATGACTCCATGGTAGATGATCAGTCCACCCTCGCCTCATCGACTTCAAGCTCCGTGTATACACCACCCTGAATCAATCCTGCGCCATAGTCTTGTCGAAGCCACACAAGCACTCAGGGCCTGCGCCACGTGTTTCCACGCCCAGAAGTCGGTCACCATCAGCATCACGCTCCTACGTCGTCGTCGCCGATCCCACCACCGTCTTCTGTACCAACCGACTTGCGTCGATCCCGTCAGACTGCCCAGTCCGACCCAGCCGAACTCGTTCGACTGTATGACACGCTCAAGGCTCCCAAATCGTCTTCCGCGAATTTCCATTCATCACATGATAATTCCATCTTAGCTAGCCTGACTTCCTGCAATACCTTCAAACATCCCTGTTACACCAACAAATTTTTCATCCTTGTCTGCCATAACCCAAGGTTTTCAGTTCTGTGAACCTCTCCACCTCAAACCTGATACCCGTTAGCGCCATGGTTCTTCGTACGGATGACAGTATGAAAAAATATCCCAGCTTCCAACACGTGCTCAAATACACAAGATGCACCAGTAGCAAATTCCTACCAAAAATCTTCCTTGTACTCATGTGTAGCTCCCAGGCACAACTTTCAATGCTAGTAATGCTTTGCCAAAACCTCCTGCTAATTCCAATGGATGCGTCCCTCACGTATCGATGGATTTTTTACTTTCTCGATTTGATCTGCCTCTTGCCTCCCTGTGTCAGATAAGGATTCGGTCCTCTTATTTTTTTACCAAACAAATCCCGAATCTGCTTTTTCCATCAGCTCTGCACGCTCCGGCACCATGCAATCTCACACCACAGTCCACGTCCCATGCCCAACGTGACGTCCGTCACGCGCCGAAGCCCACCCAGCCGTGCCCTCGAATCGTACTGCTCCATGGGCCTTAGCCTCAGCCCAGCTTGGCCAGCCTATGTCGCCTTGGGCCGTCCTACTGGACCGTGTCGCTGCTGCTGCGACTCGCGTGAGCCGCCTGACGCTCGCCGGATCGATCGCAGATTCGATCGCCGTACGTCCTGCTGCGTGCCGCCACCGTACGTGCTGCGTGCTGCCACCATACGTGCTGCTGCTTGCTATTCTTTCTCGGTCCCATCCAGCCGCAAACCGACAACTTCCAGAGAAAACCTCAAACCGATCTGTGTAAACTTCGATAATGAATTCTCACCGCCGTCTTTGCACACTGATTCTGACACGATCCACCTCTAGATCAACGATCCACCGAATTACCTAGCTCATGATACCACTTGTTACGCAATCCCGGGTCCGCTATCACCAGCGTTTCCAACCCACCAAGCATGACCGACCACCCGTGAGTTCACCGAGATTTATTCCGGGCACCTGGGCTCTGATACCACTTGTTAGAATAAATCCGAGGCACTCCGTTGATCATTCGAGGACCAAGCAATCATACAAGGCACGACACCGAGATTTGTTAACGAGGTTCACCGATATGGCTATGTCCCCGGGGCCTGACTATGGGCGCTCCTCCCCGTGACACCGTCACAATACCGCACCCGGTCGCCCTGGACGCCGGCACAAGCCGCCGGCTTCCCCTGCGTTCCGGTGCTATTATGTTGGCATATGTTACATCGTGTGTCTATCCCCGCTATATATGAGAGGCCTAGGATACAAGTATCCTACTAGGACACAACTCCACATCCTATGTAAACACAATACAACTCCAAGTCCAACTGTAACCTACCCTGTACACTATATTCGACACAATCTAACAATAAATTCATTGCATAGAAGCCATAAGCGTCACAAGGTAGCAGAGGTGACAGTATTGATAGCATCATTCTTCTTTTTAACTTTCCACATAACAGACAGAGATAAAAAGGAAGATGGGACAGGGATACTCATCCCCTCAGCAATTATATTCTAGATATTACTAGCCACCACACATTCAAAAAAGATATGTCTAATCGTTTCTTTTTCCCCATAGAAAACACATGTGGGATCCTCCACATGTCTCCTCTTCACCAAGTTGTCCCTAGTTAAGCATTTGTTATTATAGGCTAGCCAAAGAAAGACATGAATATTGGGTGGCACCTTAATCTTCCAAATGGCATCCTTAATATCAGAAGATATCCCACCAAAGTTAATTATTTTGGAAAATGATTTAACAGAGTAAACCCCAGATGGTTCAAGGCACCATCTAGGAGCATCTGGGACAGACCCAAGAATGAAAATTCTAACTAACTCACACAGCTCGTACCATTTATCCATAGTGCTATCATCTACACATCTTCTAAAAGTTAGCTGCAGATGATTGCCATCCCAAACCTGGGAAACAGTAGCATCTTGTTGTTAACAAATGTCAAACAAGTCCCAAAACCTAGTTTTCAGACAGTACCCCCCAATCCAAGTATCATGCCAGAATGCAATGTTCTCCCCATTCCCAGGAATCCAGATGATGAAAGTTTTGGCACCTCCTAGAGCCCAAGTTAGGCTTTTCCAGAAAGGAGAGCCTAATCCAGGTTTCCCCCAATACAAATTGGGATTATCAATATCATACTTAAACTTAATGACTTTCTTCCAATCACTGTTCCTATCATCATAAAACCTTCTCCCCCATGTGGCAAGAAGGGCCATATTGTATTCTCTAAGATTAGGTACCCTAAACCTCCAAACTCTTTTTTTCTGAGAAATCAAACCCCAGCTAGCCAAATGGTATTTATGATTGTCACCCACATTGCCCCAAAAGAAGTGGGACATCTGTGAAGTAATGGCATCAATGGCCCACTTAGGGAATTTCATGACAGACATCAGATAAGCAGGAATGCTAGCTATACAGGTAGTCAGCAAAATTAATTTTCCTCTATAAGAGAGGTGTTTTACCCAGCCAGCCAGCAATATTCTTGATAACCCTATCAATAATATGTTGGATGTCCTCCCTTCTAAGCTTTTTATAGTGTAGAGGGACCCCAAGGTACTTAAACGGAAAATCTCCAAATTGACAGCAGAAAATTTGGGCAAAATTGTTGGACATCTCCATAGGAATATTGATGGAATGAAGGTCACTTTTATTAAAGTTAATTTTCATGCCAGAGAGACTTTCAAAACAAGTCAGAATCCATTTAAGGTTCGTGGCATAAGCCATGGAATCTTGCAGAAACAGGATAGTGTCATCAGCATATTGCGAGCTAATAACACCCCCAGGGATCACCTGGGGCAAAGGACCACCAATCAAGCCAGCCCTAGAAGCCTTGGATAGCATTTTAGTAAAAACAACTGCAACCAAGTTGAAGAGCAAAGGAGAATGTGGGTCCCCTTGTTTTAGCCCTTTTCCAACCACAAAATGTGGTCCATTAGTCTCATTGATCCTGACCTGAAAGGTCCCTTGATACAGGGTACTAAAAACCCAATTAACCCATTTAATCACAAAACCCCTAGAAAGGAGCATCTCTTTAATAAAATCCTAGTTAACCCTATCATAAGCTTTTTCATAATACAGCTTAAGAATAATCCCACTGCTTCCAGACCTGTGAACCTCATGAATCACTTCATGAGCCATCACAACACTTTCCAAAATGAACCTCCCTTTAATAAAGGCAGTCTGGTAGGTGAAATAAGTTTATCGCAAATAGGAGCAACTCTAGTAGTCATGGCCTTAGAGAAAATCTTAACAACACAATTACTGAGGCTAATAGGTCTGAAATCTTTCATCTCTTTAGCAAAAGGAGTTTTTGGAATAAGAGTAGTCAAGGCAAAATTGAGTCTAGCAATATCTAGAGAACCAACTTCAAAATCCCTGACCATCCACATGAAGTCATCTTTAATAAGATCCCAAAATTTTTGGTAAAATAAAAAGGAAAAACCATCAGGACCAGGAGCCCCACAGGCATAAGAGCTCTTAATTGATTGCTTAATTTCCTCCTCAGAAAAAGGTTATTCAAGGTTAACTTTGTCAAGCTCAGGAACTTTCTCATCCTCTTCCCAAAAATCAAACTCAAGGTGAATATCAGGTTTAGTTTCAAAAGCAAAAATCTTTTTATAAAAATCAGTAGCTGTCTTCAACATATCAACAGTAGAGGTAACTACCCCATTGGGGCCATCCATTTCTGAAAGGTGGTTTTTTCTATGTCTATGATTGGCCAATGCTTGGAAATAGGCATTGTTCCTATCCCCTTCCAAAATCTTCCTATCTCTAGATCTCTACCGCAAAGCAGTTTCTTCTGTCCTCCAAATATCTTCCAATTCTCTCTTGAGATCCCCTAACCTAGTAGATTCACTTGGAGAAAGGTTTTGTGTCTCAGAAGAGACATCCAATTTGTCAAGTTCAAACAGAATAGATTTTTTCCTATTTTTAATAGCAGCCTCAACATTGGCACTCCAGCCTTTGATTTTCTTCCTAAGGACCGTAGATTTAACCATCCAATTGTCCACAGAAGAAATACTAGAGGAGACAGATCTCCAAGCTTTTTCCACCACCTGATTAAAATCAGGTTGAGAGAGCCACCACTTCTCAAATCTAAACATTTTAGGGCCATAATATCTCCTCCCCCGGTGTCTAACACCAGGGGGGTATGGTCACTGCCAGCCCTGGGCAAAGCAACCAGGGTGGACATGGGGAAGTGAGCATCCCAATCTAATGAAGAGAAAACACTGTCAAGCACAGCAAAAACTGGACTCTCCTGATTATTGGACCAAGTAAATTTCCTATTGGAAATAGAAATTTCCATAAGACCCCATCTATTAATCCAATCATTAAATAACAAAGAACTTTGTTGATCAACAAGCACATTACTCTTCTCCTTGCTATCTCTCACTAGGTTAAAATCTCCACAAATCAGAATATGGTATGAACTAGAATCAAAGATATCATGCAACTCAGAGACAAAATCTACCTTGAATTCAGGGTAAGCAGACCCATAAACTATGACTGGATGCCATAAAAAACCATCCCACTTATTCTTGACAGTAGCCTTAACAGAGAATCTATTATTATTAAACCCAATCACCTCAAAAAGGTCATATTTCAAGCCAACTAAAATACCTCCAGCAGTCCCTATAGCTGGGAGAAAATGCCAGCTAAAGAGCTATTTACTAACCAGGGCTTTAAGGAAACCCTCGGATATACTTTCCTTCTAAGTCTCTTGGAAACCAATAAAATCATGATTAACTTTAGCAATCACATCACAAAGGCACTGAACTTTACCAGGCTTACTTAGTCCTCTGATATTCCAAATAAGACCTATCATCAGGATATTCTAAAAGGATGAGACAAGCCACAAGGCTTAACCTTAGTGAGGACAGTAGGGGATTGATCGGTAACATCAGCAGTGCCAACTGATGCCAGAGAGCAATCACCAACAGGAGTCCCCACTAAATTTTCTTGAGTTAGGTCAATATTGACAGGTAAAGTTATTTCAGGTTCAGCATTAGCAAAGGCAATGCATTTCTTTTGTTCTTGAATCTTAAGATCATATATAATATCAAGCATGTTATCATTATCTCTACCAATAGCAAGACCTACTTGAACAACTTGACTGGCAAGGAGGAGAGAATCATTGGTAGGGAAAGATTTACCTTTGAAAGACGGAGGAATCTCCAAATTTTTCTTCATCTTATACTGGGCAGCTTTTTTGATAATGTCCACATTCCCATGAACCCTAGTGCAATACTTCTGGGCTTTAACAGGCCCCCATTTTAAGTTCTTGTCAACTTTGATTCCCCGAGATCTAGCTTGGTCCAAAGTCTCCAGCAGTGAACGTTTGATGCCAGATTCTTGAATTTTTTGAACAGTCCCAGGAGAGAGAACTCCCACATCCACCTCTTCAACATATTCTTCATCATCAGACACAGACATGTCCACTGAGCTAAGAAGGTTCATACAGTAGTCCACATTGCCACTCTGATTACCAGCATCATCTTTTTTAGTCCAAGTTTTTTTAGGAGTGCATATCCCCTCACACACCTCAATCTCAAACACACTCTTCTTGTTTGACAGGTCCATCATATTGAGTTTTTCCTGACCATTACCTTGATATTCAGATAAAGTGTTGCTCATTTTCTTCTTAGAAGAAGAACTAGTACCACCCTGAGTTTTAAAGTTTGCATTATCAAGATCATCAATAGCAGTTTCATCATCAATGAGTTTGTCATCATCAATGTTCTTGGATAGGTCATTTGGTTCTTGGTTGCCATTATCTTCCTCAAGGTCATCATCTTCATTTTCATCCTCAATTTCCACCACGGAGTTTTTTCCCCCATCTGTTCAAAACCTTCCACAGTAAAGCCAATTAAGAATAACTTCTTCTTCATCTCTATCAACCTCTCAAAAGGAATTTTCCTGGGGTCCCTGCAGACAATCTTAATCCTCACATTTTCATAGAATGTCCTAAACATACCATTCCAGTCTACATCAGTGAGCACTCCAAACATGGATGCAATTTGGGCAAATACTTTCCAGGAGCACCACTTAGGGGGAATCCCCTCAATCAGCACCCATGCTTCAATAAGTTCACCAAAAGGGTCACAAGACCCAGCCCATTCAGTCATCTTAACAGACACATCTTGTGGTAAACTGAAACCATGCAGCTCAATCAAGTCCTCTACTTTCTTCCACCGAGGGAATCTGACTAGGAATTCCTTATCTGACAACTCCCTAATCTGCCAAGGACAAGTTCTGTTTTTGCAAAAAGTAGCAGTCTGAAGACTCGTCAGCTTATTCTTGTCTACCTCTCCTTTGGTAATGTTAACCACACCACAATTCTGAAAATTGATCCACTTAGACTCATTTTCCACAGGAACTTCAACATGGTAAAAACCTAAACCACTTGCACCACTCCCAAAGAAAGCTACAGTGGGTTGAATTCTAGTCCAGGCAGAACAGTTGTTCACACTGTGAGCTTGTTGACATATAAAACAGGCTTTAGGTTTGACACAGTTACCCACATAATGCCCTGGACCACCACAGTTAAAGCAAATCATCTCTTTGTACCTGGGGTCTAATCGTTGCTCTTTTTCCACTTCATTCACCTGGCACGAATGCACTTGGGAAGAGGTGGCCGTGGATCCAGTAGATCTAGTTGGTCTCTGAGGAGGGATAGGGTCCTTACCAGATGGATTTGCCTGTTTGGATCCACCAGCGCCTGGGGTGGGTTTCTGTCCCACACCCTTGGCTGAACCAGCAACACCAGATGGATTGACACCCCGACGATCAGCCATCTTCAAACCTTGTTTGACAACTTTAGCAAAAGACAAGTATCCGGGGCCAATCCCTTCCCGAACAAGCTTGATAGTCTTTGGGGTGGGATCAAAGGCGCGGAGGGTGGTTGGGAAGCAATCAGACGCACTAAAAGAGTTGTTCTCCACGAGATCCTTACGAATCCAGCAGAGGAACCCGGTGGATGAATCAGACTTGCGGGGCGGAAGGGGCAGGGTATGTGTGCGGCGGCGGGGGGGAGATGGGATGAGCCAGAGCTGGCCAAAATGCTCCTCTATTTCTAGGGATTCGTCAGAAAACGAACACGTTTATCGAAAATCCGCCTTCCCTTTAACCCGACGCCCACGAAAAGAGGGACCAAAAATACGTTTATGGGTGCGGGTGACAGATTGAAAATCCTCACCGCCAGCGGAAACCAGCAAGCTGTTGGCCGCCGGTGAGCCCGACGCGGCAATCAGCAATTTTGGAACAATCTCTGCCGCAGAAGAAGCAACTACCTGATCTGAATCCTTATTCCCAACAAAGTGGGCAACACTCAACCGAATTCTATGCAGTTTATAACGGAATGCAAGCAATCTGGATCGAAACTTCAATGGAAGTTGGACATGGGGGGCCTCGAAGTTACCTGACCATGGAGGGGCTTCAATGGCGTTCCACCGCAGCCGCACCTGGCGAGTCACTGACGAGCAGGAGGCAGCACCCCCGGTGGCAGCTCCTCCGATGGGATGTTGGCCAGCGCTTCCACCCGCGGCGGCCTGATGTTGAGCCGCGATGGATTTGCTGTCCGGAAGTACGCCCACCGGGCCGCTTGCTCTGGGATCTCCGATTCGGCCTCCTGGATAGCCCAGAATAGGATCTCCACCTCGTCCGCTCCCTCGTCACCGACGAAGCGCACTCTCTCCATGAAGGTCGCATGCTCGATCACCTGAAGGTGGATGTCGCCCCACTTGCTGCAAATGGGGAATCGCTCCCACACCACCCGACACATCTCCCTGTGCGCCGCCGGTGATTTCGGGTCGATCAGAGCCAGCGGCACCACTGCTGGAGACGGCAGCGCCCTTGGCTCCGCCACCCTCGTCGCTGGACCCAGCCTCCGCACGCGGATCCGCTTCCGCAGCCTCCTCGCCATGAGCGCCTGATCAGATCAGGTTTGTGGGTGGAGAAAAACAGGGGGAGAGGCAAGTGGAAGGCGAATCGGGAGGTGGGTGTGTGGGGAGGCAAATAAACTCATCGGGGCTCGTTGCCGGCGCGATTCCCGATGAGGCACAGGGGACGAGGATGGGGGAGACGACGGGGGGGACGAATCATTAGCCTGCCTTACAATGTTCTTGAATATACTTTTTCCTTGTCTCCAGGTTTAGTTTCGAAATACTCATAATTATCACAAAGTGTTCTCTTTGAAGAATTCTCGGGTCAACTGCATGCAAGCTTCAGTAACAGGGTCATGTTCGTGTTGCTATACAGTATACACTTCTGGCCTTGGAAATCTTCTCCTCCTCTCGCCTGGGGTCAGCACTGCGCGAGCTGGCATGTAGATCGATGGCTTAACACGGCGGCCACAGAGGCCAAGACGGCTTAATGGCGGCGGCTGAGGCCGGGGTCAGAGCGGAGACCAATGGCTGCGAGGGCGGCTCTCGCAGGTATGGAGGAGGGTCGGCATCCATCGCGACGGCTCAGCGCAGGACCACAGCGGAAGGAGGAGGTGAAGTGTAAGACCCGGACGGCGACTCAATGCAACAGCAAGGCCACCTCGAAGCAGAGCCATTGCTGGCGGCTAGGGGCTCAAGTGCAACCGCCGATGCAGTGAGGCGGAGGAGGCCAGCGCCTGAGGTATGAAACCCACGGCGGCAGAGGCGGCCCGGGCGAAGCCGACGACTTTACTGTTGGGGAACGTAGTAATTTCAAAAAAATTCCTACGCACACGCAAGATCATGGTGATGCATAGCAATGAGAGGGGAGAGTGTGTCCACGTACCCTCGTAGACCGAAAGCGGAAGCGTTATGACAACGCGGTTGATGTAGTCGTACGTCTTCACAATCCGACCGATCCAAGCACCGAACGTATGGCACCTCCATGTTCAGCACACGTTCAGCTCGATGACATTCCCCGGACTCCGATCCAGCAGGGTGTCGGGGATGAGTTCCATCAGCACGACGGTGTGGTGACGATGATGATGTTCTACCGGCGCAGGGCTTTGCCTAAACTCCGCGATGATATGACCGAGGTGGAATATGGTGGGGGGGCACCGCACACGGCTAAGGAACGATCCGTAGATCAACTTGTGTGTCTCTAGGGTGCCCCCTGCCCCCGTATATAAAGGAGCAAGGGGGAAGGCCGGCCGGCCCTAGGGGCACGCCAAGGAGGGGGGAGTCCTCCTCCTAGTGGGAGTAGGACTCCTCTTTCCTAGTCCCACTAGGAAGGAGGAAGGGGGAAGGAAAGAGAGGGAGAGGGAGAGGGAAAGGGGGGGGCCGCGCCCCCTCCCCTAGTCCAATTCGGACTCCTCAAGGGGGGGCACCACCTTCTGGGCTGCTGCCCTCTCTCTCCCCTCAGGCCCACTAAGGCCCATTACTTCTCCTAGGGGGGTTCCCGTAACCCTCCGGCACTCCGGTTTTCTCCGAAATAACCCGGAACACTTCCGGTGTCCGAATATAGCTGTCCAATATATCAATCTTTATGTCTCGACCATTTCGAGACTCCTCGTCATGTCCGTGATCACATCCGGGACTCCGAACAAACTTCGGTACATCAAAACTTATAAACTCATAATAAAACTGTCATCGTAACGTTAAGCGTGCGGACCCTACGGGTTCGAGAACTATGTAGACAAGACCTAGAACTGTTTCCGATCAATAACCAATAGTGGAACCTGGATGTTCATATTGGCTCCTACATATTCTACGAAGATCTTTATCGGTCAAACCGCATAACAACATACATTGTTCCCTTTGTCATCGGTATGTTACCTGCCCGAGATTCGATCGTCGGTATCCAATACCTAGTTCAATCTCGTTACCGGCAAGTCTCTTTACTCGTTCCGTAATACATCATTCCGTAACTAACTCATTAGTTACAATGCTTGCAAGGCTTCAGTGATGTGTATTACTGAGAGGGCCCAGAGATACCTCTCCGACAATCGGAGTGACAAAACCTAATCTCGAATTACGCCAACTCAGCATGTACCTTTGGAGACACCTGTAGAGCACCTTTATAATCCCCCAGTTACATTGTGATGTTTGGTAGCACACAAAGTGTTCCTCCGGTAAACGGGAGTTGCATAATCTCATAGTTGTAGGAACTTTGTATAAGTCATGAAGAAAGCAATAGCAACATACTAAACGATCAAGTGCTAGGCTAACAGAATGGGTCAAGTCAATCACATCATTCTCCTAATGATGTGATCTCATTAATCAAATGACAACACATGTCTATGGTTAGGAAGCATAACCATATTTGATTAATGAGCTAGTCAAGTAGAGGCATACTAGTGACATTATGTTTGTCTATGTATTCACACATGTATCATGTTTCCGAATAATACAATTCTAGCATGAATAATAAAGATTTATCATGATATGAGGAAATAAATAATAACTTTATTATTGCCTCTAGGGCATATTTCCTTCAGTCTCCCACTTGCACTAGAGTCAATAATCTAGATTACATAGTAATGATTCTAACACCCATGGAGTCTTGGTGCTGATCATGTTTTGCTCGTGAGAGAGGCTTAGTCAACGGGTCTGCAACATTCAGATCCGTATGTATCTTGCAAATTTCTATGTCTCCCACTTGGACTTGGTCCCGGATGGAATTGAAGCATCTCTTGATGTGCTTGGTCCTCTTGTGAAATCTGGATTCCTTTAACAAGGCAATTGCGCCAGTATTGTCACAGAAGATCTTCATTGGTCCCGATGCACTAGGTATGACACCTAGATCGGAAATGAACTCCTTCATCCAGACTCCTTCATTTGCTGCTTCAGAAGAGCTATGTACTCCGCTTCACATGTAGATCCCGCTACGACACTTTGTTTCGAACTGCACCAACTTACAGCTCCACCGTTTAATATAAATACGTATCCGGTTTGCGATTTAGAATCGTCCGGATCAGTGTCAAAGCTTGCATCGACGTAACCTTTTACGACAAGCTCTTTGTCACCCCCATAAACGAGAAACATATCCTTAGTCCTTTTCAGGTATTTCAGGATATTCTTGACCGCTGTCCAGTGATCCACTCCTGGATTACTTTGGTACCTCCCTGCTAAACTAATAGCAAGGCACACATCAGGTCTGGTACACAGCATTGCATACATGATAGAGCCTATGGCTGAAGCATAGGGAACTCCTTTCATTTTCTCTCTATCTTCTGCAGTGGTCGGGCATTGAGTCTGACTCAATTTTATACCTTGTAATACAGGCAAGAACCCTTTCTTTGCCTGATCCATATTGAACATTTTCAACACTTTATCAAGGTATGTGCATTGTGAAAGTCCAATCAAGCGTCTTGATCTATCTCTATAGATCTTGATGCCCAATATGTAAGCAGCTTCACCGAGGTCTTTCATTGTAATTTTTTTATTCAAGTATCCTTTTATGCTATCTAGAAATTCTATATAATTTCCAATCAACAATATGTCGTCCACATATAATATTAGAAATGCTACGGAGCTCCCACTCACTTTCTTGTAAGTACAGGCTTCTCCAAAAGTCTGTATAAAACCATATGCTTGGTCACACTATCAAAGCGTTTATTCCAACTCCGAGAGGCTTGCACCAGACCATAGATTGATCGCTGGAGCTTGCACACTTTGTTAGCTCCCTTAGGATCGACAAAACCTTCCGGTTGCATCATATACAACTCTTCTTCCAGAAATCCATTCAGGAATGCAGTTTTGTCATCCATCTGCCATATTTCATAATCATAAAATGCGGCAATCGCTAACATGATTCGGACAGACTTAAGCATCACTACGGGTGAGAAGGTCTCATCGTAGTCAACCCCTTGAACTTGTCGAAAACCTTTTGCAACAAGTCGAGCTTTGTAAACAGTAACATTACCGTCAGCGTCTGTCTTCTTCTTGAAGATCCATTTATTCTCTATTGCTTGCCGACCATCGGGCAAGTCAACCAAAGTCCACACTTTGTTCTCATACATGGATCCCATCTCAGATTTCATGGCTTCAAGCCATTTTGCGGAATCTGGGCTCACCATCGCTTCTTCATAGTTCGTATGTTCACCATGATCTAGTATCATGACTTCCAGAATAGGATTGTCGTACCACTCTGGTGCGGATCTTACTCTGGTTGATCTACGATGTTCAGTAACAACTTGATCTGAAGTTTCATGATTATCATCATTAACTTCCTCACTAATTGGTGTAGGTGTCACAGGAACCGATTTCTGTGATGAACTACTTTCCAACAAGGGAGCTAGTATAGTTACCTCATCAAGTTCTACTTTCCTCCCACTCACTTCTTTCGAGAGAAACTCCTTCTCTAGAAAGGATCCATTCTTAGCAACGAATGTCTTGCCTTCGGATCTGTGATAGAAGGTGTACCCAACTGTCTCCTTTGGGTATCCTATGAAGACACATTTTTCTGATTTGGGTTCGAGCTTATCAGGTTGAAGTTTTTTTTACATAAGCATCGCAGCCCCAAACTTTCAGAAACGACAACTTTGGTTTCTTGCCAAACCATAGTTCATAAGGAGTCGTCTCAACGGATTTTGATGGTGCCCTATTTAACGTGAATGCAGCCGTCTCCAAAGCATAACCCCAAAATGATAGCGGTAAATCGGTAAGAGACATCATAGATCGCACCATATCTAGTAAAGTATGATTACGACGTTCGGACACACCATTGTGCTGTGGTGCTCCGGGTGGCGTGAGTTGCGAAACTATTCTGTATTGTTTCAAATGTAGACCAAACTCGTAACTCAAATATTCTCCTCCATGATCAGATCGTAGAAACTTTATTTTCTTGTTACGATGATTTTCAACTTCACTCTGAAATTCTTTGAACTTTTCAAATGTTTCAGATTTATGTTTCATTAAGTAGATATACCCGTATCTGCTTAAATCATCTGTGAAGGTGAGAAAATAACGATATCCGCCACGAGCTTCAATATTCATCGGACCACATACATCTGTATGTATGATTTCCAATAAATCTGTTGCTCTCTCCATAGTACCGGAGAACGGTGTTTTAGTCATCTTGCTCATGAGGCATGGTTCGCAAGTACCAAGTGATTCATATTCAAGTGGTTCCAAAAGTCCATCAGTATGGAGTTTCTTCATGCGCTTTACACCGATATGACCTAAACGGCAGTGCCACAAATAAGTTGCACTATCATTATCAACTCTGCATCTTTTGGCTTCGACATTATGAATATGTGTATCACTACGATCGAGATTTAATAAAAATAGACCACTCTTCAAGGGTGCATGACCATAAAAGATATTACTCACATAAATAAAACAACCATTATTCTCTGATTTAAATGAATAACCGTCTCGCATCAAACAAGATCCAGATATAATGTTCATGCTCAACGATGGAGCCAAATAAAAATTATTTAGGTCCAAAACTAATCCCGGAGGTAGATGTAGAGGTAGCATGCCGACCGCAATCACATCGACTTTGGAACCGTTTCCCACGCGCATCGTCACCTCGTCCTTGGCCAGTGCTCGCTTATTCCGTAGTCCCTGTTTCGAGTTGCAAATATTAGCAACAGAACCCGTATCAAATACCCAGGTGCTACTGCGAGCTCTAGTAAGGTACACATCAATAACATGTATATCACATATACCTTCGTTCACCTTGCCATCCTTCTTATCCGCCAAATACTTGGGGCAGTTCCGCTTCTAGTGACCAGTTTGCTTGTACTAGAAGCACTCAGTTTCAGGCTTAGGTCCAGACTTGGGTTTCTTCTCTTGAGCAGCAACTTGCTTGCTGTTCTTCTTGAAGTTCCCCTTCTTCTTACCTTTGCCATTTTTCTTGAAACTAGTGGTCTTGTTGACCATCAACACTTGATGCTCCTTCTTGATTTCTACCTCCGCAGCTTTTAGCATTGCGAAGAGCTCGGGAATTGTCTTGTTCATCCCTTGCATATTATAGTTCATCACGATGCTCTTGTAGCTTGGTGGCAGTGATTGGAGAATTCTGTCAATGACGCTATCATCCGGAAGATTAACTCCCAGTTGAATCAAGTGATTATTATACCCAGACATTTTGAGTATATGCTCACTGACAGAACTATTCTCCTCCATCTTGCAGCTATAGAACTTATTGGGGACTTCATATCTCTCAATCCGGGCATTTGCTTGAAATATTAACTTCAACTCCTGGACATCTCATATGCTCCATGACGTTCAAAATGTCGTTGAAGACCCAGTTCTAAGCCGTAAAGCATGGCACACTGAACTATAGAGTAGTCATCAGCTTTGCTCTGCCAGAAGTTCACAACATCTGGCGTTGCTCCTGCAGCAGGCCTGGCACCCAGCGGTGCTTCCAGGACGTAATTCTTCTGTGCAGCAATGAGGATGATCCTCAGGTTATGGACCCAGTCCGTGTAATTGCTACCATCATATTTCAACTTTGCTTTCTCAAGGAACGCATTAAAATTCAACGGAACAACAGCGCGAGCCATCTATCTACAACAAACATAGATAAGCAAAAATACTATCAGGTACTAAGTTCATGATAAATTTAAGTTCAATTAATCATATTACTTAAGAACTCCCACTTAGACAGACATCTCTCTAGTCATCTAAGTGATCACGTGATCCAAATCAACTAAACCATAACCGATCATCACGTGAGATAGAGTAGTTTTCAATGGTGAACATCACTATGTTGATCATATCTACTATATGATTCACGCTCGACCTTTCGGTCTCCGTGTTCCGAGGCCATATCTGCATATGCTAGGCTCGTCAAGTTTAACCTGAGTATTCTGCGTGTGCAAAACTGGCTTGCACCCGTTGTAGATGGACGTAGAGCTTATCACACCCGATCATCACGTGGTGTCTGGGCACGACGAACTTTGGCAACGATGCATACTCAGGGAGAACACTTCTTGATAATTAGTGAGAGATCATCTTAAAATGCTACCGTCAATCAAAGCAAGATAAGATGCATAAAAGATAAACATCACATGCAATCAATATAAGTGATATGATATGGCCATCATCATCTTGTGCTTGTGATCCCCATCTCCGAAGCACCGTCATGATCACCATCGTCACCGGCTCGACACCTTGATCTCCATCGTAGAATCGTTGTCGTTTACGCCGTCTATTGCTTCTACGACTATCGCTACCGCTTAGTGATAAAGTAAAGCAATTACAGGGCATTTGCATTTCATACAATAAAGCGACAACCATATGGCTCCTGCCAGTTGCCGATAACTTCGGTTACAAAACATGATCATCTGATACAAAAAATATAGCATCACGTCTTGACCATATCACATCACAACATGCCCTGCAAAAACAAGTTAGACGACCTCTACTTTGTTGTTGCAAGTTTTACGTGGCTGCTACGGGCTTAGCAAGAACCGTTCTTACCTACGCATCAAAACCACAATGATAGTTCGTCAAGTTAGTGCTACTTTAACCTTCGCAAGGACCGGGCGTAGCCACACTCGGTTCAACTAAAGTTGGAGAAACTGACACCCGCCAGCCACCTGTGTGCAAAGCACGTCGGTAGAACCAGTCTCGCGTAAGCATACGCGTAATGTCGGTCCGGGCCGCTTCATCCAACAATACCGCCGAACCAAAGTATGACATGCTGGTAAGCAGTATGACTTGTATCACCCACAACTCACTTGTGTTCTACTCGTGCATATAACATCAACGCATAAAACCTAGGCTCGGATGCCACTGTTGGGGAACGTAGTAATTTCAAAAAATTTCCTACGCACACGCAAGATCATGGTGATGCATAGCAACGAGAGGGGAGAGGGTGTCCACGTACCCTCAAAGACCGAAAGCGGAAGCGTTATGACAACGCGGTTGATGTAGTCGTACGTCTTCACGATCCGACCGATCCAAGCACTGAACGTACGGTACCTCCGTGTTCAGCACACGTTCAGCTCGATGACGTTCCCCGGACTCCGATCCAGCAGAGTGTCGGGGATAAGTTCCGTCAGCACGACGGTGTGGTGACGATGATGATGTTCTACCAGCGCAGGGCTTCGCCTAAACTCCATGACAATATGACCGAGGTGGAATATGGTGGAGGGGGGCACCGCACACGGCTAAGGAACGATCCGTAGATCAACTTGTGTGTCTCTAGGGTGCCCCCTGCCCCCGTATATAAAGGAGCAAGGGGGAGGCCGGCCGGCCCTAGGGTCACGCCAAGGAGGGGGGAGTCCTCCTCCTAGTGGGAGTAGGACTCCTCTTTCCTAGTCCCACTAGGAAGGAGGAAGGGGGAAGGAAAGAGAGGGAGAGGGAGAGGGAAAGGGGGGCCGCGCCCCCTCCCCTAGTCCAATTCGGACTCCTCAAGGGGGGGGGGCGTGCCACCTCCTGGGCTGCTGCCCTCTCTCTCCCCTCAGGCCCACTATGACCCATTACTTCTCCCGGGGGGGTTCCGGTAACCCTCCGGCACTCCGGTTTTCTCCGAAATCACCCGGAACACTTCCGGTGTCCGAATATAGTCGTCCAATATATCAATCTTTATGTATCGATCATTTCGAGACTCCCCGTCATGTCCGTGATCACATCCGGGACTCCTAACAAACTCTGGTACATCAAAACTTATAAACTCATAATAAAACTGTCATCGTAACGTTAAGTGTGCGGACCCTACGGGTTCGAGAACTATGTAGACATGACCTAGAACTGTTTCCGATCAATAACCAATAGTGGAACCTGGATTTTCATATTGGCTCCTACATATTCTACGAAGATCTTTATCGGTCAAACCGCATAACAACATACTGAAGGAAGTATGCCCTAGAGGCAATAATAAAGTTATTATTTTTTTCCTCATATCATGATAAATGTTTATTATTCATGCTAGAATTGTACTAACCGGAAACATGATACATGTGTGAATACATAGACAAACATATAGTCACTAGTATGCCTCTACTTGACTAGCTCATTAATCAAAGATGGTTATGTTTCCTAACCATAGACATGTGTTGTCATTTGATTAATGGGATCACATCATTAGAAGAATGATGTGATTGACATGACCCATTCCGTTATCCTAGCACTTGATCGTTTAGTATATTGCTATTGCTTTCTTCATGACTTATACTTGTTCCTGGAACTATGAGATTATGCAACTCCCGTTTACCGGAGGAACACTTTGGGTGCTACCAAACGTCACAACGTAACTGGGTTATTATAAAGGAGTACTACAGGTGTCTCCGAAGGTACATGTTGAGTTGGCATATTTCGAGATTAGGTTTTGTCACTCCGATTGTCGGAGAGGTATCTCTGGGCCCTCTCGGTAATGCACATCACTATAAGCCTTGCAAGCAATGTGACCAATGAGTTGGTTACGGGATGATGCATTATGTAACGAGTAAAGAAACTTGCCGGTAACGGGATTGAACTAGGTATTGGATACCGACGATCAAATCTCGGGCAAGTAACATACCGATGACAAAGGGAACAATGTATGTTGTTATGCGGTTTGACCGATAAAGATCTTCGTAGAATATGTAGGAACCAATATGGGCATCCAGGTTCCGCTATTGGTTATTGACCCAAAATAGTTCTAGGTCATGTCTACATAGTTCTCGAACCCGTAGGGTCCGCACGCTTAACGTTACGATGACAGTTTTATTTTGAGTTTATAAGTTTTGATGTACCGAAGTTTGTTCGGAGTCTCGGATGTGATCACGGACATGACGAGGAGTCTCGGAATGGTTGAGACATAAAGATTGATATATTGGACGACTATATTCGGACACCGGAAGTGTTCCGGACGTTTTCGGAGAAAACCGGAGTGCCGGAGGGTTACCGGACCCCCCCCCCTCCCGGGAGAGTTAATGGGCCACATGGGCCTTAGTGGAAAGAGAGAGGGGCGGCCAAGGTGGGCCGCGCGCCCCCTCTCCCTCTGGTCCGAATTGGACTAGGAGGGGGGCGCCCCCCCTCTTTCCTTCTCCCTCTCCCCCTTCCTTTCCCCCTCCTAGTAGGAGTAGGAAAGGGGGAGTCATACTACTACTAGGAGGAGGACTCCTCCTCCTGGCGCGCCCTCTAGGGCCGGCCGGCCTCCCCCTTGCTCCTTTATATACGAGGGCGGGGGGGCACCCTAGAACACACAAGTTGATCTACGGATCGTTCCTTAGCTGTGTGCGGTGCCCCCCTCCACCATATTCCACCTCGGTCATATCATCGCAGAGTTTAGGCGAAGCCCTGCACCGGTAGAACATCATCATCGTCACCACACCGTCGTGCTGACGGAACTGATCCCCGAAGCTTTGCTGGATCGGAGCCCGGGGATCGTCATCGAGCTGAACGTGTGCTGAACTCGGAGGTGCCGTACGTTCGGTGCTTGGATCGGTCGGATCGTGAAGACGTACGACTACATCAACCGCGTTGTGCTAACGCTTCCGCTTACGGTCTACGAGGGTACGTGGACAACACTCTCCCCTCTCGTTGCTATGCCATCACCATGATCTTGCGTGTGCGTAGGAAAATTTTGAAATTACTACGTTCCCCAACAGTGGTATCAGAGCCAGGTTTTATGCGTTGATGTTATATGCACGAGTACAACACAATTGAGTTGTGGGCGATACAAGTCATACTGCTTACCAGCATGTCATACTTTGGTTCGGCGGTATTGTTGGATGAAGCGGCCCGGACCGACATTACGCGTACGCTTACGCGAGACTGGTTTCACCGTTACGAGCACTCGTGCTTAAAGGTGGCTGGCGGGTGTCTGTCTCTCTCACTTTAGCTGAATCGAGTGTGGCTACGTCCGGTCCTTGCGAAGGTTAAAACAGCACTAACTTGACGAACTATCGTTGTGGTTTTGATGCGTAGGTAAGAACGGTTCTTGCTAAGCCCGTAGCAGCCACGTAAAATTTGCAACAACAAAGTAGAGGACGTCTAACTTGTTTTTGCAGGGCATGTTGTGATGTGATATGGTCAAGACGTGATGCCATATTTTATTGTATGAGATGATCATGTTTTGTAACCGAAGTTATCGGCAACTGGCAGGAGCCATATGGTTGTCGCTTTATTGTATGAAATGCAAACACCCTGTACTTGCTTTACTTTATCACTAAGTGGTAGCGAAAGTCGTAGAAGCAATAGATGGCGTAACGACAACGATGCTATGATGGAGATCAAGGTGTCGTGCCGATGACGATGGTGATCACGACGGTGCTTCGAAGATGGAGATCACAAGCACAAGATGATGATGGCCATATCATATCACTTATATTTGATTGCATGTGATGTTTATCCTTTATGCATTTTATCTTGCTTTGATTGACGGTAGCATTTTAAGATGATCTCTCACTAATTATCAAGAAGTGTTCTCCCGGAGTATGCACCGTTGCGAAAGTTCTTCGTGCTGAGACACCACGTGATGATCGGGTGTGATAGGCTCTACGTTCAAATACAACGGGTGCAAAACAGTTGCACACGCGGAATACTCGAGTTAAACTTGACGAGCCTAGCATATACAGATATGGCCTCGGAACACGGAGACCGAAAGGTCGAACATGAATCATATAGTAGATATGATCAACATAGTGATGTTCACCATTGAAACTACTCCATCTCACGTGATGATCGGACATGGTTTAGTTGATTTGGATCACGTGATCACTTAGATGACTAAAGAGATGTCTGTCTAAGTGGGAGTTCTTAAGTAATATGATTAATTGAACTTAAATTTATCATGAACTTAGTACCTGATAGTATTTTTGCTTATCTATGTTTGTTGTAGATAGATGGCTCGCGTTGTTGTTCCGTTGAATTTTAATGCGTTACTTGAGAAAGCAAAGTTGAAAGATGATGGTAGCAATTACACGGACTGGGTTCGTAACCTGAGGATCATCCTCATTGCTGCATAGAAGAATTACATCCTAGAAGCACCGCTGGGTGTCAGGCCTGCTGCAGGAGCAACGCCAGATGTTGTGAACGTCTGGCAGAGCAAAGCTGATGACTACTCTATAGTTCAGTGTGCCATGCTTTACGGCTTAGAACTGGGTCTTCAACGATGTTTTGAATGTCATGGAGCATATGAGATGTTCCAGGAGTTGAAGTTAATATTTCAAGCAAATGCCCGGATTGAGAGATATGAAGTCTCCAATAAGTTCTATAGCTGCAAGATGGAGGAGAATAGTTCTGTCATTGAACACATACTCGAAATGTCTGGGTATAATAATCACTTGATTCAACTGGGAGTTAATCTGTTTGATGATAGCATCATTGACAGAATTCTTCAATCACTGCCACCAAGCTACAAGAGCTTCGTGATGAACTATAATATGCAAGGGATGGACAAGACTATTCCCGAGCTCTTCGCAATGCTAAAAGCCGCGGAGATAGAAATCAAGAAGGAGCATCAAGTGTTGATGGTCAACAAGACCACCACTTTCAAGAAAAAGGGCAAAGGGAAAAAGAAGGGGAACTTCAAGAAGAACAGCAAACAAGTTGTTGCTCAAGAGAAGAAACCCAAGTTTGGACCTAAGCCTGAAACTGAGTGCTTCTACTGCAAGCAGACTGGACACTGGAAGCGGAACTGCCCCAAGTATTTGGCGGATAAGAAGGATGGCAAAGTGAACAAAGGTATATGTGATATACATGTTATTGATGTGTACCTTACTAATGCTCGCAGTAGTACCTGGGTATTTGATACTGGTTCTGTTGCTAATATTTGCAACTCGAAACAGGGACTACGGATTAAGCGAAGATTGGCTAAGGACGAGGTGACGATGCGCGTGGGAAATGGTTCCAAAGTCGATGTGATCGCCGTCGGCACGCTACCTCTACATCTACCATCGGGATTAGTTTTAGACCTAAATAATTGTTATTTGGTGCCAGCGTTGAGCATGAACATTATATCTGGATCTTGTTTGATGCGAGATGGTTATTCATTTAAATCAGAGAATAATGGTTGTTCTATTTATATGAGTAATATCTTTTATGGTCATGCACCCTTGAAGAGTGGTCTATTTTTATTGAATATCGATAGTAGTGATACACATATTCGTAGTGTTGAAACCAAAAGATGCAAAGTTGATAACGATAGTGCAACTTATTTGTGGCACTGCCGTTTAGGTCATATCGGTGTAAAGCGCATGAAGAAACTCCATACTGATGGGCTTTTGGAATCACTTGATTATGAATCACTTGGTACTTGCAAACCGTGCCTCATGGGCAAGATGACTAAAACGCCATTCTCTGAAACTATGGAGCGAGCAACTGATTTGTTGGAAATCATACATATTGATGCTTGTGGTCCAATGAATGTTGAGGCTCGCGGCGGATATCGTTATTTTCTCACCTTCACAGATGATTTGAGCAGATATGGGTATATCTACTTAATGAAACACAAGTCGGAAACATTTGAAAAGTTCAAAGAATTTGAGAGTGAAGTGGAAAATCATCGTAACAAGAAAATAAAGTTTCTACGATCTGATCATGGAGGAGAATATTTGAGTTACAAGTTTGGTCTACACTTGAAACAATGCGGAATAGTTTTGCAACTCACGCCACCCGGAACACCACAACGAAATGGTGTGTCCGAACGTCGTAATCGTACTTTACTAGATATGGTGCGATCTATGATGTCTCTTACTGATTTACCGCTATCGTTTTGGGGTTATGCTTTAGAGACGGCCGCATTCACGTTAAATAGGGCACCATCAAAATCCGTTGAGACGACGCCTTATGAACTGTGGTTTGACAAGAAACCAAAGTTGTCGTTTCTTAAAGTTTTGGGTTGCGATGCTTATGTGAAGAAACTTCAACCAGATAAGCTAGAACCCAAATCGGAGAAATGTGTCTTCATAGGATACCCAAAAGAGACTATTGGGTATACCTTCTATCGCAGATCTAAGGGCAAGATTTTCGTTGCTAAAATCGAATCCCTTCTAGAGAAGGAGTTTCTCTCGAAAGAAGTGAGTGGGAGGAAAGTAGAACTTGATGAGGTAACTGTACCTGCTCCCTTATTGGAAAGTAGTTCATCACAAGAACCGGTTCCTGTGACAACTACACCAATTAGTGAGGAAGCTAATGATATTGATCATGAAACTTCAGATCAAGTTTCTACTGAACCTTGTAGGTCTACCAGAGTAAGATCCGCACCAGAGTGGTACGGTAATCCTATTCTGGAAGTCATGTTACTTGACCATGATGAACCTACGAACTATGAGGAAGCGATGATGAGCCCCGATTCCGCAAAATGGCTAGAGGCCATGAAATCTGAGATGGGATCCATGTATGAGAACAAAGTATGGACTTTGGTTGACTTGCCCGATGATCGGCAAGCCATTGAGAATAAATGGATCTTTAAGAAGAAGACTGACGCTGATGGTAATGTAACTTTCTATAAAGCTCGACTTGTTGCGAAAGGTTTTCGACAAGTTCAAGGGGTTGACTACGATGAGACTTTCTCACCCGTAGTGATGCTTAAGTCTGTCCAAATCATGTTAGCTATTGCTGCATTTCATGATTATGAAATTTGGCAAATGGATGTCAAAACTGCATTCTTGAATGGATTTCTGGAAGAAGAGTTGTATATGATGCAGCCAGAAGGTTTTGTTGATCCAAAAGGTGCTAACAAAGTGTGCAAGCTCCAGCGATCCATTTATGGACTGGTGCAAGCATCTCGGAGTTGGAATAAACGCTTTGATAGTGTGATCAAAGCATATGGTTTTATACAGACTTTTGGAGAAGCCTGTATTTACAAGAAAGTGAGTGGGACTTCTGTAGCATTTCTGATATTATATATAGATGACATATTATTAATTGGAAATGATATAGAATTTCTGGATAACATAAAGGGATACTTGAATAAAAGTTTTTCAATGAAAGACCTCGGTGAAGCTACTTACATATTGGGCATCAAGATTTATAGAGATAGATCAAGACGCTTAATAGGACTTTCACAAAGCACATACCTTGATAAAATTTTGAAAAATTTCAAAATGGATCAGGCAAAGAAAGCGTTCTTGCCCGTGCTTCAAGGTGTGAAGTTGAGTCAGACTCAATGCCCGACCACAGCAGAAGATAGAGAGAAAATGAAAGATGTTCCCTATGCTTCAGCCATAGGCTCTATCATGTATGCAATGTTGTGTACCAGTCCTGAGGTATGCTTAGCAATAAGCTTGGCAGGAAGGTACCAAAGTAATCCAGGAGTGGATCACTGGACAGCGGTCAAGAACATCCTGAAATACCTGAAAAGGACTAAGGATATGCTTCTCATATATGGAGGTGACAAAGAGCTAGTCGTAAATGGTTACGTTGATGCAAGCTTTGACACTGATCCGGACGATTCTAAATCGCAAACCGGATACGTATTTTTATTAAACGGTGGAGCTGTAAGTTGGTGCAGTTCTAAACAAAGCGCCGTGGCGGGATCTACATGTAAAGCGGAGTACATAGCTGCTTCGGAAGCAGCAAATGAAGGAGTTTGCATGAACGAGTTCATCTCCGATCAAGGTGTCATACCTAGTGCATCGGGACCAATGAAGATCTTCTGTGACAATACTGGTGCAATTGCCTTGGCAAAGGAATCCAGATTTCACAAGAGGACCAAGCACATCAAGAGACGCTTCAATTCCATCTGGGACCAAGTCCAAGTGGGAGACATAGAGATTTGCAAGATACATACGGATCTGAATGTTGTAGACCCGTTGACTAAGCCTCTCTCACGAGCAAAACATGATCAGCACCAAGACTCCATGGGTGATAGAATCATTACTATGTAATCTAGATTATTGACTCTAGTGCAAGTGGGAGACTGAAGGAAATATGCCCTAGAGGCAATAATAAAGTTATTATTTATTTCCTCATATCATGATAAATGTTTATTATTCATGCTAGAATTGTATTAACCGGAAACAAGATACATGTGTGAATACATAGACAAACATATAGTCACTAGTATGCCTCTACTTGACTAGCTCATTAATCAAAGATGGTTATGTTTCCTAACCATAAACATGTGTTGTCATTTGATTAATGGGATCACATCATTAGAAGAATGATGTGATTGACATGACCCATTCTGTTAGCCTAGCACTTGATCGTTTAGTATATTGCTATTGCTTTCTTCATGACTTATACATGTTCCTGTAACTATGAGATTATGCAACTCCCGTTTACCGGAGGAACACTTTGGGTGCTAGCAAACGTCACAACGTAACTGGGTGATTATAAAGGAGTACTACAGGTGTCTCCGAAGGTACATGTTGAGTTGGCATATTTCGAGATTAGGTTTTATCACTCCGATTGTCGGAGAGGTATCTCTGGGCCCTCTCGGTAATGCACATCACTATAAGCCTTGCAAGCAATGTGACCAATGAGTTGGTTACGGAATGATGCATTACGTAACGAGTAAAGAAACTTGCCGGTAATGAGATTGAACTAGGTATTGGATACCGACGATCAAATCTCGGGCAAGTAACATACCGATGACAAAGGGAACAATGTATGTTGTTATGCGGTTTGACCGATAAAGATCTTCGTAGAATATGTAGGAACCAATATGGGCATCTAGGTTCCGCTATTGGTTATTGACCCAGAATAGTTCTAGGTCATGTCTACATAGTTCTCGAACCCGTAGGGTCCACACGCTTAACATTACGATGACAGTTTTATTATGAGTTTATAAGTTTTGATGTACCGAAGTTTGTTCGGAGTCCCGGATGTGATCACGGACATGACGAGGAGTCTCGAAATGGTCGAGACATAAAGATTGATATATTGGACGACTATATTCGGACACCGGAAGTGTTCCGGACGTTTTCGGAGAAAACTGGAGTGCCGGAGGGTTACCGGACCCCCCCCCCCCCCGGAGAGTTAATGGGCCACATGGGCCTTAGTTGAAAGAGAGAGGGGCGGCCAGGGTGGGCCGCGCGCCCCCTCTCCCTCTGGTCCGAATTGGACTAGGAGTGGGGGCGGCGCCCCCCTCTTTCCTTCTCCCTCTCCCCCTTCCTTTCCCCCTCCTAGTAGGAGTCGGAAAGGGGGAGTCCTACTCCTACTAGGAGGAGGACTCCTCCTCCTGGCGCGCCCTCTAGGGCCGGCCGGCCTTCCCCCTTGTTCCTTTATATACGGGGGCGGGGGGGCACCCTAGAACACACAAGTTGATCTACGGATCGTTCCTTAGCCGTGTGCGGTGCCACCCTCCACCATATTCCACCTCGGTCATATCGTCGCGGAGTTTAGGCGAAGCCCTGCGCCGGTAGAACATCATCATCGTCACCACGCCGTCGTGCTGACGGAACTCATCCCCGAAGCTTTGCTGGATCGGAGCCCGGGGATCGTCATCGAGCTGAACGTGTGCTGAACTCGGAGGTGCCGTATGTTCGGTGCTTGGATCGGTCGGATCGTGAAGACGTACGACTACATCAACCGCGTTGTGCTAATGCTTCCGCTTACGGTCTACGAGGGTACGTGGACAACACTCTCCCCTCTCGTTGCTATGCCATCACCATGATCTTGCGTGTGCGTAGGAAAATTTTGAAATTACTACGTTCCCCAACACATACATTGTTCCCTTTGTCATCGGTATGTTACTTGCCCGAGATTCGATCGTCGGTATCAAGTACCTAGTTCAATCTCGTTACCGGCAAGTCTCTTTACTCGTTCCGTAATACATCATTCCGTAACTAACTCATTAGTTACAATGCTTGCAAGGCTTAAGTGATGTGTATTACCGAGAGGGCCCAGAGATACCTCTCCGACAATCGGAGTGACAAAACCTAATCTCGAATTACGCCAACTCAACATGTACCTTTGGAGACACCTGTAGAGCACCTTTATAATCACCCAGTTACGTTGTGACGTTTGGTAGCACACAAAGTGTTCCTCCGGTAAACGGGAGTTGCATAATCTCATAGTTGTAGGAACTTTGTATAAGTCATGAAGAAAGCAATAGCAACATACTAAACGATCAAGTGCTAGGCTAACAGAATGGGTCAAGTCAATCACATCATTCTCCTAATGATGTGATCTAGTTAATCAAATGACAACACATGTCTATGGTTAGGAAACATAACCATCTTTGATTAATGAGCTAGTCAAGTAAAGGCATACTAGTGACATTATGTTTGTCTATGTATTCACACATGTATCATGTTTCCGGATAATACAATTCTAGCATGAATAATAAACATTTATCATGATATGAGGAAATAAATAATAACTTTATTATTGCCTCTAGGGCATATTTCCTTCATTTACGAGGGCAGTAGTGGCGCGTTGGTCTCTGGTCGGCTCAAGCGCAGCTGCAACCACGCGGTGGCGACTCAAGGCGACGGGGATAGCGACGGGTCGCGAAGCAAGGCTAGATCATCGCGGCGCGGCCCAGGGGCTCACAGCCAGGAACGGTGCCAGCGGGGCGCAGACAGCTGAGGAGCGGAAAGAGAGGCGCAGGACGGAGCGGTCAGCGTGCCAGCTCGATGGCTTGACGGAGACCGCGGAAACGAGGCATGGGCGGCCTGCGGCGGCTCATGGCCAAAGCGGAGTGAGGCCGGCTCGAGGCAGAGTGAGGCCACATCAGACGCAAGGTGTTCGCACTTCCGCTCAATATGAGGCCGCGTCGGAGAGCCAGTAAGCTGGCGGGGCAAACCCGGCGAGTGCTGCAGAAGGAGGGTCGAGCATAGCGGCAGAGGAGACTGGCCATAGGGCGACTTAACAGTGGCTCAAGGCGGAGGCAGGTCCAGCCGGGCACTGGCGGCTCAACGACCGTGACGGCGGAGTCGATTTGCTATGTTAGAGAGGCCTGTTGCGGAAGCCTTCTGGCGACTTGACGTGAGGCCGAGGTGCATCCATGGCAGAGGTAAAAAACATGGCGACTCAAAACTGATTCACAGGCGAGGCCGCAACTTAGAACAACTTGCAGGCGAACGGCAGCAGGTCAATGGCCAAGGCAAAACCGGCGGGTCGAGGCGTAGTTGTGGCTGCAGCTGAGGCAGAGACCGCGGTGGCGACTCATCCGAGTACATGTCCTTCTCCGGGTAGTAGTTGCATTGGCTGGGTGTGTGAACGGTGAACCGGGCGCAGTTCGATGGTGACTCGCCGTAGAAAAGGTGACTCAACGGCAGTTTGCACGCTGCGGGCGACTCGGCAATGAAGTAGAGTCTGAGTCCTTGCTATATCCTTTTTTCCACTTATTCTTTTTCCTTTCTTTTTGATGCGGTAAAGAGGAGGTCTTCTCGAATATGCAAAGCTTGCGTATCATTGCACTGATAGGGTAAAGAGAAGGTCTCCTTAAAACATATAACTGCAGTACGGCCTTCGATCTCGGCGACTTGATAAGAGTCGAGCAAATCACAGGACGGTGGCGGGTTACAAACCGCAACACTATTTTTTTCTGAAATCCCACTGATTATAAATCTGAACTTTATAAACGTTGATGCAGACTTCCCGAGCTGGACACTTCTTCACCCGGAAAATTACGAACTTCTCGATCCTTGGGAAAGATCCCTCCAAGAACTCAACACCACCGTGCGCAAGCCCCATGGTGGGCGCCAACTGTCGTGGAAAAGTCACGGCAGATGTCCTAGTGTGAGGACTTAGTCGTGAGGCCAACGCATCTATGTGGTAGCTTGAGAGGGGTTGATTGGAATCGAGAGATGCAACACACAAGAAAAGGATTTAGACAGCTTCGGGCGCCGGGAAACATCATTCGGTAATAGCCCTACATGTTGTTTGTGGATAGGTCTCATTATGCTCATGAGGGAGACATCGTCCTCTAGTTGTGTCTAGCCTTAACGATTATTTTCTAGCTCTCCCCTCTTGGGGTGCCCCGCCCCTCCTTATATAAGTTGAAGGGGCGGGTTACATGTAGAGTCAAACTCGAATTAGGACTTAACCTGTTTTGATGTCTTACCATGGGCTTCTCATCATGAGCTTCTTAACGTCTCGGGCTTCTTAACTATCTGGCTTAACTGTATGGCTTAACTGTCTGCCAGCTTAACTGTCTGGCTTAACTGTCTGTCGGCTTACCATGCTTGACTGTCCGCCGGCTTACCCTGCTTGACTGTCCGCCGTCTCACCCTGCTTAACCGTCCGCCGGCTTACAATGCTTAACTGTCCGTCGGCTTACAATCTGCCGGGTCAGCAATGAAACAACAAGTCCTAGCCGGGTCATATCTCCGGCCGGGTCACATCGCGGGGTGTATCCCCGACATTTACGCTATGGTGTTCCAGGTGGCGTGAGTTGTGAAACTATTCCACATTGTTTTAAATGAAGGCTAAACTCGTAACTCAAATATTCACCTCCACGATCAAATCATAGAAACTTTATTTTCTTGTTATGATGATTCTCCACTTCACTCTGAAATTCTTTGAACTTTTCAAATGTTTCAGACTTGTGTTTCATTAAGTAGATATACCCATATCTGCTCAAATCATATGTGAAGGTCAGAAAATAACAATACCCTCCACGAGCCTCAACAGTCATTGGACCGCATACGTCGGTATGTATTATTTCCAATAAGTCATTGGCTCATTCTATTGTTCCGGAGAATAGAGTTTTAGTCATCATGCCCATGAGGCACAGTTCGCAAATATCAAATGATTTATAATCAACTGATTCCAAAAGTCCATCTGCATGGAGTTTCTTCATGCACTTTACACCAATATGACCTAGACGGCACTGCCACAAATATGTTGCACTATCATTATCAACTTTGCATCTTTTGGCATCAATATTATGAATATGTGTATCATCATGATCGAGATTCAATAGAAATAGACCACTCTTCAAGGGTACATGACCATAAAAGATATTACTCATATAAATAGAACAACCATTATTCTCCGATTTAAATGAATAACTCTCTCGCACTAAACAAGATCCAGATATAATGTTCATGCTCAACGTTGGCACCAAATAACAATTATGCAGGTCTAAAACTAACCCCGAAGGTAGATGTAGAGGTAGTGTGCCGACGGCGACCACATCGACCTTGGAACCATTCCTGACGCGCATCATCGCCTCGTCCTTAGCCAATCTTCGTTTAATCCATAGTCCCTGTTTCGAGTTACAAATATGAGCAACCGAACCGGTATCAAATACCCAGGCACTACTACGATAATTAGTAAGGTACACATCAATAACATGTATATCAGATATACCTTTGTTCACTTTGCCATCCTTCTTATCCGCCAAAGACTTGGGGCAGTTCCGCTTCCAGTGACCAGTTCCTTTGCAGTAGAAGCACTCAGTTTCAAGCTTGGGTCCAGCGTTGGTTTTCTTCTCGGGAGTGACAACTTGCTTGCCATTCTTTTTGCAGTTCTCCTTCTTTCCCTTGTCCTTTTTCATGAAACTAGTGGTCTTGTTAACCATCAATACTTGATGCTCCTTCCTGATTTCCACCTCCGCAGCCTTCAGCATTGCGAAGAGCTCGGGAATATTCTTCTCCATCCCTTGCATATTATAGTTCATCATGAAGCCTTTATAGCTTGGTGGCATTGATTGAAGAACTTTGTCAATGACACAACCATCTGTAAGATTAACTCCTAGCTGAGTCAAGTGATTATGATACCCAGAAACATTCTGAGTATGTGTTGACTGACAGAACTGTTATCCTCCATCTTGCAGCTATAAAACTTGTTGGAGACTTCATATCTCTCAACTCGGGCATTTGCTTGAAATATTAACTTCAACTCCTGGAACATCTCATATGGTCCATGACGTTCAAAACGTCTTAGAAGTCCCGATTCTAAGTTGTAAAGCATGGCACACTGAACTATCGAGTGTTCATCAACACGCGACTGCCAGGCATTCATAATGTCTGCAGTTGCTGGGGGGTGGTACACCTAGCGGTGCATCAAGGACATAATTCTTCTGTGCAGCAATGAGGATAATCCTCAAGTTACGAACCCAGTCCCTGTAGTTGCTACCATCATCTTTCAACTTAGCTTTCTCTAGGAATGCATTAAAATTCAAGGGAACGGTAACACGGGCCATTTATCTACAACATAGATATGCAAAAACTATCAGGACTAAGTTCATGATAAATTAAGTTTAATTAATCATATTACTTAAGAACTCACACTTAGATAGACATCCCTCAAGTAGTCTAAATGATACGTGATCCAAATCAACTAAACCATGTCCGATCATCACGTGAGATGGAGTAGTCATCAATGGTGAACATCTCTATGTTGATCATATCTAATATATGTTTCAAGTTCGACCTTTCGGTCTCCAGTGTTGTGAGGCCATGTCTGTACATGCTAGGCTCGTCAAGTTTAACCCAAGTACTCCGCATGTGCAAAACTGTCTTGCACCCATTGTATTTGAACGTAGAGCCTATCACACCCGATCATCACTTGGTGTCTCAGCACGAAGAACTTTTGCAATGGTGCATACTCGGGGAGAACACTTGACCTTGAAATTTTGTTAAGGGATCATCTTATAATGCTACCGCCGTACTAAGCAAAATAAGATGCACAAAGATAAACATCACATGCAATCAAAATATGTGACATGATATGGCCATCATCATCTTCAGCTTTTGATCTCCATCTCCAAAGCAACGTCATGATCTCCATCATCACCAGCTTGACACCTTGATCTACATCTTAGCATCGTGGTCATCTCACCAACTATTGCTTCTACGACTATCGCACCGCTTAGTGATAAAGTAAAGCAATTACATGGCATTTGTATTAAATGCAAAAAAGCGACAACCATAAGGCTCCTGCCAGTTGCCGATAACTTTTACAAAACGTGATTATCTCATACAACAACATATATCACATCATGTCTTGACCATATCACATCACAACATGCCCTGCAAAAACAAGTTAGACGTCCTCTACTTTGTTGTTGCAAGTTTTACATGGCTGCTACGGGCATCTAGCAAGAATCGTTCTTACCTACGGCACAAAACCACAACGGTGATTTATCAAGTTTGTTGTTTTAACCTTCAACAGGGACCGGCCGCAGTCAAATTCGACTCAACTAATGTTGGAGAAATAGACACCCGCCAGCCACCTTTATGCAAAACTAGTTGCATGTCTATCGGTGGAACCGGTCTCATGAACGCGGTCATGTAAGGTTGGTCCGGGCCACTTCATCCAACAATACTGCCGAATCAAAATAAGACATTGGTGGTAAGCAGTATGACCATCACTGCCCACAACTCTTTGTGTTCTACTCGTGCATATCATCTACGCATAGACCTGGATCTGATGCCACAGTTGGGAAACATAGCATGCAATTTCAAAAAAAATCATGCGTTCATGCAAGATCAATCCGGGAGATGCATCACAACGAGAGGGAAAGAGTGTATCCATGTACCCTCGTAGACCAAAAGCAGAAGCGTTTGCTTAACGTGGTTGATATAGTCAAACGTCTTCTCGTTCCCTCTGATCAAGTACCGAACGTACGACACATCTAAGTTCTGCACACGTTCAGCGCGATGACGTCCCTTGAGCTCTAGATCCAGCAGAGTGTCGAGGAAGTAGATTAGTTCCATCAGCACGACGGCGTGGTGACGGTGATGGTGAAGTGATCCGCGCAGGGCTTCACCTAAGCACTGCGAGAATATGACCAGAGGCATAAATTATGGAGGGGGGCGCCGCACACGGCTAGGAACAATTGATGTGTGTTCTAGGCGCCCCCTCCCCACATATATAAAGGAGGGAGGGGAGGGAGCCAGCCCTAGGCACGCCCAAGTAGGAGGAATCCTACTTGGGCTCCTAGTTGGATTCGCCCCCCCCCCCCTTTCCTTTTACCAGAGGGGGAAAGAGGGGAAGAGAGAGAGGGGGAGAAGGAAAGAGGGGGGCGCCGCCCCCTCCCCTAATCCTATTCGGCCTCCTTACCTGGTGGGGGGCGTGCCACCCCTTGTGGGTTGGTGTGCCTCCATCCTATGGCCCATATCTTCCCCCGAGGGGTTCTGGTAACCCCCTCGGTACTCTGATATGTACCCGATACATTCCGGAACACTTTTGGTGTCTGAATACTATCATCCAATATATCAATCTTTACCTATCTACCATATCGAGACTCCTCGTCATGTTTGTGGTCTCATCCAGGACTCCAAACAACATTCGGTCACCAAATAACATAACTCATATCATACAAATCGTCATCAAACGTTAAGCGTGCGGACCGTACGGGTTCGAGAACTATGTTGACATGACCGAGATACCTCTCTGGTCAATAACCAATAGCGGAACCTGGATGCTCATATTGGCTCCTCCATACTCTATGAAGATGTTTATTGGTCGAACCGTTATGACAACATACGTTATTCCCTTTGTCATCGGTGTGTTACTTGCCCGAGGTTCGATCGTCGGTATCTTCATACCTAGTTCAATCTCGTTACCGGCATGTCTCTTTACTCGTTTCATAAAGCATCATCCCGCAACTAACTCATTAGTCACATTGCTTTCAAGGCTTCTATGATGTGCATTACCAAGAGGGCCCAAAGATACCTCTCCGATACTCGGAGTGACAAATCCTAATCTCGATCTATGCCAACTCAACAAACACCTTCGGAGAGACCTGTAGAGCATCTTTATAATCACCCAGTTACGTTGTGACGTTTGATAGCACAAAAGGCATTCCTCCGGTATCCGGGAGTTGCATAATCTCATAGTCGGAGGAATATGTATTTGACATGAAGAAAGCAGTAGCAATAAAACTGGACGATCATTATGCTAAGCTAATGGATGGGTCTTGTCCATCACATCATTCTCCTAATGATGTGACCCCGTTCATGAAATGACAACACATGTCTACGGCTAGGAAACTTAACCATCTTTGATCAACGAGCTAGTCAAGTAGAGGCATACTAGGGACACTGTGTTTTGTCTATGTATTCAAACATGTATCGAGTTTCTGGTTAATAAAATTCTAGCATGAATAATAAAAATTTATCATGAATAAGGAAATATAAAATAACAACTTTATTATTGCCTTTAGGGCATATTTCCTGATTCCACTACGATCACTGACGCACCGAGATGTGAACCCTGCGCAGTTCTACATATGGTTGCAGCCGATGCTCTTCTGCTGCTTTGGTTCAAAGCCTACATCTACATTAATTTTGTTACAACCAATCTCTGGTGGAAGCCACTTCTTACTTTTATCAGGAACTAGACTGGTCCAAATGACCTTTGGGGTTTGAATTGCATTGAGCTCAGCCAAGTAAGACTTGACAAAATTATGAATAGAATTGGGGCTTGGAAATATATCCTCATGGATTGCCTTCCTCCTCGCTAATCAAATGTCTCATAATGTGACAATCAATTTTGTAAAATACACATGAGATAGTGAGTCACTCATTGAAAACAGTCAGTTCTTTGCATTTGGTTCAGTACATGCAGGCATGCATTCCGTGATCCCTTGATCGCATAGAGCCCATGTGCATCTTGACGTCATGCAGTCCAACAGGGAATGGTTCTAGGAATCTTGGCACCTGCATAGTGCACAACTGTCGGAAGCGGCCAATGTCGATGATGTAGTAGGTCGGATGAGGGTAGGGATTGTTGTGCCAGTCGCCATACAAAGATTTTCAGCTTGGAAGGGACAAAGAGTTTCCATAGTTTCGACCAGGCCTTGCCCACTAGTTGGGTGTTTGACGATCCGGGGATTCCATCAAGCTAGTTTTCCCTTCGAGTCTTTGTGTCAATGAGCATTCGATAGGCTGAGCTGATAGGGAATAGCCCTTTTGTTCCAAGTACCAGACCCAAAAATCAGTGAATCCACCGATGTGAAAGGGAATACTCAGTATGGCCTCAGCGTCCATGGGGAAGAATACTTGCCGAATAAGATTTGAATTCCAAGTAGCCTCTGAATGGTTTATTATTTCGTGTACCATTGTTGGAGGGTTGCATAAGAGGAAGAAGTGGTCTAAGGAGAGGTCCCTTAGGAATCCAGTTACAAACCCAAATTGTGGTTGAATGTCCATCTCCAGTCCTAGGAATCAGGCCATGTTTTAGTACTTCTCTACCATCCAAGACTGCTCTCCAAATTTGTGAAGGATTAGATCCTAGCTCAGCTTCTAGTATGGATGTGGTCGGGTAGTAAACTGCCTTTAGAATGCGGGGACTTAGAGACATGGTCTCCCCGAGGCATCCGCCAAGATTGTTTCGCAAGAAGTGCCAAGTTAAAGAGTTCTAGGTCGCAGAAACCCAGTCCTCCCATGAACTTGGGTGAAGTCATTACCTGCCATGATACCCAATGTGGTTTTCTTTTTCCTTCTCTACTACCCCACCAGAAGCCCCTGATTAGGGAATTAATGTGTTCACACAGGCCCCGGGGTAGCCTAAAGCATGGCATGGAATATGCCGGGAGTGCATATGCCACTGATTTTATTAGAACTTTTTTCCCCTGCTGGCAAAATTTTCTTAAGCCATTCCTTGATCATGGACCAAATTCAGTCTTTGAGATATTTGAAAGTGACATTCTTTCAATGGCCAACATCAGTGTGCATCCCCAAATACCTCTCAGTAAGAGCCTCATTTGTAACTTGTAAAGAAAGTTTTACCTCCTCACGTACTGTAATAGGGCAACTTTTGCTGAAAAAAATGGAAGATTTATCTCTGTTAATACGTTGTACAGAAGTCTCACAATATGCATCAAATAGGTTTGAAACCTCCTGAGCCCCCTAAACACCCGCCTTCCAGAACAGCAGGCTGTCATCAGCAAACCGGAGATGATTCACCGGCGGTGCCGAGGTAGCCACCTTGATCCCGCTTAAATGCAATGACTGATTTGATTTTAAATCCATAAATGGGTAAGTGGCCCAAACGCTAAGCGCACATGACCTGCGCGAGGGGTGTCATATATCTCGCTTATGGCAACACAAGGTTCATCTTGACTTTAGCGTTCTAAGAATGGGCCAGCACAGTTAGGTTCTTTCTCGCGCCCGCGTTTTTTTTCATGTTTTTTTTGTTTTTTATTTTTTAATTTCTTTTATGATTCCAAATATCCTAATTAAATATATTCCAAAAAGAAATATACATAATACATTGAAAATTTTGAAATGAGAAAGGAATACTTAACCTTCAACAAGGACCGGCCGCAGTCAAATTCGACTCAACTAAAGTTGGAGAAACAGACCCCGCCAGCCACCTTTATGCAAAACTACTTGCATGTCTATCGGTGTAACCGGTCTCATGAACGTGGTCATGTAAGGTTGGTCCGGGCCACTTCATCCAACAATACCGCCGAATCAAAATAAGACATTGGTGGTAAGCAGTATGACGATCACTGCCCACAACTCTCTGTGTTCTACTCGTGCTTATCATCTACACATAGACCTAGCTCTGATGCCACAGTTGGGAAACGTAGCATGCAATTTCAAAAAAAATCCTGCGCTCATGCAAGATCAATCTGGGAGATGCATAGCAACGAGAGGGAAAGAGTGTATCCATGTACCCTCGTAGACCAAAAGCAGAAGTGTTTTCTTAGCGTGGTTGATGTAGTCAAACGTCTTCTCGTTCCCTTTGATCAAGTACCGAACGTACGACACATCTGAGTTCTGCACACGTTCAGCACGATGACGTCCCTTGAGCTCTTGATCCAGCAGAGTGTCGAGGAAGTAGATGAGTTCCATCAGCACGACGGCGTGGTGACGATGATGGTGAAGTGATCCGCGCAGGACTTCACCTAAGCACTGCCAGAATATGACCAGAGGCGTAAATTGTGGAGGGGGGCGCTACACACGGCTAGGAACAATTGATGTGTGTTCTAAGCGCCCCCTCCCCACATATATAAAGGAGGGAGGGAAGGGAGCCAGCCCTAGGCGCGCCCAAGTGGGAGGAATCCTACTTGGGCTCCTAGTTGGATTCGCCCCCCCCCCCCCCCTTTCCTTTCACCGAAGGGGGAAAGAGGGGAAGAGAGAGGGGCAGAAGGAAAGAGGGGGGCGCCGCCCCCTCCCCTAATTCTATTCGGTCTCCTTACCTGGTGGGGGGGCGCGCCACCCCTTGTGGGTTGGTGTGCCTCCATCCTATGGCCCATATCATCCCCCGAGGGGTTCCGGTAACCCCCTCGGTACTCTGATATGTACCCGATACATTCCGGAACACTTTTAGTGTCCGAATGCTATCATCCAATATATTAATCTTTACCTATCTACCATTTCGAGACTCCTCGTCATGTTCGTGGTCTCATCCAGGACTCCAAACAACATTTGGTCACCAAATAACATAACTCATATAATACAAATCGTCATCGAACGTTAAGCGTGCGGACCGTACGGGTTCGACAACTATGTAGACATGACCGAGATACCTCTCCGGTCAATAACCAATAGCGGAACCTGGATGCTCATATTGGATCCCGCATATTCTGTGAAGATCTTTATTGGTCGAACCGTTATGACAACATACGTTATTCCCTGTGTCATCGGTGTGTTTCTTGCCCGAGATTCGATCGTCGGTATCTTCATACCTAGTTCAATCTCGTTACCAGCTTGTCTCTTTACTCGTTTCATAAAGCATCATCCCGCAACTAACTCATTAGTCACATTGCTTGCAAGGCTTCTATGATGTGCATTACCGAGAGGGCCCAGAGATACCTCTCCGATACTCGGAGTGACAAATCCTAATCTCGATCTATGCCAACTCAACAAACACCTTCGGAGATACCTGTAGAGCATCTTTATAATCGCCCAGTTACGTTGTGACGTTTGATAGCACAAAAGGCATTCCTCCGGTATCCGGGAGTTGCATAATTTCATAGTCGGAGGAATATGTATTTGACATGAAGAAAGCAGTAGCAATAAAACTGAACGATCATTATGCTAAGCTAATGGATGGGTCTTGTCCATCACATAATTCTCCTAATGATGTGACCCCATTCATCAAATGACAACACATGTCTACGGCTAGGTAACTTAACCATCTTTGATCAACGAGCTAGTCAAGTAGAGGCATACTAGGGACACTGTGTTTTGTCTATGTATTCAAACATGTATCAAGTTTCTGGTTAATACAATTCTAGCATGAATAATAAACATTTATCATG
Organism: Triticum timopheevii; assembly: GCA_963921465.1. Classification (NCBI taxonomy): domain Eukaryota; kingdom Viridiplantae; phylum Streptophyta; class Magnoliopsida; order Poales; family Poaceae; genus Triticum; species Triticum timopheevii. The sequence continues at coordinate 73,914,102 of OY997274.1, forward strand.
AATAAGGAAATATAAAATAACAACTTTATTATTGCCTTTAGGGCATATTTCCTTTATTCCACTATGATCGCTGACGCACCGAGATATGAACCCTGCGCAGTTCTACATATGGTTGCAGCCGATGCCCTTCTGCTGCTCTGGTCAAAGCCCTACATCTACATTAATTTTGTTACAACCAATCTCTGGTGGAAGCCACTTCTTACTTTTATCAGGAACTAGACTGGTCCAAATGGCCTTTGGGGTTTGAATTGCATTGAGCTCAGCCAAGTAAGACTTGACAAAATTATGAATAGAATTGGGGCTTGGAAATATATCCTCATGGATTGCCTTCCTCCTCGCTAATCAAATGTCTCATAATGTGACAATCAATTTTGTGAAATACACATGAGATAGTGATTCACTCATTGAAAACAGTCAGTTCTTTGCATTTGGTTCAGTACATGCAGGCATGCATTCTGTGATCCCTTGATCACATAGAGCCCATGTGCATCTTGACGTCATGCAGTCGAACAGGGAGTGGTTCTAGGAATCTTGGCACCTGCATAGTGCACAACTGTCGAAAGTGGCCAATGTCGATGATGCAGTAGGTCGGATGAGGGTAGGGATTGTTGTGCGAGTCGCCATACAAAGATTTTCAGCTTGGAAGGGACAAAGAGTTTCCATAGTTTCGACCAGGCCTTGCCCACTAGTTGGTTGTTTGACGATCCGGGGATTCCATCAAGCTAGTTTTCCCTTCGAGTCTTTGTGTCAATGAGCATTCGATAGGCTGAGCTGATAGGGAATAGCCCTTTTGTTCCAAGTACCAGACCCAAAAATCAGTGAATCCACCGATGCGAAAGGGAATACTCAATATGGCCTCAGCGTCCATGGGCAAGAATACTTGCCGAATAAGATTTGAATTCCAAGTAGCCTATGAATGGTTTATTATTTCGTGTACCATTGTTGGAGGGTTGCATAAGAGGAAGAAGTGGTCTAAGGAGAGGTCCCTTAGGAATCCAGTTACAAACCCAAATTGCGGTTGAATGTCCATCTCCAGTCCTAGGAATCAGGCCATGTTTTAGTACTTCTCTACCATCCAAGACTGCTCTCCAAATTTGTGAAGGATTAGATCCTAGCTCAGCTTCTAGTATGGATGTGGTCGGGTAGTAAACTGCCTTTAGAATGCGGGGACTTAGAGACATGGTCTTCCCGCGGCATAAGCCAAGATTGTTTCGCAAGAAGTGCCAAGTTAAAGAGTTCTAGGTCGCAGAAACCCAGTCCTCCCATGAACTTGGGTGAAGTCATTACCTGCCATGATACCCAATGTGGTTTTCTTTTTCCTTCTCTACTACCCCACCAGAAGCCCCTGATTAGGGAATTAATGTGTTCACACAGGCCCCGGGGTAGCCTAAAGTATGGCATGGAATATACCGGGAGTGCATGTGCCACTGATTTTATTAGAACTTTTTTCCCCTACTGGCAAAATTTTCTTAAGCCATTCCTTGATCCTGGACCAAATTCAGTCTTTGAGATATTTGAAAGTGACATTCTTTCAATGGCCAACATCTGTGTGCATCCCCAAATACCTCTCAGTAAGAGCCTCATTTGTAACTTGTAAAGAAAGTTTTACCTCCTCGCGTACTGTAATAGGCAACTTTTGCTGGAAAAAAATGGAATATTTATCTCTGTTAATACGTTGTCCAGAAGTCTCACAATATGCATCAAATAGGTTTGACACCTCCTGAGCCCCCTAAACACCAGCCTTCAAGAACAGCAGGCTGTCATCAGCAAACGGGAGATGATTCACCGGCGGTGCCGAGGTAGCCACCTTGATCCCGCTTAAAGGCAATGACTGATTTGATTTTAAATCCATCAATGGGTAAGTGGCACAAACGCTAAGCGCACACGACCTGCGCGAGGGGTGTCATATATCTCGCTTAAGGCGACACAAGGTTCATCTTGCCTTTAGCGTTCTAAGAATGGGCCAGCACAGTTAGATTCTTTCTTGCGACCGCGTTTTTTTTTTCATGTTTTGTTTTTGTTTTTTATTTTTTTCAATTTCTTTTATGATTCCAAATATCCTAATTAAATATATTCCAAAAATAAATATACATAATACATTTGAAAATTTTGAAATGAGAATAGAGAAAATGTTTCTCATGTATATGAAAATTGTATTTAAAAATTTATTCAACGCATTTGAAAATAATAATTTAAACAAGAATATTAAAAATGTTAACAAAGAATTTGAAAAATGTTCAATGCGTATATAAATTTTTTTGACCATGTACGAAAAAATTCTGGATTTTTTTATCATTTACTTAAAAAATGTTAGTCAAGCATTTAAAAAAATCAAGAAATTTTTTGAAAAAGGTTAGTTCAGCATTTGAAAAATGATCAATGTGTACACGAAAAATCTTGACCATGTATAAAAAATGTTAATCCTTTATTTAAAAAAAGTTAATGAACCATTTACAAAATGTTATGTGGATAGAAAAAATGTTGACAATGTAATGATATTTATATTGTATATGAAAATTGTTGATCAATCTTTTGAAAAATGTTAAACGTGTATAGAAAAAATGTTGACAATGTATTAATGATGTTAAAAAAGTGTTGAACATGTATTCACAAAAAATTAATGTTGTTTGTTCAAGCAAATTGGTCAATGTTCAAAAAGTGTTAAACATTTGTATAGAAAAATGTTCATGGTACCAAAAAAAATGTCAAACTCATACTTGAAAAATGTTAATCAAACAATTGATTTTTTTTTAAAATGTGCATAGGTTTTTTTTGACCGTGTACTTAAAAATGCTAAACTTGTAGTTAATTTTTTTTAATCATGTATTAGGAAAATGTCCTTGATGTATACGAAAAATGTGGAATGAAAAAAATGAAAACCAAAACAAACAAAGGAAACCAAAATAAAAAGAAAAGAATTTAAAAATAAATAAGTGTAAATAAAATGGGAAACAATGAAAACCGATAAACAAACTGATGAAAATCAACAAAAAACTAAGAAACACGAAGAAACCAAGTAAATGCTAAAAAGGATAAAAATGGAAGAAAACAAAGAAAATGAAAAACTGAGTAGCCATTTTTTAAAAATAATTTTAGCAACACGTAATTGTATGTCGGTACCTTCTGTTACAAATTCTTAGGGGGGGAGGGGGGCATAGAAATTTATTAAGTGCATCAATAAATTATCATCATCATAATACATAAGACCCGCTTGTCAGGAAAAAAAATTAGAAACATCGGGAAAAATGTGTTAGCCTTATGAATCACAACAGCAAATGCCAGCCAAATAACTTTCTGTGATGAAAAGCCACGTTATTTCTCGGTCTACGCATCTGCAGTGGCCCAAATAGTAAGCGTACCCGACCTGCGCGGGGTGCAATATATCTCGCCTACAGTGAGATAATGGTTCGTCTCGCGTCTACTGTTTGCAGAATGGGTCAGGACAGTTAGGTTCTTCCCCGGGCCCGCGTTTTCTTAAAAAAATGTTATTTTTTATGATTTCAAATATCCCAAAAAGAACATTACATATTTTTTTGAAAAATATGTTAATCAAGCATTTGAAAAATGTAAATGTGTATAGAGAAAATGTTTCTCATCTACACGTAAAATATATTTAAACCTTTATTCCAATCATTTGAAAAAAATTATTAAACATGTATGTCAAAAAATTTATCAAGCATTTGAAAAATGTTAAATGTGTATAGAAAAACTGTTGAGCATGTACTAAAAAATTCTTAATTTTTTATCATATATTCAAAAAATATCAAACAATCATTTAAAATAACTGAAAAACTGTTTGAAAAATGTCAATCAAGCATTCGGAAAATGGTCAATGTGTATAGAAAAAATGTTGACCATGTATAAAGATTTCTAATCTTCTATTTTACAAAAAGTTAAATAACCATTTACACAATGTTAAATGTGTATGGAAACAAATGTTGACAATGTATTAAATAATGTTAATCTTGTATCTAAAAATTGTTGATAAACCATTTGAAAAATTACTAAAAGGTGTATAGAAAGAGTGCTGACCATGTATACAAAAACATTTAATCTTTTATTTAAAAAAAATTAGTCAAGCATTTGAAAAGTTTTAAAGAAGTGTATAGAAAATGGTGGCCGTATTCTAAAACAAATGTTAAACTTGTACTTCAAAATGTTAATGAAGCATTTTCTTTTTTTTCTAAATATGTATCGATTTCTTTTGACTTTGTACTTAGTGTTTTTCAACTTTTATTTAAAAAATGTTAAACATTTATTAGAAAAATGTGCTTGGCGTATATGAAAAGTGTAGAATGAAAAGCAAAAGAAACAAAAATATTAAAAACTAATGAAATCCGAAACAAACAAAGGAAACCAATATAAAAATAAAAAGGAAATCAAAGAAATCAGTGCAAATAAAATGGGAAACAATGAAAACCGATAAAGAGACCGATAAAAATCAACAAACTAATTAAGAAATACAAAGAAGCCAAGTAAATACAAAAAAGGATAAAAATAAAAGAAAACAAAGATAATGAAAAAAAACACTACTCAGTTTTATTTTTAGCCAAGATGGGCATTTATGCAAGAAGCATAAATTCGTCCATACAAATCACCATCACTAGCATTCCTACCTAGACGATGTGCGACTACAACTCCCATATTAAGAAAAAATATCACCTTGCAAGGCACAACTAGGGATGCTTAGATTAGGAGGACAAGTGGCACTTCGATCATGTTTACCAGGCAGACATCTCCCAGTGAAAAGAGCAAAGTAATGAACAACAGGAAAATGAATAGTCCCAATTCTACCTTGAGTTACCCCTCTAGTTTCCCCATAGAAAGCTCGTAAGAACCGCTTCATAATCTCTTTTACGAGGCTCATGGAAGGTACCCCAAAAGGGAATAAACCCACAATTCATCGGCTCCCGACAAACACACCACAAAAGTTACATCGAATAGGTTTCCAAAGAGATCATTGTATTGAAGATCGAACGAGAGAGAGAGAGAGAGAGAGAGAGAGAGAGAGAGAGGCATCTATCTACTGCTATGGACCCATAGGTCCTGTGGGAAAGGTTGATGAAGATGGCCTCCATTATGGATTCCCACTCCGATAGAGTACCGTAAAAGGCCTCCAAAATGGGATCGCGAAACAACATAGGCTTGCGGTGGTGGAAGAATTTTATCTGGAGTTGGGGTAGCAGGGGCCGACCAGAGGGCATGGGGCACCCCCTGCCTTGTCATCTCCTCGTCTATCGTGACTCCCCCCGAGGCTTCTAGGGTCTCTTTTGGTCCAGAAAAACCGTCAAAAGTTTCATCATTCTTGGACATCGTTTGGTATGGATTTCCTATAAAAACCAAAAACAAGCAGAAAACAACAACTAGCAGTAGGCGGTGAGTTAATAGGTTAGTTCCAAAAAATGATATAAAATGGTATATAAAGCATACAAGATTGATAATATAATATCATCAAACAATCAAAAATAATAGATACGTCGGAGACGTATCAGCATCCCTAAGCTTCATTTTTGCTCGTCCTCGAGTAGGTAAATGGTAAAAATAGAATTTTTGATGTTGAATACTACCTAACATGTTCCAATCATGTAATCTTTTGGGTATGAATTTTGACAAATGATGACTTAATAGATATCAAAATGATAATATAAAAGAATGAAAACAATAGTCATTACTCTTGAAAATATATATGTCAATGAATGTTATTCCTACTCATTTAATCGTGTAAGCATGGCATAACTCGGTCCTCATAGCATAAATTATAAATCATGAACACCCCGGTGCCAAACCAAACAATTGTATCATAGTTTTTCTCGCTTCGGCATTTTCAACTCCAGTCAATACTTGAGCATGTGCCATGGACTTAGCACTTTGGATGGCAAAGAGGATGATGATGGGGGTTTATAAGGGAGGACATAAATTGAGAAAGTCTCGCATCAACTCAGCGAATTGTTAGCCAATGGAAAGGCCTTTCAATTGATTTCGATGCGAGGAGTAGGGATTGCCATGCAACAGATGCACTAGAGCAATAAGTGTATGAGAGCTCACTACTAAAACTAAGTGGGTGTGCATCCAACTTACTTGCTCATGAAGACCGCATTTACGGAAGCCCGCCATCGCATCACGGAGACTCTCTATATGAAGAACATGGTGCTACTTTTAAGCACAAGTGTGGTAAATGATAGTATCATTGGCCCTTTTTTCTAACACATTTTAAGAAAAATATAATGAACCTCATACCCACTTTTTTGAGGGGTCATCCGTCCCCACCATTCTTTTTCTCACTGAGACAATGCTCTAATAATAATGATCATCACACTTTTATTCACTTACAACTCGATAAACTAAATGATATGACTACATATGAATGCCTCTACCAGTGTACCAGGATGTGCATTTATCTAGCATAACAGGTATAATAATGGTGAACGAAATATCATGTCATCTCCGTATGATAGTGTTGGCACGGAAAATCGCCGCGCAACACCAAGATAACCGTCGTGCTTTCGTGACGACGAACGATTGCTTTCCGAGCAAAGCAACAAAGATCCCTCGCTTTCGTGGAGGAGCACCGGCCGGTTTTCAGCGCAAAACGGCAAAGATTACCAAACCCTAGGGCTGCTAGGGCTCGACAGAGAAGAACGATAGATAAAAAGATATACGTAAAAAAGTAATGTATTTGTTGATAGATCGATTGATGTTTTTCTCAATCGGCCATGGCCTATTTATTAAGGCACGCTGGACTTGGCGTATACAGAAGTACTTGTCGTACAAGTATAGAACTCCAAAACTAAACCGATCAGGATCTGATTCGGTTACCATGTATACTACCCTTTGCCTTATATGAATATATAAAATATTCCGGCCACGTCGCAATCACAGCCCTAGTTATACACATACGTATAATACCCTTGAGCCTATAAGGAAAATCATAAAATACTCCGGCAAGGTCGCTAATCACACCGGCTAATAATGATTGATCATTCAGCATGTATTGTTGCATCTTCTCATACGTGACTCCATAGCTCATGCAAGAATCCTTCATCTTAGCAACCACAGTTTAGCTCAGCGTAGGAGAATTTATCCAAGTAACCGCTAATCCTTACAAAATCCCATATATTTGTCCTGGGTAAATAGCTTCAGTGCACCTGATCTCCTGATGTGTCATCTGCACTAGACTATGACCACGCCTGCATTTTGAATTAAACAACAAGGGTAGATATATGTATGAACGAATAATCCGACCACATTCATTTAAATTAATTTGGCCGATCATACAGACTATTAGCCAAATTACACCATGAACACATGCCCCCCTGTTTTTGGTATAATTGTATTCACCAAAAACACTATCACATTTCCATAGGAAGGCTTCGATAACTTCACTGGCCATATAATTTGTTGAAGGGTGATGTCCCAATAGCACATCGGCCAATTTCCTCTTTGGAGATAATAATATGTCAGCCAAATTTTCTTAGGGCGATATTTAGAATAATATATCGGCCACATTATCTCAAGCCTCCTTTGACATGCTAGGATAGATATTTTTTGAATATTTTCCATTGGGAGATTTTGGCAACTTCTCCACAACACGCTTCTCCATCCATGTCATATTCGGCACCATTGGTTTTTGTCGATCGAATAAGCGATTCTTCTCGGCTATCTCTTCTTTCATTCTAAATGCTCGTAGTCGCTGGACACGCTGTTTCTTAGTATGTGTCAGTCCCATGGGACACCACCGAGTTCCTGGTTTAGTCCCTATTGCAGCTGAAATAATTCTGCTGCCCCCCGAGTCTCTCGGCCTATACTGTCGTACTGTTGTTCTGGGAGCAAATATTTTGTTGTTGGCCGAAGAAATCATCCACTGATCATATGTACTCGTAGTTCCATATTGCTCACTGCCTCCAGTGAATATATCGGCACATGCATCAGCCGACTCATTAGTACTAGCATGTACAACTTCCTTCTCTGAACGTGTGTGCACCTTAGCCTCTAACTTAGATGCATCAATGTCTCTTGTTTCTGGACTATTCTCTACGCTTGCAGCCGATTGGTGTTCACCAAGTTTCATAACATTAAAAGCATCCGAATCATTTGAACTTTGTATAGACTTAGATTCAGCATGCTTCACCGGCACCCACACAAACTTCTTATCACCTCTATGAATTGTGCCATTTGTATTGTGCCTCCTAGGTGAGTTTGAAGTTCCCAATACCACCATGTCATCATTACCACAGATTACATTGCCATCACGTGGTCTCACTTCCTCATTAAACTGAACCCCTTTTTCATGCAATGATTTCCTGTACATTTTCCCTGTTGGAATCCAATCTGGTCGAGAATAACACACTGGCCTTGTAGGATATGGCGCCCAAGGATTAAAACCCCAAGGAGGAAACCGTGGATAAATAGGAGGTGCGCATCCCACATATGTCGGATCCATTTTAAAATACATCTGTTGGTCATATGAATTTCCTTGTCGTCGTTGATGACTGGAAGTTCTGGAAGGAGATCTAGGGCACTTATTACCTCCAAGCCGATTAAACACATTGCTTGCCTTGCGTGAGGTGTACTTTTCCAACAACAGGCTAACAGTCGGCTTTGGTCTTGGAGCTTGTTTCCTTCTTCCATTGACTTTCCACATTCCTACTTCTGGATTTTTTAGTTTGATCATCCTTGGAGGAGCACTATCGTCAACAACATTCTTTTTCCTTGCAGATTCGGTCTGATCCGACCGAATAAGCATTTTCTTACTCTTAAGCTCGACCACATTGATGGAAAAAGGGTCACTATCAAGCTTTATCTTAGAACTTTCTGTAAATGTCAATCGTCCTTCATTAATGGCCGATTGCACCTGTCTACGAAACATGTTACAATCATTACTAGCATGAGAGAAAGAATTGTGCCACTTACAATAAGCTCGATTACCCAACTCTTCTGGAGGTGGAATTACATGGCCCTCTTTCACTCTAATTATTTTATTTTGCAGTAACATATCAAAAATTCTATCACACTTGCTAACATCAAAAGTGTATTTTGTTTCATCCCTTCTAGCAGGCGCGGGCTTCAAGGCAGAACATGCAAAGGGTTTTGACTTTGACGCTGGAATCCATTCGGCTACACATATATTAACGTCAACTTCACTAGCCGAATTACTATCATAATCAAAGGCATTACCTACATGATTATCCTTCTCATTATCAATATTATCTTCAAACCGGCTATATTGTTTAATCTCCTTAGTCCGGTTTTCTTGCACCAAAGCCTTCTGCAAAACTTGATTAACATCTAAAAATTCTTGCCCTTCTAGTTTATCCTTAATATGAGCAATAAGACCCGAAAAGGCAAGATCGGCTAAATCCTTTTCGGCTATGGTCAAGCTGAAACATCGGTTTTTGACATCCCTAAACCTCCTAATATAATCATGAACATGCTCATTATATTTCTGCCTAACCATAGTTAAATCTGAAAGCCGAAGTTCTGTTTCACCGCTATAAAAGTACTCATGAAATTTTTGCTCCAATTGTGCCCATGTTGAAATAGAATTAGGAGCAAGCGATGTAAACCAAGTGAATGCAATACCGGACAAAGACAATGGAAACAATTTAATCCTATAAACATCTGATGTGCCGATATCACAACATTGGGCTAAAAATTGTCCGATATGCTCGAAAGTAGATCTACCATCTTCCCCCGTAAATTTAACAAAATCTGGAATTCTAAAACCACGAGGATATGGTGTCGAGTCAAAGTAATCAGGGTATGGTTTCTGATATGCGTGTGCTTTACTCTTAGGTTCTAAACCGAATTCTCTTAGTATACTAGCAAGCTTATCCTTAAAACTATCCTTCTGCTTTTGAGAACTAGTTTGTGGAGCATATGGAACGCTAGCATGTGATGGAAACTCCGGCAAAGAAATTTGAGCTTGTGATGCTTGCAGCGGAGACCCATTAACATATGAATCGGGTACCGGCCCACACGGAATCCCGGTACTGACAGTCAACAGCGGTGGTGTACTATATTCTACAGTTGGATCAAAAAGTTGTTGCAAACTAGAATTAGAAATAGCACTTCGGTTATTGCTGTTGTGATTTTGTGGAACCGAAGTTGAGACAGTAGGAGCAGCTACGCTAGGCATAAAATTATTAGCCGAACTGTTCACATAGTTCCGGCCACCTTGATCACTATTTAAAGGAACATTGGGCTGCACAACGTTATTAACCGATGCACCATGTGTATGAATATTACTAGGAAAGTTAATGAATCCTGTATTTTGCAGCGGCATCAGCTTTTTCTCAGAATATCCATCATTGATTTGCAGCATTAATGACCGAACATGACTAGGTAAACTATTTTCAAGATCTTTGTGAAGTTGTTCCTTAAATTCTTCAATTATATTAGCTACTGATTGAGTAATTGTGTGTGTCGTAGTTTTCACATCAGAATCGTACTTGGCAGCTACGCACACATCGATTAGATGAGAAATTTCTTTGGTTGACTTTTTTACCTCGGTATTGAATGAATCTGAAGGGTTCGGCACATGTACCTTTTTGACGACGCCGATCCTTGTCTTGCGGTATCCAATCAACTTCAATTTTAGTCGCTCGGCCATCTCTTTCTTAAGCTCTTTTTCAAGCTCACGCCGATCATCTTCCGACAGATCGTCGAGTGTGACGGTGATGACGTTCTCCGGGTTGATGCCGCTCCCGTTCCTGGACTCGGTACTCATCGTGTAGCTCTTCTTCTTCTCGTCCCCAGCGGAATCGCCAATTGTGTTGGCACGGAAAATCGCCGCGCAACACCAAGATAACCGTCGTGCTTTCGTGACGACGAACGATTGCTTTCCGAGCAAAGCAACAAAGATCCCTCGCTTTCGTGGAGGAGCACCGGCCGGTTTTCAGCGCAAAACGGCAAAGATTACCAAACCCTAGGGCTGCTAGGGCTCGACAGAGAAGAACGAAAGATAAAAAGATATATGTAAAAAAGTAATGTATTTGTTGATAGATCGATTGATGTTTTTCTCAATCGGCCATGGCCTATTTATTAAGGCACGCTGGACTTGGCGTATACAGAAGTACTTGTCGTACAAGTATAGAACTCCAAAACTAAACCGATCAGGATCTGATTCGGTTACCATGTATACTACCCTTTGCCTTATATGAATATATAAAATATTCCGGCCACGTCGCAATCACAGCCCTAGTTATACACATACGTATAATACCCTTGAGCCTACAAGGAAAATAATAAAATACTCCGGCAAGGTCGCTAATCACACCGGCTAATAATGATTGATCATTCAGCATGTATTGTTGCATCTTCTCATACGTGACTCCATAGCTCATGCAAGAATCTTTCATCTTAGCAACCACAGTTTAGCCCAGCGTAGGAGAATTTATCCAAGTAACCGCTAATCCTTACAAAATCCCATATATTTGTCCTGGGTAAATAGCTTCAGTGCACCTGATCTCCTGATGTGTCATCTGCACTGGACTATGACCACGCCTGCATTTTGAATTAAACAACAAGGGTAGATATATGTATGAACGAATAATCCGACCACATTCATTTAAATTAATTTGGCCAATCATACAGACTATTAGCCAAATTACACCATGAACAGATAGCGCAAAGCAAAATGACAATAAATGTCAAGTCATTTGAATAGTAACGATGAAAGTTGCACGACAATATATCTCGGAATGACTTTGGAAATGCCATGATAGGTAGCTATGTTGGTTGTTCTGAGGAAGGATATAATAAGGCTTATGTGTGATAAAGTGTGTCATATCACGAGATTTGGATACACCGACGAAGTTTGCACCAAGGCTCAGGTGAGAACGGGCAATGCACGAGACCGAAGAGGCTAGCAAAATATGGATAGGTAGAAGTGCTTATAATCCACAAACTCACATTAGTCATACGAACTCAAATACTTATTGTGAAAGTTTATTATGCCTCGAAGTAAAGTACTACTCGCATGCCCCTAAAGAGGAGGTTGGGAGGAATTAACCATCGATATTGCACGTCCCCAATTCGGACAACACAAAGGATATTAATCAAGGATAAGTCATGCTCCAACTTCTTTGCTATGGCATGACCGACACTTTAATGAAATAGTGAAGCACAAACCTTAACATCTTATTTTTACTAACTAATGTTTATTAACTAGTAAACTTTCATATTATAACTTAAATATCGTTCCTCATACGCTTCGCATTCGATGATCTACATGATTTTTTTTATTATACCACTCTTGTATACCTATCATTTTTAGGCTAGACATATAACTCTTGTATATTACAACTTCCTATTTAAACTCTCAAAACGATATAAGTGAAGCATAAGAGTGCAATTGATTTCTATAAAATATAGGTGCTGTCATGCTCTAAAGATACTTGAGTAGAAGTGTTTGTGGAGGGCGAACGCCGCTACTTGGTACATCTTTTGCAGTGTGCCATGCACCTAAATGTTGCTAAAGTTTTCACTAAGGGAAACAACTAATTTGCCGTCAGGGGGCGTCTTTACCGTCAGTTTTTTGTCGGGCACAAGGCAAAGAAAGGTTTCACTGTCATCAGCAGACGGCAGAAAAACTAACGGCAAAATAGATTTGTAGTCTGCAAAAAAAAATACAGACTAGACGACAAAAATCTTTGCCATCTGCCTTTTTTTAATTACAGACGGCAAAGAGCTCACTTTACTGTCTGTGATATAAAACGCAGACCGCAAAGTGAGCTCTTTGTCATGTGTAAAGAAAAAATGTAGACGTCAAAGAGAAAGCACACAACGCGGATCGACCAGACGGATCAATTACGTGGCAGCATCTCAAACGCACTCAGCTCAGGATTCCCTCAGCTCACCCTTACGCGCCCCACGCCCCACCCACCTCGCGTGCGAGAAAGGCCCACCTACCCATCAGTAGCCCCGCTCAAGATCGAGATGGCTCGTGCCCGAGCGCATGCATCATCTGCCTTCACCACAGCTCGCCGGAGTAGCCGTCGCCGCCGGCCACCACATGACCTTGCCGTCCCTCACCTCCTCCTCTCTTTATCCACGCAGGGAACCTCCTGTCTCAGATCTCTCTTTCATTTTTCGAAAACAAGGAGACCGGCCCGCGTCAAGTAGCACCACCGCCACCAGATACGCCTCCTCCGGCCACATCTTCATCGCGCCGCCCATCCCCGGCCTCCCTCATGTGCCTCCCGTCGCGCCGGTGCACGTCAGCCGCCGCCACCTTCTGCATCGAGCGTTGATCCTACGTCCTACTCCCTTCATTCCAAATTACACGTCGTTGAAATGGATGTATTTAGAGCTAAAATACATCTAGATACATCCATACATGAGACAAGTAATTCGGAACGGAGGGAGTATTTCCGTGCGTGATCCGATGAGGTAGAGAGAGGGCACTCAGGCCAGCGGCTCCTTCTCTCCTTCCGACGGCTGGACGGCAAGCGACTCCTCCTTCTCTCCCTTCGGCGCCTCCTCACCTCCTCGTCTCCTTCTCTCCCGCCGACAGTCGGCCCTATTTCCTTCTCACTCCGACGGCTGCTCCTTGTTGGCCCGAACTACTAGTGGTGTACTGAACTACTAGTGGTGTACTGATCTATATGGAAGATAGACCAAAGCACTGCAGCTAGTGTAGTCTATAAGAGCATCTCCAGCCGCGCCCCCAACCAGGCCCCCCAGGCCATTTTTCGGCCGCCGGCGCCAAAAAATCGGCCCAGTCGCGCCCCCAAGGGCCCAGTTTTCGGCGGCTCGGGCCGAAATTGGCGCCGGCAGACCCAACCCGAACCCGGCGCGCTGGGGGGCGCTCGGGGGCGCCGGGCGAATCTTTTTTGGCATGAATGAGCCGCGGGCCGTCCTTGCCAGCGACTCGCCCATCTTCTCGCCGCTTCGTCGTCCTCATCGCCTCATTTCCCGCAGTGAATCAATGCCAAAGCGGCGCGCGCTGCCGCGCCGGTCAGCCTCCATTGATGCTTCACGGGCAGCGCAGTGAAGGCCGGGCGACGCGCGTCCCCTCGCCCGCCACGCGTACTAGGCGGTGCCTCGACCTATATAAGCCGACCCCAGCGCACCGGAGACACGCACATAGCCTCCACCGCCGATGCGCCATTTCTCCCCCTTCCTCCCTCCCCTCCTCTCGCCGTCTCCAGTTCAAAAGAATGGCCGAGCGCTTCCCAGGCGACGGCGCGGCGACGAAAGGCTTCGTCCACCGCCATCTTCACGAGGACGAGGCTCGCCTCCTTTTCGAGGCTGATTACCCGGTCCCGCCGGACATGCGGGTGCCCGGGGCGTGGAGGATCAGCGCCGGCGGCGTGCCGGTGCCACCACCACCCACCGAGGCGGCACGGCATGCGGAGATCGCATGTATCCGCGCGTCCCTGCCGCGGGCGGCGAGGGAAGGCCCGCAGTACACCCCCGACAGCCCGCTCTGGAAGCCCTACTTCCGTCGCCGCCACGCCGAACAGCTCGAGGCGACGAATGGCGTCGTGCCCTCCGGCAGGCTCAACTCCGAGGGGCGGCGCCGGTGGTGGGGCGTGCCCGGCCGCACGCTGGAGGTTGTCCTTGAGTACATTGAGGGCGGCAACACACCGCGCCTCGAGTACCCCGCTCCCCTGTCCTTCTCTCGCCGACGGGGGAGCTCGTGGACGCCGAGGCGCATGGAGCGGCCCGGGGCGTCCTCCTCCTCGTCTGGCCACTCGTCCGGCTCTCCCTGCCTCCATCCCGTCAAGCCGGAACCCCATGACATGCATGTCAGCGGGCGCACCCGCAGCTCCGGCGTCCGCATCGGCGACTCCACCCCCCTCCCCTCTGGCCGCTTCATCCTTGTCGAGCCCAAGCCGGAGCCCGGCCTCCCCGCGGAGTACGAGGAGATAGCCCGGCGCGGCTTCTCCGACGAGGATGCCCTACAGTGGGCGCGGGACGACTACCTCCGCGACGAGATGGTCCGGCAGTGCCGGGCCCTGGAGGAGATAGAAGCCCGCAAACATGGGCACGAGGATGAGCACGGCGTCGTGATCCTCGACAGCGACAACGACGAGGACGCCCCCGGACCGTCCAACCCGCCGAGCCAACTAAGGGAGGGAGGCAGCAGGGACGGCGACGGCGGCGACTACACGCGGTTCTACAGCCTCCTCAGCATGTAGAACTGCAAGGACGGGGCGGCGGGCGGCGAGGAGCAGCGAGGGAGACGGCGAGGAGCAGCCTAGTAGTTATTTTTTCTTTTTCGTAAAATATGTTTAAATTTGAACGAACTCGCCAAAGTTTGCGTTGAATTCGCGTCGTGTTTGTGCCGTGTTTAAAATTTTCAAAAATACATGGGCGCCGCGACTTGGGGCATCACGCCCCCAGCGCGCCGTTTAGCGCCAGTGCACCCCCAGGGGCGATTTTTAGCGCCTCCTGAGGGGCCAACGGCTGGAGATGCTCTAACGCGCACACACACAAGCACCAGAGTGGAGTACTGGAGGCTGATTGCCTTGTATTGATTGGAATGGAATGGTCTTACAGCGACGAGCATCGGTCCTTTATATACCCTACTGAACCGACTATAGTACGTACGTGCTGATGCCAATTACCTAAGTGACATCATGGCTGACCTACAATAGTAGAAAACCAAAATGGTCTTGCCAACTTACTGCTACTCCCTTTGTAGCTAAGTAATACTACCCTAGTGCATGCATGCTGCCAACATGTAGCCTTCGGAGACAAGTTTGACACAACATTCTCCCCCTCAAACGTGTCGAAGGAGCTTGGTGTCGATGATCCCAACCTTGTCGCGCAACTCCTGAAACCGGACACGACCAAGTGACTTGGTCAGGATGTATTCCTTCTGCTCACCAGTCCCGATGAACTCCACGATCACCGTGCCTTTCTCGACGCAGTCACGTATGAAGTGATAGCGGAGATCGATGTGTTTTCTGTGGTCGTGAAGCACAGGATTCTTGTAGAGGGAAATCACCGACTTGTTGTCGATGAAGATGAGCGCAGGGGCGGTGTCCTGATTCGGCATCTCGCCGAGAAGGCGAGCAAGCCAAATGCCTTGACAGGCCGTTGTAGCTGCCACGATGTACTCCCCCTCACACGAAGATACGGCGACAACCTTCTGCCTCACCGATTGTCAGCTGAAGGGACTATTCCCAAGAAGGAATAGTATGCCGGAGGTGCTCTTTCGAGAGTCCACATCACCAGCATGGTCGGAGTCGCTGTACCCGACCAAGCTCTCGCCGTCACCATGACGATACACGCATTCATGCGTGAGCGTACCCGCGATGTACCGGAGCAGATGCTTGACGGCAGCCAGGTGATCTCTTGCCGGAGCTTCCATGAACCTACGCAGGTACCCGACAACGAACGTGATGCCCGGTCGGGTGTGCACGAGGTACCTGAGGCTCCCGATGATGTTGCGGTAGAGCGTAGCATCCACCGCCTTCTCGGAGCTATCCTTACTGAGCCTCAGTCGTGCCTCCATTGGAGCGTGCACGGCATGACAATCCTTCATGCCTGCTCGCTCGAGCATCTTGGTGGCGTAGGATGTCTGTGTGATCGTGATGCGACCACCCTCCTGGTTCACCTCCAGCCCGAGGTAGTACCGGAGCAGCCCGAGGTCGCTCATACTGAAGAGACGATGCATCTCTCTCTTGAAGCGTTGAACCTCTTCAGGCTCTGCCCCGGTGATGACCAGGTCGTCAACGTAGATGCCGACGATGAGCAGCATGTTCGCAGTGCCACGCGAGTACACATTGTGCTAGAAGCGCTGCGTGAGAACCCAAGGGATGCGAGGCTTGCATCAAGCTTGGCGTTCCACGCCCTTGGGGCTTGCCAGAGACCATACAAGGCCTTGTGTAGTCGATACACGCCCTGCTTGTGGCCCTTGGCAATGAACCCAGGTGGCTGGGAGACGTACACCTCCTCGTTAAGGTCATCATTGAGAAACGCCGACTTGACGTCCATGTGGTGTACCTCCCACCCGCGGTGAGCGGCCACGGCAAGGATGAGCCGCACCGACTCCATCCTTGCCACCCGAGCAAAGACTTCCTCGAAGTCCACTCCCTCACGCTGCACGTAGCCCTTTGCGACGAGGCGCGCCTTGTGCTTGACAATGGCGCCGTGCTCGTCCTTCTTCACCTTGAACACCCACTTGAGCCCGATGGCTCGGTGCCCAGCAGGCAGTGTGGTGAGTGTCCAAGTGGCGTTGTCGTTGATCGACGCCAGCTCGTCCAGCATCGCGTGGCGCCAGCAATCCTCTTGCTCGGCCTCCGCGAATGTGGTCGGCTCCTCGCCGGCCATCAGATGCAGGACCTCATCATCATCAGCGTCCTCCTTCTCGGGCTGCTGTGGCGTTGTCGCAGGCTCGCTGAGAAGATCTCCCATGCGTCAGAACCTGTGTGGGGCGCCAACACTGTCGGCGGCGTCGAACAGCTCCGACCTCACCGTTGGCAGGGTTACGAACTGCCTCCCGGGACCCACCTTGCTTGACGTCATGGTGTCTGGCGACACCGTACCCGGGGACGGTGTTCTCGGGGTTGTTGTTCCCTGATCCACACCTCCCGAGGTTCCCGGGGTGGTACTTCTCGGGGTCTTGCTTCCCGGGGTTGTAGAGTACATCGGGTACTCCACAGTGAAGGAGCTACTTGTCGGGGCCTCCCCCGACGCCTCCCAAGTCCATCGCGCGTCTTCGTCGAAGATGACGTCGCGCGAGACATGCACACACTTGGAGATGGGGTTGTACATCTTGTATGCCTTAGAGCCCGTCTCGTAGCCCATGAACACCATCGGGGTGCTCCTGTCATCGAGCTTCTTCAGCTGTGGGCGTGTCGTCTTGATGTGCCCAATGCATCCAAAGGTGTGGAGGAAGCGTACGTCGGGCTTCCTTCCATACCATGCCTCATAAGGCGTCTTGCCGTCGACGCTCCTTGTGAAGGAGCGATTGAGGATGAAGACGGCCGTCAGCATGGCCTCCCCCCAATACGTGCTTGGCACCTGCTTTGCCTTGAGCATGCAGCGTGCCATCCCGAGCACTGTCTGGTTCCTCCACTCGACGACGCCATTATGCTGCGGCGAGTAAGAGGCTGTTAGGTGACGCTGCACTCCTTGCTCGTCGCAGTGCTTGTAGAACGTGGCCGACGTGAACTCGCCACCATGGTCCTTCCGCAGCACGCGCAGCTTGTGGCCGCACTCGACCTCTGCTGCTGCTTGCTGCTTGACGATGGCTCGCTCCGCCTCATCCTTGGAGGCGAGGAGCAGCACCCACATGAACCTGCTGTAGTAGTCGAAGAGCGGCAGGATGTAGCGACGCCTTCCTGGTGTTGCTGGGGTGATAGGGCCATAGAGGTCCCCATAAACCAACTCCATGGGTTTTTGCGCCCGATAGCGTGCCTTCTCGGGAAAGGGCAGGCGCCGCTGCTTCCCAGCAAGACACACATCACACAACTCATCGGCGTGCTCGATGTGAGGTAGCCCGCGAACGAGATTGCCTCGCGCCATCTTCCGCAACCCGTCGAAGTGCTGGTGTCCTAGCCGGGCATGCCAACGCCATGCGTCGGAGACATGACCCACGGCAAGGCACACAGGATGCACGGGTCAAAAGAAGATCTTGTAGAGGCGGTTCAGCGAGTCGGTTACCTCGATGAGCAGCCACTTCTGCTGGTCGCGCATGGTGAGAACACCATGCCGGATGCCGGTGTCGAACCAGCCCTCGTCGAGCTGTCCGACACTCACGACGCTGCTCTTGAGCGCCGGGATGAAGCAGACATCTGTGAACGCCCTGTGACCACCCCCTTTATTGGCGAAGACGATGGTCCCGCGCCCGTGGATCTCCACCACGGATCCATCCGCGAACCGCACCTTCCTGGTGATTGAGCGGTCCAGCTCTGCGAAAGCGTCGACCGAACCAGTCATGTGGTTCCTGGCGCCGGTGTCGAGGAACCAACCCTCAATTTTCTTGCCTCCTGCAAGCGTGGGTGTGGTCACAGCTCTCTCCTCGTTGAGGAAGACGTAGCCGCACGCACACACCGTTGTCGGGGAACCATCTCCCGCCAAGGCAGTAGACTCCGAACATCTCGTCGTTGGGGTGTGCGTGACCTTAGTCTCCGTGCGCTCCTGCACGGAGTCGATGGTTGCCAGCATCATGGTCGGAGCATGGTCCGCCATATGCGTCATTGCCGCGCCAACTTGCGCGACATCGTCGGGTCCCAAGGTTGTCAGGGACACCGTCGCTGGGGTGTGGCTCCCCCACACCTGAGCCTTCATCGCCTCCCAGTCGACAGACCCCGAGAACGTCGTTGTCGAGGTGTGGCCTGTCACTGGAGTGATGGTTCCCGTGGATGGGCTCCGTGCCTCCTGCACGGAATGGGTGGTTGTCAGGGCCTTGGTCGTGGGAGACGCTGAGCTCTAGATCTCCTGCACGGGCTCGACTCTTGCCAGCATCATTGCCGGCCCACCGTCCACGTCAGCCTGGACGAGGTTTGTTGTTGCCGCGGCTAACTCGTCGGCTTTCCTCCTGTGGCAATCCCGGATCCAGTGACCTGGCATGTTGCAGTAGCGGCACTTGCCACCGTTGCCAGCGCCTCGCCCTGCCTGGCTTGTCTTGCGACCATGGTTGCCGCCGCCGCTCTGGGTGCGGCCTCCGCCTCTGCCGCGACCTCCGCTTCCCGTGGGGGCGCCTCCCCCACTGCCGAAAGAAACCGTCGCGGCCGCGCTGCTGAATCTGTGCGTCCCACTGCTCCCTGGTGAGCAGTAGTTCGCCGCCAGCACGGTTGTCGGCTTCGTCGCCGCGCTCCTCGACGACTTTCAGCCGCCCTACCAGCTCATCGATCGTCATGATGGAGAGATCCACCAAGCTCTCGATGGACTAGGCCAGTTGCTTGTACTGCCTGGGGACGACACGGAGGAACTTCAGAATCACCATCTTGTTGTCGATGTGATCTCCGAGCGTTGCGAGCTCGTTGACGAGACCTTGCAGCCGCAAGGCGAAGTCGTCGACTTGTTCACCGGCCTTGAACCGGATCTCCTCGTACTAGAGGCGCAAGGTCTGGGCCTTCGGCACCCGTACATGCTCCACGCCGATGCGCAGAGTCTTGATGGTGTCCCATGCTTCCTTGGCCGTCTCCTTGGCGCCAAGGGTGAGCACCATCTCCGGTGGGACGGGGCGCAAGATTGCCTCCATCGCCAACCGGTCCTCCTCGTACTCGACATCGCCGGTATCCACGGCTTTCCACATATGCCGTGCCTCCATGATGACTTTCATCATGACCGACCAACTGGGGTAGTTGGTCCGCGTGAGGAGAGGGAAGGAGGTGCTGGACATGCCCACTCTCGCACGGAGCGTGGCGCACCCAACTCCCCTCCTAGCCTGCCTCGCAGCGCAAGCACGTCCGCCGCACGCGCCCCTCCTTAGCCGAGCTCTGCCCGACGGTCTTGGAGCCGTCGCCGGCGACGCCTTCCTTCGGCATATGCTTCGGCATAACCTGAGGCTCTGACGCCAATTGTTGGCCCGAACTACTAGTGGTGTACTAGTGGTGTACTGAACTACTAGTGATGTACTGATCTATACGGAAGATAGACCAAAGCACTGCAGCTAGTGCAGTCTATAACGCACACACACAAGCACCGGAGTGGAGTAGTGGAGGTTGATTGCCTTGTATTGATCGGAATGGAATGGTCTTACAGCGACGGGCATCGGTCCTTTATATAGCCTACTGAACCGACTATAGTACGTATTTGCTGATGTCAATTACCTAAGTGACATCATGGCTGACCTACAATAGTAGAAAACCAAAATGGTCTTGCCAACTTACTGCTACTCCCTTCATAGCTAAGTAATACTACCCTAGTGCATGCATGCTGCCGACATGCAGCCTTCCGAGACAAGTTTGACACAACACTCTTCTCCCTTCGGCGACTCCTCCCTCTGGCAGTGGAGCGGGCGAGTGAGCAAGGTATGCCAGACCAGCAAACAGCAATAGAGTACGTCCGACGAATTTCAGCGACCACCGAAGCAGCTGATTCCTGTGGTGAGAGGCAGCGATTGCCGGAGTTGGCAACTCCGACGAACACCGAACCAGCAGCCGCCCTCGAAAGCTTTGACTGGCGTCTTTTTGTTCTAAAAAAATAAAAACAATCTTTGCCGTCAGTCCTGATGACGGCAAAAAAAACGTTTTGACTAACGGCGAATACCGCGTTCTTTGCCGTCTATTATTTTTAGGCAGACGGCAAACTGTAGTTGGCTGACGGCAATATTTTTGCCGTCTGCCTGATGAAAAGCTGATGGGGAAGTATTCTTTGTCGATTTCGGCTTTGCGGACACACTGGCTGATGGCAAAATCTTTCCCGTCTCTACAAGCCTGACGACAAAATAGGTGTTTCCCGTAGTGGAATTTGGCCAGAGAGCCTTTTCCTTGAATTTAAAATTAGTGATGTTCTTGGAAGTTGCTGACGCTGCTACAAAGTCTCACAGCTGTGATGTTTCGCTCGGCCAAATGCGGGTACTACTTTGAGGCCCGGAATCTTCTGGGCATCACACACGGGCAGTGTTTCACCTAGGCCGAACGCTGCAAGTATGGAAATCTTAGCCAAGTTTGGATTCAGGGCGAACGCGTCTAGTAAATAGCGAACATAGCCCTGGCGACTGGTTTCGCTTAAACGCTGCTGATGTGAGAATCCTATAAGGGTTCTTTCTACTTGTGCAACTGGCTTTAAAAGACTGAAATCCTCAAACAACGTTGGTACGTCTTATAATTAGGGGAATTTTGTTTTCGCTTTTACATATGATTAGCGACTTAAAATGTCGATAATCGACATTTCCATACAATTATAATAAAATTGACAGGCAATGCCGCCGCGATTCGGCGACGTCACTGGTAGCTAAAAGGTCAGTGGCTGCCTTCCGACGATGGTCTACACTCTGAATCCATGACCATCACCTTTGCCGCCATTATTCTTAGTCTCCGTGTTCGGGGCTGCTGGGATGCTCTTGGGATTGTTGGGCGTTGTCCAGTATGGCTTGCCGGCGTACAAGCAAGCGCATGACATCCACGCGACATAACTCTACCCCGATGTCGACCCACTCATAGGCTATTTCATCAAAGAGCTGCAGCTGAAAAAATTGATGGCACTACAGCTCTACTTCGCCGGGGACGTCATCTCCTCCACCAAGGTCGCACTCGAACCTGGCGACCAGACTGTTGGCATCGATGATGGCACGGCCATCGACACTGTTGTCGTGGCCGAAAGGATGTTATGCAAGTGCGACGTGGAGCCTACTGCCCATTCCTGGTTGCGCATTAGGCTTCTGATGGGAATCAACGGCCCGAGGGGTGGGGGCGACAATGTTGCCGCTCTGGCGTGGTGGGTAGCCAAATCTGCTTCAAAGGTCTTCTGTATCATGACAATGAGCGCTAACTTGTTGCCACAACGATATTATTGATGAGCCGTGACGCCAGCATTGGTTAGCCGAGGGGACTAGCCAAACGACGATGGTGCTCCGGCACGTTCTCCTCTTCGAGAACGTTGGGGGCGATTCGGCGGCCTGGCATGCTAGGAGTTGGTAGAAGGGTATGGGACTTAGCAGTGCCGCTACGATGCGATGCCGCTCGGGCTTATTGCTAGCCCCTCGCTGGTGGTAGGAAACCGATGGGAGAAGAGGTGGGAAGTGGTGGCGCGGTTTGAGGGATATGTGTATAATGCCATTAATTTCTGGACTGGGCTTCTGTGTTGATACGGGCTGGGATGGTGCATGGACTTAATGATTGGACTGGGCCGGCGACTACGTACAAGCTAGCACGCGTCTTGTTTTATCAACCGTGCGCTCTCATTGTCAGTATCACACGATTCCTCTAATTACACCGTGTGCCCGTTAGAGCACATAATTCTGACCACATGAACGTATGTGGTGTAATCGTGTTATCACACCCGAGGTGCGCTACCAAACCGTGTGTGTAACTTTCAAATAATCACACATAAGTACTCACATCAA
Organism: Triticum timopheevii; assembly: GCA_963921465.1. Lineage (NCBI taxonomy): Eukaryota > Viridiplantae > Streptophyta > Magnoliopsida > Poales > Poaceae > Triticum > Triticum timopheevii. Next base: position 73,937,071 of record OY997274.1, read on the forward strand.
GCATCATGTGCGATGTTGCTAGCCAGCATAATTTTTTTATAAAGCGTTTGTCATTCAACGGGGCGAATATTTTAACTGTGCGCGATCGCACACGTAGAACCACATCTTACTGTGTGCTGGGTATCACGGACGATCTGAATACAAACATCCTTCCCGGTGGATGGGCCATCGCACACGTTTTATTCTCCGGCACACGAGTATATTTTATTACCATTTGCAATGCATGCATCACACACAGTTCGATCGAATGCATGCATCTGCAGTAGTGTGACTAGCTTCGGAATAATCTGATTGTGCATCTATGGGTGATTAAAGGGGAGAATTAAAACATATGTGCAAGTTGAATTCAAGTTTAAACTATTTTATTTGAAAACTTCACGTCCAGACTACATTATACATAGTTTGCCGAGTACCTTATATCGGGCTCTCGGCAAACGTTGCCCAGTCACGGGGCTATCAGCCGCAAACGACCGTGTCACGTGGCACCTATTTGCCAGGGGCCTTTGTTGATGCTCTCGGCATACTCAACATAAGCCGAGTACAGGGTTTTGATTGTTGCGGACATAGGAAAATGAAAACATGGGCGAATGTTCGATGCACAGGGTTTTATGGCCGGTTATAATGTCCGTGGCCATGGATATTTGCTGTGCTCGATTTGGGGTACGCCGTGAGATATGCCCTTGTTAGCCACCCTTGTGCGCCACGTGAAAAATGCTGACCGGGTAGCGATGTATGCACCCGGCCCACGCCTTGTCCGGCTGGTCCGCGGGGCGGATGCACTCCCAGACGGCGCTGTTGCACTTGAACCCGGACCCAAACGCGATCATCCACACCCGGTGGCCCTCCCGCATCCTGCCCTTGGCCTCCACGTACGCCAGCTCGTACCACACCGAGCTGCTGGACGTGTTCCCGAACCGGTGGAGCGCCATGCGCGACGGCTCCACGTGCACGTCCGACAGCCCCAGGCTCCGCTGCACCTTGTCGATCACCGCGCGCCCGCCGGAGTGGATGCAGAAGTGGTCCACTGCCGTGAGGAAGTCCGGCACGCGCGGCGTCACCACCCACCTCCACCTGCCCTTCACCACCCGCAGGTTGCGCGGGGCGACGAGAGACCACAGGAAGCGCAGCTGCTCGGAGAGCGTGAGCACCAGCGGGCCCAGTTCCGTGATGTTGGCCTTCAGGGCGTTGCCGGCGACGGACAGGAGCTCCTTGGATAAATTGACGCCGGCGTTGCCCTCGCCGTCCTCCTCCTGGAAGATGCACCCGTAGGAGGCGCCCTCGTCCGCGCCGGCGGTGGTGGTCCGCACCAGGTGCGCAAGTCGGAACCGCGCCCTGGCCTTGTCCTCGGCCGCTGTCGACAGCAGCGCCGCGGCGCCGCCAACGCGGAATAGCACGTTGGAGAGCTGCATGGCGCGCTCTTTGCCCACGTAGAAGTTGGGCGTGATGGTCTCCGTGGAAACGACCAGGGCGCGCCCGCCGCGGCCGCGGGGCATTGCCCGCAGCACCCCGGCCGCTAGCCCAGTGGAGATCACGCCCGCGCTACACCCCATGCCGGACAGGTTCACGCTGCGGACGTCGCTGCGGAGCCTGTACCTGCGCACGATCATGTCGGCGAGGGACGGCTCCGGGGCGAACACGCTGCAGTTGACGACGACCACCTGGACGGTGTCCGGGGCGATGCCCGTCTTGGCGAACAGGTCGTCGATCGCGGAGAAGATGACCTGCTCCGCCTCGGCGCGGCAGTCGTCGAGGTTGATGCGCGGCGGAATGTGGTGCTGCGCGGGGGGCAGGCTGGTCTCGTTGCCGATGCCGCTGCGGTCGAGCGTGCGCGCCATGAAGCGGACGCTGGGGTCGTCAAAGTACGGCATGAGCTGGACGTGCTCCACGAAGGTGGAGATGGGGAAACGCCAGCTGGGACTTGGGAGGAAGCAGGCGTAGTCGACGAGGTAGACGGTGCGGGGGCGGTTAATGCGGTACGCCGCGGCCACGACGGCGGGAAGAACGCCGGCAAGGAGGAGGTGGACGGGTGACAAACTGAGTAGGTGAGTGGTATTGAGTACTACGATGGTCGTTGCGAGGACCAAGACAGCAATGGGGATGGCTTGACCCATATGTGGTACTGCTGCCAGGCTCAACACCTGAAGCCAATGAGAGAGTGAGCTAGGTTTGTGCTATGCAGAGGTGCGGATCGAGGGATTGGGCGGAAGGAGATTTTATAGCCGTCGGAGCAGCCATGCAAGTAATGCAAGGCCCAAAAGTACTAGTAGTAGTAATACTAATTTGAATGAGCTCGTCGTTCCTGGTGTATTTACCGTTAGAATAAATCCGAGGCGCTCCGTCGATCTACCGAGGACCGAGCAATCACACAAGCACGACACCGATATTTGTTAACGAGGTTCACCAATATGGCTACATCCCCGGGGCATGACTACGGGCGCTCCTCCCCATGACACCGTCACAATACCGCACCCTGGCCGCCCGGGCGCCGGCACACGCCGCCGGGTCCCCCTTGCGCGCATGTACTATTATGTTAGCATAGGTTACATCGTGTGTCTACCCCCGATATATATATGAGAGGCCTAGGATACAGGTGTCCTATTAGGACACAACTCCTATCCTGTCTACACACAGTCCAAAACCAAGTTCAACTGTAACTTATCTTGTAAAATAATATTCGACACAATTCTAACATTTACCATATGTGTTGATGACACAGATACGTTGCAACCCATCGGTTGTCGTTTGATAGAATGTCTCTTTTTGATATGGTTGACGACACAGATACTACTAGATAGCAATGAGTAATGACGCGCCATCATGAATTTCAGATGCATGTAGTTGTGAGTCAACATCTGGGCCGATCAACTCAATGCAACCGAATTTCTGATGTATGTAGCTGTGAGTCAACACCTGGGCCGATCAACTCAATGCAACCGTTGGTGTTGGTCCATGTAGATGTAAGGACGACAGCTAGCTCCATCCAGCAACAGGCCTATGCGAACTTTGCTACAGCAACAACGTCTGGAATGAACCCGTGGATTCGCCTCCCCTTGACTTGCCGCTTCGCCGGCCGGTGGCGGGGAGAAGAATCCTGGTGTCTCGACTTTCGCTAGTAGATAGGTAGGGTTTTTGTTCTCGCAGGGCTACGTTTGGACGGATGGTTGCGCTCCTTCTTTGAGTCAGTCTTTCGGACTTCGATCCGCCTCAAGTTCACCCGTTGGGATGGATTAGACGTAGCTCCGGCGTAGATTCCTGCCAGCTTTTTGGGGTGGCGAGGTTAGGGTTTCTCGCTGTGCGTACATAACGGCGATATTTGATGTCGGGTTCTTCAGATCGATTAAAAGATTCAGCGGCGGCGACCGCGGCTCCAGGGCGCTGGTCCTCAGGGGCACGAGCACGAAGACTTTCCAACTATCAACGACAAGGTCAGGCCGGCTCCGGTATGGAAGCAGCTAGAGCGGCACGTCGGCGGCTCGTTCCGGGTGCGGCAATAGTCGTTCGATGGTCCATGGATCTCTATGTAATTATTATTATTATATTTGAGGTGCTTTGTACTTTCGATGAATCTTTTACAATTGACCTGATACTTTTTGAAAAAAAATAAAGACTCAGAATTATCAGGATTTTGGTCATGCGGCTATCTCCAATGCGCTAGAGTCAATGAGATTAGGGCGTCTACAATACTGCACGCTTGTTCAGCCGCTTAGAAAATAATAAAATACGTTAATTAAAAGGAGCGGCGCTGATGTAGGAGTCCGTTCCTCCAACGCTGGACGGCGCTACAGGGACATAACGTTTTGTGGTGTGAGTGCCTATAGGCCATGAGCTATTCGACGAGTCGCTAATGTTTCTCTGTGCCGAGCCCATCAAAAAGAACACCTGTCAAACAAACAAACCTGGAATTATATTATCTTATGAAATGAGTGGCCTCGAGAAGCACCCAGCTTACACAACCCATCGGTTGTCGTTTGATCGAATGTCGCTTTTCAATATGGTTGAGGATACAAATAGGTAGCAATGAGTAATGACACGCCATCCTGAATTTCTGATGTGTGTAGTGTGAGTCAACACCTGGGCCGATCAACTCAATGAAACCGTTGGTGTTGGTCCACGTAGATGTAAGGATGACTGCTAGCTCCATCTAGCAACAGGCCTATGCGAACTTTGCTACAGCAACGGGCAGTTCTTATGGTACGAATGCAGTTATGGAGATGAGATGGAGACTCAGAATTCATCAGGATTTGGGTCGCGCAGCTAACTTCAAGGCGCTAGAATCAATGAGATTAGGGTATCTACAATGATGGGCGCCTGTTTAGGTGCTTAGATACGTCAGTGTAGGAGTGTGTTTCTCCAACGCTAGATGGCACTACAGGAAATTCACGTTTTGCCGTATGCAAGCCTATAGGCCGTGAGCTATTTTTCGGGGACTCGGCTTATGTTTCTCTAAGCTGAGCACATCGGAAAGAACACCCGGCAAACAAACAAACCTAGGCTTATAATATCTTGTAAGCCGAGTGGTTCCGAAAAACGCTCAGCTTACATGAAACTCACGGCATATATACAAGAAAAACTCTCAGCTTATATAGCGCACCCTCGGCAAAGATATCTGCTATATGTCTATAATGAAGGTGGCTGACGAAGCCGTCACACAGTAGTCTATAAGACGTGTGCCCTATCAATGAACTCGGCTTTACATGGCATAAAAGCAGAGTGCTTCCTGCATGTACTTGGCTTATATGACTTATAAGCCCAGTGCTTCATGCATGTACTTGGCTTACCTTTTGCAGATTTTTTGCAAGTCTATTTTTAATGCAAAAGCGGTTTTAAAATGATTTTTATTGCATTTAAGTTTACTACTTACTTTTCAGGCCAAGGAGATTTATCCTCCTCTAACCATTTGCGAGTTTCGGTTAGCTGCTTATTTTCTCCGCTAAAAGATTATAGTGGATCGCTTAAAGCTGCCCTCAGAAGCCCGGCAAAGTTGGGCATTTATTTGCAGATGAGTAGAGAGCGAGGACGTCCCACCTATAGCTAGGCCAGGCCACCGGCGAGAGAAACAAGGACGTCCGCGTCCAAGTCAAGCGGATGCAACTGGAAAATGATGATCGGCCGTTCCGTCCGGCTGCAAGCAGCCTTATTAATTTGCGTACATCCGTTGGTCCCGCTCGATTAGGCTCAGCCAACTCTATTGGTCGTAATGTCGAGTATCATATATTAGTATCATGCATATGACTAGTGTAAGATACTACATCCGTAGTGCATAATATCATAAGTTAGTATATCATAGTTAACTTCATTTATTGCCATGCATGACACATAGTAGCATATTATTTAATATGATGGTATCATGATATGTTACTCAACCATTTTTTTCTTCATTCAATTCTATGCCATCTCATCAAATTTGTCTAGTTGACATGCATGATACTACTATTACGACCAGCCTTATTCCCTTTCCCTGTCTCCACGGCCACATGCCGTGTGTATGGCCTTTCGTGAATCCCACCATGTGATAGCTACTTCATGAATAGTACTGAGAATGAATTATCTTATCTTATACATATGCATACATTTACTAATCGAAGGCATCAAAAGAATCTCCCCCTTAACTCTCGCGTACTAAAGAAAATCGTTTGTTCGATCAGCCTATTAGTCATCCTTGCCGTTAGATTTAGGCACAGATGCGTGCATGTACTTTATAAAGAGCTGGACTTCTCTCCTTCATCTATCGGACGGTATACTCCCTCAGTTTGAAAATAATTGAAGTTCTAAGTTCGTCCTGAATCAAACTTCATTAAGTTCAATCAAGTCTATATAAAAATGTATTAGCATCTACAATACCAAATTTGTTTCATTGATTCATTTTTTTCCTTCATTGATTCATTATGGCGTATATTTTCATATTATACATATTTTATGTTCCAGAGCTTAGCAGATTCTATAGGCTTGGTCAAACTTAACAAAAGTGACTTGAGATAAAACTAAAACTTCAATTATTTTGGAACAGAAAGAGTACAACTCATGCATTTTCGGTCCAAGTAGAAGAAACGTCCTTCGATCAATTAGACTAGCTACTGGCTACTGGCTTTGCCTCCTTAGTGCTGAGTACACACGCCTCCACCTTCTCCATGTGCAGGACTGGCTTTGCTTCCTTAGTGCTCAAAGCCTAAACCGATCTCGCCCCGTTATGTCCTCTATTGGCTACTGTCGCCGCCGCCGTCACCGTTGCAACCGGTGTATCTAGCCTCCCAAAAGCACTAACCTAGAACGGGCAAAAGATGGACGCCGGTAGATCAATCCTGCACCCAAATTTGTTCGTCCTAATAGTTGGAGTTTTCAGCACAATGCCTTCAAAACTAAGGAGGGGGCTCATAAGCATCTATCTATCTACACCTACACTATTTAGAGACCCCATAAAAATTACCACATTAATCAGAAATTAGGAACAATTCATCTTGTGGGATCGAATTATTGCAGTGCAGATAAATCGTTATAATTGTATCATCAGGTCTCGGTTGTAAAACTAGCCGTCATCTCTAGATATCCATCTATAACCGTCGGATAAGTCCTCTCTTTATCTCATTCCTCTCACGTAGTCACGTTTCGCCAAACTCATACTAGAAAAGGGGAGTTGCCCTCTCTTTATTTCACTAGATGACCCGTTGCGTCCCTGACACAAAAACCGAGAGCTAACCAAGCATTCAAACCATGCAACTAAGTGTAGTTTTGAGATTGATAATAAAATCCTTGAAGCATAAGAAAATAGATACTTAGATATGTTATGTGATTTGACCAGAGCTAAGGTACTGCTCTTACTTGAACAAATACCTACTTATGATTATACCCTCCATGCAAGCATCCGCAAATACAACACACGAAACGATTCATAAACTGGGGTTTAGGTTTCCATCACTCCCGCAACCTATCATCTACAAACTAATTCCATGATGCCTTCCCCTAGTCCCAAAGACGGTGAAGTGTCATGTAGTCGATGTTCACATAACACCACTAGAGGAAGAACAACACAACGTAATATTAAAATATTGAACGGTGATCAACTTCACATTATTACTAGTAACAAGACTTCTCCCACGTCCTCAAGAACAAGTGAAACTTCTCACAACTCATCATATTGTTCACAATCAATGGGTATAAATATGTGATTAAAAACTGACATAATAATCTATCACCAATTAAACCAACAGGCATCAACTACAAGATGTAATCAACACTACTAGCACCCCAAGCACCATTATGTGGTTTGATACAAAGATTGAACATAAGAGATGAACTAGGGTTTTGAGATGAGATGGTGCTGATGAAGATGATGACTCCCATGATGAAAGGAGTGTTGTTTATGACGATGGCTTCGATTTCCCCCTCATGGAGGGAAGTATCCCTAGGTGGCGCGGCCGGGCGAGTGGCTGAGCCACCTTCCCTTGTGGGTTCCTGATGGTCCCCATCTGGTACTTTTTTGCTTCATAATTTATTATATATTCCAAAATAATTCTCCAAAAATTCTTGCCGCAATTCTCGCTCCAGATAATTGCTATCTCTATTGTAATTGTTTTGGTCCAAATTCCAGCTACCGATAATTTTTCTCCCTTGATGTAACCTGCATTTTAAGGGAGAAAAGGCATTAGAATTGCATCATGTGAAACATAATATTGAAATAAGGTAAACTACAGTAGGAAATAGTGATGCAAAATGGACGTATCACACACATACACAGACCCGCAGCCGGATCGACGAAGAAGTTCACAAAAATCCTCCCATCAAAGGGGAGCGAGAGGAAGCCGGTGCGCTTGGGCCAGAAGAAAAGGACATGGTAGAGAATGCCAAAAGCACATGACACGCTGTTATGGAAGGCCTGGGACGGGCATCCAACGTTGCATGTCCCATGCAACCGTCCATCCGATAAAACTCGGTATAGAAATAATGTCGGACAGAGGAACCGGACAGAGGAACCGGACATTCGGGTGTGTACAGAGCCCGGGCAGACGCCTCTCGAACACGTGATGTAGCACGCGCAACGCGTGGCTAATGTCCCGCCCCGACTGGTGTACGCAAGCACAACCGGCCATGAGCACATGCGCCTGCATGACTCACGAGACATAAAAATCCCATCGCATGCGTTAGGTTGGCTGGCGCGACCAACGCAGGCCATCGGGGGCCCAAGATGCTGAAAGACGGGTCCAGGAATTCCGATGGGCGCGGGCGAGCGCTCGAACCCTCACACGCAGGCTCGAACCCTCACTCCAAGGCAGGTCGCCCTCGTGCGCGCTGCCCAGGCAAATCGAACAGCGTGGATAGCCACGCGAGCTAGCCACGACAGGCCAGCATGAATCAAACGGCGCGGTGGGCCTCCTCGCCGAGCCGGTCTCACACCTCATGCAAGCCGGCATGAGCAACACCCCCGAAAAACTGGCATCAGCGGCGTCCTCCAGGACAGTTGTGCATGGGACAACACGTGGGCGCGGAGGGGGGGAGGCTCTTGCAGGGCGCCAAAACAGTCGCGTGACGGTGGCCCCAAGCGCGCCAGCGGTCCACCCGTCATGGAACGATAATGCAGGTCGCCTAGGCGCGTGCCGTCCAGGCAGATCAGACGGTGCAGAGAGCCCCGAGTGGCCCCTGCGGCATTCCACCTAGAAACGAACGGCTCCTCTCACCCTCTAAAAGCCTCAGGTAGCGGGTATTCGACCATCCTTTATAGGTGTAATAATGTCTATTGCCGTGAAATCCTTGTGACTATTACTAAAATATTTTAACTACATGTCCAAAAAAGGCTTCTCTTTTTAACAACATGTTCAACTATGGAGAGTTCTATCAAAATTTATACCTCATCTCAAAATAAATAAATATATAAATTAAGTTTACCAAGTTCGGGGAAACACTCAGTAAAGATGAACAATGATAATTGCTAACTTATTTAAAGGAGTGTTTGCAGAAAAACAGTCGGCAAAGATGGACGCGACATCACCCTGCTGTCAACCGCCGAAAGCAGGGACACCTTCGCGTTGTTTGCCAAATGTCTCAGACGTTACGGAGAGTTATTGGTTCGACACTCGGTAAACCATTGCCTATACCAAGTGTTTTGTATTTACTGAGTGTTTTCTCTGTCATTTGATTTAGGATATAGGATTTACCGCGTGTTCGACAAAATACACTCGGTAAAGATTGCGACAGTCGGTAAAGAGAGTGTTTCGTGTAGTGTACTGAATGTAAGTGTTCCCATAAACTTTTGGCAACTGCCATCACTTCATAAGTAGATGAGTGAGCTAGCTTACCCAAAAATGGACCTAGTTGGGCAGGTGGTCATCCATAAGTAGATGAGTAACTGAGACAGAGGGGTAGTTGCTTCTGTCGTGATAGGGACTATTTCATACTATTAATAGGAGACGAACGCATGGTCGTGCAACCACTTGGTCTCTTTCAAAGCATATTTAACACAGAAAATGAAAATACTCATATTTATTTCCAAGGAAAACTCTTCTACTCTGTAGTCTGATCGGAGGTAATGCATCAGACCAATCGACTACCGTCGATTCGGTCCGAATCGATCTCATTAGTAAAGTGCCAATGAAGCAAATCGCTCTATAAAATCCCATGAGATGGAGCCAACGTCGACGCAGCACAATTCAAAACAAGCGTTCCAAACTAAAGCAACTCAACTGCGCCATGCAGGCAAGCGAGAGTTCTCCAGCGAATCACAACGACGGGACGTAACATCTCCGTGGACATGTACCCGTTCATACGCAAGTACGAGGACGGCAGCATCGAGCGTTTCCTGCGCAGTCCGTTCGTGCCGGCGTCGTCGGATCAGGCCCGCAACCGTGGGGTGGCGACGAGGGACGTCGTCGTCGACAAGGCCACCGGCGTCTCTGTGCGCCTCTTCCTCCCGTGCGGCGCCGCCGAGACCGCAGGCAGGAATCGGCTTCCTCTCGTCATCTACGTCCATGGCGGCTCCTTCTGCACCGAAAGCGCTTTCGGCCGGACGTACCACCGCTACGCGACCTCCCTCGCCGCCTCCGCCGGGGCCCTCGTCGTGTCGGTGGAGTACCGTCTGTCGCCGGAGTTCCCCATCCCTGCGGCCTACGACGACGCGTGGGCCGCGCTCCAGTGGGCGGCGTCCTTGTCCGACCCGTGGCTGGCCAGCTACGCCGACCCCGCGCGCACGTTCCTGGCCGGCGACAGCGCCGGCGGCAACATCGTTTACCACACGGCAGTCCGCGCCAGCCACGAAGTCAACAACGACATTATGGACATCGAGGGGCTGATCATGGTGCAGCCTTACTTCTGGGGAGCCAAGCGGCTGCCTTTGGAGCTCGCGTGGGACGACAACGAAGCCACCGTGGCGGTGTTCCCGCCGAACGGGGTGGACAGGCTCTGGCCGTTCGTGACGGCCGGCCAGGCCGGCAACGACGACCCCCGGATCGACCCTCCGGCCTCGGAGATCTCATCGCTGGCTTGCCGGCGCGTGCTCATCGCCGTGGCCGGGAAGGACAGCCTGCGGGGCCGCGGCCACCGCCTGGCAGCCCGCATGCGTGATCTCGACTCGCGTTGGCCTTGGATGATCCAGCGGCGCCGCGAGGTGACGGTGGTGGAGTCGGAGGGCGAGGAGCACGGCTTCCACCTCTACAGTCCGCTGAGGGCCACCAGCAAGAGGTTCATGGGGAGCCTCGTGGAGTTCATAAACCAGCAGCCCACCTCGTCGCCTACGAATCCTATGTTGGTGCTAGGCGTGCCCACGACGCCGTGCAAGGACGTGTTTGGGTATGGCATGGCCATGAAGGCCTGGTGCACACGGTCCAGTATGCCACGTAACACTGCTACTTCATTGAAAATTGGAAGGGTTGGGCCATCCAACACAAGATATAGGTTAATCTCAGGTCGACTGCGGATGACTGCTGGTAACGCTCATCACAAAGATGTATTATCTGCTGCAGTTCCGTGGAGTTGTGTGATCAACAACTTCTTCTAGATGATAGCCGGCCAGATAACGCAAAAATAAATGGGAGCCACTTGTATACAGTTTTCTGATCGATAGGAAACTTTTCTCAGATGGGTCATGTGCCATTGATGCTTTTTCAATCTTGCGGCCTATATTTCTAAGAGCATCTCCAACGGATGTGCGGTCGCGCAGCGTGCTAAATTATTTTTACAGCGCAGAAATAGCGTTTTCGTGCCGGAAGGGGGTGGGTGTGTTTTGCTTTAGCAGAAACGCTATATTTCACGCTGCAAGTAGCGCTCCAGCAGGCGCGCTAAATTTACAACGCGCACGCCCAACACAAGCAACATTTCTTAACATAGATCCAAGAAGATCAAACACACACAAAATAAATCAACAAAACAGTTCAATTATTATTACAACTCAAACAAATTGTTTATTTTCCAATACAAAAAATAGTTCAACAATAATACATCAAACTAGTTTTGTCGCCCATTCCATGCCCACCACTCCTCGATTAGATCCTTTTGAAGATCATCATGCGTTTCGACATGTCGAATGGCATGATAGGAGGCAATAAATCTGGCCACCCTCGCAGCCCTCCTCCGCACTCGCACTAGACGTCCCAACAACTCATACTGATAACAGTCTAAATCTTGCCCATGCTCATTCTCGATGATCATGTTATGCATTATCACACAAGCGTTCATGGTGTACCAAAGAATCTTTTGACAGATAACCGAACCACCGTGCTTCGGCTTTTTATTGACGTGCATAGCTAGGATCATTGTGAGGTCCTCCTCCTCTTGAATATCAAATTCTTCATCGGAAGAGTTGTAGGACGAACTCATCTACAATATTAAATTTAAACTAGTTTAAAACTACAAACAACATGCATCTAGTTCATCTACAAAATATAAAGTTGAAGCAATATATACCTTGCAAGCGTTTTGTCAAACACCTTATGGGCGCCGAGCTGCAGACGGCCGTTGGGCGTTGTTCATTGGAGGAACAGTGCACTCGAGGGGCGGCGGCGAGGAGAGAAGGTGGAGGAAGCAGCGGCGGCACGCGGGGATAGGCGGGGGAAGCACCGACGGGTCGCCGGAGCGAATGGGGAAGGTGCGGGCGGTGGCGCCAGCGCCTGGATGTCTCATCGTTGTCCAGCTCGCAGGAGCGGGCACAGCAAGCACACTGCACACGACGCCGTTTTCCTCCACCCGCTGAACCAAGTTTACCGCGCACGTGATTATTGCACGGCTGCTGGAGCGCCCATTTCGGCTCCGCGCACGCAAAAAAGAGGTTTTTTTCAACGTGTGGCTAACATAGTGCGCCTGTTGGAGATACTCTAAACAGACTGCCCAATTAACCTGATCGAGAAAATCTCGCCTGCCCGTCTCAACCACCTCATTAGGTAGTCGCATGCGAGTTAATCTCGCTTGCCCGACCCATCTCGGATCCTGGGGGCGAGCGCAGCCCCGAGCTTGCCGATCTCCCTCTCCGTGATGGCTACCTCCGCCACCAGCCCACTCCGCCCCAAAACTCCATGCCGTCTACAACTGCTTCAGGTAGCCGGTGCAGCGACCCGCCCCTCATCCGCTGCTCCGCCTCCAATGCTGCTCTCTCCGATGACCTTGCATCCCTCGCGCCGTCTTGCTGCACCATTAGGACCATGCCCTGCTACCCTCCTCCCCATCAGGCTGGTAATCGTTTCAGTTTCACAATGAAGCCTGTCAAACCAGAACAGCCCGGCGAATCGCCCTGGTACAACTTAAATCTGAAGCACTTGAGTTGATTTGTGTTACTTATGTTCATATCTTGATTCGGCGAATTTTCACAGGTGTCAATATGTTTTCTCCGTTGTGTACATCATATCATCTGCGAAAAGTAGTTACTTTGGTACACAAATCCCAAACTATGCATCCCCATCAATGGTGGTAATTATTTCAATTTTCCATGCTTTCATGGAAGACTAGTTCTGTTCCCAAAGTACCATGTTTGTGCTACTTTGTTATGTAGCATCTAAATCACAATACAGTTTGAACTCTATACATTTTGCTTCCATAGGTTAGTTTTTTTTATCCATTTGTACGTTACTGACACAAATCATCCATACCCTTATTACCCACAATATTAGTTGGCTTCATTTTTCATTGTTGTATGCTTCCATTCGAGCTCCTGTAATACATGTTCTATTTATTGTCATGCATCGCGCAACTTCCACTAATAGAAAACAGGGCTTTGGTCCTGGCTGTGGAAATTGTAGGATGATAATATTGTGTTGTATTGACATGACCCTCGTGGAGGTATATATAGAGTACAATATGTGAGAGAGACTTGGAGTAGGGGATAAGTCGTACATGGTTTAAACCAATCCTATCTCTAACTCCTAATCTCTAGCTTAAACATAATTATACTTCTAATATTCCCCCTTAGTCGTAGCGGGAGTGAAGCGGACGATGGCGACTGAATTTGAACTCTTATGCTTCCGTCGTCTTCTCTTCTCCGCCATCATCAACTGCGTCTCTGATGGGTCTGCACCTAGGGCGGTGACTACGTCCCCTTCTGGTGCCTTCCTGCCTTCTCCTCTATTCTCTCCCACAGTCACAGCGGGAGTGGCGTGGACGCTAGTGACGACGCGGACGCTGTTGACTGGAGTAGTTGCCGATGTGTTGCTGTAGACCAAGTCATTAATGTCGATGTCGAGTTTAGCCGATCATGGTGATGTAGCCGTGGTCGATGTAGTCGTGATCGATGGTGTAGTCGTTGTGGATGATGAAGCCGCACAAAGCCGGAGGCGCAAAAAAAAATGCGCTGTGACGGAGCTGCAGACGTGGACGATGCACCTTGCGGATGTCAGAGGGTGTCGTCGGCGATGGGTCCACCGGTTTTGCCATGACCGGAGGAAGCCCATCGAGCACACATCGGTTTTGCCAGAACCGTGTGGCCGTGTAGGGGTCGTCATTGTAGTGACGCCGTGTCGATGCAGTCGTGTTGTCGTGGATGACGCGGTCGATGCCGGCGTCGTGACGAGGTCATTGCCGTCGTCGTGGTCGCTTCTTGCAGAAAAATCTGTCAGAGGACGCTAGCTGTCCATCTTGTGGACGAGGCGGCGGCGGTGTGTCGACGATGATGTTGGTGAAGATCATGTTGATGAAGACATTGGCGATGTAGTGTCGGCGATGACGTTGCAGCGGCGTGCCGACGATGATGCGTCGCTTGGAGGCGTCCCCCGTGCCGACGAAGTGTCGTGCCGAAAAACTATGTTGGCTCGTAGCTTTGGTGTAGTCGTACAGCTCGAAGCAGGGGATTAGGCTCGATGAAGAATATCTGGTGCAGATCATGATGATGTAGTCGTGCTTGGTGTAGGTATAGATCAGCGGCGTAGGTTGATGCAGAGGTGACCAGCTCGGCTCGGGATGCAGCGCTCGGTGTAGACGATGGTGTCGCGGCGTCGTAGTAGGATGCGCGGAAAACTGCCCTTCCGTGATCTGAGGCGTGCATGATCTGCGAGGCGGTCGGTGCAGCCTGGATTGGAGTCGAAGTCGTAGGGTAGCTGCAGTGGAGTCCGTAATGGCAGTTGCCCGCATCGAGCATGCGTCCGCGGCTTCGCGGGCGATGGAGTCCATCTGATGGTTCCCCGCCTGCGTACAGCAGAAACCTCCGTACGGACTGGCATCAATTTGCATGCGCGTGCATCACATCTAGCCCATCTAGGCCACATGTATGCATGCATATGATGAAATCCTGCGTCCTTGTACCGCGTGGCTTCCGTCAGTGATGCAGCCTGCGCGTGGGCTGTGGAGGTCGATGTAGGCGTGGGAGAGCAACGATGAAGCGCGGTCGATGAAGCCGTTCGGTAGAGGCTGATGTTCGGCGGCGCGTATATCGAGTAGATTGGATCGCACTCGTATTGCCCGCTGGGTGTCGACGTGCTCGTACGCGCGGCCGCCTGCTAACACGGGTCTTGTGTAGATTGCGTCACGGAGATGTCGAGCTGATGCGCTCATCCCGCTGAAGTCTTGCGGGGCTCGAAGTGAAGGAGGTCGTCGCTCGTGGCTGGTATTCCAGGCGTGCACGCGCGTGGCGTCCGCTGGTGGAGTTCTGATCTTGAAGCCGGCCGCACGCAGTAGTGCCTGGTCGAGCCCACCGTGGCCGCCGTGATTTATTTGGTGGCTAAAAAAAATTCTACTTGATGAAATTTCGACTTGATCTATGGGATCGATCTAATGGACTCGAAAATTGGATCTAAACTACGAGACCAATCTGATCTTTGATCGGTTGGGTGCCGCGCCTCCAGGGAGAGGAGATTAATCTCCCCGGAGGCGGCGAGCTGCGGAAGTGATGGAAGGTCCTAAGATCGGCGTCGTTGGACAAACCGCTCTAATACCATGTAGAAATTGTAGGATGATAATATTGTGTTGTATTGACATGACCCTCGTGGAGGTATATATAGAGTACAATATGTGAGAGAGACTTGGAGTAGGGGACAAGTCGTACATGGTTTAAACCAATGCTATCTCTAACTCCTAATCTCTAACTTAAACATAATTATACTTCTAATACTGGCCAGATCAGAGCATTAGTCCCGGTCGAGTTACGAACCGGGACTAATGGGTGCATCAGTCCCTGTTCGAGCGGCCAGGACGCCGGCTGGGCCTCGGCAGGCACCAGTCCCGGTTCGTCTGACCTCTTTAGTCCCGGTTCCAGACACAAACCGGGACTAAAGGGCCTCGCTCCTAGCGAGGCCCTTTAGTCCCGGTTGGTTGCTGGAACCGGGACTAAAGGTCAGTCTTCTGTCCCGGTTCTAGCCACCAACCGGGACTAAAGAGATGCCTATATATGTGCTCACCTGTCAGGACTCCGATCATATGCCACACCGATCTAGCATATAACACCTCATATCACTTTGCAGCCTCACGCATGGTATTCCCACGGGTGTCGCCTTACCAGGCCCGGGACCGTTTGCGCCTTTTGGCTCACGTATATGATAGTGTCGCTAGCATCCATATGACAAAGAACCCGGGTTGACATGGCTAGCCGTGAACCCAAAGTGGCACCAACTTACAGGGACAGGCATACATGACCCAGCAACGAATGTGTCGGTCATCAGCGAGTGAATGCGGGCTGTAGCAACTAGGCTAGCAGGACTCCAGTAAACCGGGCTGTAGTAGGCTAACAGGACTCCGACAGACACCGCGTGATATTTCCCCGAAGGGACACACAGGAACGAAGAAGGACACATGCCGGCCAGCCTAAGTGTTCCAGAGCAGTAGCAAGCTACCAGGGCTCAGTGGAAGCACTAGGAGACATTTCCCGGTAAGAGAGGCTACCAAGGATAAACAACTACATAGTCAGATCCCACACATACCAAGCATTTCAATAACATACACACAATATGCTCGATATGTGCAAATACAACATGGCATCACAAGATGACTCTACAACTCAGGTATTTATTCAATAGGCTCCAAGGAGCGAGATATGACAAACATGGGTCTCATGACCCAACATTCAGAGCATACAAGTCAAAGCACAAGCAGAAGCTTAACATGCCTGAGTACAAACATCTACAAATGAAAAAGGCTGAGAAGCCTGACTATCTACCAGATCCTGCCGAGGGCACAAGATCGTAGCTGAGGTAACAAGCTAAACATCGAAGTCCACGCGGAACTACTAGCGAGACTGAAGTCTCTCTGCAAAACATAAATTAAGCAAATGTGAGTACAAATGTACCCAGCAAGACTTATATCAGAACTAACTACATATGCATCATTATAAAAAAAGGGGATGATGGGGTTTAACTGCAGCAAGCTAGCTTTGACTCGGTGGCTATCCTGAACTACGACTGCAAGTAACTCTTTTGAGGTGGCGCACACGATTCCACATATTCACCATATCAATACACCACTATGGATCCGCTCCAGTCTCCCTACAAGAACGCCATCCATAACACTCACGCTTATCTTGCGCATTTTAGAGTATCCACTTTCACTTGTCTATGAACTGTATAGGCAACCCAGAGGTCCTTTACCGCGGACGCGGCTATTCGAATAGATTATATTAACCCTGCAGGGGTGTACTTCTTCACACACGCTCTCGCCACTTACCGCCATGTACACGTCATGTATCTCGGCAACCTTCAAGCGAAAGCCTGGCGAGGGTGTCGGCCACGACCTGACTAACCACGCAAGACTCTAGTCCAGGTTTATCGCCTATTCGGGTTCCATCCGCAAGGAGATCCGACCGTGGTGTCGCTCACGGCCCCAAACGATGTGAGCAGGGTTCCCAAGCACACCATCCGGGTGCCACTTGGTACACCGTGCCACTGCACCTAGTCTGTCCCAAGCCCACCTGTACCGGGTGCCACTTGGTAGACTACTAGCACTACCTACAAACACCAGAAACTAGTTGCAACTCCTGGACAGAGATCAGGCTGATTAAATAAGTCGAGAGGGGTCGAGTTACCGGAACCCAATGTGTGGTAGTAACTGTTCATGGATCACAAACACAGAACTCAGTTCCTGAGGACGGCTTCAGTGAGACAACCCACCATGTACTCCTACATGGCCTATCACCGCTACCTTTACCAAAGCATGTTCACACACTTAGCTCACAACAGTAGGACATGTTCACACACTTTCAATTCATTCCTGATGAATCAGACCTGACACAACTCTAAGCAATAGTAGGCATGATAAACAAGCATGAATGAGTAGGCACATCAGGGCTCAAACAACTCCTACTCATGCTAGTGGGTTTCATCTATTTACTGTGGCAATGACATGTCATGCAGAGGAAAAGGGTTCAACTACCGCAGCATGTAATAGTTGAATCGTTGTTGTCCTAATGCAGTAAAAGAGAGCAGGAGCGAGAGAGTGGGATTGTATCGGAATGAACAATGGGGGTTTTGCTTGCCTGGCACTTCTGAAGATAGTAATAGCTCTTCATCGGTGTCATCGAACTCATCGCCGGAACATGTCTACCGAAGGGGGACAAATACCGGCAAACAAGGAAGAACGCAATCAATGCAATGCACAATATGATGCATGATCATGACATGTCAATATGCTGTGATTTGGCCTAATGAAGCTAGCAACGATTTAAATGGAGTTGGTTTGAACACAAGATTCAGATTCAAACTCCATATGTGGATATTCAAATGCCATTTATATGATTTGTGCTAAACAGCAGCTATAAGTTGTTCTAACATGCATGAAAAAATGGTACAGATGGATAGATTGGATTTTCCTGATCGTTTTTCATATATGATTTATCTTATTCTGAGCTACAGATATTTTTCTATGAATTTTAGAAGTTTATACAATTTTCTGGAATTTTCCGATTACTTAGAATTAAACAAAATCCAGAAAAGGATTTACGGCGTCAGCTCTACGTCAGGGTGGCGTCATCGAGTCAACGGGTCAGCCCAGGTCAAACTAACCAGTGGGGCCCGCGTGTCAGTGGCTAACTAAACTAACCTTGTTTAATTAGCACTAACCTAGGTTAAACTAATTAAGTTTTAAACCTAAACTAGGTTAATTAGCCGGGCGGGCCCGCATGTCATAGACACAGGGGAGGTCAAATCCCCTGGTCAACTGGGGCTAAACCACCGGCGTCAGCAGACGCGGTGGAAGGGCTCGGGATTGCTCCTCCGGCGCCCGAACGAGCAGCGGAGGGCACGTCTGGGGAGCTGAGGCTCGCCCGCATCCAGGGCGGCATGCGGCAGCAGCGGGGACGGCCGGAGCTCGCCGGAAGCGAGCTCGGGGCGGCGCCGGCGTTCGGGTGTTTGTGGCTACGGGGCCGCAGTGGCCGTGGCAGCGCGTTCATGGCACCTACAACAGCTACGCGAGGCGGCGAGCATGTTGGACACGACGCCCGGGCCATTTGGTTGCCGGGGCCGCGTCGGCGACGGGTGCAAGCGGCGGCGGGTGCGGTCGAGCTTGGTGCGGTCGCTACGGCATGCGAGGAAGAGAACGAAGAGGGGAGGAACGACCAGCAGCTCACCACGGTCACGACGAGCGGGTCGGCGAGGTCGGGGGGGAGCTGATAAAGACGGGAGGTCGCCGGCGATCTCGGCGGCCGAACGACGAAGACGAGGATGGGGGCGGCGTTTTGGGGCGTCCGGCGTCGAGGCGGAGGCCATGGACACATCGGCGAGGCGCGGGAGGGCCGGTGGCTGCGGCGTTACGGCGGCGCGGCTGCGGCTGCGCTCGGGCTCGAGAGGGAGAGGGAGCAGAGGAGGGGGAAGAGGTCGGGAGAGAGTGAGAGGGTTCCAGGAAGTGGCGTGGCGCTGCGGGAGACATCCAGGGGAAGGAGGAGGCAGCCAGGCAGGGAGGAGGTGGCCGGCGTGTGGCTGCGCACGCGGGCACGCGCCCCTGCCTACTGGCGCGAGGAGGAAGGGACAGAGGGGCTGCGGTGGTGGGCTGGGCCAGCTCCTGGGCTAGCCAGGTGGGCGGCAAAGGTGAGACCAGGTGAGTCCTTCTCTCTCTCTTTTATTTCTGTTTTTCTATTTTTATGCAATTGTTTTGGCTTTATTAAAAATGCCAGAGCATTTTCAAAAATCCTGAAAATATTTGTGGGCACTGTGGAAATTATTCCCAACGGCCCTCAACTAGTTTTAGAATTATTAGAGCATTTAAAATATTTATAGGATTTAAATGCCCCAATTCAAATACAATATGAGTTAATTTAAAAATCCAGAAATGATCTATAAATATGTTCATCATTTTTGGCATAGTTTTTTACCTTTAACAGAAATAATGAACATTTCCAAAGGGCATTTTGGGTTCATTGAAAATATTTCATTGTGATCCTAGTTGGATTTCATTTGGTCCTAGGGTTTGAACATCCCCATTTCAAGTTTAGGCAAAATTTAAACATGATGCACACATGAAACTAACCTAGTGCATTGCCAGAAGCTAGGGATGTGACATCACCCCTACACGCTAACTCCTCTATTTTTTGGCCGGCCAGCGTGTGGGAAGTGTGTGCTGCTCTGCTCTCACCTCCTATGCACATGAGATGTTCCATGAAATGCCCGAGCCACACTTAAGCGAGTTAAAGAAGAGGAGACCTATATCTACGATTCCACCCGAGCGAGACTCTATTCCTCTGAGCTCTTCGCGAAAATTGTCATTCTTGAGATTGTGAGGTAGATGCATGCTCCAGAAGATTGCAGAACTGCGGACACTCTGGGAAGGTTTGTAAAGGACAGAAACGGCCTGCCTCAAGGCCTATCTTCAGTGCAAGAGCAAACATTTTGTGGCCAAAGCTCACGTGGAAGGCTGTGTCTTTGTGACCGTGTGAACTTCTTTCATCTCCGGTTACTTCTTTCGTCTCCGTTTTCCTGTGCTTAATCTACTTCTAGCTAGCTTGCTGGATTCGTGTGGAAGAATGAGGTGGTTGTGATCTCATTGACTTGGAGAGCCTCCCTTCAAGCTTGACCCCTTCAGCTATTTGGCACACACAGATGAGATGATATATCCGACCTCTGCAAGAACAAACAGATGGGCGTCCTGATTTAAGCTTTTGACCCGTTCAGCTTTGACACCCATGGAAAATTGGCTTTATTATCTTGTGCCAAAGTGAGCGTCCCACAAGACACATTAGCCGCCTACGCAGGGCGTGCGTGCATACAGTCGGACTTTGTTTTCTACTCCCTCCGTTCCTAAATATTTGTCTTTCTAGAGATTTCAAATGGACTACCATATACGGATGTATATAGACATATTTTAGATTGTAGCTTCACTCATTTTGCTCCGTATGTAGTCACTTGTTAAAATCTCTAAAAAGACAGTATTTAGGAACGGAGGGAGTAGTATATGATCAAAACATATCTGTGTTTTAATCTTTCAAATGTGGGATCATGCATGTCTGGTATATATGGAAACTTGCATATTCAGATAGCTCATGTAACAAGGATATTTTTTTGGGTATGCAGAGATCATATTAATTACTTGTATTAAATCCAAGAGCAACAATATTCTTTGCGGTTTTCCCAACACAAACTGTATAAAGAAGTTCAGATTTTTTAAATCATTAGTTTGCAGGAGTAGCAAAAAATAACATTGAGCTTTGATCTGACACTACATAATGCAGCTCATCTTGTCTTATAAAGATGTAAAGAGAAAACGTAAGAAAATATGATGGCTTATAAACCTTCAAACATACAGAGTGATCCGATTTTAGCAAGCCATCGCCTTATTACTTCCAATGAGCTCAACACATACAATACAATAACAAGTGTTATGAATCTACACCCCCAATGATGTGAATGAAAGGGAATTGAACCGTTGTAACACACCATGAGTTCAAGAAACTTGGATTATGAAGATCCATTTTCCTGTTGAAAAGACATAGATATCCCTCAGGCCCCTTATAGCTTGCTGCGATTCGCGAGTTCTTGCTTCAGCTGATCCCTCAGGACCCTTCTCAGCAGCTTGTTTGAAGCAGTTCTCGGGAACTCGGGGACGATTTTGACGTAGCTCACCTGTCAGGACGAACAAACGATCTCAATTCCCTCATTATGGATGCACCCATCTGATCATCTGAACTGAACGTCAGAAAAGAGAAGCTCTTACCTTGAAAAGGGGATTGAGGTTTTTCTGGATGGCTCTCTGGAACTTGCTCTTCAAAAGATTTGCATCGCATGTTGTGGATCCATCTTTTAGCACTGCCAATATAGCCAGTTGTTCTGGTCCCCCGCCAGAAGGTTTGATGCTAACAGCTGCTGTTTCTAGGAGACCCTCATCGGCTCCATTACAAACCCGTTCGATCTCCACTGAACTTGTCTGGTCAAGCAAGAGCAATATTGAATTAGTTTCATGAGATGCAAGAGTGATGACATCATACTGAAAACAATGAAGGGGGAGCTTCAACCTTAATCCCTCCAAGATTCATAGTGTCATCTGCTCTGCCCTGTACGATATAGTAACCACCTACTGTCCTCTGGATTATATCTCCATGTCGTCGGAGTTGCTGCAGTAGAAATACCATTACAACGTGTGAGCTTTCACCATTCTGGTTATTACTGATAACTTAAAAGTATGTAGTCAGATTTATTTGATTAGTTCAGCAAAGGTAACATTGACTCAAATGTTGCTAGTACTATTTTTCATAGCACACTTATCATTGCAACTTGAGAACTTATATCAGAGCACAATAGCATGTCTAAATCACATATTTGCTACTCATCTGCTTGGTAGGGCTCCACTGGAAAACATGGAGAACATACTGATTTTATAAAGCTTAAATAGTTGACATCTGCAAATGTCGAATATCTTTTTTTTTGACAGAAAGACTGTAAGGGAACCCCCTACAGTTTAATTGGTGCAACAAACCCAGATTGCAAGTACCATGCCTTGAACCTGGGTCGGTGGGAAGGCATCAGCCCCTTCCCACCACTAGGCTATGCCTTAGTCTGCAATGTCGAATATCTTCATAATTTTGTCAAGCATTTTAGATATAAAAAATTGAGGTAAGCGACTCCATACCCGTCCTCTGTAAATGGGCATTCCATCAAAGTAAACCTTATCGTGGTCAGCATTGAGAAGCCGATTGGTAGCACCAAAATATAAAGGGAAGAGACCCACTTCTCCAGAACAAGGTAGATCATCAGGCTGTCGTAGCAAACATCAAATGCTTATGCAGCGAACACAATCACCAAACTTAGAATATTCTACGAACAATACTTACATATGGATTTCCCTGTTCATCGAGTATGACAAACCCAGTGGACATTGATGGACCACTGAAAGCTCCAAAAGCTTGTGGTTCCAAAAGTCTCCCTTGAATGTATGAGGATGCCAGCTCTGTGCCCCCACAACACTCAACAATGGGCTTGTAACAGGTACGCGAAGATAGCCACAGATTATCATCAATATCAGAAGCCTCCCCTGTTGTAGCAAGTACCCTGCGATTATAGAAATTTAGCTTCTTTAGCGGAGCTTGTGATGAAGTTGAATGCATTCTAACAGTGTAAGTAGCAACTTGCCTGATTTTGGTCCAGTCTAGCCCCTTAGTAAGATTCCCTGCCTTCCAAGACTTCACCAAGCTAGGCACAGATCCTAATACACTCACATGGGCATCCTGAAATTTGGACATTATCACGAAGCGCATGAGTACAGAGCAGTTTATACTCAGCTTCTAATATAATATGCAGGGACTTTTGATAAAATCCTACCTGATTCATTCAGAAGAAAAAGCTCTATGATGCATAGGAAAAAAAACTTGGGAGAATAGACAAACTATGAAGTAAATTAGGTAGCCAGTAAGCTTTATCTATACCAGATTCAAGCGAAGTAATGGATACGGAAAATAAGAACAAGGCCAAGGCTTACTTTAACTAAAAAATGGAAGAAGGACAAATCGACTTTAGTAGTTTAAACCAAGTGATGGTGCAAAATAGGCCACACCTGCACAAATTTGCAGAAACCATGTCCAAGTGGAGAACCATGATATAAGGCCAATGTTGCACCATTTAGGAAGCATGAGAATATTTGTATAGGTCCCATAACCCAACCCAGGTTTGTAGGCCACAAGTCTACGTCCTTTGGTCGAAGATCCAAATGTGCCCAGGTATCAGCTGCACATCTTATGGGACAAAGTTGTGTCCACGGTATAACTTTTGGCTCTCCTGCACCAGAAGCAAATAGAACAGATCAAATCACACGTGAAGTTGTGAACGTGAGAAACGGTGCAACCAGAGATTAAAGGAAATTGTGTCAGAAACTCAAGGCAGTATTTACCAGTTGTTCCCGATGAAAACAGTATATTAATTAAGGCGTCTGCAGATTGATAAACTGGAGAGTACATGGATGACCTGCAAATCCAAGACATGTAGCTCCCATGTTGGTCACATCACAAAATCACCTCTGTTGCAATCTGGGTGTTCAAATTTTCACGAAAATAAAGCATCTGAACAGACTCGTTTATTTTGAGTGACATGGAAGGATCATTTGCTGCATACCTCCCAGCAGCACGAGAAAGAAAATCTTTCCAGGACATATCAGCATTCCTTGGTGTAACTCCAAGACTATCTCCAGTTGCAGGAATTACAATTGCTTTAGCTGAAGTCCCTTCAATAACACGGCTGAAGAATATAATTTGATATATTTAGCTAAGTGCCGAGAATTGTTCTGTGATAGTTCAGTACGTTCATGCAAAAAGGTATAAATGATAAACTGTTACGTCAATGCAAAATGATTATTTTCACAAGATGTGATCCTGCTAAGTAGCTACAATTTTCTTGTTAAAGTTGCGCAAATTAGGTTACTGAGACACATATATTAACTAAATAATTTGATCCATCATATACCTGTAAAGTGGAAATTTCTTCCCTCCCCTAATTATGAAATCCTGAAATCCTGTGGAATTAGTATAAGCACTACTATAGTACTGATGATCGTAAGACTTGCTGGTTGCTACAGTCACACCTGAGTAAAAATTGCCTTTGCTTTTGCGGCCCTCATGCGATTGCCAATCTCCTGGGGTGCAAAACTGTCTGCTATTCCCACAACAACAAAGCCTCCAAGGATGATTGCCAAATAAACAATGACTGCATTGCACGTCATTGGCATGTCTATTGCAATCCGGTCACCCTTTCGGAACATGGTATCAAGGGCATTTGCAACAGTCCTGAAAATACCAAAGCAACAAAACCATGATGATGAAATTGTACAATAGAACAGAAGAAAAATAAAGGTTTCTGCATGCCCCCTACTCTTAATTTGTTAAGAAATGCATACATCACTTGGGTGCGAAGCTCCTTCAACGACATACGGTTCACTGGATAATCGCCAAAGCCCTCATCCCTCCAGACAATAGCCACGCTATCATCTGTCCTGTTCTGGGAAGGCCAAGGTAGCAGACAACATTCAGCAATGTTGAGCACTGCACCGGGGAACCATGACCCACCCTTCATTGATTTGTCTAACGCGTCTAGAATCGTCTTTGGTTCTCGTACGAACTTGACGGAGAGCTCCTTCAGCACCAGTTTCCAGTAGACCTACGCAATGATCACCTAGGAGGCTATTATGAAGAAATAAAACTTTGAACTGATGTTCTAGTTATCCACTTGTTCTGTGAAGTAAATTCCAAATTTAGAGAGAAGAACTGACCTCCTGGTTCGGAACAGAGAATTTGTGGAAGAGGCCAAAGCTTGAAATTGGATCCTTATATGATGCTCCTAACAGCTTGGGACCATTCTCTTCCATCACTCTCCCAAGATTCGTTTGCTTACAATCAGTCCTGCAACAACCATGATAACTGTGTCATGAAGTAAATTATATATACACCAGTCATCCTATCACACAGTAGTGCTAAATGATGCGAATCCACAGAGCAGTTAAAAGCCAGTAGTACCAAAATAGCACTACTACTATCTTACTGTTGTTGTTAGACTCAAATACTGTGTTAAATGATTGCTCCCACTAGGCCACTACCCGATTGGATCGAACAGTTGGTAGCAAATGAAGCGCCGGGAGAGAAGCCCTGTTGAGCTGTGCTTCCAGGGGGGGAAAATGGACGGCGGCCGGCGACTTACGGGGAGGGGAACCAGTAGGGCGGCGGGCCTCTCTGGGCGCGGTCCCAGCCGGCGTAGACGGAGTAGTACACCAGCTGGTGGAGCGCGTGCGGGTGGTCCGGACGTAGCACCCCCGCCGCCACGACCGCCGCCCACGCAGCGGCCGCGTCGGCGCCGCAATTGCCGGTCGCCGAGCGGAGCGCGGCGAGAAAGGCCCCCGCGTCGGCCACCGTGAGCCCGGCCGCCTCCACGTCGCCCGCCAGGATCTCCCCGACGCTGCCCCTCGCGGTCGCCGCCATGCCCGGCCTGCTCGGCTGCTCGCTCGCTCTCCGCCGGCCTCGCGGTCGCAGCCTTCGCGCGCGCTCGCTCTCCGCCGGCCTCGCGAAAAGCTCCTTCTGGGCACGGCGTCCACTGCCATGCTTATCAATACCATCCAGTATCTGTCTCCGGATCAACAAACTGCATTTATGTCATCTTGTAGGTAATTTCCGCCTCAGATACACCAGGTCTACTACTCCACAACAGTGCTCGCGTATTGGAACAAGTCCGGTCCTGGATTTTTGCATTTGCCCGTCTGGTGGACCATCCATGCTGAGCGAACCAGCCTGGCCCTCTGGCATTTCACACTCATCTGAGATTTTTATTTTTGATGTAAAACACGGCGCCTCAATATTAGTTAGCTTTTTGTACTGAGTTTTCCTAAATTTCATATATTATCCCCTATTTATTTTATTTTTTTGAAACGGAGGCAAAAACTTTGACTCATCTCATTAATAAAGAAGAAGAGAGTTGCCCGGTTAATAAACGGAAAACCGGACCAAAAACCGTCACAAACGGCTGAGCGCCACACTCATAATCACACACGCACCTCACATAGAGGGTCTCGTCAACATCACACACCGGTGTCATCGTCATCACGTCTCCCCAGCAGGCGTCATCGCCCTCCCTAATCTCCGAGCAAGCGACCCCGACTTCTCCGAAGACAAATCTTGACCCAACCACATCGTAGAGGCTATGTGAAACATAAGAAGCCCCGCGCCAAACTCAGCCACCCGCGCCCAGGACAGCACAACTCCGACTATGAAAGATAGCTCCGAAGGAGAACTATGCAAGGTTCGCGCCACGAAAGACCACCAAACATACCACCTGTTGTCTGTCATCGTCGCCACAGCGGCCACGCCGCCGCAGCTCCGACTTCACGCAACAAAACAACCGAGGTAATCTACCCACGAACAAGCCAGAGAAGAGCCGACTATCGCAACCATTGTCGCGTCTCCGACATCGCACACACCCATCATCGTTGCCACAGAAGCCTCGACGCCAACTCCTCCAACTTCCATCGGTCCCGCTTGATGATGCCTAGCTCCAAAGACGAAGCCCTCGAGAGGGGATACGATGCTAGAGCACCGTCATCGTCCGACCCCATGGATCTAAGGTTTTCCCTGAAGCTGCGAAGATTGGAGCTGAGAGTACCTCGACGATGCCAACAAGAAGGAAACGATGCTTGAAAGCGTCGCAATCGCCGGCTCCGGACACGCAGGAGACAAGCTTTCGCTCGGGTTAACCTCTCAAGCCCCGCACATCATGCATTAGCAAGCCCTCCGTCGAGCCACCGATGTCATATCCGGTCGGATCTGACCACCCTCACCCTTTGCGACCTCCGAGCAGCAGATCCGCGCCGCCCCGCGCGCCCAACACCGCAAGACTGTGTTGCCTCCACCCGGGCTGCCGCACTGCCCAAGCAGCAGCAACCGACTGCGCCGTTGCACATCCTCACGACGGCAGAACCAAGCCGCCGGGCACCTCGTGCCGCCCCTCCCCGCACGGCTGCACCGCAACCCTGCCACACCTGCACCACATGCTTCACCTCCCGCCTGCCCGCACCTTCCCCGCCAGAGCACCACCGGGCCACGCCCACGCCAGACCAGATCGGCCGCAACACGGGCACCATCCCACGGCACCAGGGCCGCCGCTGCAGGCCGGCCCTGCCCGCACACCATCAGATCCGGGCGCGAGGGCCCCGGATCCGCCGCCTCCGCCGGGGGAGAGGTGCTTCAGCCCGCCGACGCCGAGCTCGCGACGACCATGCGCCAGCGCCGCATGAGCCAGTCACGAGCCGCACGCCCCATGAAGAAGAAGCCCCGCCGCCGCCGCTGCCACACGGGCTTTGCCCGGCGGCGCATCCCGGCGGCGGCGAGGGAGGGAGACGACGGAGAAAGGGTTGTCGACGGTGGCTTGGGTCGCCGGGGCCTGCCCGCTCCTCTTCCTTTCCGTATATTTATCATTTATCCGGAATAGTTATATCTAGTTCATTTTTCTCTCTGATATATACAATTCATATTTTTTTCTCAAAAAATATATGTCCGTCACGCATGTATTATGATGCTAATCACCATTAGCACGGCACGTTTACATAGTCGATCATCAGTTCCAATAACAACACGTGTGGCCCACCGGCACGGGTTAGGATCCTCTGCAGTAGTGTACGGTGCTGTACAGTCACTGCCATGTGAGACCTAGCCCCACATGTCATCGACACTACAGCACCATACGGTATTGCAGAGGATCTCAACCCCACCGGCACCTACATCCACATGCACATTTATACCTCTGATCGGGACCCCGCTAATAAGCGAGATCGTTGTATCTGCCACGCCGCTTGCCTGGCACACCGCCGTTCACCTTCACGCTGCCAATGCGTGCCAAATTCACAAGGAGCCGAAGTCATCCAAGTATTCACCGAGGTATGCAAATCTGAAGATCACCAGCAGTCCCTCATCGTTTTCTCCTAGATCCCCATTTCCGGTCGACACGTAAGTTCGTAGCAGCCCCTAGTATCAAATAGCCATTGTCGCTCAGTTCGCCGCACATAACCAGTTCCTCCCCGACCCCATGATTTGACTGTTGCCGTTTACTTATATTTTTTTATTTCCGTCATTTAAATACGCATCCACATGTTTTACCCGATACGGCAGAACAACAGCAACCACGGATGCCTTGCCGAGTGGACTCTCTGGAAGCGCTCAACGCTCAATTAGCCGAAAAAGGGTTTCCCTCGCTTTGTATACAAAGCAACCAACCGAACATCCAACGATAGGTACTGGGGCGGAAGCAGCACAGTCACACCCAAAAGAAAAGAAAGAGAAAATACAAGAGAAACTAATGCCAACAACGGCGGATCGACAAAAATGAAGAAGCCTCGTGGCCGCAGCCCACCGGAGATCGCCCACCAAGCGCCGAGCCTCCGAAGCACCGGTACCAATCAGCACCTCCAAGAAGGGACGCGACGACGACGACGCTGCTGCCAAGGGTTTCCCCCGGTACACTGTGAGGAGAGAGGAGGGGTAGCCCCGACGCCCTTCAGGAAGGTCATGCGGTACCCACAAGCGCCACCGCGTCGGTGTCGGCCAAGCCAACAGGGATTTCTCCCGATCCCAACCTCCACCTCAGGCACTCCAGAGCTCGCCACCAAACAGACCCACACCCAGCGCCAACCCGGTCACGAAGCTTCCCACGCCGTCTCACCACGGCACCGTGAAGCATGGTCCGCACGAAGAGGGAGAGGAGCCGGGACTAGGGCAGCAGCACCGTCGGCACGCTGGAGGGCCCCACCTCCACCGTCGAAGACGGTAGCTGACCGGACGCAATAGCAGGAACATACCAGGCCCGTGGCCGCACAGGCCCGGCCGGGGACTCCGAGGCCCGTAAAGTTCCCGCCTTCGCGCTGCAGCCGGCACGCCGTCGACGTCGCCGCCCCTGACCAAGCCGCTCCCCTGCCTCCCTGCACAGAAAGCCGCCAAGGGGAAGCACCACCACCACGCGCTCCGCCGGCCACCACCACCAGGTCGCCGGACCACCGCCGGCCGAGCCGCACCACCACCGCACGCCCGCGACGGAGGGGAACACGCAGCCGCCGGGGGCCCGAAGCCGGACCCCAGCCGCCGCCCACGCCGTCCGCAGCCCGCGCCGCCTGCCGGACGGAACCGGCCGCCACGGCGAGGCGCGCACCATCGCCGGCCACGCCGCGCCACGCCCGCCAGGGGCCGCGCGCCGCCACGCCGCGGTGCCCCGCGTCCGCACCGCGCCCGCACCCGAAGAAGCAGCCCGCGCCGCCCCGTTGCGCCGGGGGAAGAACAGGTCCCGCCGCCGGCGGCGACGGTCGGGCTTCGCCCGGCCGCGCCCCCTGGCGGCAGCGAGGGAGGAGGGAGGAGAAGGGGAGGGTCGCGGCGCACGGATCTGGGGCCCTCGCCGGCCGCCTCATGGGTGGCGGCGCGGGGAGGGAAGGGTTCCGCCCAAGCCTATCTCTTGCCTGGATCGTGGGGGCGTCTTTAGAAACCTCCTCAACGCTCAATTAGGGCCCCAACCAGGGAGTGATAATGTTGAAGATCCTATCGGTGACTCGTTGTCAGATGCAACGCTCACATCCCGGATTTCAATCCAGAAGGTCTTTTGCGTGGTTTCCCAGTTTAGTCATTCCAAGCACTGTTCAAGGTGGAGGCTGATATTCGGACGGACGACTTATCGCCTACCGGTGTCCGACTGATAAGATAAATCTGTAGATATGCCGATAAACCGATCGATTTACCCATTATTTTGGGTCGACCGATAATTTCCCAATAAGCGATATCCCCAACATTGATTTCAACCGTGGCCTAGTTATCGAGACTGGATTTGGAGAGCTGATGCACCTAAAAATCACACACAAGTTTAATCTGAAATTCAGTTCATCCTTGATGGTTAAAGTAGATCATGACGAAGGTATTTTAGTCCTCGAGGAAGATACCAATCATAGATCAAGAAATTAGCAACACTTTCGGATTGCCACAAGGAAGTAGAATTATTCCTCCGGGACATGCAGATTTGTCTGGAGTATGCATAGAGTTTAGCATATTGGCTTCAAGCATTAAGATAGTAAAACTGAGCCTAAACCGAGCACTCTCACGACTGATCCTCCTGGGCCGTTCGATTTTGTGACTGGGTTGTTTTGCGATCAACTTTTGTCTGGTGTCATGGGGGCAGCTGCTCCGCTGGAAAAATGGCAAGATGCTTGTTGATTCGGGTTACAGGTTCATAATCCGGTAGTCTGCCACCCGTCCACCCGGTGACAGTTCGCTCATCCCCCTTCCCCGGTGCCCCGTCTTTCTCTCAGGACCTCAAAACCCTAACCGCGCTGGTGGCGACAGGGGCGACAAGCCAGCGATACCTCCCCTAAACTTGAAGGCGATGGAACCAGGATTCCTATTTCTGCTGATCGGGGTGATCGTGCGTCATGGGCCGTTGTTCTTTTGAATACATCTCCATATAGATACGTTGTGGCTCTGGTGGCAGCGGCGAATGACACCCCATCCTACCTATATCTGGCGAGAATGGTGGATCAACGTCGCGGCAGCACACACGCCCCCTGCTTCACATTTTGGTGACGCGACGGCTTCCTCGTCCATAAGAGATTCATCGCCGCCGCCTTGTCCCGAGGACGCCAGACACCGTCGTTGCTCTGGAGTTCATATCAATCGGTGGGATATCCTGGCGCCTTCCCAAGTGAGCCGCACCAAACTCGCTTCCCAGCATCACGACTGTCGGTGTCAAAACCGGCGGATCTCGGGTAGGGGGTCCCGAGCTGTGCGTCTAGGCGGATGGTAACAAGAGACAAGGGACACGATGTTTTACCCAGGTTTGGGCCCTCTCGATGGAGGTAAAACCCTACGTCCTGCTTGATTAACATTGATGATATGGGTAATACAAGAGTAGATCTACCACGAGATCAAGGAGGCTAAACCCTAGAAGCTAGCCTATGGTATGATTGTTGTAATGTATGTTGTCCTACGGACTAAAGCCCTCCGGTTTATATAGACACCGGAGGAGGCTAGGGTTACACAGAGTCGGTTACAATGGTAGGAGATCTACATATCCGTATTGCCAAGCTTGCCTTCCACGCCAAGGAAAGTACCATCCGGACACGAGCCGGAGTCTTAAATCTTCTATCTTCATAGTCTTGGAGTCCGGCGGATAATGATAGTCCGGCTGTCCGGACACCCCATAGTCCAGGACTCCCTCAGTAGCCCCTGAACCAGTCTTCAATGACGATAAGTCCGGCGCGCATAATGTTCGGCATTGCAAGGCGGGTTCCTCCCTTGAATAATCCAGAGAAGATCATGAACACCAGGATAGTGTCAGGCTCTGCAAAAATAATTTCCACATTCCACCGTAGAGAGAATAAAATATACACTAGCTCAATCTGCTGACGTATTATGCGGCGTGACATCACACCGCTACCAAGCCTTTGTTTGAATCGTTTTTTTACTATTCCACCTCAGCACGTTTAGCGAAGCGGTTTCCTTGGCACGTCTTGTCGAAGCAGAGATCGTGTTCCCCTTATTCCGGGATCCTCATCAATACGGACGTGGGTAACCCAACCGCGCCATTGATGGTGGCGCTTGGAAGATAAGCGAGTTTTACCAGGCTGGTGGGGGGCGCATAGTTTTCGTCCGCCTAT
The DNA here is from genome assembly GCA_963921465.1 of Triticum timopheevii. Taxonomy (NCBI): domain Eukaryota; kingdom Viridiplantae; phylum Streptophyta; class Magnoliopsida; order Poales; family Poaceae; genus Triticum; species Triticum timopheevii. Next base: position 73,969,033 of record OY997274.1, read on the forward strand.
ATATAAGGGATAAGGATTCACCTTCTCACCTACGCCTTCTTCCTCCTTTGCTTATCCATCTCTGCGCACTCAAGCTCCAATGCTCAAGCTTGCGCATCTCGCCTCGACCTCCTCCGAATATGTCCGGAGCGGGAGGTAAATGGTTAGCCTCCACCGTTAAGGAGGAGGACATCACCAAACTGCGCGACGCCGGATACCTTTCCAGCGATATCGCGCATCGGCTGCCAGACGAGGGACAGCTCATCCCCACCCCAGGGCCTAATGAGAGGGTCGTGTTCCTCCCCCACTTCCTCCGCGGACTGGGCTTTCCGCTCCATCCATTTGTCCGGGGGCTCATGTTTTACTACGGCCTGGATTTCCACGATCTGGCGCCGAACTTCATCCTCAACATCTCGGCGTTTATCGTCGTGTGTGAGGCCTTCCTCTGCATCCGGCCCCACTTCGGCCTGTTGCTCAAGACCTTCAATGTCAAGCCGAAGGTTGTGAAGGGCACGCAAGCGGAATGCGAAGGCGCCATGTTGGGCAAATTACCCAACGTCCCTTGGCTTGAAGGGACCTTCGTGGACTCCGTCAAGGGGTGGCAATCGGGGTGGTTCTACATCACCGAGCCGCGTAAGCCCACATGGGCGGCGGCCCCCGAGTTTAGATCTAGAATCCCCACGCAGCTCACCTCCTGGAAAGAGAAGGGCTTGCAGTGGGGCAGTCCGGTGGAGGTGACGGGATCCGAGCCTGCATCAAAAAGATGGTGAGCAATAAGCTCCGGCTCATCGACGTGGTCCAAGTCATGCTCCTCCGGCGGATTCTCCCATGCCAAGAACGGGCATTCAATTTGTGGGAGTTCAATCCGGAACAGCACCAGGCGCTGAGCGGGCTCTTCGGTACAACATACGAAGGCGCCTAGAGGGTGCTGTTCAAGGGCACCGAAGCCCCCGCATCCGCGACGGAGGATCGCGGATTCAGCTCGCAGTGTCCAACTGACGAGGTAAGTGATTCAACCCCATTACGGGACACTTGTGATAATTAAATTAATCTTTAATGGGGTCTCATTCTGCCTCTTCCTTTGACAGGAATGGATGGAGAAGGCCAATCTGCTTATCAGCCCGGCTCCCATGCCAGAAGACCCAGTGGACGCCCGCTTAACAGGGCTGCTGGTTCCGGCACCGCACGTGGTGCCGGGGAAGAAGGCCAAGAAGGTGGCCACGGGGACTCGAAAGAGTTCCCGTAATCAAGCGTCTGACGATGACGAGGACTCTTCCCCTGAAGACGAGGAGGAGGAGTATTCTCTCCCGGAGGAGGGAGAGAAGAAGAGGAAGGCTTCCCCGATCGGGGAGGCCGAAGGGTCCAAGAGGGGGAGAACTATCCCCCCGGACAGTTTCGCCAACATCAACGTTGGCGAGGATGAGTGGCCTCCAAGGGCCAGGCGTCCAGCAAGATCGTAAGTATCCAGATCCTTGATGTGTAATTTCTTTTACGTCACGTAGTGTCCTTCTAAGGCCGCGTTCTATCCGTAGTCCGGCCGATGATGATCTTCCCGCTTCATCAAGCGGGTCATTGGCCTCGTCGGATGTGAATTCCATCCCGACTGCCTCTACCCCACGCGCCGACGAGGACGCCGAGGTGGGATCCCAGAGAGGGACCCATCAGGAGGAGGCTCCGGAGGCGCCGTCAGGCAGCCTCCCGGACTTCGTGCCGGACTCTACATCGGAACCCGCAGTGGTTCTAGAGTCCGGCAAGCGGCCCCTTCGAAAGAAGGGCAGGACCGCGACGCCGGCGGCCTCCGTCCAACCGGAGGCGCCGGATAACCTGTTGGAGGCGCTTAAAGGCGCTTCCATCGAGGAAGAACACCGCACTATCATGAGTGCGGTGATTGAGAAGGTTCAGCTCGCTAAGAGCGAGCTGACCGAAGCCTGCAGCAGCCTTCTAACAGGCTTTGAGGTAATAAGTAATGTAATACCGCATAGACAGTAGCCCCTGATGCTTAGTTCGGTGTTCGGAAAGAAAAGCCGGACTGAGGATCTAACAAGATATACACAGGGTTGCCTAAAATATGTCAATATGGGTTTGCAGGCTGCGCTGCTGACCTCTGCCGCACTAACGGCGGAGGTCGACGTGCTGAAAAAGGATCTCGAGCGGTCCGAGCAAGAGCTCGGCCATGCAAAGAAGCAGCTCGAGGAAAAAGAAGGTGAATAATACCTCTTTGAGAAAGTACCTTACAGAAAAGGATTTTGGTTGCAAATAAAATTAACAAGGATAATATGTGTAATGCAGGGGCCACTAACGAGGTGGCAGCCCTGAAGGATGCTGTGTCCGCGGCCGAACGCAGTGCGGCCGCGGAACGGGCTGAGCGAGAAAAGCAAGAGGCACGGGTGGCGGAAGTTCGGCAAGAGCTCCAAGCTCTCATGGAAAAGCATGAGAGTTTGGAGCGTGACTCCAAGACTCGAGAGTCCGAGCTTGCCTCGGCTCTCAAAAGTGCCAAGTCCGCCAAGGCCGAGGCCCATAAGGCCCTTCAGGAAGTTGAGGACATAAAGAAGATAGCGGCAGGTAAGGCATTTTTCATGCAAAGCAGGCATGTTAATGTGAATTACCGGATACTTACCCGAATTCGGAGCTCTCCAGGGGCGTTTGCAGATCTGCCACGTAGTGCGTCTGATGCCGCCGCATTCTATCATGGCGAGGAGGGGAGATCGACAGAGATGGTCTTCTGGTCTCAGTACGCTGAGGCCGGCCATCTGGTGCCCCCAAGCGACCAGCTGAAGCAGCTGGTCGAACTCCACAAGGTAGCTGAGGAGGCCATGAAGGGCCTCATAGTCCGGCTGTGGCCTGGACAGGCCATGCCTGGGAGCTACTTTTGCCTCGTGCGGCGGCTGGTGGATGCATGCCCCAGGCTGGATGTAGTCAAGCGCTCCGCCTATATTTAAGGCGCTCGTCGGGCCCTTGCCCGCATAAAAGTGCAATGGGGCAAATTGGATGCGGAGAAGCTTCTCACGGACCCACAGCCACCGGGCAAGGAGTATCGCACACCGGAGAAGTATTACAAAATTGTCCTGAAGGGAGCCTGCGATATTGCAGATGAGTGCTCCCGAGATGTAATCTTTGAGTGAACTCGCTGTGTATTTATCCTGTGCGCTGAAAACTTCGTTCATATGCGCCATGAGCAATGCTTGTTTAATTTAAAATATTACCTTCTGTGCGGCCGTTTGTAAAATCTGAGAGATGGCAAGTCGTTGGCTTCAGCCCCCAAGCCGCAAGTGCTGGGGTGTTCGGGATAAACTTGAGCACTCTTGTTCCCATTTTTGGGTCCATCTAGGGAGGTGCTCAACACGACGAACAAGGCAACCGGACTTATAATGCTTGAACACTCTCACTTAGCCATAGAATTCTATAATTTTAAATTTCGGCGAAGCCCCTTGTATTCGGAAGACCGAATCCGGGGCGCTATCCACGCCTTCATCGGACATTATCCGGAACTTTGCTCGAAGCGGCGTGAGTCTTTAAGGACTCGAAAAAACCTCTCGAACAGCGACCAGTCTCTCGCCTTATCATGCCAGTCAGTTTTAGCTTTCTCCACTGAGGCGTTAGCCCGGCTCAACCGGGGCGCAATCGTAGTGGTTCTCCCAGTGCTACCTTAGCCGACGGAACGGAACGTAAGGCACCAAAACGTGGGAGCCGGGCAAACCCAACTATTGACCCAAGACATGATTCGGAGCCGATTCATATAATGCTATAAGTTTGGGGTGCCGCACTTGTGAAAGTGTTCGGACTTTATCACACCATAAATTGGGGAACAGAAGCCCCTGGCGTATTCGGCCGTACCAAAATATATGGGTGCAAGATGTCATGTAATGAACATATATATAAAAGGTAATGCAATTGCAAATAAAGAGGTGCTGCATTATTTATGAAAGAAAGTCTGCTAGTAGAGTGGACTGATACAAATAGTGCGGTAGGCAAGGGATTTGGACTAAATAAACATGTCCCCCTCCAGGGATGAGCTGCAGACTTGGTGTATATAATCGAATTTAATGCTCGTAATTGAGACCACCTGAGTGTTCGTCGCGGCCTTCTTTAGTCCCTGACTGTTGCATCATGAGTTCGGCAGGTTCGCCACCGGACAGGGCTTCTGTTTAACGGAGTCCTATGTACACAAAGTAGTAAAGTGAAAAAGAAAAGAAGGGGGGGGGGGGGGGGGCGCACACTTGCGAGCCCCTGGTGTGGTCGAGCCGCACTCTGGGTCCATTGTGATCGTGCCCCTTTCCCTGCGCCCATGGTATCTCCAAAGCGTAATGATGTACGCGGAGTGTTATTCTTGCAATCATGCGCGGGCGAGGGTTGGGGCCGCATTGCTACGCGTGCTCTGATCGCGCCAGGTGGTCTTGGTTGGCATTGCTCCGGGCGCGCTTTGCTGTGTCCGGCTTTTTAACTGCCGGACTTGAGAATTGCCTTAGAAGGCTGCTCTGTACTTCTGCCGCGAGAGCCGCTGTATGTTCCTCCGTTCGGAGGGAGCGTTCCGTATTCCCATTGACCATGATGACTCCACGAGGGCCTGGCATCTTGAGCTTTAGGTATGCATAATGCGGCACCGCGTTGAATTTTGCAAACGCGGTTCGTCCGAGCAGAGCATGATAGCCACTGCGAAACGGGACTATGTCAAAGATTAACTCCTCGCTCCGGAAATTATCCGGGGATCCGAAGACCACTTCCAGTGTGACTGAGCCTGTATAGTTGGCCTCCACTCCTGGGATGACACCTTTAAAGGTTGTCTTTGTAGGTTTAATCCTTGATGGGTCTATGTCCATTTTGCGCACTATATCCTGATAAAGCAGGTTCAGGCTACTGCCGCCGTCCATCAGGACTCTCGTGAGGTGAAATCCATCGACGATTGGGTCTAAAACCAATGTGGCGAATCCGCCATGGCGTATGCTGGTCGGATGGTCTCTTCGATCGAAAGTGATCGGACAAGAGGACCATGGATTGAACTTTGGGGCGACTGGCTCCATCGCATAGACGTCCCTTAGTGCGCGTTTCCTCTCCCTCTTGGGTATGTGGGTTGCGTATATCATATTCACCGTCCGCACTTGTGGGGGGAAACCCTTCTGCCCTCTGTTGTTCGGCGGTCGGGTCTCTTCCTCGTCGTCGCTGTTTAGCCCCTTGTGATTGTTTTCGGCAATTAACTTGCCGGCCTGCTTGAACACCCAGCAATCTCTATTGGTGTGGTTAGCTGGCTTTTCAAAGGTGCCATGTATCTGGCATAAGCGGTCGAGTATTCGGTCCAGATTGGACGGACCTGGAGTGGTTCTTTTGAATGGCTTCTTCCGCTGACCGGGTTTAGAGCCTCGGAATCCGGCATTGACTGTCGTATCCTCCTTATCGTCGCCGTTAATGTGGCGCTTGTTTTTGCTTCGACGTGACCTGCCGTTGTTGTCCTTTGTATCCGGACTGCCAGAATTTTTACGGAGGTTGTTACTACGGGCTAGCCAGCTGTCCTCTCCCGCGCAAAAGCGGGTCATTAACGATGTGAGGGCTGCCATGGATTTCGGCTTTTCCTGCCCCAGGTGCCGGGCTAGCCATTCGTCCCGGATGTTATGTTTGAAGGCTCCAAGGGCCTCTGCATCCGGACAATCAACGATTTGGTTTTTCTTTGTCAAGAACCGTGTCCAGAATTGTCTGGCCGATTCGTCTGGCTGCTGAATAATGTGGCTTAGGTCGTCGGCGTCTGGTGGTCGCACATACGTGCCCTGGAAGTTGTCGAGAAATGCGGCTTCCAGGTCCTCCCAGCACCCAATTGACTCTGCAGGCAAGCTGTTTAGCCAATGCCGAGCTGGTCCTTTAAGCTTGAGTGGGAGGTACTTGATGGCATGGAGATCATCACCGCGGGCCATATGAATGTGGAGAAGATAGTCTTCGATCCAAACCGCGGGGTCTGTTGTGCCATCGTAAGATTCGATATTTACGGGTTTAAACCCTTTGGGGATCTGATGATCCATTACTTGGTCAGTGAAGCATAGAGGGTGTGTGGCGCCTCTGTATTGGGCGATATCGCGACGCAGCTCGAGAGAGCGCTGTCTGCTGTGTTCGGCCCGGCCGGGGTTGTTGTATCCGGCGCGACGGTATTCGTCGTGGGTAGTAGGGCGCCCACGTGATCCGTAGATGGATCTGGATTGTCTTGCCTTGTCCTCCAATATGTCTCGCAAGTCCGGCGCGTTCCCTCTTGGCTTCGTACTTTTGGAGCGATGCCGGGGTACGATCTTGGCTGGGGGCCTGGATGCCTCTCTGTCACGACCACGGGGTGGTCGGTCAGCCATATCATGCGCTGGTGATGGCGGTATGTATTCTTCCTCCTCTAATCGGGGGAGCAGCTTGCGCTTTGGGTAACTTTTGGAGGGGCATTCGAGTTTATACTCTTCGGCCGCGAGGACTTCGGTCCATCGATCGGCCAGCAGGTCTTGATCAGCTTGGAGCTGTTGCTGCTTTTTCTTTAGACTGTTTGCTGTGGCGATAAGCCTGCGCTTGAAGCGCTCTTGTTCGACGGGATCCTCAGGTACGACGAATTCGTCATCGTTGAGGCTTGCTTCGTCGTCGGAGGGAGGCATATAGTTATCATCCTCAACCCCTTCGTCCGCCGCCCCCTCGTGGGGGCTTGCTTCTGCATCCTCCTGCGCTGAGTCTTGTTGGAGGGGATTGTCTTCGGCACTCTCTGGAGTATTATTATCTCCCGTGCCCGGAATCTCCATTCTTGCTGTGGCGGGATTTAGAGCGGCGCCGCTGACGTCGGCGTTTGGGCTGCTTCTTTAGAGAATCTGCCTCCGCTGCTTCTTCGCCATCCCCGTCTTTTGGGGTGTCCACCATATATATGTCGTATGATGAGGTGGTCTTCCAGTGCCCTGTGGGCGCTGGTTCCTGTTCGTCTCCGGCATCGTCGTCCATAGCGTCGATGTCGTCGGAGTCATAGTCTAGCATGTCGGTTAGATCATCGACAGTGGCTACAAAGTGGGTGGTGGGTGGGCTCTGAATTTCTTCGTTGTCCGTACCCCAGCCCTCCTGGCCATAGTCCGGCCAGGACTCTCCTGATAACGAGAGGTGCTTTAGTGAATTCAGGATATCGCCAAAAGGCGAGTACTGAAAGATGTCTGTGGCGGTGAATTCCATAACCGGCGCCCAATCCGGATCGATTGGTAGGGGCGCGGGAGGTTCGGAGTCCGGCTAGGAGTCCGGCGCCTCGGAATCACGAGTTCTGCAGGGGACAAGGTCAGTGTTCGGCTCTATCGCCGTGGATGTTGAAGCCCCCAGGGCGGCGTCTATCTGCCGGCCCTCGATATGGGCGATCGGCTCCGGGCTAGTGGCCGAAGCGGATCTGGGTGCGGCCACCAAGGCACTGTTCGGTGGCAGAGCTAGATCATGCCCGTCGTCACAGTGCGGCGCACTTGGCTGTGGCTCGAGTCCTTCGATGATCAAGTCTCCGCGGACATCGGCCGTGAAGTTTAAGCTTCCAAATCTGACCTGACGGCCAGGGGCGTAGCTTTCGATCTGCTCCAGATGGCCAAGTGAATTGGCCCGCAGTGCGAAGCCGCCGAATACAAAGATCTGTCCGGGGAGAAAAGTCTCACCCTGGACAGCGTCGTTGGTTGAAGATGCCATCAAGCCTATCGGTGACGACACAGAGGAACTCTCAATGAAAGCACCAATGTCGGTGTCAAAACCGGCGGATCTCGGGTAGGGGGTCCCGAACTGTGCGTCTAGGCGGATGGTAACAAGAGACAAGGGACACGATGTTTTACCCAGGTTCGGGCCCTCTCGATGGAGGTAAAACCCTACGTCCTGCTTGATTAATATTGATGATATGGGTAGTACAAGAGTAGATCTACCACGGGATCAAGGAGGCTAAACCCTAGAAGCTAGCCTATGGTATGATTGTTGTAATGTATGTTGTCCTACGGACTAAAGCCCTCTGGTTTGTATAGACACCGGAGGAGGCTAGGGTTACACAGAGTCGGTTACAATGGTAGGAGATCTACATATCCGTATTGCCAAGCTTGCCTTCCACGCCAAGGAAAGTACCATCCGGACATGAGCCGGAGTCTTCAATCTTCTATCTTCGTAGTCTTGGAGTCCGGCGGATAATGATAGTCCGGCTGTCCGGACACCCCCTAGACCAGGACTCCCTCAACGACCATAGTTTTAAATAGCCGGCTATAGCCTTTTCAGCAGAATGCCGCTAAATGGTCTCATGTACAAATATTCCGCTGGGATGGGACGCTCGACGTGCGTCCCCAATACTGCCATATTTCTATGGCCGTCACCTCTCTCCGACTCAGGTTCCCCTCCTATTCCCTACTCTCTCTCTCTCTCTCTCTCTCTCTTCCTCTCTCTCTCTCTCTCTCTCTCTCTCTCCAAGATTCGCGGTCTGACCAACAGAATTTGATTCGTGTCATTCGTCCAACCTGTCACCGAACCCTACCCTAGCGCGGTTGAGAGATCCCACGGCGCACGGACTAGCGGTGGTGGGATGCATTCTCACCTCCCCATGCATGGCGGTATTAGCAAGATCATACAGGCAATGAGTATAAGGGGGCTAAAATTGCTGCTCTGCTGATCCAAGTGAGCATGAACATATTGCCACTGTCCTACTTCCTCCGTTCCTAAATATAAGTCTTTTTAGACATTTCAAATGGAATACAACATACGGATGTATATAGTCATATTTTAGAGTGTAGATTCACTCATTTTGCTTCGTATCTAGTCACTCGGTGGAATCTCTAGAAAGACTTATATTTGGGAACGGAGGGAGTACATGGCCACATGTACTATGCATCTGCTCCACGTTTTGTTTCTTTTTCAAGAAATCTGTTTCTTCAAGAAACCATGATAGGATCTTACATATCTTTTTACCTCAGTTGTGCTCGAGTGATTAAGGATTGGGGGTACCTAGAGTTATCGCAACAATTGGATTACTGACTATTGAATACTGCTGGTCAGACCTCATGCCTTATACATGATTTGGAGTTACATCAAGTACAGAGTCCTAATCATATATAGACATGATTAGTGACCAGAACATATCCCTCTGTTTTGTCCTGTTTCTTTATTTGATGACAACTTATATAGGACTCTTTAACATGATCATTATTGCCGACCTTTAAGCTTTTGGGGAGGAAGTTAAAGTTCATGTATACCCAAGCCTCTATTCCAGGCAAGGTTTTCACCGTGAGATTCAACCATTTTTATGAAAAAGACCCATGGTGAATCTTGCATGTGGCACGTGGTATTATTTTGGTACCTGGCGGTGTAGAATTGCTTTGTGGATTCACTCATTTCATTGGAATTTTTTGAACTAGTGTGGCATTCGGTTGGTTGGCTTGGCATTTTCTCTGGTGCCGTTCTTCGCATTTGTGATTGGTCGCTGTCTCTGGCCCTTCTTCGCTGTTGTGATAGGTCGCTGTCGGTCTCTGTTGCTATTGGCCGAAGTCGCTTTCTTGTTTCCTATTCGTCATCAGGTTCTGTATTGGTTCCTGTCGCTGTCGTTTCCTGGAATTTGATTCATGGTCAAACTTTTCAGTCTGTCGGGCGGTGGCCTGCTCCCTCTCGAAGACTCCTGCCGCTCGCCGCCCGCCGTTTATCCTGTCTGCTGCCGCTCGCCGCCCACCGCCTGCCGCTTATCCCATCTCCTACCGCTCTACCGCCGCCCCAGCGCCTCTATAAGATGGCCCTCGGCCTCACTTATTCACAAGAGGCCGCTGAGGGGCAGCTCTGCCGAGCCGCCACCAGTGGGCGTACCGGTGAGGGCTGCATGCACCTTGCCGTAGAGTGCCTCCTCTCCTCCGGCCGCCCTGATCCCCTCTTCATCCTCCAGCTCCATCCCAACCCCGACACCCCGGACGTCAAGCGGGCCTTCCATCGCCTCGCCAACCTCCTGCCCCCTCGGCGCGATCCCCATCCCTGGCTGACACCGCCCTTCGCCCACCTCTTCGAGAGCCCCCCACCAGCGCCGGTTTCGCTCCTGCTGCTCCCAGCGGCGTCTCCGTCCCAGAGATGTGCTCTAGACAGTCTGCGCCCACTGCTGCCATGTGCATGAGTACGAGCGCATGCTGGTGGGGCGTTTGCTTTGGGTGCTCGAACCCCTGGTTCATGTGCGTGTTCATCGCTACCTAGCCCGCGTGGCTGCCCTCTCCCTGCTCGCCGGTCGCCGCCGCTCGGGTTTGTAAGGGCATATTTATCCCTTAGGTGTTTTGGTGATTGATGACAATGCTTTTGCGGACTAATCGTGTGCCTTGAGTTTCTCAGACGCTTCATCACTAGGCACGAGACGATTCGGTGCCCCTCGAAGTCTATTGAAGACGGCATTGTTCTACGTTTCTTTTTGGTGGATTTGAGTCGTAGGAGAGCCGTACTATTAAGAGGGGGTCCGCGTCGGAAAGGTTCGGGTGGAATCATCACATACACGTTTCCTTCCTTGCCTCCACCTTTCCCTTGCACTTTGGAGCTTTCCTCCGTTATCCTCTTTGTGCTTGCTCTGACGGCTACTGCTGTACTTGCAGTAGTACTGCTCTATGGAGCGGTAGTACCGCAAGCACCTGCGGTAGTACCGCAAGGGTTCACGGTAGTACTGCTCCTCTGGAGCCTTAGTACCACTAGTAGAAAAAGGGTCAAACGTGAAGCACATTAGTGCCGGTTTGTATTAGAGTCGGCACAAATGTATACATTAGTGCCGGTTCCAATGGCTAGCCGGGCCGCTCTCATTAGTACCGGTTCATGGCTAACCTTTAGCACCGGTTCGTGCCACGAACCGGTACTAAAGGTGCTGGAGGGGGCCCAGACTGACAACATCCGGTACTAAAGGTCGTCCTACATAAACCCTTCGTCCACCTGAGCTCGCTCTGTTCTTCCCCTTTCCCCTGTCCTCTCTGTTCTTCCCCTCTTCCTCTCGAGCTCATCACACATTTTGCCCAAAATTTGTCAAGATTTGAAGGCCCCCATCCATTCAAATGATCACAAAGTTTGGCAACTTTGTCCTTTCATCTCTCATTGCTAGATTAGCTCTTGCAATGCTTTATATAGTTATTAATTTGTGAGTTTAGTAATTTGGCAGGAAATATATATATGTGCTAGTATTTTATTTATATGCAATTTGAGGTCAAAAATAACACTTAGTTTGCATATGTAGGCGTGGTTTACTTAGTGCCTTCTAAATCTCCGTCGTAACCACCGTCGATCGCCCGCACCGTCCCGTCGACGGCACCACCTTGTGGTGAGCCTCTTGTTCATGAAATTTTATATAAAAAATTGATGTTTGTGTGATTTGGATATATAGTTACTCGTATAATAATTATCTTACCCGTACGTTGTTTGTTATACATAGTGCCATGGTTTTGATATCCGTCCCCGTCGGCCCTCGTCCTTGTTATGATTCGGATGTGGTATATTCTCTTTTAAAACTATTTGTTGCATTTTGTGTTTATGACAAATTATGCCCATCAAGTTGACATAGATATTTTTATCTAGGAGGTATGTGAACCGGAAATTCCAACCGACCCTATTATCGAGAGGTTAAATTTAGTTGAAAGAGAAAACGAGTACTTGAAAGAAAAATTGAAAAGAATTGAGGGGGAGAAGATGGAATTGGAGTTGCATGTTGCCGATGTCGTCAATGATCACAAGATCAAGATGGAGAAAATGCGCTTGAAGATTAGAAAGATTAGAAAATATGCCACCGATAGTGAGGCTTGGTATCATTATGCTGTTGGATCAATTGTTACCTTAGTTGCGATCTTGATCGCATTTGTTGTTGCATTTAAATGCTTTAGCTAGAGAGTTATTTGTTTGTTGCATTTAAGTGTTGTATGAACTTTATGTATGAACTTGTATTAATTTGGTCTATTCGGTGTTATGTAATGAAGATGAGCCGGCAATGGATGTACGATGACCGATGCTCTCCCTAGTTTGTTGAGGGCGTGCATACTTTTCTGCTTGCGGCTGAGGCAAACAAGCAGGCGGATGGTTTTATGCCTTGTCCATGTGCTGGCTGTAAGAATGGTTGCAATTACTCTATGTCAAGAACCATTCACGTCCACCTGTTTGAGTCCGGTTTCATGCCCCACTATAATGTTTGGACCAAGCACGGAGAAAGAGGGGTTATGATGGAAGACAATGAAGAAGAAGAGGACGACGACAGCTATCCTGGCCATGGGTTCCCTGAATACGATGATACAACAATGGGGGAAGAAGCTGAGCCGGTAATGCGGGAAGAAGCTGAGCCGGCAATGCGGGAAGAAGCTGAAGAAGAGGCATCAGATGAGCCCGTTGATGATCTAGGTCGGGCCATTGCCGATGCAAAGAGAAACTGCGCAAGTGATTTGGAGAAGAAGAAGTTGCAGCGCATGTTAGAGGATCACAAAAAATTGTTGTACCCAAATTGCGTAGGTGACAAGAAAAAGCTGGGCACCACACTGGAATTGCTGCAATGGAAGGCAGAGAATGGTGTATCTGACAAGGGATTTGGAAAGTTGCTGGTAATGATAAAGGATATGCTTCCAAAGGACAACGAATTGCCCGAGAGTACGTACGAAGCAAAGAAGGCTGTCTGCCCTCTAGGGTTAGAGGTGCAGAAGATACATGCATGCCCTAATGATTGCATCCTCTACCGCGGTGAGTACGAGGATTTGAACGCTTGCCCGGTATGTGGTGCATGGCGCTATAAGATCAGCCGCGATGAGCATGGTGATGTCGAGGGCGAGCGCCCCAGGAAGAAGATTCCTGCCAAGGTGATGTGGTATTCTCCTATAATACCACGGTTGAAACGTTTGTTCCAAAACAAAGAGCTTGCTAAGGCGATGCGATGACACAGAGAAGACCGTAAGAAAGACGGAAAGTTGAGTGTACCCGCTGACGGGTCGCAGTGTAGAAAAATCGAAAGAAAGTACGGGAAGGAGTTTGCAGATGACGCAAGGAGCGTATGGTTTGGTCTAAGCACAGATGGCATTAATCCTTTTGGGGAGCAGAGCAGCAACCATAGCACCTGGCCTGTGACTCTATGTTTGTATACCCTTCCTCCTTGGTTGTGCATGAAGCGGAAGTTCATTATGATGCCAGTGCTCATCCAAGGCCCTAAGCAACCCGGCAAAGACAATGATGTGTACCTAAGGCCATTAGTTGAAGAACTCTTACAACTGTGGAATGGAACAGGTGTACGTGCGTGGGATGAGCACATGGGGAAGAATTTGACCTAAAGGCATTGCTGTTCGTGACCATCAATGATTGGCCTGCTCTCAGTAACCTTTCAGAACAGACAAACAAGGGATACCGCGGATGCACGCACTATTTGGATGATACCAACAGTATATATTTGAATAGCTGTAAGAAGAATGTGTACATTGGACATCGTCGATTTCTTCCGAGCAGGCATCCCGTAAGAAAGAAAGGCAAGCATTTCAAAGGTGAGGCGGATCACCGGACGAAGCCTCGCCACCGTACTGGTGCTGATGTACATGATATGGTCAAGGATTTGAAGGTGATATTTGGAAAGGGTCCTGGCGGACAACCTGTTCCGAAGGACGCTAACGGACGCGCACCCATGTGGAAGAAGAAATCTATATTTTGGGACCTGCCATATTGGAAAGACCTAGTGGTCCGCTCTGCAATCGACGTGATGCACGTGACGAAGAATCTTTGCGTGACCTTGCTTGGCTTCTTGGGCGTGTATGGGAAGACAAAAGATACACCTGAGGCACGGGAGGACCAGCAACGTATGCACGGAGAAGACGGCATACATCAGGGTCATGCAAGCTACACTCTTACCAAAGAAGAGAAGGAAATCTTCTTTGAATGCCTGCTCAGTATTAAGGTACCGTCTAGCTTCTCGTCGAATATAAAGGGAATAATAAACATGGCAGAGAAAAAGTTCCAGAACCTAAAGTCTCATGACTGGCACGTGATTATGACGCAACTGCTTCCGGTTGCATTGAGGGGGCTTCTACCGGAAAACGTTCGATTAGCCATTGTGAAGCTATGTGCATTTCTTAATGCAATCTCTCAGAAGGTAATCGATCCAGAAATCATACCAAGGTTACAGAATGATTTGGTGCAATGTCTTGTCAGTTTCGAGTTGGTGTTCCCACCATCCTTCTTCAACATCATGACGCACGTCCTAGTTCACCTATGCAAAGAGATTAACATTTTGGGTCCTGTATTTCTACACAATATGTTCCCCTTTGAGAGGTTCATGGGAGTCTTAAAGAAATATGTTCATAACCGTGCTAGGCCAGAAGGAAGCATCTCCAAGGGCCATAAAATGAGGTCATTGAGTTTTGTATTGACTTTATTCCTGACCTTAAGCCGATTGGTGTTCCTGAATCGCGGCATAAGGGCAGACTGGATGGAAAAGGCACGCTAGGAGGGGAACAAATAATATGTATGGACAGACATTCTCTCACTGAAGCACACTACACAGTTCTACAGAATTCCACCTTGGTGGCTCCGTATATGGATGAACACAAGAATTTGCTACGCTCCAAACAGCCGGAGCGGTCTGATGACTGGATTACACGTGAACAAACCAGGAGTTTCGCCAGCTGGTTGCAGACACGTACCATGCATGACACCTCTATTGAAGATGACCTGTACTTGCTGTCCCAGTTACCATCTTCGAATATAATGACTTTCAAAGGGTACGAGATAAATGGTAATACATTTTACACGATCGCCCAAGATAAGAAGAGCACCAACCAAAATAGTGGTGTCCGCTTTGATGCAGAAACCAAGACGGGAAAGGAAACGTATTATGGTTATATACAGGACATATGGGAACTTGACTATCGACGTGGTTTAAAGGTCCCTTTGTTTCGGTGCAAATGGGTCAATATGACACGAGGCGGGGTAACGGAAGACCCGCAGTACGGAATGACAACAGTGGATCTCAACAATCTTGCGTATGCAGACGAACCATTCGTCCTAGCCAATGATGTGGCACAGGTTTTCTATGTGAAGGATGAAGGAAATATGCCCTAGAGGCAATAATAAAGTTATTATTTATTTCCTCATATCATGATAAATGTTTATTATTCATGCTAGAATTGTATTAACCGGAAACATGATACATGTGTGAATACATAGACAAACATATAGTCACTAGTATGCCTCTACTTGACTAGCTCATTAATCAAAGATGGTTATGTTTCCTAACCATAGACATATGTTGTCATCTGATTAATGGGATCACATCATTAGGAGAATGATGTGATTGACATGACCCATCCCGTTAGCTTAGCACATGATCGTTTAGTATTCTGCTATTGCTTTCTTCATGACTTATACATGTTCCTGTAACTATGAGAATTATGCAACTCCCGTTTACCGGAGGAACACTTTGGGTACTACCAAACGTCACAACGTAACTGGGTGATTATAAAGGAGTACTATAGGTGTCTCCAAAGGTACATGTTGAGTTGGCGTATTTCGAGATTAGGTTTTGTCACTCCGATTGTCGGAGAGGTATCTCTGGGCCCTCTCGGTAATACTCATCACTTAAGCCTTGCAAGCATTATAACTAATGAGTTAGTTGTGAGATGACGTATTATAGAACGAGTAAAGAGACTTGCCGGTAACAAGATTGAACTAGGTATTGGATACCGACGATCGAATCTCGGGCAAGTAACATACCGATGACAAAGGGAACAACGTATGTTGTTATGCGGTTTGACCGATAAAGATCTTCATAGAATATGTAGGAACCAATATGGGCATCCAGGTCCCGCTATTGGTTATTGACCAAGAATGGTTCTAGGTCATGTCTACGTAGTTCTCGAACCCGTAGGGTCCGCACGCTTAACGTTTCGATGACAGTTTTATTATGAGTTTATAAGTTTTGATGTACCGAAGTTTGTTCTGAGTCCCGGATGTGATCACGGACATGACGAGGAGTCTCGTAATGGTCGAGACATAAAGATTGATATATTGGAAGCCTATGTTTGGACATCGGAAACGTTCCGGGTGAAATCGGCATTTTACCGGAGTACCGGGTGGTTACCGGAACCCCCGGGGGGTTAATGGGCCTACATGGGCAAAGAGGGAGAAGAGGAAGGAGCCAGGAGGGGGCCGCGCGCCCCTCCCCCTCCTAGTCCGAATAGGACAAGGGAAGGGGGGCGGCGCCCCCCCCCCTTTCCTTCTCCTCTTCCTCCTCTTTCCCCCTCTCTCCTACTCCAACTTGGAAAAGGGGAGTCCTACTCCCGGTGGGAGTAGGACTCCCCCCCTTGGCGCGCCCCCTAGGTCGGCGGCCTCCTCCCCTTGGCTCCTTTATATACGGGGGCAGGGGGCACCTCATAGACACAAGTTGATATACGGATCGTTCCTAAGCCGTGTGCGGTGCCCCCTTCCACCATATTCCACCTCGGTCATATCGTCGCGAAGCTTAGGCGAAGCCCTGCGCCGGTAGAACATCAAGATCGTCACCACGCCGTCGTGCTGGATCGGAGTTCGAGAGACGTCATCGAGCTGAACGTGTGCTGAACTCGGAGGCTCCGTATGTTCGGTGCTTGGATCGGTCGGATCGTGAAGACGTACGACTACATCAACCGCGTTGTGCTAACGCTTCCGCTTACGGTCTACGAGGGTACATGGACGAACACTCTCCCCTCTCGTTGCTATATCATCACCATGATCTTGCGTGTGCGTAGGAAATTTTTTGAAATTACTACGTTCCCCATCGGTGGCATCCGAGCCTAGGTTTTAGGCGTTGATGTTATATGCACGAGTAGAACACAAGTGAGTTGTGGACGATATAAGTCATACTGCCTACCAGCATGTCATACTTTGGTTCAGCGGTATTGTGAGATGAAGCGGCCCGGACCGACATTATGCGTACGCTTACGCGAGACTGGTTTCACTGTTACGAGCACTCGTGCTTAAAGGTGACTGGCGGGTGTCTGTCTCTCTCACTTTAGTTGAACCGAGTGTGGCTACGCCTGGTCCTTGTGAAGGTTAAAACGGAGTCTATTTGACAAACTATCGTTGTGGTTTTGATGCGTAGGTAAGAACGGTTCTTGCTAAAGCCCGTAGCAACCACGTAAAATTTGCAACAACAAAGTAGAGGACGTCTAACTTGTTTTTGCAGGGCATGTTGTGATGTGATATGGTCAAGACGTGATGCTATATTTTATTGTATGAGATGATCATGTTTTGTAACCGAAGTTATCGTCAACTGGCAGGAGCCATATGGTTGTCGCTTTATTGTATGAAATGCAAACGCCCTGTAATTGCTTTACTTTATCACTAAGTGGTAGCGATAGTCGTAGAAGTAATAGATGGCGTAAACAACAACGATGCTACGATGGAGATCAAGGTGTCGCGTCGGTGACGATGGTGATCATGACGGTGCTTCAAAGATGGAGATCACAAGCACAAGATGATGATGGCCATATCATATCACTTATATTGATTGCATGTGATGTTTATCTTTTATGCATCTTATCTTGCTTTGATTGACGGTAGCATTTTAAGATGATCTCTCACTAATTATCAAGAAGTGTTCTCCCTGAGTATGCATCGTTGCGAAAGTTCTTCGTGCTGAGACACCACGTGATGATCGGGTGTGATAGGCTCTACGTTCAAATACAACGGGTGCAAAACAGTTGCACACGCGGAATAGTCAGGTTATACTTGACGAGCCTAGCATATACAGATATGGCCTCGGAACACGGAGACCAAAAGGTCGAGCGTGAATCATATAGTAGATATGATCAACATAGAGATGTTCACCATTGAAACTACTCCATCTCACGTGATGATCGGACATGGTTTAGTTGATTTGGATCACGTGATCACTTAGATGACTAGAGAGATGTCTGTCTAAGTGGGAGTTCTTAAGTAATATGATTAATTGAACTTAAATTTATCATGAACTTAGTACCTGATAGTATTTTGCTTGTCTATGTTTGTTTGTAGATAGATGGCTCGTGTTGTTGTTTCGTTGAATTTTAATGCGTTCCTTGAGAAAGCAAAGTTGAAAGATGATGGTAGCAATTACACGGACTGGGTCCGTAACCTGAGGATTATCCTCATTGCTGCACAGAAGAGTTACGTCCTGGAAGCACCACTGGGTGCCAGGCCTGCTGCTGATGCAACTGACGACGTTAAGAACGTCTGGCAGAGCAAAGCTGATGACTACTCTATAGTTCAGTGTGCCATGCTTTACGGCTTAGAACCGGGTCTTCAACGACGTTTTGAACGTCATGGAGCATATGAGATGTTCCAGGAGTTGAAGTTAATATTTCAAGCAAATGCCCGGATTGAGAGATATGAAGTATCCAATAAGTTCTACAGCTGCAAGATGGAGGAGAACAGTTCTGTTAGTGAGCATATACTCAAAATGTCTGGGTATAATAATCACTTGATTCAACTGGGAGTTAATCTTCCGGATGATAGCCTCATTGACAGAATTCTCCAATGACTGCCACCAAGCTACAAGAGCTTCGTGATGAACTATAATATGCAAGGGATGAACAAGACTATTCCCGAGCTCTTCGCGATGCTGAAAGCCGCAGAGGTAGAAATCAAGAAGGAGCATCAAGTGTTGATGGTCAACAAGACCACTAGTTTCAAGAAGAAGGGCAAAGGGAAGAAGAAGGGAAACTTCAAAAAGAACAGCAAGCAAGTTGCTGCTCAAGAGAAGAAACCCAAGTCTGGACCTAAGCCTGAAACTGAGTGCTTCTACTGCAAGCAGACTGGACACTGGAAGCGGAACTGCCCCAAGTATTTGGCGGATAAGAAGGATGGCAAAGTGAACAAAGGTATATGTGATATACATGTTATTGATGTGTACCTTACTAATGCTCACAGTAGCACCTGGGTATTTGATACTGGTTCTGTTGCTAATATTGGCAACTCGAAACAGGGACTACGGATTAAGCGAAGATTATCTAAGGACGAGGTGACGATGCGCGTGGGAAATGGTTCCAAAGTTGATGTGATCGCGGTCGGCACGCTACCTCCACATCTACCATCGGGATTAGTTTTAGACCTAAATAATTGTTATTTGGTGCCTGCGTTGAGCATGAACATTATATCTGGATCTTGTTTGATGCAAGACGGTCAGTCATTTAAATCAGAGAATAATGGTTGTTCTATTTATATGAGTAATATCTTTTATGGTCATGCACCCTTGAAGAGTGGTCTATTTTTATTAAATCTCGATAGTAGTGATACACATATTCATAGTGTTGAAACCAAAAGATGCAGAGTTGATAATGATAGTGCAACTTATTTGTGGCACTGTCGTTTAGGTCATATCGGTGTAAAGCGCATGAAGAAGCTCCATACTGATGGACTTTTGGAATCACTTGATTATGGATCACTTGGTACTTGCGAGCCGTGCCTTATGGGAAAGATGACTAAAACACCGTTCTCCGGTACTATGGAGAGAGCAACAGATTTGTTGGAAATCATACATACAGATGTATGTGGTCCAATGAATGTTGAGGCTCGTGGCGGATATCGTTATTTTCTCACCTTCACAGATGATTTGAGCAGATATGGGTATATCTAAATGAAACACAAGTCTGAAACATTTGAAAAGTTCAAAGAATTTCAGAGTGAAGTAGAAAATCATCATAACAAGAAAATAAAATTTCTACGATCTGATCGTGGAGGGGAATATTTGAGTTACGAGTTTGGTCTACACTTGAAACAATGCGGGATAGTCTCGCAACTCACGCCACCTGGAACACCACAACGCAATGGTGTGTCCGAACGTCGTAATCGTACTTTACTTGATATGGTGCGATCTATGATGTCTCTTACCGATCTACCGCTATCGTTTTGGGGTTACGCTTTAGAGACGGCTGCATTCACGTTAAATAGGGCACCATCAAAATCCGTTGAGACGACGCCTTATGAACTATGGTTTGGCAAGAAACCAAAGTTGTTGTTTCTTAAAGTTTGGGGCTGCGATGCTTATGTGAAGAAACTTCAACCAGATAAGCTCGAACCCAAATCGGAGAAATGTGTCTTCATAGGATACCCAAAGGAGACTATTGGGTACACCTTCTATCACAGATCTGAGGGCAAGATTTTCGTTGCTAAATTCGGATCCTTTCTAGAGAAGGAGTTTCTCTCGAAAGAAGTGAGTGGGAGGAAAGTAGAACTTGATGAGATAACTGTATCTACTCCCTTATTGGAAGGTAGTTCACCACAAGAACCGGTTCCTGGGACAACTACACCAATTAGTGAGGAAGTTAATGATATTGATCATGAAACTTTAGATCAAGTTTCTGGTAAACCTCGTAGGTCTACCAGAGTAAGATCCGCACCAGAGTGGTACGGCAATCCTATTCTGGAAGTCATGTTACTTGACCATGATGAACCTACGAACTATGAGGAAGCGATGATGAGCCCAGATTCCGCAAAATGGCTAGAGGCCATGAAATCTGATATGGGATCCATGTATGAAAACAAAGTATGGACTTTGGTTGACTTGCCCGATGATCGGCAAGCAATTGAGAATAAATGGATTTTTAAGAAGACTGACGCTGATGGTAATGTAACTGTCTATAAAGATCGACTTGTTGCGAAAGGTTTTCGACAAGTTCAAGGGGTTGACTACGATGAGACTTTCTCACCCGTAGCGATGCTTAAGTCTGTCCGAATCATGTCAGCTATTGCTGCATTTCATGATTATGAAATTTGGCAAATGGATGTCAAGACTGCATTCTTGAATGGATTTCTAGAAGAAGAGTTGTATATGATGCAGCCGGAAGGTTTTGTTGATCCAAAAGGTGCTAACAAAGTGTGCAAGCTCCAGCGTTCCATTTATGGACTGGTGCAAGCATCTCGGAGTTGGAATAAACGCTTTGATAGTGTGATCAAAGCATATGGTTTTATACAGACTTTTGGAGAAGCCTGTATTTACAAGAAAGTGAGTGGGAGCTCTGTAGCATTTCTAGTTTTATATGTAGATGACATATTGTTAATTGGAAATGATATAGAATTTCTGGATAGCATAAAGGGATACTTGATTAAAAGTTTTTCGATGAAAGACCTCGGTGAAGCTGCTTATATATTGGGCATCAAGATCTATAGAGATAGATCAAGACGCTTAATAGGACTTTCACAAAGCACATACCTTGACAAAATTTTGAAAAATTTCAAAATGGATCAGGCAAAGAAAGGATTCTTGCCTGTGTTACAAGGTGTGAAGTTGAGTCAAACTCAATGCCCGACCACAGCAGAAGATAGAGAGAAAATGAAAGATGTTCCCTATGCTTCAGCCATAGGCTCTATCATGTATGCAATGCTGTGTACCAGACCTGACGTATGCTTAGCAATAAGCTTAGCTGGCAGGTACCAAAGTAATCCAGGAGTGGATCACTGGACAGCGGTCAAGAACATCCTGAAATACCTGAAAAGGACTAAGGATATGTTTCTCATATATGGAGGTGACAAAGAGCTAGTCGTAAGAGGTTACGTCGATGCAAGCTTTGACACTGATCCGGACGATTCTAAATCACAAACCGGATACGTGTTTATATTAAATGGTGGAGCTGTAAGTTGGTGCAGTTCTAAACAAAGCGTCGTGGCGGGATCTACATGTGAAGCGGGGTATATAGCTGCTTCTGAAGCAGCAAATGAAGGAGTCTGGATGAAGGAGTTCATTTCCAATCTAGGTGTCATACCTAGTGCATCGGGACCAATGAAGATCTTCTGTGACAATACTGGTGCAATTGCCTTGGCAAAGGAATCCAGATTTCACAAGAGGACCAAGCACATCAAGAGACGCTTCAATTCCATTCGGGACCAAGTCCAAGTGGGAGACATAGAAATTTGCAAGATACATACGGACCTGAATGTTGCAGACCCGTTGACTAAGCCTCTCTCACGAGCAAAACATGATCAGCACCAAGACTCCATGGGTGTTAGAATCATTACTATGTAATCTAGATTATTGACTCTAGTGCAAGTGGGAGACTGAAGGAAATATGCCCTAGAGGCAATAATAAAGTTATTATTTATTTCCTCATATCATGATAAATGTTTATTATTCATGCTAGAATTGTATTAACCGGAAACATGATACATGTGTGCATACATAGACAAACATATAGTCACTAGTATGCCTCTACTTGACTAGCTCATTAATCAAAGATAGTTATGTTTCCTAACCATAGACATATGTTGTCATCTGATTAATGGGATCACATCATTAGGAGAATGATGTGATTGACATGACCCATCCCGTTAGCTTAGCACATGATCGTTTAGTATTCTGCTATTGCTTTCTTCATGACTTATACATGTTCCTGTAACTATGAGAATTATGCAACTCCCGTTTACCGGAGGAACACTTTGGGTACTACCAAACATCACAACGTAACTGGGTGATTATAAAGGAGTACTACAGGTGTCTCCGAAGGTACATGTTGAGTTGGCGTATTTCGAGATTAGGTTTTGTCACTCCGATTGTCGGAGAGGTATCTCTGGGCCCTCTCGGTAATACTCATCACTTAAGCCTTGAAAGAATTATAACTAATGAGTTAGTTGTGAGATGACGTATTACAGAACGAGTAAAGAGACTTGCCGGTAACAAGATTTAACTAGGTATTGGATACCGACGATCGAATCTCGGGCAAGTAACGTATGTTGTTATGCGGTTTGACCGATAAAGATCTTCGTAGAATATGTAGGAACCAATATGGGCATCCAGGTCCCACTATTGGTTATTGACCGAGAATGGTTCTAGGTCATGTCTACATAGTTCTCGAACCCGTAGGGTCCGCACGCTTAACGTTTCGATGACAGTTTTATTATGAGTTTATAAGTTTTGATGTACCGAAGTTTGTTCGGAGTCCTGGATGTGATCACGGACATGACGAGGAGTCTCGGAATGGTCGAGACATAAAGATTGATATATTGGAAGCCTATGTTTGGACATCGGAAAGGTTCCGGGTGAAATCGGCATTTTACCAGAGTACCGGGAGGTTACCGGAACCCCCGGGGGGTTAATGGGCCTACATGGGCCAAGAGGGAGAAGAGGAAGGAGCCAGGAGGGGGCCGCGCGCCCCTCCCCCTCCTAGTCCGAATAGGACAAGGGAAGGGGGGCGGCGCCCCCCCTTTCCTTCTCCTCTTCCTCCTATTTCCCCCTCTCTCCTACTCCAACTTGGAAAAGGGGAGTCCTACTCCCGGTGGGAGTAGGACACCCCCCCTTGGCGCGCCCCCTAGGCCGGCGGCCTCCTCCCCCTTGGCTCCTTTATATACGGGGGCAGGGGTCACCCCATAGACACAAGTTGATCTACGGATCATTCCTAAGCCGTGTGCGGTGCCCCCTTCCACCATATTCCACCTCGGTCATATCGTCGCGAAGCTTAGGCGAAGCCCTGCGCCGGTAGAACATCAAGATCGTCACCACGCCGTCATGCTGATGGAACTCTCCCTCGACACTCGGCTGGATCGGAGTTCGAGGGACGTCATCGAGCTGAACGTGTGCTGAACTCGGAGGCTCCGTACGTTCGGTGCTTGGATCGGTCGGATCGTGAAGACGTACGACTACATCAACCGCGTTGTGCTAATGCTTCCGCTTACGGTCTACGAGGGTACGTGGACGAACACTCTCCCCTCTCGTTGCTATATCATCACCATGATCTTGTGTGTGCGTAGGAATTTTTTTGAAATTACTACGTTCCCCATCAAAGGACATGTCTACCAAGCCAAGAAAAAGAAAAGATAAGGAAGCGAATGCATCGTACGATGAACCAAAGCGGCACATAGTTATTTCTGGGAAGAGAAACATCGTGGGAGTGGATGAAAAGACAGACAAGTCAGAAGATTATGAAAATTTTGATGAAATTGCTCCATTCACAGTGAATATTGACCCGAGCATCCCGTTAAATGATGAAGATTTTCCATGGTTACGGCGCAAAGGGACACACGCGAAGAAAAAGTTTCACACCCAAAGATCTGGGATGTGATCGGCTTCACTATCATCACTTTCTTCTGTGTTTCACACAGGAGGGAATGTCTGTAATAGTTAGGGTAGTTATGTGTTTTGGCATTTGAAACGCGAAGAAATTTTATGTGCAAACAAATTCTTTTCATGCATTTACTGATTTTTTTTCGAGCTAAATGACCCTGAAATTGAAAAGAATTTCAAATGAACTCAGAAAAGGTTGAAAGTTGGCATGGTATCATAATTTCATACAAATAGCATGTGCAAGAAAGTAGAGAGGGTTACGGCAAAAACTGGATGCACTTCGTGTACAAAATAGACAATCTCTTTCGAAGTATCAGGGTTTTTGACGAAAACTGAACTGTTACAAAGACATTTCATTTTTTAAATAACCTAAGCATTACTAAATTGAATATAATGATAAAACACACTAATATTAAACATAAGAAAAAAGAATCACTGAAAAAACATTTTTCAAAGTTAAGTTATTCACAAACTAGTGATTCACACAAATTTCAAATAATCAAAATTTAAACTATTCAAATTTGAAGTCTACCGGCACTAACAGAAAGTTTGTAATTTTTTGTACCTAAAGCAAAAATATTCACAAAGAAACTCTAAATACAGCAAAAAACAACTCAAAAATAAATAAAACAAAAATAAATAAAGCGAAAAAAATTAAGAAAAAAAAGCCCGCCTACTGGGCCAAAGCGGCCTGCATACGACTAGCGACACAACCTTTTGTTGGGCCAGGATGCAGGCCCGCAAAGGCCCAGTAGGCCCACTGGGCGAAGAGGACAGGTAGGCCCAGTAGGCCTGGTTAGGAGAGGAGCTCGAGAGAGCTACCGCACTGGGGCTTATAAACCAGTGCGGTAGCCCCTCGACTAGCGAGGTGGGACTAAACTTGTCGCACCGCACCTGCGCCAGCGCACCCCCTTTAGTACCGGGCCGTGGCACAAACCGGTACTAAAGGGGGGGGGGGGGGGGTTTAGTACCGGTTTGTGCCACCACCCGGTACTAAAGGGGGTCGCTTCCCGCCGCTTGGCCTGGCCAAAACAGACCTTTAGTACCGGTTGGTGGCTCCAACCGGTACTAAAGGTGCCTTCTATATATACAACAGGTACGAAAATTTCATTTTCCCTCTGTTTGTTCCTCTGTTTCCGTCGTCTCCGTCGCCGTCGCCGCCCCCGTCCCTGTCGCCGCCCTCGTCTCCGTCGCCGCCCCCGTCCCCGTCGCCGCCCTCGTCTCCGTCGCCGCCCCCGTCCCCGTCGCCGCCCTCGTCTCCGTCGCCGTCGCCGCCCCCGGGCCCGTCCCCGTTGCGCCGTCCCCGCGTCGCCGGCCCCGCGTCACGCCCCGGCCCGTCACCGCCCCCGGCCGTCGCCTCGCCGTTGCCTCGCCGTCGCCGTTGCCCCGCTGTGAGCTCTCCCCCTCTAACCCCTCTCCCTCGCCCCCGGCGGCCACCATGGGCGCCGCCCCTCCCCGAGCCCATACACACACAAGCATGCATGATGAACACACACACACACACACACGTACATATGTATGAATTAATGCATGTATATATTAGTATATACGTATTTTGTATGTTTAATTAGTTTAGATTATTTAGATTATTATTTTTTTCACTATTATATATGTATGAATGCATGTTAGATGGATATAATTAGTGTTTAATTAGTATGGAATTTTTTTATATAATGTTGTTTTTCAGTTTTTTAATGGATGTATAGAAGTTGTGTTTTCTGTTTTTAGTGTTAGATGCTTAATTAGTATGAAATAGTATATAGATGTTTGACATATGCAATGATATCATAATTAGTGTTATATAGAAATGTTAGAAATTTTAGTTATCAAAATCCAATCATTAAAAAAATGTTACTTTTTGCGGGCATATAGCTAGTATTTGTTGTCGACGATGCCCAGCCCGCATCCTCGCCGTCGACCCGTCCGCGACGACGTCCAGCCGACCCATGTCCGGGACTGGGCTCCGCCGGGCTGGCACTGGGAGGTGCTGCCTGGAGGGGCGCGCCGCTTGATGTGGAACCCGGCCCCGGGTCCCGTCGTCGACCCTGATCTCGTTTGGTGGCGTTCGCGTGGGCCAGTTTCGGTGCGGAGGGACCCAGCCCCGCCGGAGGTGGTACGTCGCCGTGTCAGGGAGGAGGACGAGCACGTCCATCGCTACATGGTTGCGTTAGAGGGCGGCAGGTTCTCCAATACCTGGCAGTTTCTTCGGGGATCTCACTTCAGCTATGATCCTGTGAGGGTTCCTTCTCTTTGGGTGTCCACCGCTCGCGCCGCAGGAACCGCGAGTGTCCTAGATTCTTCTGTAGTATTCGATCTTTATTAGCTACCTAGCCAGTGATGTACTATTCAATATTATATATTATTCGAGACGATGTATTCGAGATTATATCTATTATTCTAGACGATGTATTCGAGATTATATCTATTATTCGAGACGATGTAATTTGAATACTAAATTGTTTTATATTTCTTTTGGATTAGTTAAATAAAAGCTATGGCAGACAATACCGACAGAGAGGGAGAACAGACCATGTTCGATATGATACGCGGGCCAGATGATGATCAGAATGAAGAAGATTATGACGGCTCCGAATTTCTAAACAACACCAGAGAGGGTGATATGATATTCGATCACGACGACCGAATTGATGAAGTCATGAAATACGATTATGACGATGACGAAGAACATGTTGATCCTGAAACAACAAAGACCGGCGAGGTATATATATTTATATAAGCAGGCATCTGGTGATCATCACATGTTTTAAATGACTTGAAGATATATTAACAAATCGATCTTTGTTCTTTCAGCCATCCGGATCGAGCAAATCTTCAGGCAAAAGGACGAAACGAGGCCCGAACAAAAAGTTGAAGCAGGGCGTAAAGTACAATATCGAGGCATGCAGCCCTACTGGCGAACCATTAGCGCCTAAGAAGATTGCGGACAAGTTCGTTCGTCAGTGCGGAGTTCTTGTGAAGGACCAACTCCCGATCAAACTTCAAGAATGGAGAGAGCCAGCAAAGCCACGTCCAGATGTTACTTTTGTCGACAAGAATCAAAAAGATCTGCTTTGGGATACTCTCATGGAACATTTCACCCTACCAGATCATTTCACAGAAGTAGATGTGCAGAAAGTCAAGGACGCTGCTCTTAGGAAGATGGCGGTTGCATTCAAGAACCACAAGAATCGTGAATGGAACAAGTACGTCAAGGGAGGAAGGAAGACTCCAATATTCGAGGGAACACTAGAGAACCAACATGCTCATTGGGACGATTTCGTGAAATTCAAGGACTCGGAATTAGCTAAGGAACAGTCGAGAATAAACAAGAAGAATGCCGAAAAAAAGGATAAGTTCCATAAGCTGGGGCCAGGTGGCTATGCGGTGGCAATGCCTAAGTGGGATAAGTCTGAGAAAGAGATGGAGGATGCAGGTGTCACTCCGGTTACTAAGATCTGGCCCCCAGGGTCAGGACTTGGTTCTATGCGCATGGGGGGAGTTGGACCCGGAGACAGGCAATGTTTCAACGAGGGCAAGTCTGAAGGGAGCCAATGATGCGATACTTGTTGCAATAGAAGAGGCACGATCGGGGGTGTTCCAGCCCAACAGAGAGAACGACGAGCTTACGCGTGCCATGGGAAATCCTGAACACCCAGGAAGAACACGAGGCAAGGGCGCTATTCCATGGTATGAGGGGTTTTCAGAATGGAACACTGACTACAGAACCCGTGCAAGAAAGAAGATTGCGGAGGATAAGAAGAGGAAGATGGAGGAGGAGCAGAGGAAGCGGGACTATGAACGCCTTCAAGGCCTAGAAGCAAGTCAAGCAGAATTGGCAGTCAAATTCCAGCGGCAGCAAGAGTAGATCGACTCACTTACCCAGCAAAGGGGGTCTCAGCAGCTGCAGCAGCTAGCGGATGATCTAGCATTGGATAGCACCGGCCCATCCATGCCGAGAAGAAGCGTGGGTTCCGTCTCGGACGACGCAATGCTGGGTAGATACCCCGTGGATGACATCACGGAGAACACTAACTGCGAGCTACACGTCAAAATGAAGAACATATCCATGAAGGTGGCGGACGGCGTTGCTTTTACAAATCCCCCCGAGGCAACCTTCCATTGCAATCCGATTCCAGCGGGCTATGCTCGTGTCTTGGTTGATGAGGTGGTGGACCCACCATATTCGGAGCTACAGCTTGACATTCCTGGAGGTGACGGCGAGCGCTTTCTCGGAGAGGCCAAACATCGTATCATCCTATGGAAAAAGGATTGCATCATCTTTCGAAGGCCACCGACACCGCGTCAGCCGACTCCTCGTCGAAGTCCGCCACCGAGTCAGCAGACTCCCGCTCCTGCAAGTCCACCAAGTCCGGCAAAGTGTCAGGCCACTCCTCCTCCAAGTCCGGCAAAGTGTCAGGCCACTCCTCCTCCAAGTCCGCCACAGCGTCAGACGTCCACTCCTCCTCCAAGTCCGGCACAACCTCAGGCCACTCCTCCTCCAAGTCCGGCACAGCTTCAGGCCACTCCTCCTCATCTAACTCAGCCCCATCAGCCATCTCCGCCGCCTCAGCAATTGCAAAAGAGACACCCCGCAGCTATGGTGCGTAGCGGTACGAGTCGAGGTAGTACAGGAAGTACAGGCGGAGGCAAGCGATATAAATATGGTCCAAGCCTCACGCCTCTTCCGCAGAGGGCTTATGACAGGTTCGAGGAGGAAATCGCAGCCATATCGAAGGCCGAGGTGGAAGCCCGTTTTGCACCGAAACCACCACCGCCGCCAAGGGAGAAAGTGCCTGAGGAAACGATTGACCACTTCATTCGTATGGCTCAACCACCAGCTCCCAAGCCTGTTGACACAGACTATGAGCGCCACATCAGGAAGTTAAATCGAGAACGTCTACGTAAGGAGGCGAGCTCGGGATCGAGCAAACAAGAAGCAGCTGTCAAAAATGCGGGAAAACCATTCCCCAGTTGGGAGAACAGGCGGCGCAATCGATCCCCTCGCTTGTTGTGCCAACAACACGTGACAGTACGCGCGCCCAATATTATTGTGGGCAAACAGTGCATGTTCCCGAGATGGGCAATGTGGTAATATTGGAGGAGCATATAATGTAGGCTGAAGTTCTCAACATCACTGTTGGACAACTCCTCGAGATCGAGCCCATGCCTTTGCTTAGAGAGGATGGAATAAAACGAAAATATGTCCAGGGCCAACCTTTGGTCGAGCCAGACAAGGTCAAGAACCTCCCAACGAGAATGTATGAATTGCATCAATGGTACATGAACATTACCAAGATTTCAGGTCGATTGTCCCTCATGGTGAATGTCAAGGAGGAGCATTACTTCCATGAGAAAGCTCTGTCCGTTGAGTATTCTGAACTGTTTCAGTTATACAATCAAGATGCACTCGACAAGTCTATCGTCAGTTGCTATTGTCTGTAAGTGATTTCTTTCTGTAATTTAAGTCTCAAGCTAGCTGTAGTGATCCTTTTGATCAATCATTACCTGTAATTATCCTCACTATATTCTTTTCTGTGGTATTATGCAGGATGAAGATGTATGAAATGAGAAAAGGTGGACGCTTTGGCATTGGGTTCATTGACCCAAACACCGTTAATGAATACACATGGCTAATAAATCCACATCATCAAAAGAACGTAGAGGACAACATGCTAGAGTTCTTGAAGCGCCTCAAATACAATGAAGATATACTACTTCCTTACAATTTCCGGTGAGTCACACTGTCTTGTACTACAAATTCTCTGTTTTTGCCTACTAGCTAGCTACATGTTTTTGCTTACATATGGCCGCTTAATTAAGACATGCAAACGTGTGTGCATGAAGATTTCACTGGGTCTTGTGTATCATTAAAGTTGACGCCGGAACAGTTGAAGTACTGGACTCACTACTCAAAGAAAAAACTGACTATAACATCTTGTTTGGGATAGTCAACAGGTAATTTCAATCATTATTAACTATATATCTCGGCCTATTTAGTTCGTCATTTCATGATATGAACTATTTAATAACCCCTTTATTCATTTTCTTTGTCGGCGGACAGGGCTTGGGCAAGGTTCATCAGCGTCACGGAAGGCGAATGGAAAAAAAGCTTAAATGATTTCGACCCAAGGTAAGTAATTAAGTAGTACTAGCTAGCTAGCTGCCATCTCTTTAATTATCATGCTTGATTAATTATTATCTAATCAAATTCCATTCTCGTAAAGGCCCTGAAGCAGGTGCAGAGGACTGATCTGTGTGCATTCTGCGTTTGTGAGAACATTCGCATGATGGCGTCCGAAAGGAGCAGATCTCAAAGACAGGAATGGGTACGCTTGTCAGAACACTATTCACAATTTTTACACCATTATCAATATCTAGTCACACAACTAATACACATGCATATTGATCTCCTTCTTAACAGTTCAAAGAGGTGCGGGAGAAGCTCCTAGAAACGGAGCGCGTAGAAGCACTTCAAGAGGAAATAGCGGGATTTTTGCTCGACCAGGTCATAAATTCGAAGGGAGAATACTATTACCCGCTACCGCCCCCATGAAAACCACTTCCAATTGTCATCGTGCTCCGAAGGCACCAATTAGGCTAATGCCACTGGCTCCGAAGGCAACATGCATATGTAGGAGAAATTGTATATAGCTATACATGTGTGTATGTGTGAATTAATTAATATGGTGGTTTGAGACATTGATGATATATATATGCATGATTGGTTCTATTAGAAATTCTATATATATATATATATATATATATATATAATATGTATAATATATACATATAATATATATAATATATATATATACATATAATATATATATATATATAAACATGTACAATGTGTAGTATCGTAAAATACCAGCAAACGAAAAAGAATTAAAATGGAAACACAAAATTAAATGAAAAAGAAATCATAAAACAAAAAACCCCCCAAACCTTACAGTACCGGTTGGTCTTACCAACCGGTACTAAAGGGCTCCAGGCCCCCGGAGCTGGCTCATGCCACGTGGTTGCCCTTTAGCACCGATTCATGCTGAACCGGTACTAAAGGGGGGGGGGGGGGGCTTTAGTGACCACACTTTAGTGCCGGTTATGGAACCGACACTAAAGGGCCTTACGAACCGGTGCTATTGCCCGGTTCTGCACTAGTGTACCGTGGCTCCCAGGCCTAGTGTTGCTCCTGTACGGTAGTAGGGGCGGATGTAATTTTTACATCCACGCCCACATGGTACTACCGCACGTCCAGCGCGGTAGTACCCCGGGAGCCCACGGTAGTACTGCTCCCCTGGAGTCGTAGTACCGTGGCCCTCATACCTAGTACCGCTGTGTCACAGTAGTAGGAGCGGATGTAATTTTTTACATCCTCGCCTCAACGGTAGTACCGCGCCTCGTGCGCAGTAGTACCGCGCGCGGCCTGGCTCAGCTAGGTTATGGTAGTACCGCGTCTTAGCGGTAGTACCGCGTCGGATTTTTGCACTTTTTCGTTTTCAGCGGAAGTAGGCATGGATGTATTTTTATTCATCCGCTCTCTTTGTAGGCTAGGACTTTCCTGCATTGCGGTAGTACCGCAAGGGGGAGCGGTAGTACCGCGCTAGCGGAAGTACTACTCTCAGTCACGCAAGTCCCAGCCTCTGCTGCTGCCGCGGAAGTACCGTGGTCCACCATGGTAGTACCGCGTGGCCTTGCGGTAGTATCGCGCTCCTGGAGCGGTAGTACCGCATGTCGCAGGCTGAACATGTGGATAACGGTTGGATCTCTTCCATGACTATAAAAGGGGCGTCTCCTACCTCTAGTTGACTACCTCTTCCACCTCTAAGCTCCATTGTTGCTCCAAGCTCCATTTTCGCCCGATCTCTCTCCCTAGCCAACCAAACTTGTTGATTTGCTCGGTATTAGTTGAGAAGGCCTCGATCTACACTTCCACCAAGAGAGATTTGATTCCCCCCACTTATCCCCAGCGGATCTTGTTACTCTTGGGTGTTTGAGCACCCTAGACGGTTGAGGTCACCTCGAAGCCATACTCCATTATGGTGAAGCTTCGTGGTGTTGTTGGGAGCCTCCAATTGTTGTGGAGATTGCCCCAACCTTGTTTGTAAAGGTTCGGTCGCCGCCTTCAAGGGCACCAATAGTGGAATCACGGCATGTCGCATTGTGTGAGGGCGTGAGGAGAATACGGTGGCTCTAGTGGCTTCTTAGGGAGTATTGTGCCTCCACACCACTCCAACGGAGATGTACTTCCCCTCAAAAGGAAGGAACTTCAGTAACACATCCTCGTCTCCACCGGCTCCACTCTTGGTTATCTCACGCCTTTACTTTTGCAAGCTTACTTGTGTTGTTTCCCTAACTTGCTCGTGTGCTTGTTGTTGTCGCATCATATAGGTTGTTCACCTAGTTGCATATCTAGACAACCTACTTTGATGCAAAGTTTAATTTGGTAAAGAAAAGCTAAAAATTGTTAGTTGCCTATTCACCCCCCTCTAGTCAACTATATCGATCCTTTCAATTGGTATCAGAGCCTCTTCTCTTTATTAAGGACTTTGCCGTCCGAAGAGTATGGTTGACACCACAGATGATGCAGAGGAGCACTCCGGTGTGAATCCTATCTCGTCTACGACCGATGGGGGAACCTCGGTCTCTCGTGAGGAATTCAATGTGGCTCTAGACACATTGAAAGAGTCCATGACGACCAAGGTTGAAAGCATGTTTACTAAATTTCTTGAAGGACTTAAACTGTCCACCTCGCCGATGAAAGTGGGTGATCCCACTAACAAGGTGACGGATGCTACCTCCGACAAGGGGGAAGCTAACAGTGAAAAGAGTCCTTCTACTAGTGGTAGAAATGGCACTGGCATCTTTGCCCATGTGGAACCTCCAATTTATGGAGGACCGATTCCCTCTACTCATTTAAATCATGCCGGTCCTCCTCCTAAGATTGTGAAAAATGAGGATTTTGATTCTTGGGTGTATCGCTTCAAGCGTCATTTAAATCATGTGAATACTAATCTTTGGAGAATCATTGAAGAAGGTTTCTATCCACATGACCGAAGCAACTTCACCCCGAGAGAAGTGGTGGATAATCAATTCAATGAGAGTGCTCACTTCATCATCTAAGATGGAATCCTTCCCGAAGATCTCCCTCATCTTCGACCTCATGCCATGGCCAAAGACGCATGGCAATGCGTTGTGTCTCTCTATCGAGGAAGTGCTAGCATTCAATGCTCCAACTATGAAGTGGTACAAGATGAAGCCGATGAGTTTGCAATGAAAGAAGATGAAGAACCTCGTGAGCTCTTTCGAAGAGTGACCAAACTCACGGTCTCACTCCGAGATCACGGGAGCAAGGACATGGATGAAAATTGGATCAAGCGCAAGTTCCTCAAGGCCATGATGCCCTACAACAAGGCCATGTCCTCCGTCATCCGTCAAAGACCGGACTTCCACTCCATGACCTCAAGTGAAGTGTTGGATGAGTTCGTTGCAATGAGCATCTTGGACAAGACAGCCGACAATGCGGTGCTCCATTCTCAAAGGGCAAAGAAGCCCAACCTCGCTTTGAAGGCCAAGGTTAGTGTGCAAGAAGAGGAAGAAGAGCAAGATGAGGAGAGCAACCCCGAAGACACCAAATATGATTATCATGAGCACATGGCTCTTGCTTCAAGACAATTTTGGAGCAAGAAGAATACAAGACCCAACTTCAACAAGAACAACTCAAGTTGCTTCAAGGGAAAGCAACGAGTTAGAACTTGCTTCAACTGTGGCAATGTGAGCCATTTCGTTGTGGATTGTCCTTACGAGAAGCGGGAAGACAATGGTGGCAAGTTCATCCGAAAAGACAAAGCCAAGTCCTTCCCCAACAAGAACAACTTCACCAAGAAGACTCCTACTCGTGGGTTGGTGGTTCAAGAAGAATACCATGAGGATGACGATGATGATGAAAATGGAGAAGCAATGGCCATGGCGTCCGTTGCCATTGCTACCACTCCCCGGGTGTCTCTCTTTGATTCACCCAACGAGAACATCACCGCCAAGTGCCTCATGGCTAAAGCTTCCAACAAGGTAACCCCCAACATCAAAACCACCATCATTACTAATCCCTCCTTGGAGGATTGCATTGATGAACATGATGGGTCTAATGAGGAAGTGAATGAATTTGAGTCTTTTATGAGTAAGCTCAAGGGCAAATCCAAGAAGCACTTTGTTGCTCTCTTGGAACAACTTGGTAAGGCCAATGACATGATCGAGGCTCACGAAGAAACCATCTCTAAGATGGAAGGTCATAATCGTGACTATGCCGATGAGATATCGTATCTCTCTAATGCTCTTGAGGAAGAGCGTGGACATCATTTGACTCTTGAGGAGTCATACAACGATGACCATGCTAAGTTAAAGAAAGATCTTGATCATGCCCTTGTCGTGTCTCGTGTGCTAACTTCCGAGAAGGCTAAACTTGGGGTTGATCATGCTAGACTCAAGGAGGAGTTTGAGGTACTTGACAAGGCCCACAAGGTCTTGAAGGGTGCTCACGCTAACCTCAAGGAGTCTCATGCTCAACTCCAAGTTAAGCTAACCAAGGAAAAGGACACCTTCCCCCATATGGTATTAATTGATAATGCATATTGAAGGAAATATGCCCTAGAGGCAATAATAAAGTTATTATTTATTTCCTTATTTCATGATAAATGTTTATTATTCATGCTAGAACTGTATTAACCGGAAACATAATACATGTGTGAATACATAGACAAACATAGTTTCACTAGTATGCCTCTACTTGACTAGCTCGTTTATCAGAGATGGTTATGTTTCCTAGCCATGGACAAAAGAGTTGTCATTTGATTAACGAGATCACATCATTAGGAGAATGATGTGATTGACTTGACCCATTCCGTTAGCTTATCACTTGATCGTTTAGTATGTTGCTATTGCTTTCTTCATGACTTATACATGTTCCTGTAACTATGAGATTATGCAACTCCCGCTTACCGGAGGAACACTTTGGGTACTACCAAATGTCACAATGTAACTGGGTGATTATAAAGGAGTACTACAGGTGTCTCCGAAGGTACATGTTGAGTTGGCGTATTTCGAGATTAGGTTTTGTCACTCCGATTGTCGGAGAGGTATCTCTGGGCCCTCTCGGTAATGCACATCATTATAAGCCTTGCAAGCAATGTCACCAATGAGTTAGTTACGGGATGATGCATTACAGAACGAGTAAAGAGACTTGCCGGTGACGAGATTGAACTAGGTATTGGATACCGACGATCAAATCTCGGGCAAGTAACATACCGATGACAAAGGGAACAACGTATGTTGTTATGCGGTTTGACCGATAAAGATCTTTGTAGAATGTGTAGGAGCCAATATGGGCATCCAGGTCCCGCTATTGGTTATTGACTGAGAATAGTTCTAGGTCATGTCTACATAGTTCTCGAACACGTAGGGTCCGCACGCTTAAGGTTTCGATGACAGTTATATTATGAGTTTATGAGTTTTGATGTACCGAAGGAGTTCGGAGTCCCGGATGAGATCGGGGACATGACGAGGAGTCTCGAAATGGTCGAGACGTAAAGATCAATATATTGGACGACTATATTCGGAGTTCGGAAAGGTTCCGAGTGATTCGGGTATTTTTCGGAGTACCGGAGAGTTACGGGAATTCGCCGGGGAGAAGTATTGGGCCTTATTGGGCCTTGAGGGAAAGAGAGAGGGGCTGCCTAGGGCAGGCTGCGCGCCCCCCATGGCCTAGTCCGAATTGGACTAGGGGGAGGGGCCGCACCCCCTCCTTCCTTCCCGTCTCTCTTCCTCTTCCTTGTCTCCTACTCCTAATACATGGAAGGACTCCTAGTTGGACTAGGAAGGGGGGAATCCTACTCCCGGTGGGAGTAGGACTCCCCTAGGGCACGCCATAGTAGAGGGCCGGCCCTCCCCTCCTCCACTCCTTTATATACGGGGGTAGGGGGCACCCCATGAACACACAAGTTGATCTATGGATTGTTCCTTAGCCGTGTGCGGTGCCCCCCTCCACCATATTCCACCTTGGTCATATCGTCGCGGAGTTTAGGCGAAGCCCTGCGCCGGTAAAACATCATCATTGTCACCACGCCGTCGTGCTGACGGAACTCATCTCCGGAGCTCGGCTGGATCGGAGGCCGGAGATCATCATCGAGCTGAACGTGTGCTGAACTCGGAGGCCCTGTACGTTCGGTGCTTGGATCGGTCGGATCGTGAAGACGTACGACTACATCAACCGCGTTGTCATAACGCTTCCGCTTATACGAGGGTACGTGGACAACACTCTCCCCTCTCGTTGCTATGCATCACCATGATCTTGCGTGTGCGTAGGAAATTTTTTGAAATTACTACGTTCCCCAACGGTGGCATCCGAGCCTAGGTTTTTATGGTTTGATGTTATATGCATGAGTAGAACACAAGTGAGTTGTGGACGATATAAGTCATACTGCCTACCAGCATGTCATACTTTGGTTCGGCGGTATTGTTGGATGAAGCGGCCCGGACCGACATTACGCGTACGCTTACGCGAGACTGGTTCTACCGCCGTGCTTTGCACATAGGTGGCTGGCGGGTGTCAGTTTCTCCAACTTTAGTTGAACTAAGTATGGCTACGCCCGGTCCTTGCGAAGGTTAAAACGGAGTCTATTTGACAAACTATCGTTGTGGTTTTGATGCGTAGGTAAGAACGGTTCTTGCTCAGCCCGTAGCAGCCACGTAAAACTTGCAACAACAAAGTAGAGGACGTCTAACTTGTTTTTGCAGGTCATGTTGTGATGTGATATGGTCAAGACGTGATGAGATATAAGTTGTTGTATGAGATGATCATGTTTTGTTGAAGTTATCGGCAACTGGCAGAAGCCCTATGGTTGTCTCTTTGTTGCATAAGATGCAACTGCCAAATAATTGCTTTACTTTATCGCTATGCGATAGCAATAGTTGGCGAGACGACCATGTTATGACACATTGATATATATAGATCAAGATGATGAAGATCATGGTGTCGTGCCGGTGACGATAAAGATCATGACAGTACTT
Organism: Triticum timopheevii; assembly: GCA_963921465.1. Lineage (NCBI taxonomy): Eukaryota > Viridiplantae > Streptophyta > Magnoliopsida > Poales > Poaceae > Triticum > Triticum timopheevii. The sequence goes on from OY997274.1 coordinate 74,006,036, forward strand.
TGGAGATGGAGATCAAAGGCGCAAGATGATCATGGCCATATCATGTCACATATTTTGATTGCATATGATGTTTATCTGTTATACATCTTATTCTTGCTTTGATTGACGATAGCATTTTAAGATGATCTCTCACTAATTATCAAGAAGTGTTCTCCCTGAGTATGCACCGTTGCCAAAGTTCGTCGTGCCCAGACACCACGTGATGATCGGGTGTGATAATCTCTACGTCCATCTACAACGGGTGCAAGCCAGTTTTGCACATGCGGAATACTCAGGTTAAACTTGACGAGCCTAGCATATGCAGATATTGCCTCGGAGCACGGAGACCGAAAGGTCGAGCGTGAATCATATAGTAGATATGATCAACATAGTGATGTTCACCATTGAAAACTACTCCATCTCACGTGATGATCGGTTATGGTTTAGTTGATTTGGATCACGTGATCACTTAGATGAATAGAGAGATGTCTGTCTAAGTGGGAGTTCTTAAGTAATATGATTAATTGAACTTAAATTTATCATGAACTTAGTCCTGGTAGTATTTTGCAAATTATGTTGTAGATCAATAGCTTGCGTTGTTGCTTTCATATGTTTATTTTGATATGTTCCTAGAGAAAATTGTGTTGAAAGATGTTAGTAGCAATGGTGCGGATTGGATCCGTGATCTGAGGTTTATCCTCATTGCTGCACAGAAGAATTATGTCCTTAATGCACCGCTAGGTGACAAACCTATTGCAGGAGCAGATGCAGACGTTATGAACGTTTGGCTAGCTCAAAAGGATGACTACTTGATAGTTGTGCACCATGCTTAAACGGCTTAGAATCGGGACTTCAAAGACGTTTTGAACGTCATGGACCATATGTGATGTTCCAGGAGTTAAAGTTAATATTTCCAGCAAATACCCGAGTTGAGAGATACGAAGTCTCCAACAAGTTCTATAGCTAAAAGATGGAGGAGAATCGCTCAACTAGTGAGCATGTGCTCAGATTGTCTGGGTACTTCAATCGCTTGAATCAAGTGGGAGTTATTCTTCCAGATAAGATAGTGATTGACAGAATTCTCTAGTCACCACCACAAAGTTACTAGAACTTCTTGATGAACTATAGTATGCAAGGGATGACGAAAACGATTCCCGAGCTCTTAGTGATGTTGAAATCGACGAAGGTAGAAATCAAGAAAGAGCATCAAGTGTTGATGATTGACAAGACCACTAGTTTCAAGAAAAAGGGCAAAGGGAAAAGAAGGGGAACTTCAAGAAGAAAGGCAAGCAACTTGCTACTCAAGTGAAGAAACCCAAGTCTGGTCCTAAGCCTCAGACTAAGTGCTTCTACTTCAAAGAGACTGGTCACTGGAAGCGGAATTGCCCCAATTGATTGGCGGATAAGAAGGATGGCAAAGTGAACATAAGTATATTTGATATACATATTATTGATGTGTACTTTACTAGTGTTTATAGCAACCCCTCAGTATTTGATACTAGTTCAGTTGCTAAGATTAGTAACTCGAAACAGGAGTTGCAGAATAAACAGAGACTAGTTAAGGGTGAAGTGACAATGTTTGTTGGAAGTGGTTCCAAGATTGATATGATCATCATCGCACACTCCCTATACTTTCGGGATTTGTGTTGAACCTAAATAAGTGTTATTTGGTGTTTGCGTTGAGCATAAATATGATTTGATCATGTTTATTGCAATACGGTTATTCATTTAAAGTCAGAGAATAATTGTTGTTCTGTTTACATGAATAAAACCTTCAATGGTCATACACCCAATGAAAATAGTTTATTGGATCTCGATCGTAGTAATACACATATTCATAATATTGATGCCAAAAGATGCAAAGTTAATAATGATAGTGCAACTTATTTGTGGCACTGCCGTTTGGGTCATATCGGTGTAAAGCACATGAAGAAACTCCATAAAGATGGATTTTCGGAATCACTTGGTTATGAATCATTTGATGCTTGCGAACCGTGCCTTTTGGGCAAGATGACTAAAACTCCGTTCTTCGGAACAATGGAACGAGCAACAAACTTGTTGGAAATAATACATACTGATGTATGCAGACCAATGAGTATTAAGGCTCATGGCGGGTATCGTTATTTTCTGACCTTCACAGATGATTTGAGCAGATATGGGTATATCTACTTGATGAATCATAAGTCTGAAATAGTTGAAAGGTTCAAAGAATTTCAGAGTGAAGTGGAAAATCATCGTAAGAAGAAAATAAAGTTTCTGCGATCTGATCGTGGAGATGAATACTTGAGTTACGAGTTTGGTCTTCAGTTAAAACAATGTGAAATAGTTTCACTACTCACGCCACCTAGAACACCACAGTGTAATGGTGTGTCCGAACGTCATAACCGCACTTTATTAGATATGGTGCGATCTATGATGTCTCTTACCGATTTACCATCATCGTTTTGGGGTTATGCATTAGAGACAGCTGCATTCACTTTAAATAGGGCACCACCAAAATCCGTTGAGACGACGCCTTATGAACTGTGGTTTGGCGAGAAACCAGAAGTTGTCGTTTCTTAAAGTTTGGGGCTGCGATGCTTATGTGAAAAAGTTTCAACCTGATAAGCTCGAACCCAAATCGGAGAAGTGCGTCTTCATAGAATACCCAAAGGTAACTATTGGGTACACCTTCTATCACAGATCCGAAGGCAAGTTAGTCATTGCTAAGATGGATCCTTTCTAGAGAAGAAGTTTCTCTCGAAAGAAGTGAGTGGGAGGAAAGTAGAGCTTGATAAGGTAATTGTACCTTCTCCCGAATTGGAAAGTAGTTCATCACAGAAATCAGTTCCAGTGATTGCTACACCAATTAGTGAGGAAGCTAATGATGATGATCATGAAACTTTAGATCAAGTTAATACCGAACCTCGTAGGTAAAACAGAGTGAGATCCGCACCAGAGCGGTACGGTAATCCTGTTCTGGAGATCATGTTACTTGACCATGACAAACCTACGAACTATGAGGAAGCGATGATGAGCCCAGATTCCGCGAAATGGCTTGAGGCCATGAAATCTGAGATATGATCCATGTATGAGAACAAAGTATGGACTTTGATTGACTTGCTCAATGATCAACAAGCCATGTTAAATGAATGGATCTTCAAGAGGAAGACGGACATTGATAGTAGTGTTACTATCTACCAAGCTCGACTTGTTGCGAAAGGTTTTCAACAAGTTCAAGATGTTGAATACGATGAGATTTTCTCACTCGTATCAATGCTTAAGTCTATCTGAATCATGTTAGCAATTGCCGCATTTTTATGAAATCTGGCAAATGGATGTCAAAACTGCATTCCTTAATGGATTTATTAAAGAAGAGTTGTATATGATGCAACCAGAAGGTTTTGTCAATCCTAAAGGTGCTAACAAAATGTGCAAGCTCCAGCGATCCATCTATGGACTGGTGCAAGCATCTCGGAGTTGGAATATACGCTTTGATAAGTTGATCAAAGCATATAGTTTTATATGGACTTACGATGAAGCCTGTATTTACAATAAAGTGAGTGGGAGCACTACAGCCTTTCTGATTAGTATATGTGAGTGACATATTGTTGATCAGAAATGATGTATAATTTTTCTGCAAAGCATAAAGGAGTGTTTTAAAGGAGTTCTTTAAAGAGAAAAGACCTCAGTAAAAGCTACTTACATATTGAGCATCAAGATCTATTGAGATAGATCAAGACGCTTGATAAGATTTTCAATGAGTACATACCTTGGCAAGATTTTGAAATAGTTCAAAATGGAACAGTCAAAGAAAGAGTTCTTGCCTGTGTTGCAAAAGTATGAAATTGAGTAAGACTCAAATCCCGACCACAGCAGAAAATAGAAAGAGAATGAAAAGTCATTCCCTATGCCTCAGTCATAGGTTCTATAAAGTATGCTATGCTATGTACCAGACCTATTGTATACCTTGCTCTGAATTTGGCAAGGGAGTACAATAGTGATCTAGGAGTAGATCACTAGACATTGGTCAAGAATATCCTTTGTAAGGACTAAGGAGATGTTTCTCGATTATGGAGGTGATAAAAGAGTTTGTTGTAAAAGTTACATCAGTGCAAACTTTTACACTGATCCAGATGACTCCAAGTCTCAACCTGGATACATATTGAAAGTGGGAGCAATTAGCTAGAGTAGCTCCGTGCTGAGCATTGTGGACATAAAATATTTGCAAAATACATACGGATCTGAATGTGACAGACCCGTTGACTAAGCTTCTCTCACGAGCAAAACATGATCACACCTTAGTACTCTTTGGGTGTTAATCACATAGCAATGTGAACTAGATTATTGACTCTAGTAAACCATTTGGGTGTTGGTCACATGATGATGTGAACTATGGGTGTTAATCATATACAGATATGAATATTGGTGTTAAATCACATGACGATGTGAACTAGATTATTGACTCTAGTGCAAGTGGGAGACTGAAGGAAATATGCCCTAGAGGCAATAATAAAGTTATTATTTATTTCCTTATTTCATGATAAATGTTTATTATTCATGCTAGAATTGTATTAACCGGAAACATAATACATGTGTGAATACATAGACAAACATAGTGTCACTAGTATGCCTCTACTTGACTAGCTCGTTTATCAGAGATGGTTATGTTTCCTAGCCATGGACAAAAGAGTTGTCATTTGATTAACAAGATCACATCATTAGGAGAATGATGTGATTGACTTGACCAATTCCGTTAGCTTAGCACTTGATCGTTTAGTATGTTGCTATTGCTTTCTTCATGACTTATACATGTTCCTGTAACTATGAGATTATGCAACTCCCGTTTATCGGAGGAACACTTTGGGTACTACCAAACATCACAACGTAACTGGGTGATTATAAAGGAGTACTACAGGTGTCTCCGAAGGTACATGTTGAGTTGGCGTATTTCGAGATTAGGTTTTGTCACTCCGATTGTCGGAGAGGTATCTCTGGGCCCTCTCGGTAATGCACATCATTATAAGCCTTGCAAGCAATGTGACCAATGAGTTGGTTACGAGATGATGCATTACAGAACGAGTAAAGAGACTTGCCGGTGACGAGATTGAACTAGGTATTGGATACCGACGATCAAATCTCGGGCAAGTAACATACCGATGACAAAGGGAACAACGTATGTTGTTATGCGGTTTGACCGATAAAGATCTTTGTAGAATATGTAGGAGCCAATATGGGCATACAGGTCCCGCTATTGGTTATTGACTGAGAATAGTTCTAGGTCATGTCTACATAGTTCTCGAACACGTAGGGTCCGCACGCTTAAGGTTTCGATGACAGTTATATTATGAGTTTATGAGTTTTGATGTACCGAAGGAGTTCGGAGTCCCGGATGAGATCGGGGACATGACGAGGAGTCTCGAAATGGTCGAGACGTAAAGATCGATATATTGGACGACTATATTCAGAGTTCGGAAAGGTTCCGAGTGATTCGGGTATTTTTCGGAGTACCGGAGAGTTACGGGAATTCGCCGGAGAGAAGTATTGGGCCTTATTGGGCCTTGCGGTAAAGAGAGAGGGGCTGCCTAGGGCAGGCCGCGCGCCCCCCCATGGCCTAGTCCGAATTGGACTAGGGGGAGGGGCCGCACCCCCTCCTTCCTTCCCTTCTCTCTTCCCCTTCCTTGTCTCCTACTCCTAATACATGGAAGGACTCCTAGTTGGACTAGGAAGGGGGGAATCCTACTCCCGGTGGGAGTAGGACTCCCCTAGGGCGCGCCATAGTTGAGGGCCGGCCCTCCCCTCCTCCACTCCTTTATATACGGGGGTAGGGGGCACCCCATGAACACACAAGTTGATCTACGGATTGTTCCTTAGCCGTGTGCGGTGCCCCCCTCCACCATATTCCACCTTGGTCATATCGTCGCGGAGTTTAGGCGAAGCCCTGCGCCGGTAGAACATCATCATCGTCACCACGCCGTCGTGCTGACGGAACTCATCTCCGGAGCTCGGCTGGATCGGAGGCCGGAGATCGTCATCGAGCTGAACGTGTGCTGAACTCGGAGGCCCCGTACGTTCGGTGCTTGGATCGGTCGGATTGTGAAGACGTACGACTACATCAACCGCGTTGTCATAACGCTTCCGCTTACGGTCTACGAGGGTACGTGGACAACACTCTCCCCTCTTGTTGCTATGCATCACCATGATCTTCCGTGTGCGTAGGAATTTTTTTGAAATTACTACGTTCCCCAACACATATGCTACTAACCCGTGTTGTGAGCATGTGCATCTTGTGGAGGAGAATGCCAAGTTGAAGGATAAACTTGAGAAAGGCCTTGTGACTTGCATTCAAGGTGAGAAGAACCTCAACGACCTTTTGAGCAATCGAAAGGAAGTTGTGGCCAAGAAGGGAATTGGGTCTTGCACCCAAGTCCAAGAGTAAGAAGAAGAACGACAAGACCAAACGCCCTCCTCCCCTCAAGCAAACTTTTGTGAAAGAGGGAGAGGGTGCTCCTAAGGAGAAGAAGGAAAAAGTGAAGGGCGTTGATGTCAAAAAGGTAAAAACCATTTCCTCCAACAAAGCCGGCAACTTTAACCCGTCATATGTGTTGTGCCGTGCTAGTGATGGACATGTTTATGCTAAATCTGTTGGTTCTCCTTATGAGTACATTGAATGGTCTATTTGGGTTCCTAAGACCCTTGTTACTAACATCAAAGGACCCATTACTAAATGGGTACCTAAAACCAAGCATCGATCTCTTGTAGGTGTTTGCTTCCGGCGGGGGATCATGGTTGCTCGATAGTGGAGCAACAAATCATATGACCGGGAGCAAGGACTTGGTGGTGGACGTGCAAAAGATTCCATCTATGCCCACCAATGTCGAGTGGGGTGATGCCTCACATTCTAAGGTATTGGGTCTTAGCAAGGTTGTCATTTCTCATGATCTAACGATCGAGAAAGTCATGCTTGTTGAGTCCCTTTCATACAATTTACTTTCCATTCGTCAACTTGCACTCATGGGCTTTGCCACTTTCTTTGACATTGATACCATGGCCCTCTTGTGGAGCAAGACTCTTAAAGTAGCCTTTGTTGGGCATGTCGAGAACGGTCTCTATGTGATAAACTTTTCGGAGCGACCCACTAAGACCGCGACATGCCTAATGGCTAAAGTTGACGTGGGATGGCTTTGGCATCGCCGTTTAGCCCACGTCAATATGAGATCTTTGCAAAGTCTTCTCAAGGGGGACCATGTCCGTGGACTAACAAATGTTAGTTTTGCCAAAGACCGTGCTTGCAGTGCTTGTATTGAAGGAAAGCTTCATGAGAAGGCTCACCCTCCCATGACCATCATCTACTCGAAGAGACCCTTGGAGTGCTTCACATGGATCTCTTTGGGCCCCCATCATTTGATAGTCTTGGAGGTAGAAAGTATTGCTTGGTGATTGTGGATGATTATTCAAGATACACTAGGGTATACTTCTTCAAGAGGAAGAGTGAGACTCAACAAACCGTCATCGACTTTGCAAATGAAGCTCAACGTCAACATAATGCAAAGATCTTGACAATAAGAAGTGACAACGGCACCGAGTTCAAGAACTACACCTTGGATGAGTTTCTTAGTGACGAGGGGATCAAGCATCAATATGCTGCACCATATACCCCTCAACAAAATGGTGTTGCGGAGAGGAAGAACCGGACGTTGATGGATGCGGCAAGGACCATGATGGCGGAGTTCAAGTCTCCATAAAACTTTTGGGCCGAAGCCATCAACACCGCATGTCATGCATCCAATCGGCTCTATCTCTGCAAAGGCTTGAACAAGACTCCTTATGAGATACTCACCGGCAACAAGCCCAATCTCAAGTACTTCCGGGTGTTCGGGTGTAAGTGTTTCATTCTCAAGAAAGGTGTTCGTTTGTCTAAATTTGAGGCTAGAGCTTATGAGGGCATATTTGTTGGTTATGCTACAAATTCTCATGCTTACCGTGTTCTCAACAAGTCCACCGGACTCACTGAGGAGACATGTAACATGGAGTTTGACGAAAATAACGGCTCCCAAGTGGAGCAAAGTGGTACTTGTGATGTAGGTGATGAAATTCCTCCCCAAGCCATAAGAAGAATGGGTATTGGTCATATTCTACCCATTGAGGAACCCCTTGTGGCCGAAGGAGAAGGACAATGCTCCACTCAAGTGGAGCCTTGACCTCCTCAAGACCCACACGCTTCCGAAGAACAAAGTGAAGGCCCTCAACCTCGTGAACAAGACCAAGGGCAAGATCAAAGATCAAGGATGTCGCCTAGAGGGGGGGGGGGTGAATAGGCGCTTTAAAATAATTACGGTTGAGGCTTGAACAAATGCGGAATAAACCTAACGGTTAATTTGTCAAGCACAAAACCTAAAACAACTAGGCTCACCTATGTGCACTAAGCAAGATAAGCAACTATGTGAGAGCAAGATATATGACAAAGAACAATATGACTATCACAAAGTAAAGTGCATAAGTAAAGGGCTCGGGTAAGGGATAACCGAGGCACGCGGAGACGACGATGTATCCCGAAGTTCACACCCTTGCGGATGCTAATCTCCGTTTGGAGCGGTGTGGAGGCACAATGCTCCCCAAGAAGCCACTAGGGCCATCGTAATCTCCTCACGCCCTCGCACAATGCAAGATGTCGTGATTCCACTAAGGGACCCTTGAGGGCGGTCACCGAACCCGTACAAATGGCGACCCTTGGGGGCGGTCACCGAACCCGTACACTTTGGCAACCCTTGGGGGCGGTCACCGGACCCGTCAAATTGCTCGGGGCGATCTCCACAACCTAATTGGAGACCCCGACGCTTGCCCGGAGCTTTACACCACAATGATTGAGCTCCGAACACCACCAACCGTCTAGGGCGCCCAAGCACCCAAGAGGAACAAGCTCAAGGGCACCAAGCACCCAAGAGTAATAAGCTTCTCAACTTGTAACTTCCACGTATCACGTGGAGAACTCAAATCGATGCACCAAATGCATTGGCAAGGGCACACGGAGTGCCCAAGTCCTTCTCTCCCAAATCCCACCGAAGCAACTAATGCTAGGGAGGAAAATGAGAGGAAGAATGAAAGAAGAACACGAAGAACTCCAAGATCTAGATCCAAGCGGTTCCCCTCACTTAGAGGAGAAAGTGATTGGTGGAAACGTGGATCTAGATCTCCTCTCTCTTTTCCCTCAAAAACTAGCAAGACTCCATGGAGGGATTGAGAGTTAGCAAGCTCAAATAAGGTCAACAATGGGGGAAGAACACGAGCTCAAAGGATAAGGTTCAATGGGGAAGAAGACCCCCTTTTATAGGTGGGGAGAAAAACCAACCGTTATCCCCTCACTCAGCCTGTACGACGCGGTACTACCGCAGGGAGCTGCGGTACTACCGCGATTGGCTGCGGTACTACCGCTGCAGGTTGCGGTACTACCGCCTATGCAGCTCTGGCTAGATGAAGGCCAGTTGCACAGGGTAACGAGCGGTAGGACCGCCGGAGCGGTACTACCGCGCGCCCTACGGTACTACTGTAAGGCAGGCAACACTAGGCGCAGAGAAAGCACGGCCGTAAAAAATTACTTCCGTACCTACTTCCGCTGAGGGAGGACCTGCGCAAAACTCCGGCACGATACTACCGCACACGAAGAGCGGTACTACCGCGTAGGGCGCGGATGTAAAAGATTACATCCGCCCCTACTTCCGCTCATGCTGCTAAGCCTGGCCAGAGCCCACGGCACTACCGCGCTCGCGGCGCGGTACTACCGCGTAGGGCGCGGATGTAAAAAATTACATCCGCCCCTACTACCACTCGAGCAGCTGCGCCTGGCCTGAGGCAACGGTACTACTGCTCCCACAGAGCGGTACTACCGCAAGGGCCTGCAGTACTACCGCTCCGGAGAGCAGTACTACCGCATGCCCCAGATCAGCAACACTAGGAGTCCTTCATTTTGCAGAGAAGACAACAGAGGAAAACAATAAAACCAGAACTGCCAAAACTTCTGCAAATGAGCTCCGAATTGAGCAAACTCAAGCTTGTTGGATACAAGACAACGAGTAGCATCAAAACATAGTAAGAAGAGGCAGGGGAGGTATGCCTAACAAGAGAGGAGAGGAACCTCCAACATAGAAGAACCGGCAGAACCTCCAACATCGAAAACATCATAGAAGATGCATGCAAACTCTGTTTTCGATGAACTCGAGCTTGTCATAAAAATGACCATAAGCTCCAAAACTCACAAGGAGAAGAACCAAACAAGAACCAAAAAATATGATGCAAGAATACAATGGTTTGAGCTCTCTACGAACGATACGATCAAGAAACTCATCGAGAGCCCCCCTTGATAGTACGGCAATCGATCCTATAACCCGGTCTCCCACAACTACCATGAGACCAGTAAAAAAGAAAACCTATCAAGGGTAAACCTTTGCCTTGCACAAAGTCCACTTGAGCTAGATGATGACGATCTACTCCTCCTCAATATGGACCACCTTTCTTGATTGCGTTGGCTCGCTGAAGACTAGTTGATTGCTCCCCCATACTCAACTATGGGTGAGCCCCTCTTCCGCTCATCTTCACAAGTCCATTGTCACCACAATGGACGACAAGCTTCAAGCACTTGTTCTCTTCGTGATGCATCACTTGAACTTGCACACCGCAACCTAACCCCACAAAGAGCTCTGACGAAGACCATGGGTTAGCACACAAAGCGTAATGGACATTGCTTACCATACCATGGGATCACTTGTTCCCTCTCGGTACATCTTCTACGCTTTGTGAGTTGATCAACTTGATTCACTCTTGACTTAGTCTTGATCAACCTTGAATCTCTGCAACTCTCTTCATTTGGATGATGTCTTGAAGGCAAATATGAATGATCACACAACCTTCTTCTTCAAGACATGCTTGCAATAAGCTCAACATTCACATGACCAATCTTTGGATAATTCCTTAATAGCACCTTGGTCAACTCATAAACTCCTTGAAACCAACACATGGACTTCAAGAAAAGCCTATGGACAAATCCTTCAAATATAACTCAATACAACCATTAGACCATAGATATTGTCATCAATTACCAAAACCAAACATGGGGGCACCGCATGTTCTTTCACAAGATCAATCTCAAGATGGCGGTGAACCTCCAAATGATGCCCAAGGTCAAGTTCTCCCCTTCGAGCAAGTTCAAGATCATGAGCAAGCTCAAGATCAAGAACAAGCTCAAGACGGCGCTCAAGATAATCAAGTTAACCCTCCTCCTTCCACATCCGAGGAGGAATTAGAGCGTCGTGCCGTGAAGATTTCTTCCAAACTCACCACCAAAGGCCATCTCATGGAGAATGTGGTTGGAAGCCTAAGAAAGGGGGTAAGCACTCGTAGACAATTAGCAAACTATTGTGAACATCACGCGTTTGTCTCTTGTGTTGAACCCCAAAAGGTCTATGAGCCGCTCGAAGACTCGGATTGGCTCAATGCAATGCATGAAGAACTCAACAACTTCGAGTACAACAAGGTGTGGAGATTGGTGCCAAGGCCATCGGGGAACCACAACGTCATTGGAACCAAGTGGATTTTCAAGAACAAGCAAGATGCTCATGGGAACATCATTCGCTACAAGGCAAGATTGGTAGCACAAGGCTACTCCCAAGTTGAGGGTATCGACTATGGTGAAACCTTTTCTCCCGTTGTTCGCCTTGAATCCATTCGTTTGTTGATTGCTTATGCTTCCCATCACAACTTTAAGTTGCAACAAATGGATGTGAAAAGTGCTTTTCTTAATGGTCCTATTAATGAGTTGGTCTATGTCAAGCAACCCCCCGGGTTCGAGGATCCCTACTTCCCGGATCATGTGTATCAACTCGATAAGGCACTCTATGGCCTTAAACAAGCCCCACATGTGTGGTATGATCACCTTACCGAGTCGCTACAAGATCGTGGATTTGAGGTGGGGCAAATCGATCCCACTCTTTTTACTAAGAAGGTCAAAGGGGAGTTGTTTGTATGCCAACTATATGTTGATGATATTATCTTTGGTTCCCCTAACAAAGCTTTCAATGAGGAATTTGCCGCTCTCATGACCTCCAAGTTCAAGATGTCTTCGATGGGAGAGTTGAAGTTCTTCCTTGGTTTTGATATCAAACAAAGAAGAGAAGGAACCTTCATCAACCAAGCCAAATATACTCAAGACATGCTAAAAAGATTCAAGCTAAGTGATGTCAAGCCGGCTTCTACTCCAATGCCTACCCAGTGCCAACTTGACATTGATCCCAATGGTAAAGCGGTGGATCAAAAGGTATATCGCTCCATGATTGGCTCCTTGCTTTACCTTTGTGCATCTAGACCGGATATCATGTTGAGTGTGGGAATGTGTGCACGGTTTCAAGCCGCACCGAAGGAAAGTCACTATGTGGCGGTCAAGCGAATCTTTCGATATTTGGCTCATACCCCAAACTTTGGCTTATGGTACCCAAGAGGGGAAAACTTCAAGCTTGAAGGATATACGGATTCCGATTGGGCGGGAGACAAAGTGGATAGGAAGTCCACCTCCGGAGGGTGCCAATTTCTTGGAAGCTCTTTGGTGAGTTGGTCTTCCAAGAAGCAAAGTTGTGTGTCTCTCTCGTCCACCGAAGCGGAATATGTGGCGGCCGGTAGTAGTTGTGCTCAACTCTTATGGATGAGGCAAACTTTAAAGGAGTACGGTGTTATTTGTGACAAAGTGCCTCTTTGGTGTGATAATGAAAGTGCCATCAAGATTTCTCTCAACCCGGTGCAACACTTCAAGATGAAGCATATTGAGATTCGGTATCACTTCATCTGGGATCACATTAGGCGAGGGGAGATCGAGCTCAAGTATGTCAACACTCATGATAACCTTGCAGATATTTTCACGAAGCCCTTGGATGAAGCAAGATTTCGCGAGTTAAGGCATGAGATAAATATCATTAATTCGAGCAATGTGACTTGAACCCTTGCACCCCCCACCACACTCAACTTGTTGTCTAGTTTAGGTGTAGGCATGGACATAGGGGGAGTGTTGTTTTCTCAATGAACTCTCCCTCCCCTCATTATGCATAAATAGATCAACTCTTTCACATTAGCCATTTTCGATGGTACTTGTGCTTCAAAGATGAGTTTTGGTCATGGGCCCAAGGATAATTCTTCGCGGTGCCATACCAACTAACTCAAACATAGGTGGCTCTGGCCACTGCCCTCTCCTTTTGAGAGGTTGTGTCGCATGGTGGTTTCTTGTTGTCTTTCTGCCTTTGGGTTGTGCGTGTTCTTGTGGTGTCCTTTGTGCTAAAAGTTTCCTTGCAAAGATCTTCTTCTTTAGTTGAAACCTTCTTTTTCTTGAGCTCACGGCACTATCGCAGCCAGCTATGGTACTACCGCGTGTGGGGAGCACGGTACTACCTGTAGGGGAACGTAGTAATTTCAAAAAAATTCCTACGCACACGCAAGATCATGGTGATGGCATAGCAACGAGAGGGGAGAGTATTGTCCACGTACCCTCATAGACCGTAAGCGGAAGCGTTAGAAACAACACGGTTGATGTAGTCGTACGTCTTCACGGCCCGACCGATCAAGCACCGAAAATACGGCACCTCCGAGTTCTAGCACACGTTCAGCTCGATGACGTCCCTCGAACTCCGATCCAGCCAAGTGTCGAGGAGAGTTCCGTCAGCACGACGGTGTGGTGACGATCTTGATGTACTACCGACGCAGGGCTTCGCCTAAGCACCGCTATGATATTATCGAGGTGGATTATGGTGGAAGGGGGCACCGCACACGGCTAAGAGATCCAAGGGATCAATTGTTGTTGTGCCTAGAGGTGCCCCCCTACCCCCGTATATAAAGGAGCAAGGGGGGAGGGGGCGGCCGTCCTAGGAGGGGGCGCGCCAAGGGGAGTCCTACTCCCACCGGGAGTAGGACTCCCTCCTTCCTTGTTGGAGTAGGAGAAGGGGGAAAGAGGGGGAGAGGAGGAAGGAAAAGGGGGCCGCACCCCTTGTCCAATTCGGACTACAGGGGGGCTGCGCACCTCCTTCCTTTCGGGCTTTCTCCCCTATTCCCGTATGGCCCAATAAGGCCCATATACTCCCTAGCGAATTCCCGTAACTCTCCGGTACTCTGAAAAATACCTGAATCACTCGGAACCTTTCCGAACTCCGAATATAGTCGTCCAATATATCGATCTTTACATCTCGACCATTTCGAGACTCCTCGTCATGTCCCCGATCTCATCCGGGACTCCGAACTCCTTCGGTACATCAAAACTCATAAACTCATAATATAAATGTCATCGAAACTTTAAGCATGCGGACCCTACGGGTTCGAGATCTATGTAGACATGACCTAGAACTATTCTCGGTCAATAACCAATAGCGGAACCTGGATGCTCATATTGGCTCCTACATATTCTACGAAGATCTTTATCGGTCAAACCGCATAACAACATACGTTGTTCCCTTTGTCATCGGTATATTACTTGCCCGAGATTCGATCGTCGGTATCCAATACCTAGTTCAATCTCGTTACCTGCAAGTCTCTTTACTCATTACGCAATGCATCATTCCGTAACTAACTCATTAGCTACATTGCTTGCAAGGCTTATAGTGATGTGCATTACTGAGAGGGCCCAGAGATACCTCTCCGACAATCGGAGTGACAAAACCTAATCTCGAAATACGCCAACCCAACATGTACCTTTGGAGACACCTATAGTACTCCTTTATAATCACCCAGTTACGTTGTGACGTTTGGTAGCACCCAAAGTGTTCCTCCGGTAAACGGGAGTTGCATAATCTCATAGTTTTAGGAACATGTATAAGTCATGAAGAAAGCAATAGCAACATACTAAATGATCTAGTGCTAAGCTAACGGAATGGGTCAAGTCAATCACATCATTCTCCTAATGATGTGATCCCGTTAATCAAATGACAACTCATGTCTATGGCTAGGAAACTTAACCCTCTTTGATTCACGAGCTAGTCAAGTAGAGGCATACTAGTGACACTATGTTTGTCTATGTATTCACACATGTATTATGTTTCCGGTTAATACAATTCTAGCATGAATAATAAACATTTATCATGAAATAAGGAAATAAATAATAACTTTATTATTGCCTCTAGGGCATATTTCCTTCAGTCTCCCACTTGCAGTAGAGACAATAATCTAGTTCACATCGCCATGTGATTTAACATCAATATTCATATCTGTATATGATTAACACCCATAGTTCACATTGTCATGTGACCAACACCCAAAGGGTCTACTAGAGTCAATAATCTAGTTCACATCGCTATGTGATTAACACCCAAAGAGTACTAAGGTGTGATCATGTTTTGCTCGTGAGAGAAGCTTAGTCAACGGGTCTGTCACATTAATTCAGAGCCGTATGTATTTTGCAAATATTCTATGTCTACAATGCTCTGCATGGAGCTACTCTAGCTGATTGCTCCCACTTTCAATATGTATCCAGATCGAGACTTAGAGTCATCTGGATCAGTGCCAAAACTTGTATTGACGTAAACCTTTATGAAGAACCTTTTTGCACCTCCATAATCGAGAAACGTATCCTTATTCCACTAAGGACAATTTTGACCAATGTCCAGTGATCTACTCCTAGATCACTATTGTACTCCCTTGCCAAACCAGGGCAGAGTATACAATACGTCTGGTCCATAGCATGGCATACTTTTATAGAACCTATGACTGAAGCATAGGGAATGACTTTCATTCTCTTTCTATTTTCTGCCGTGGTCGGGATTTGAGTCTTACTCAATTTCATACCTTTGTAACACAGGCAAGAACTTTTTCTTTGACTGTTCCATTTTGAACTACTTCAAAATCTTGTCAAGGTATGTACTCATTGAAAATCTTATCAAGCGTCTTGATCTATCTCAATAGATCTTGATGCTCAATATGTAAGTAGCTTTGCCGAGGTCTTTCTTTGAAAAAACTCCTTTCAAACACTCCTTTATGCTTTGCAGAATAATTCTACATTATTTCCGATCAACAATATGTCATTCACATATACTTAGTAGAAATGTTGTAGTGCTTCCACTCACTTTCTTGTAAATACAGGCTTCACCGCAAGTCTATATAAAACTATATGCTTTGATCAACTTATGAAAGCGTATATTCCAACTCCGAGATGCTTGCACCAGTCCATAGATGGATTGCTGGAGCTTGCATGTTTTGTTAGCACCTTTAGGATTGACAAAACCTTCCGGTTGCATCATATACAACTCTTCTTTAAGAAAACCATTAAGGAATGGAGTTTTGACATCCATTTGCCAGATTTCATAAAATGTGACAATTGCTAACATGATTCGGACAGACTTAAGCATCGCTACAGTTGAGAAAATCTTATTGTAGTCAACACCTTGAACTTGTCAAAAACCTTTCTGCAACAAGTCGAGCTTTGTAGATAGTGACACTACTATCAACGTCCGTCTTCCTCTTGAAGATCCATTTATTTTTCTATGGTTTGTCGATCATCGGGCAAGTCCACCAAAGTCCATACTTTGTTCTCATACATGGATCCCGTCTCAGATTTCATGGCCTCAAGCCATTTCGCGGAATCTCGGCTCATCATCACTTCCTCATAGTTCGTAGGTTTATCATGGTCTAGTAACATGACTTCCAGAATAGGATTACCGTACCACTCTGGTGCGGACCGTACTCTGAAAGACCTACGAGGTTCTATAGTAACTTGATTTGACGTTTCATGATCATCATCATTAGCTTCCTCACTAATTGGTGTAGGAATCACTGGAACTGATTTCTGTGATGAACTACTTTCCAATTCGGGAGAAGGTACAAATTACCTTATCAAGCTCTACTTTCCTCCCACTCACTTCTTTCGAGAGAAACTCCTTCTCTAGAAAGGATCCATTTTAGCAACGAATATCTTGCCTTCGGATCTGTGATAGAAGGTGTACCCAATAGTTTCCTTTGGGTATTCTATGAAGACACACTTCTCCAATTTGGGTTTGAGCTTATCAGGATGAAACTTTTTCACATAAGCATCGCAACCCCAAACTTTAAGAAACGACAACTTTGGTTTACTGCTAAACCATAGTTCATACGGTGTCGTCTCTTTAGATGGTGCCCTATTAAACGTGAATGCAGCTGTCTCTAATGCATAACCCCAAAACAATAGTGGTAAATCAGTAAGAGACATCATAGATCGCACCATATCCAATAAAGTACGATTACAACGTTCGGACACACCATAATGTTATGGTGTTCCAGGTGGCATGAACTGTGAAACTATTACACATTGTTTTAATTGAAGACCAAACTCGTAACTCAAATATTCGTCTTCGTGATCAGATCGCAGAAACTTTATTTTCTTGTTACGATGATTTTCCACTTCACTCTGAAATTTCAGACTTATGTTTCATCAAGTAGATATACCCATATCTGCTCAAATCATCTTGTGAAGGTCAGAAAATAACGATACTTGCCACAAGCATCAACACTCATTGGAATGCATACATCGGTATGTATCATTTCCAATAAGTCAGTATCTTGTTCCATTGTTCCGGAGAACGGAGTTTTAGTCATCTTGCCCAAAAAGCACGGTTCACAAGCATCAAATGATTCATAACCAAGTGATTCCGAAAATCCATCTTTATGGAGTTTCTTCATGCGCTTTACACCGATATGACCCAAACGGCAGTGCCACAAATAAGTTGCACTATCATTATCAACCTTGCATCTTTTGGCATCAATATTATGTATATATGTGTATCACTACGATCGAGATCCAACAAACTATTTTCATTGGGTGTATGACCATCAAAGGTTTTATTCATTTAAACAGAACAACAATTAGTCTCTGATTTTAAATTAATAACCGTACTGCAATAAACATGATCAAATCATATTCATGCTCAACGCAAATGCCAAATAACATTTATTTAGGTTCAACACTAATCCCGAAAGTATAGGGAGTGTGCGATGATGATCATATCAATCTTGGAACCACTTCCAACACACATTGTCACTTCACCCTCAACTAGTTTCTGTTTATTCTGTAACTCCTGTTTCGAGTTACTAATCTTAGCAACCGAACAAGTATCAAATACTCAGGGTCTACTATAAACACTAGTAAGGTACACATCAATAACCTGTATATCAAATATACCCTTGTTCACTTTGTCATCCTTCTTATCCACCAAATATTCAGGGTATTTCCGTTTCTAGTGACCATTTCCTTTGCAGTGTAAGCACTCAGTTTCAGGCTTTGGTTCAGCTTTGGGCTTCTTCGTGGGAGTGACAACTTGCTTGTCTTTCCACTTGAAGTTCCCTTTCTTTCCCTTTGCCCTTTTCTTGAAACTAGTGATCTTGTCAACCATCAACACTTGATGCTCTTTCTTGATTTCTACCTTCGTCGATTTCAACATCACGAAGAGCTCGGGAATCATTTTCGTCATCCCTTGCATACTATAGTTCATCACAAAGTTCTACTAACTTGGTGATGGTGACTAGAGAACTCTGTCAATCACAATCTTATCTGGAAGATTAACTCCCACTTGATTCAAGCGATTGTAGTACCCAGACAATCTGAGCACATGCTCACTAGTTGAGCGATTCTCCTCCATCTTTTAGCCATAGAACTTGTTGGAGACTTCATATCTCTCAACTCGGGTATTTTCTTGAAATATAAACTTCAACTCCTGGAACATCTCATATGGTCCATGACGTTCAAAACATCTTTGAAGTCCCGATTCTAAGCCGTTAAGCATGGTGCACTAAACTATCAAGTAGTCATCATATTGAGCTAGCCAAACGTTCATAACGTCTGCATCTGCTCCTACAATAGGTTTGTCACCTAGCGGTGCATCAAGGACATAATTCTTTTGTGCAGCAATGAGGATAAACGTCAGATCATGGATCCAATCCGCATCATTGCTACTAACATCTTTCAACACAATTTTCTCTAGGAACATATCAAAATAAACATAAAAGCAACAACGCAAGCTATTGATCTACAACATAATTTGCAAAATACTACCAGGACTAAGTTCATGATAAATATAAGTTCAATTAATCATATTACTTAAGAACTCCCACTTAGATAGACATCCCTCTAATCCTCTAAGTGATTACGTGATCCATATCAACTACACGATGTCCGATCGTCACGTGAGATGGAGTAGTTTCAACGGTGAACATCAATATGTTGATCATATCTACTATATGATTCACGCTCGACCTTTCGATCTCCGTGTTCCGAGGCCATATCTGTTATATGCTAGGCTCGTCAAGTTTAACCTGAGTATTCCGCGTGTGCAACTGTTTTGCACCCGTTGTATTTGAACGTAGAGCCTATCACACCCGATCATCACGTGGTGTCTCAACACGAAGAACTTTCGCAACGATGCATACTCAGGGAGAACACTTCTTGAAAATTAGTGAGAGATCATCTTAAAATGCTACCGTCAAACTAAGCAAAATAAGATATATAAAAGATAAACATCATATGCAATCAAAATATGTGACATGATATGGCCATGATCATCTTGCGCCTTTGATCTCCATCTCCAAAGTACTATCATGATCTCTATCGTCACCGGCACGACACCATGATCTTCATCATCTTGATCTATATCAAGGTGTCGTCACATGGTTGTCTCGCCAACTATTGCTCTTGCAACTATTGCTATCGTATAGCGATAAAGTAAAGCAATTATTTGGCACTTGCATCTTATGCAACAAAGAGACAACCATAGGGCTTCTGCCAATTGCCGATAACTTCAACAGAACATGATCATATCATACAATAACTTATATCTCATCACGTCTTGACCATATCACATCATAACATGCCCTGCAAAAACAAGTTAGACGTCCTCTACTTTGTTGTTGCAAATTTTACGTGGCTGCTATGGGCTGAGCAAGAACCGTTCTTACCTACGCATCAAAACCACAATGATAGTTCGTCAAGTTAGTGCTGTTTTAACCTTCGCAAGGACCGGGCGTAGCCACACTCGATTCAGCTAAAGTGAGAGAGACAGACACCCGCCAGCCACCTTTAAGCACGAGTGCTCGTAACGGTGAAACCGGTCTCGCGTAAGCGTACGCGTAATGTCGGTCCGGGCCGCTTCATCTCACAATACCGCCGAACCAAAGTATGACATGCTGGTAAGCAGTATGACTTGTATCGCCCACAACTCACTTGTGTTCTACTCGTGCATATGACATCTACGCATAAAACCTGGCTCCGATGCCACTGTTGGGGAACGTAGTAATTTCAAAAAATTTCCTACGCACACGCAAGATCATGGTGATGGCATAGCAACGAGAGGGGAGAGTATTGTCCATGTACCCTCGTAGACCATAAGAGGAAGCGTTAGAAACAACGCGGTTGATGTAGTCGTACGTCTTCACGGCCCGACCGATCAAGCACCGAAACTATGGCACCTCCGAGTTCTAGCACATGTTTAGCTTGATGACGTCCCTCGAACTCCGATCCAGCCGAGTGTCGAGGGAGAGTTCCGTCAGCACGACGGCGTGGTGACGATCTTGATGTACTACCGACGCAGGGCTTCGCCTAAGCACCGCTACGATATTATCGAGGTCGATTATGGTGGAAGGGGGCACCGCACACGGCTAAGAGATACAAGGGTTCAATTGTTGTTGTGCCTAGAGGTGCCCCCCTACCCCCGTATATAAAGGGGCAAGGGGAGAGTGGGTGGCCGGCCTAGGAGGGCGCGCGCCAAGGGGATCCTACTCCCACCGGGTAGGACTCCCTCCTTCCTTGTTGGAGTAGGAGAAGGGGGAAAGAGGGGGAGAGGAGGAAGGAAAAGGGGGGCCGCACCCCTTGTCCAATTCGGACCAGAGGGGGGCTGCGCGCCTCCTTCCTTTCGGCCTTTCTCCTCTATTCCCGTATGGCCCAATAAGGCCCGTATACTCCCCAGCGAATTCCCGTAACTCTCCGGACTCCGAAAAATACCCGAATCACTCGGAACCTTTCCGAACTCCGAATATAGTCGTCCAATATATCGATCTTTACGTCTCGACCATTTCGAGACTCCTCGTCATGTCCCCGATCTCATATGGGACTCCGAACTCCTTCGGTACATCAAAACTCATAAACTCATAATATAACTGTCATCGAAACCTTAAGCGTGCGGACCCTACGGGTTCGAGATCTATGTAGACATGACCTAGAACTATTCTCGGTCAATAACCAATAGCGGAACCTGGATGCTCATATTGGCTCCTACATATTCTACGAAGATCTTTATCGGTCAAACCGCATAACAACATACGTTGTTCCCTTTGTCATCGGTATATTACTTGCCCGAGATTCGATCGTCGGTATCCAATACCTAGTTCAATCTCGTTACCGGCAAGTCTCTTTACTCGTTACGTAATGCATCATTCCGTAACTAACTCATTAGCTACATTGCTTGCAAGGCTTATAGTGATGTGCATTACCGAGAGGGCCCAGAGATACCTCTCCGACAATCGGAGTGACAAAACCTAATCTCGAAATACTCCAACCCAACATGTACCTTTGGAGACAACTGTAGTACTCCTTTATAATCACCCAGTTACGTTGTGACGTTTGGTAGCACCCAAAGTGTTCCTCCGATAAACGGGAGTTGCATAATCTCATAGTTATAGGAACATGTATAAGTCATGAAGAAAGCAATAGCAACATACTAAACGATCAAGTGCTAAGCTAACGGAATGGGTCAAGTCAATCACATCATTCTCCTAATGATTTGATCCCGTTAATCAAATGACAACTCATGTCTATGGCTAGGAAACTTAACCATCTTTGATTCACAAGCTAGTCAAGTAGAGGCATACTAGTTACACTATGTTTGTCTATGTATTCACACATGTATTATGTTTCCGGTTAATACAATTCTAGCATGAATAATAAACATTTATCATGAAATAAGGAAATAAATAATAACTTTATTATTGCCTCTAGGGCATATTTCCTTCACTACCGCCCCCACGCGGCAGTAATTTTTTACTGCCGCCTGGGAGAGCGGTACTACCGCTTCGGTGCGGTACTTCCGCCCAAGTGGTACTACCGCGATGACATACGGTACTACCGCGCCGTCATAGAAGCATGGTTATAAGGACGGGCAGGGGGAGTTCTAACTCCCCCATACCCATTCGTCAGTTCCCCCACATCGTGTCTCTCTCTCCCACGCTCAAGAACGGGGCCGGCGCCCGTCACCGGATCTCCGCCTCCGGCTGCCCTCCCGTGATTCTGTCCGGTGGCATCGTTCCCCACCACGTGCTCTTGCCATGGACCAAGGTCTTTCCCCAACTCCCTCACGTTTTTGTTGTGTTCTTTGCCTCTAGGTTTTTGGGGGAGACTTGTGTGTTCTAGAGATTCTTAGGCTAAATCTATGCAAGACTAGGATGAAGGAGAGTAGTATTGCGTAAGAGTTATATTTGTCTTTTTGTCCTGTGCTAGATTTGATCACCGTAGCACCGCCGTGGTTTCGCGGTTCTTTTCAGATTCAAACTATCATTTGGATCTGACGCGGTGCGGTACTACAGCCCGTCTGGCGTGGTACTACCGCTAGTCCGGTACTACCGCCCGTCTGGCGCGGTACTACCGCACTCGCTGCGGCACTAAAGTTTTACTACCGCTCCCACCACGGTACTACCGTGACCTCGCACGGTACTACCGCGACTTGGAGGGGTACTAAAATTTTAGTACCGCAGGCTCTAGCAGTACTACCGTGGATCACATCTATCTCATGGCAACTTTCACGTATACTTTCTATGTGTTTCTTGTGCTTTGCCGTGGTCTTTGCATTGATCCTTTTTGCGTTTCGTGGGTGTTTTGCGTTTGTGTCTCAGGTGGTGGCTCTCGCTGTTCCAATCCCAGTCGTGGCACGGGCTCCAAGCGTCTGCGCAATCTAGGTGAAGCACGAGAGGGCTCCACTGCCCCCAAGCGCCATGTCAAGACATCCGCTAGCAAGCACAAGGAACCCACTAAGGGCATGGACGAGATACCCCAATCTGAGTACGCTCGTCTCAGGCAGCTCAACCCGTATGTGAACCCTCGTGCTACTGTCAGAGGTTGTGAGCTGTTTTGGAACAAGCAACAGACTCTCACTTATCTGGATGTCATCAAGAACAAGCAGAATACCTATGTGGATGTCAAATGGATAGAAATGCATCACCTGAGGAAGGACAAGCATCATGAGTACTTTCGAGAAGCTCTGGACTTGGGGGAGCAGTTTGGTATTGAACATGCGATCTCTTTTCACCTTGACTATGACCCTGAGCTTATCTGTCAGTTCTTTGCCTCAGTATACTTTCACCTTGACGAGGAGCGGAGGATGACCTGGATGACCAATGGCCGTAAGTTGACTGCTACTTGGAAGGAGTTCATGGATCTGCTCCATGTTCCTGATGACGGGCTCGCCACTCCCGTGGGTGTCCGCCCCCATGCTAATTCTGAGTCTGCTAACAAGGACAAGCTTCAGCCATACTTTGTTGAGAAGGCGCTTGCAAATGGCAAGTCGGCGTGGGTGCTCAACTCCTTTCTGGATATCATGTATCGCATCTTCCGCAACTCATTGTTTCCCCGCATTGGTGACAAGGACAAGGTTCATGCCTATATGGTGGATATGATGCTCCTGTGTGAGGAGGCTCGTGTGTCTCAGACTCAGCCATTTGATGTCTCACACATCATGTGGTGTGAGCTTCGGTTTGCGGTGTTCAACCGCAATGTGCCTATCTATGGGCCATATCTGTTTCTGCTGATCTCGAAGACTTGGGAGAAGATGTTCCCTGGTGATGAGTTCCTTGCTCCATACTGGATTCGACATGATCCCATCTGTCTCCGAGTCAAGCCCAACTGGGCCAACACTACTACTCATGTTGAGGCGTCTGCTGCTAGGGATACTGTTGATGAGGAGGATGCTGGCGCAGAGGATGTTGCTTAGGGCCGTGCTGCTAGATCTTCCCAGAGTTCCTCTATGCTCTCGTGGGCCAAGAAGCTGAAGGACAAGATGAAGACTCTTTTCTGCATGCAAGCCAAGGGGCAGTATAGGACTCACGTGGCATCTAAGGAGAGTCTCCGCTGGGACAAGAAGATCTTGCAGCTGTATGGCGAGGAAGTGTCTGGTGGTTCTGAGGATCGCATCACTCCAGAGGCCGAGTGGATGGAGAAGCAAGGCTACAAGTGGACTGATTCTGAGGAGGACGCCGAGGAGACCATCCCTGCCGCCGAGGAGTCTGACGATGAGGAGCGTTGGGATGAGTTCCCTACTTGAGCCACCCCTTGTGTGTAGGTGTCCTCTCAACCTTTTTGGCGTCTCGATGCCAAAGGGGGAGAGAATGTAGGGATTTGCGAGTCGTGTGTCGTCGTTCGTGTTCGGTGTGTTTGCTGCTTTCTCGTTTGAACCTCGTTTCAGTTGCTTTGGGTTGCTTTACTTCATATGGTGTAAGACATATGCACTCTATCTATCTTAGCGAGCTTGTGATATATTGTGCTACCTTTGTGCTATGCTCTGCTTAGATGTTAGTTATCATGCCTTTGTCTCTAAAATATAGGAGGAGTGTTGATCCTAGTTTGTGTGCTATGCAGTCCAAAGCATCCATCTAGATTGCACACATCTAGGGGGAGCCCATCTTTATTCTAGAGAGGAGGGGTTTGCCTTTGCTCAATATTATCTCATCTATGTGCAAATCCGTATTGTCATCAATCCACCAAAAAGGGGGAGATTGTAAGGGCATATTTATCCCTTAGGTGTTTTGGTGATTGATGACAATGCTTTTGCGGACTAATCGTGTAGTTTCACAGACGCTTCATCACTAGGCACGAGACGATTCGGTGCCCCTCGAAGACTATTGAAGACGGCGTTGTTCTACATTTCTTTTTGGTGGATTTGAGTCGTAGGAGAGCCGTACTATTAAGAGGGGGTCCGCGTCAGAAAGGTTCGGGTGGAATCATGACGTACACGTTTCCTTCCTTGCCTCCACCTTTCCCTTGCACTTTGGAGCTTTCCTTCGTTATCCTCTTTGTGCTTGCTCTGACGGCTACTGCTGTACTTGCGGTAGTACTGCTCTATGGAGCGGTAGTACCGCAAGCAACTGCGGTAGTACCGCTGGGGTTCATGGTAGTACCGCTCCTCTGGAGCCTTAGTACCGTGGCTCCCAGGCCTAGTGCTGCTCCGGTACGGTAGTAGGGGCGGATCTAATTTTTTACATCCGCGCCCACACGGTAGTACCGCCCGTCCAGCGCGGTAGTACCGCGGGAACCCACGGTAGTACTGCTCCCCTGGAGTCGTAGTACCGTGGCCCTCATACCTAGTACCGCTGCATCGCGGTAGTAGGAGCGGATGTAATTTTTTACATCCGGGCCTCAACGGTAGTACCGCGCTTCATGCACGGTAGTACAGCGCGCGGCCTGGCTCAGCTAGGTTACGGTATTACCGCTTCTTAGCGGTAGTACCACGTCGGATTTTTGCACTATTTCGTTTTCAGCAGAAGTAGGCACAGATGTATTTTTATTCATCCGCTCTCTTCGTAGGCTAGGACTTTCCTGCCTTGCGGTAATACTGCAAGGGGGAGCGGTAGTACCGCGCTAGCGGAAGTACTGCTCTCAGTCAGGCAAGTCCCAGCCTCTGCTGCTGCCGCGGAAGTACCGTGGTCCACCACGGTAGTACCGCGTGGCCTTGCGGTAGTACCGCGCTCCTGGAGCGGTAGTACCGCATGTCGCAAGCTGAACATGTGGATAACGGTTGGATCTCTTCCATGACTATAAAAGGGGCGTCTCCTACCTCTAGTTGACTACCTCTTCCACCTCTAAGCTCAATTGTTGCTCCAAGCTCCATTTTCGCCCGATCTCTCTCCCTAGCCAATCAAACTTGTTGATTTGCTTGGGATTAGTTGAGAAGGCCTCGATCTACACTTCCATCAAGAGAGATTTGATTCCCCGCACTTATCCCTAGCGGATCTTGTTACTCTTGGGTGTTTGAGCACCCTAGACGGTTGAGGTCACCTCGAAGCCATACTCCATCGTGGTGAAGCTTTGTGGTGTTGTTGGGAGCCTCCAATTGTTGTGGAGATTGCCCCAACCTTGTTTGTAAAGGTTCGGTCGCCGCATTCAAGGGCACCAAATAGTGGAATCACGACATGTCGCATTGTGTGAGGGTGTGAGGAGAATACGGTGGCCCTAGTGGCTTCTTGGGGAGCATTGTGCCTCCACACCGCTCCAACGGAGACGTACTTCCCCTCAAAAGGAAGGAACTTCGGTAACACATCATCGTCTCCACCGGCTCCACTCTTGGTTATCTCGCGCCTTTAATTTTGCAAGCTTACTTGTGTTGTTTCCCTTACTTGCTCGTGTGCTTGTTGGTTTCGCATCATATAGGTTGTTCACCTAGTTGCATATCTAGACAACCTACTTTGATGCAAAGTTTAATTTGGTAAAGAAAAGCTAAAAATTGTTAGTTGCCTATTCACCCCCCCCTCTAGTCAACTATATCGATCCTTTCAGGGTTGTTCGCGCAAGCTAAGCCACGGATTGTGTACGAAATATTCACAACAAAGCAACGGTAAGCTTGCTCTATCCTTGAATAAATCTTTGCATAATTTATTTTGGTTGCCGTCATATGTTTATCCTTATGTATCCTATTGAAATTGAATAGATCAAACAGAGATCCAGTTACAGCAGAGATGCGAAAATTGAGTAGTCAATATAGCAGCTACAGTGTGAACTTCTATTTTCCCGTAATAACTTAAGGTGGGTTTGGTGCATTCACCAATCAAATTAGTTCATTTTTATCTCTAATGTTGTTTTCTGCATCTTTCGGTTGTTGCAGAAAAAAGTCTCTCTACCTGGGTTAAGAAATTCAGAACTTTACAGTGAGCAGGTGTGTAAAATTATATCTCGAACCAAATAAAGTTTTCTGTGCACATTGTCATGCCACCATACTTGAACTGTTATATTTTTTGCAAGCAGAATGTGGACCTTATAATAAGGTCTGTACATGCAAGATTCAGGAATTGGAAACGGAAGTAACGCGGCAGAAGTTCTCCACTGGACTCAAGGGGATGAACCGGTTAACTACAGAGAGCTTCAACATGGTGGCAACCTGGGTGAGCTACCTTTTGTTGATCCCTGCTGCTTGCTGATATTGTGGTATCTCTAGCCTGATTTTAGTGCGCTAGCGACAATTAGCACTACTAAACTTGAAACCAAAATGAAGCTATGAGTTACCCCAGAAGTTGTGTAGAAAACGATGATTCATCTTCAAATCATGTCATGTTTATTCTTATTGTTCCAAGGAACATCCTGCCATTGTTTTTACCTCCTGAATTGTCAAGTATTAAAATGTACAAATATAAAAATTCACTGAATTAAGAACTTCCATATCGTTTTCTATTTTACCAGTTTGGAATCCATTGATCACTGATTGTGTATATGTTCTGATCCAAGAAGCAAATTTTTTCTGTTCAATCCTTTTGTTGAGGCTTCCAGAAAAACAGGTGAATCTATCTGTTGTTCACATGCCTTGCTACCTAATTTTACATGAGCTTTCTTCACGGATGTACATATTTTTCTTTACCCTGTAATGTTGACGGGCTCATTTTGCTGGCAGTGAAGAAATGAGAGGAAGTGGAAGGATAGAAGGTACGCTTCTGCAGAATCCAAGTAAGACTTTGTTCCTTACCTATGCTTGAACAAAGAGCAGCACACAACATGTATGTTAGTGTTTCAACTTCAAATGAGGGAATTTTATATCATTAATAGTGGTAACTAACGATCTAAAGTAACTTTTAGTTCTGCTAAAATTATTTTTCTTTTTTGAATTTCCTCAAAATGGAATAGTAATGATTTTAAGCTAAATAATGAGTTCTCTTTGTGTGTCGCTGGGTAATAGGTGGAATAAGAAGCAAGTTATATATATTATAATACTTCTTTTAAATAGCTATTGAGTTATGCCGTGTAGTTTCTTCTTCGTGTGTATGTTGTTCTTATGCTATTTAAGATGGTGACTATTTAATTTACTGGCATATGGTTAATTCCTTCGAAATTCTTGGTCACCTGCTTAGATAGAGACAAATAGTGTATTCTTTATTTATTTTTGTGCTCATAATTCGGCTTCACACCTTCCTGGTTATAGCCGAATGAATGTAAATTTTACAGGAGCGGTTGTGCCCAACATTGTAGAAGATGAAGTAGTGGTGGCTGCATTGAAGAGTTTAGCCCAAAATAAGAGAATTCGTGCTCTTTGCCTTGAACAACATGAAAAGGGGCTATTTCCTGATTATGCCGCAATAAAAGCTAGAGTTTTGCAAGAAGATGAATCTTTGCCAATTGATAAAATTGGCGAGCAAAAGTATGGTCTTACAACAATGAATATGCCTTCACCTAGTCCTACATCATATTATACACCCCCTACACAATTGCAAAATTTCGGCAACACCCGTGTGTCATTGCCGAAAGAATCTAAAAGCATTGGGGGGCAATCATATCCGGAGTGGGCTGATATTGAGAAAAAGCTTAAAGCTAATTTTGCCGCTCGCCATCAGAAACAAATAGAAAAAGAATTGGCTCAGATAAAAGAAGCATTGCCAATTGGTACTATCAATGAAAAGAAGGATGATTTGGAACATGAAAGTGCTTCGGTTGAAAAAGCCGAATCAAGTAATATATATTCTGAATCCATCAAATCCAACGAGGCAAGCATTATTGAGAAAGGGCATGGCAAGCATAGGAAAACAACGGTGTTTGATTTTTCTGAAGTTAATGGAACCTACTTCCTGCCCTATGAGTTCCGTGCCGTAGAAATTGACAAGCTTCAAGGACAAGAACAAGTAGCCGAACAAAGTTCGGCCGACAAAAATCTTCAAAGCAATGATGCACGGATTCAAGAAAAATATGATGACAAGGTGTTGGGGAGCCATCCAAAGACGGAGCAAGATGTTCTTCAAATGGCACCACTATCATGCTCTCCCAACATATTTGAAGAGGTATGCATAGCGAGTAATTTACCTATTTTCAGATTTGGTCGCAACTTCATTATTGATGCATCTATAAGAAATATTCTCATAAGTAATTTAGAAAGACCAATGAGGAAGGGTAATTTACTTGTTAGCAGTAAAATTGTTATGGAACATATCGGTCAACCCATTACACCATTTATAAAGACCGATAATGACTTATTGTTACAGCCAAAGCTTTTCCCGTTGCTTTCTCTAAAGTTCATATCTAGTTGGGTAGCTTTGGTTATTTCTTACTTGGCTTACACTTGGTCTCAACTGAGACATGTATGTTCTAAATATCTTCGTTTCATAAATTTAAAGCCAAGGTTAAATTCTATTGAGAAAACCGATGCTAATATAATATCATATCCAAAGACATCGGAGATAGAGTGGAAAACACAATGCATAGCCAAATGGGGAGATTCCAAATCTAAACCGTTCGTTTGCTTATCTCCAAAGCCGTTCAAACAGCAAGATCGGCTAGGAAACAAGAAGTATACTTTCAATTCAAGCATGTGTGATAAAATATTTGATTTGTTGCTGAAAAATAATTACATTACAATTCTTGATCACCATGTTAAGCCATCAATCCAAGGACGAATGTATTGTAAGTTGCATGATTCGTCCAAGCATAATTTTGAGGATTGCAACGTGTTTCGTCAAATAGTTAAATCGGCCATTGAAAAAGGACGATTGAAGTTTGTTGAAACACCAAGAGATGACCAGTCTATTCCAATTGGTCCTGATGGCAAAAAGTTTTTGCATCGGCTGCTTCAAGCCGATCCATTTAAAGAGAAGGTAAAAACTGCTGGTGATGGGATCAAGCTTTCAAGTAAAGAAGTTATTGAAGAGCATAATGAACATAATCTTGAGGGCGAAAATTCCATCAAAGCTACAATGGAGACGCCAAGGACTGGGGGGCAGCAAGCAAATCCAATGATCAATGAAAGCAAACCAAAAGAAAATAAAGGCCGAAATAAGCGCAAGTGTAAGAGATCAAAAACCGCCTTCGCTGAACTATTGGATAAATATCAAAAGAATAGTGAAGAGAAGAATGATTATCGGCCAAATCATGCAAAGAAACCAAGATCACCCCCAAGGCGCAAATATGAGGATCAGTATTGGCAAAGTGATAGTTTTAATGCAACATATTCATATCCTTATTTTGGGACGCCAATGCCAGTGCCGTGGATGCCTCCCTATGCTCATATAGATCCATATTCATCATGGGACAGGTATGATACAAGGGCACATTCTCCATCTTATTTTAGACCATCTCATCAATACCATGCAGCTCCAAGAAGATCAACATTCGAACAATCACACATCAAAGACCGTTTCAATCATAAGGAATTGGTCCAGAGCTCAAGGAAGAAGAAAGAGGTGGTAAAGCAAGTTTACCGCGTGAAAAGAGATGGTCGTAAGTGTGCTACTTCAGATTTGATCTCAAATAACAAAGAGCCAATTAAAGTGTTGACATTGGCTATAAAAGGCAATGAGGCAAGTCAATCAAGTGCCAAATCTGATGGGAAGAAGTTGAGAGTGCACAAGGTAAAACAAGAATTGCCATTACTTCAAACAAAATCGCAGTCGGGGTACCCACTCGGCTTATCATATTGGCAAAAGAAGAAGTTGCAAAAGCTTAGTGCACAAGAACTTGAAAAGAGAAACATGGCATGGGTTCCCAAGAGGAGCAGTCAAAATAAAAATGATGTGCATGCTTCAATTGCAACAAGTACAAAGAAAGAGAAGGATGGAAGCAACAAACAATTAAGCCAAAGGTGTGCATCACAACATCAAAATCTTCGGTTAGCACATCATCCATTTTCTTCAACAATGTCATTGATGCCTTTGCCATGGAGTTCATCCACAGGTATGATCAGTTACCCTCCATGGACTTATTTTGATCCATGGATGCAACATAATTTTCTATATTGTGACAGAGTATTACCAAATCACTATACATTTGGTTAGTTACATTTTTGTTGCTAAGACAAAGGGGCCGAAATATTTTATTGCTATTTTATTTGTTTATTTCGGCTATACATGCTTTAATGGATGAATTCTACATGGACCCCATGATAATGGCCGATATTTAACTATCGTCCTAAGAAACTATCCGATCATGGCCGGTGTAATATTCTTACATCGTCCTTAGTTCAAATGGAGAGCGAGACAAGTACTATGGAGATTATGTTTTGATAGTTGAATTCATAACAATGGCCATGGTGTTGGTGTTGTTTATATATCTCCATATGGTGCTGTTATGTGAAGCCTCATGCCTCTTAAAATATATTTACACAATAATCAAAGCCGAATATGAAATTTATTCGGTTTGGAGCTTTTGGTTGCTATAGGTGCTTTACAGATTGAGGCTTTTAGTGATTCGTTATAAGTAGTGCAACAAATATACAAGGGTTATCAGTGTTTTGACGATTCACTTATAGTTTATCTTGGGATATGTCTAGATGCAAAATTTACCTTGGGTTGCTTTAATATCCTTCATATATCTAGACATGACAATTCGAAAGAGTTGGCACAGCAAGCGTCTGGCTACTATGTTAACCATGGTGTATTGCATTTCTATCAATAGCCGATGCTAGGTCTTGTCAACATAGGTAAGGTTGAATCGAAGCCCACCGCTTCGGCCACTCATGAAACTTTTATGCAGGCGAAGTAAGGATTGGAGGAAGTTCATTCTTGATTATCTGCAAAATCCTAGCGAAAGGGTGAACAATATGGTTCGGAGGATGGTTTTGATCTATGGAACCTTATCACCGGATTGTTATAGAAGCTGAGAAGTTTTCACCAAAGTTTGCACCAAGAGGTTCAAACAAGCAATGGACGATATATACTTGTCGTCCTAAGAACATGCAAATGGCCGATGGAGTGTTGACATCGTCCTTAGAACAAGCTATGCGGAAGTTATTTTTCGGCACACAAACTTTGCCGAAAAACAGGGGGCATGTGTTGACACCAGATTTTGGCGTAGTTAAGAATCCGGGTTCGTATGCCGGACTGAACCCTTGCCGGTGTGAAAGCTTGCCGGAGTACAAACCTTGCCGGAGTACAAGCCCTGCCGGAGTGAACCCTTGCCAGAGTGAAACCTTGCCGGAGTACAAACCTTGCCGGAGTGAACCCTTGCCGGAATGAACCCTTGCCGGAGTACAAACCTTGCCGGAGTGAACCCTTGCCGAAGTACAAACCTTGCCAGAGTGAAACCTTGCCGGTGTGAAAGCTTGCCGGATAGAAACATTGTCAGCGTGGAAAGCTTTCTCGGATAGAAAACTTGCCGGATTGGAGGCTGTGATAGTCAAACGGACGAGAAATTGAAAATGGGCTCAAAAGGTTATTCAGATAATCTCGGATGGAAAAACGTTCAACATGAAAGTTGTTCGTCTCGTCGAAACGGTCGATTTTGATATAAAGATCGTCCCAATGCGAATTCTTATGCAAAAGTTAGAGCCGCTACAAGATGCTGCTACAGTAGATGGCCGGACACTTTTCTGCTGCAGACTTCGGAAAACAGCCAAAAACTCTCTCAAGATGGTTTCTAATTAAAAAATGTTCAACATGAGAGTTGTTCGTCTCGTCGAAACGGTCGTTTTTGATATAAAGATCGTCCCAATCCGAATTCTTATGCAAAAGTTAGAGCCATCGAAATACAGCCCTGTCAGGAGGCAAAAACTGGTGCGCCCCACCAGACACCCTGTCTGATGGGTAGCGCGAGGATAGTCTGTTTTGCGCGACCGATTTGACCCTCAAGATGACCTCGGATCAAAAAATGTTCAACATGAAAGTTGTTCGCCTCGTCGAAACGGTCAAGATTGCTTTTGGGCTCGTTTTCATCCGAAGTCGTTTACTGCCACAAAAAAGACCCGCAAGGTGCAGCCAGTTTAAACCGAACAGTTTTGGAAAGTTCGGATAAAACCAGTCCGGATTTGACTAGGGTTTTGGACGTGAATTGATGTAATTTTCTTGTAAGGAAAGCTTAGATAAATCCTTTGCTTGTACGGGAAGTCCAGCCGCCTCTTATATATGTTGGGGGTGACGGCCGATTGAAAACAACACACAATCGATCAATCAATCTACTACTTTTTCGTGTTCATCTATTTTTATCCCCTACCCTTGTATCTTTCTTTCTCGTTATTCGTTCGTTCTTCGCGTTGGAGGGCAGCGATCCACGAGGCTCTAGGGGCGAGCGAATCGACCTAGGGCAGCCCATAGCCGCCGCACTCCCTGACGGGGTCCCTCCCGGGCGTGTGGGGTTTCGGGTCTTCAAAAGCGCCCGCCGACTGTCCTGCGTATCGCGCTGTCGGTCGGGTCTCCTTCGACGTGAGCTGCGGTGCATCACCCCCGG
Source organism: Triticum timopheevii (assembly GCA_963921465.1). Taxonomy (NCBI): domain Eukaryota; kingdom Viridiplantae; phylum Streptophyta; class Magnoliopsida; order Poales; family Poaceae; genus Triticum; species Triticum timopheevii. The sequence continues at coordinate 74,039,361 of OY997274.1, forward strand.
CGTCGAGGGTACACGTGACGTGTTCGTGTGTCAACACGTATGTGCCCAAACTCAGTAGAACAAGCGCCAACGATAGCAGAACTTGAAAAATCCAGGAGATGGCTGCTCTCACCATATAGTTCAAAGGTTCACTATCCAATGATGCTATTTATGTTTAGGGTACTTATTGTATAACTGGTTATAACAGATATGTTGTTTATGATGACATACCTTTAGGAAAGAACATTCAAATAGAGAAATTTTGTTGTGTTAGATTTTTATTATTACCAAGTATACGAGTTTGCTCTATCTGGTTGTCTTAAAGTATTACAGTTATATGTGAATATGATAATCAATTGCATGTTTGTGAAGAACAGAGGCCTGTAAGTGTGGCGGTATGGCCTCTTTCTAGAGACATACTTGACTGCTTATTAAGTTGTGGGTTGTTTTTTGACAGATATATTTTCTCACTTTCTTACAACAACTTAGTCTCCAGTTATTGTACAAGTCTGGTGCGCAAGTGTTGTTTCGTTCCATCTTCGGTTTGATTATTGTTTTTTTTTTTTTGGCGAGAAAATTTCCAATATATTCATCAACTGTCAAGGCAGTATCTTATTTTTATTTTTTAAACAGGATTCCTAGATCAAATTGTCTGGGCTGGGACAAGAAAAGGAACATGCTGCAGTCTCCAGAATCTAATAGATTCAATAAGGATTGTAAGCTGATCACATACTGTTTTGAAGGATACTACATCAATTGTTTTTGTACTTCAAAGTAACTAATATCGAATATGCTATGTAGGATTGCATGGTTTGGGAGAAACTTGGTGCGATCAGTTCAATATAAGGAAAAGCTTGAGAAGGTTGCCTTCTGTTCTAATTACTAGAATTGTGCACTTCCAGTCATTTTGTTTTTCTACCGACCGCTTCGTTTGTTCATTGGAGCCTGGCTGGTTGATTTCAGGATTTAGAGATTTAGAGTAGGTTGTTGTGATGTACAAACCACGTCATACCACACCAGCAAAATATGGCAGTTTAACATGGCACGTCAACATGTAACAGCACAGGAAAATGAATTCAGGCAACAGAAGATCCTGGCAAAGATATGTGATAAAGCACCGACATAATACCATTGTGCATGTAACCACTGCGTCCATAAACTGATAATCCAGTTATTTCATAGAATAGTGCTAAGCCATACAGGTTGAATGTGACAACAAAGGCTTTGTATCATGCTAAGCCATCTGTAGGTCGCATGTAACAATTTGCAAAAGCAATGTATCATTCCATCGCATGCACAAGCCCCATGGGAGATTTCGCTAGAATGATTCAACTACAAATGAATTTAATGCGTCAGTCTTGATTGACAGAAATAATAATGTGTACTTTTCATCTTGCAAGATGTAGTACTCATGGTGATGATAAATATATACTTTTCAAATTGTTTCATTACACCATATAAGAATAGCATATGTACACATAACATATCAAAGGTGCACGGCGTGTCGCCGCGCGGGCATGGCTAGTATATATTTATAGCATCATATCATAGCGTCCCAAAATATCATTCTTTTTAAGAACTTACCCATTCATCTTGGTTCATGTATATATATTCACGGGGGTGATGTGCACGGCGTTCATGCTGCGGGTGGTGCTGCACCTGATCACGGTGCTCTAGATGCTGACGCCGATGCCGACGGAGCCGCACTGGCACACCCTCGTCATCAAGATTGTCATCACCTTCAACATGATGTTCGTCACCTGCGCCGTCGCCATGGACTCGAGGTTGGTACGTTCATTAATCTGCCACAGATCCCCTGTTTTGACTTCTTATTTTTTACTGTCCTAAATGGTAACTCTGCTTTAGACTTAATACGACTCGGTTCTTCTCAGTTTTGGGTACTCTTGGTGGGCATCCTCTTCTTCTCCATGGTGCTCAAGCAACTGCATAAGGAGGTCGGGTATCTCGGATTGGATGTGATGGAGGGCGCTGCACAAGAGAGGTCATGTTTGGACGACATTTAAATTTTGCCATGCCATGCTACTGCATGAACTATCTCCTGGCCAGGTAACAGTTACTCCCTCTGGTCCTTTTTACTCCACATATTAGATTTGTGTCAAGTCAAACTTTGCAAAGTTTGATCAAATTTATATTAAAAAATATCGAGAACTACAACACCAACTATATATGTACTATAAAACTACATTTCATGATGAATCTAACAATATTGATTTGGCATTGTAAATGTTGATACTACTTTTTTTTCATAAGTTTGGTCAAAGTAGAGATACTTTGACTTCAGGCAAAACTTATATGCAGACTAAAAGGGACTGGAGGGTGTACAATAGAAATCTTGAATGCACAAGCAACGCTGGCACAAGAGTTTAGGGAAAAGGTTACCTGTCCAGGCAAAAGGAACAAATTGTGGAACAAGATATTATATGTGCTAGAATTAAAGAGAAGTGCTATGCACACGACAGTTTTGACACGATTCACAGACGACTGTTAAATCCAGCCAGACATGGTATGATTCAAAAGTGCACTGGTCGCTGGATTTATACGTCGTGTAATGATCGTGCATAAGCATCATGCATGGAGCAGTTTCGCGAATTAAAATACTACCTCTTGAAATATTAGTCTAATAAGTGTGCATATTCATTCCTTTGTGTATTCTGATGCACAACGGTTATCAGTTTATCACTTAGTTGCACTTAAAGTTTAAGTGATATGTAAACGCCAACTCAACTTTGTTAATCAAGCCGATCGGATTTCTGTGTTTGCACCTTTTTCTCTGAACCATTTTGATAATTTTTCTCGACAAATAGAACTAACATGAGTTAATTGTCAGTTATTCAGTCTCAATTAGAAAGGAAGAAATGTTCTTCAAGCATAGAACTAACACAAAAATATATTTGCTTTTGCTCGTGAAACCTTATGTTACTATATAATTCCTATCATTACACGGATAAATGGATGGGTGCGGCAACGCGTGCCATCAATGATCTAGTTAGCACTAAAGGCATCCATTGTTTGAAGGCCGCCAAATTTATAATTTTATATAGTATCAAAGCCAATAGATGAGAATTCAAACAAAGTGGAATGTGACTGTTTCAGGATAGCGTTTGTAATTATTTCAGTAAAACATGATATCAAAGAAAAGATAAAGCTTAATAATGCTAAAAATATTAGTAGAACACAATATTGTAAAACAAAGCTCCTGGTTGCGACCGCTGACGGACTCAAGGCAAATGGACGAGGAAAACTCAACATTAGTAGAATCTGTTCCTTTCATTGGGAAGCAACGCACCGCCTGCCAAAGTTTTCTCTTTTTAAAAAATCATTTCAAACATAAAATGGGAGGAAGAAAAGAAAACAAAATGAAGCGTTACTTACATCATGAGGTTGTGTGAACGGGCCTGTAGCCTAGTGGTTGCGGTGACCTTCGTAGCACCCCAGGTCCTGGGTTCGACTCCCGGTCGGAGCGGATTTAAATAGGCCTAGGCAAAAATTTCAGGAATAAAGGATTGTAGGGTTGTTGCTGTACACATGGAATGTTGTCTCCTCTTCTGTTCGAACCAATTCAAAAAAAAAAACAAGTTTTGGCACAACCAAAGCAGTAGACATGCATGCAAACTTATTGACGAGATGGTCTGTCCTCGCACGCTCCACAGCCATTAATCCTGAGTATCGACTAGCTGCTGACGGAACGAGCAAGATCTTTCGCTGGGCATGGAGATAGTAATGGTTTATGGGGGCCCTCGGTGTCGTACGTTCCCTCTGAAAGCAATCCAGATGTTCTAGTTCAGATAGTAATGGCAAACACTAATTATCTGGAGGGTCTAAGTTGGTCTACGACGTGTCGATCATCTAAGGCCGGACATTACCCAAAAAAGTGTGTCTGGCCAGAGTTAATCGAGCGTGTTGGGCAATGTGGTGCATCCCTGCTGGGAAGATATATCTATTCGAATAGCCAGGTCCACGGTAACATGACGCTTGGAGTTGTATCTTGATCTACTACAACTAGAATCGGATACTGTTATAATACTTAACTGCGATAACTGCTTCGAGATTGCTTTCTCGTAGGGTAGTCGAGGAAGGATCTCAGGGCATTGCTGATATAAACACATTGCTATATGTCATATTCGCTACTCTCTTTCTGATGCTTCAAGATGCTAGTCTTCATTAGGATATGATTTTCCCCCTCTACTCTGGCATTCTCCAGTAAAATCCAAAGATATAGGCCCAAGCATGATACAAGATTAATTCACTAGTCCAATCTACAAAGAATCAACTGATGAATTGAATTGACTGAAGGGCTCATTTACATACTATACCAACCAGTCACCGAAAATTCGAATCACATATTAGCAGAGCCAGAAAATAGTACGATCATCCTCTCCCACATAAATTTAGTGATCTAAGCACACGGTTCAGTAAAAAATGGACCGTGGATTTGCCAAATCAAACACACTACTAATTTATTAATTGGGCTCCATACATGCAAACATTTCGGTTCATCTGATATGCAACACATACATACATGTCACACACATCGAAACATGAGCTTGTGTACGCATCACACGTGTGGCAGGAAAGAAGACGCACCACATGTCTCTAATGCAAATAGATTGCCACGATCATTGCATGCATGCATGCGAGAATCTTTTCAGATTTTTAGTTTTTAAAATTTTTTATCTCTTAAATGAAAAATCCGATTGAAGATCCATTTTCACCATTAAATCCCTCACGACGAGATCTTCGAAACTAGATCTTATATCGATATATTTCGGCGATTTTTTTGGTTAAAAGTTGCCATGTCTATTGCACATCAATTGCCATGATATTTACACTGAAGTTACCATGATATGTTTCAACTATTTTCTTTTACATTTAAAAGTAAATTTTAACATATTATAAAATGGAGAATTAAGAAACTAGACTTGCCATGCACCATAAACTAAAATTGCCATGATACATGCACTTAAAATTGCCATGGTTCAATAAAAAATATATTTTCATGGTCAAAGTACTAGAATTGCCATCATCAAAAAACTAAAATTGCCATGATCTACAAACTAAAATTTCCACATGGCAACTTTAGTTTAAGCACTATGGCAACTATAGTGTAAACATCATGGCAACTTCTGGGCAAAAAAAAAAAATTCGTTGCATATCACATGATGTCTAGTTTTGAAGATCTCGTCGAGATGGATTTAATGGTGAAAACGGATTTTTAGTTCGCTTTTTTATTTAGGAGATAAAATATTTTTAAGCCAAAAACCAAAAAAAATTCTGCTGATGTCATCTATTCATACGTGGCAAAATGAGTGGTGATGGAGGCATGTGAGCGATCTGCAAACGCCCACATGTGTGGGCGTTAGTTTTTCCGTATTTTTTCCTGACCTCTGCATCCTAGGTGTACACACATGACACATGATTGGCCTAATTAAACACGAGATATGGAAAACAAATAGAAATTGAAGGTACATAAGAAAATAAATACTTAATGCATGCCTGCATGAGGATGGAGTAGTATCTAGATGAGAATGGGCTTGACAAAGAGGCTCTTAATGATGTCGTCAAGATGCGAGCTGAAGGTGACGGCATCTTTCCTATCACCGTAGTACACCGGCCCAATGAGAATGAAGTTGACGACCGGTTGCACCGCAGGCAGCAGCTGACAGCCATGTTTGAATCGAGCTTGGTTGGTGGTCTTCCACTCATGTTCTACCATTGAGTCTATGGCAGCAAAGGTGACCTCATCTATTACATTGTTCTCACTGGCGTAGCACTCCATGCAGTTGGCCACATCCCTATTGTTCCGGGGCAGCATGCATGTTGCCGTTAATTTAACTATTTCAATACTATGCTCGAGATTAGCTACTTAATTAAAATTAACCATGGTGAATTGCACATATATGTGTTTTTTCTAACTTACTTTGGATGAAGCAACAAGATCATTCATTAGGTGCTCAATCTTGGCGCATGCCATGACGACATCAGGGTATCCAATGCCCAGTGGCGATTCTAGTAGGTAAGCTTCAATAGGGTGAGGCATGCCCTCCAAAAACTTAATTATTTTGCTAACGGAGGACAGCTACAAAATCCAAAAAGGTGCAGTTGAACTCGAATAGCTATGTAACAACCAGATAACCAACTCGCTCACCTCACATGCTTGTCAAAATGGAGAAACTGCCATATGTGACTCCTTGCTACTACGTTATTAGTACACATAATGTCTTTCCTATGCCCAAAACCAAACACCGAGTCTTCTTGGTCTGTGTGAACGTGGTATTTTTTTTCCAGTCCTAAATCTTTTCAATAAATACTACATGTGTCCATTTGTAATCTCGGAAAATGTGAGCTTATTAGTACAACACTATTGAGTGATAATGGCTATTTTCGTAGATAAAACCAATTTTTTGTTCATTTGTTTATATTTTTGAGAAAAAACGCAAACAATTTCAGTAAACAGTACCTGTTCCTATAGTAATTTGGAATTTTTTGGGCTCATTTAGACTACCCTGTTAGGAGATAATGACCATCTTACTTAACAGATCCAAATTTTGACAAAAGAGTGTTTAGTTTACATGACGTTCACTTTGAGCCCACCCTCCACTCTCTACGTGGATTCGCCAATGCAAGTGCCTACTCCAGTGCTCCCTTGGGAATTTCATCACCCATGCAAACCATCGTAGAGACGCATAGCTCTGCCGCAGCTATGGACATGTCACCTAAATGCCATTTATCTTCAAACCTAGGCTTGTGATTTTTGTGCAACCATTCAGCTTCTTGGAGATAACAACTAGACAGCTGTTGGAACTGCATGTGAATGCGCACGAGCAAACATAGCGATTAATTAAGCACACATTTTTTTTATTAATATGCTTCCAAAAGTAGACAGAAATGATTTCCCAAGATAAACACCATGACATGTTTTTTACACAAATTAATGGCCAATCCATGTTCCTTTTTCACAAACTAGTACTGATCAAAGTATATGTAAGGTTTGTGTTGTTTGGTAACAAACCATAAATACTGTATTCACTTAAATACCTTTAGGACACTTGGCACTCTAAAAGTAGTGTCATATGCATGACACTAGTGTAAGTTATTACTCCCCACAATGACGAGCCTAACCACTGCAATTGATTGGGTTGGAGATGTATTGGTGTCAACATAAGTAGGTTGGTTCTAAGCTGTCATTGGTTGCTTCTAGCTCTGCATTAATTGTTGATTGTGATGCAGTGGTCCTGACATCATGGAAGTAGTGGTGACGTTCGATCTTACATTTGGCGATGACGAGCCTCTCACAGTAACCCTTAGAGCAAGTACAATAAGGTGATGTAGGCGGGCTGTAAGACATCAAATATTATATTCTTGCTTACTTGGGAGAGAGAGAGAAGAGGAGAGAGAAGAGAAGCGGGCTACTAGTTAACAGCCGGCTGCAGCACATGCTTCTAGATACTTTGTGAGAGAGTGGGGTGGGCCATGTATCAACAAAGTAGTACATATTTATATCTAGCTATTGTACTTGTTGGCTATAAGCTTGACTATATGTGACATGACAACATCATATAGCCAGCAGCTGGCTATATTATTAACCATGCTCTTACAGTATTTTGGTACCACCGAAATTCAGACCATTCTATTTTCATTATGAATGTAATGGGAAGGGGCTGAGCCCGGTTCAAGAAAAAAAAAATCGAGATCCAGGTCCAGCGTGCAGTTGCGGTAGTACACTAACACCCCACCAATGTTCTTGGTACAGGTCAACATCTGCACTTAATTGGGTTGGATATATTTTGGTTTCAACAACAACAAAGCTGGTCCTGCTTAGGTAGAAAAATAAGTAGGTCGGCTTCGCTGGCCCAGAGCGCGCGGCCACATATGAAATTCTGGAAAAGTCTTTTTTTTTCTAGCAAACGAACATAACAATTTAGTATCACCTCAGATAGAAACAAATTCTTTTCGGCGGTGAACGAATGAAAAAATTGGCGAAACGCACCTTGATTTATTTATTATTATATTATATTATATATAAATATGTATAGATATAGATATAGATATAGATATAGATAAATTTAAAACAAAAAAAAACTCAAAACCAGCAAAAATAAAATTACCATGTGCTCGCCAGGATCCGAACGTGAGTCTATTGTATGCAGGACATGCCCGCTGACCACCACCCTGCACAATTAGTTTGTCAAAGAAGAGGCTTACACATTTTAATAAATACTTTAGACACTGTTTTTTTTCCGGGCGACTGCTTCTTTTTTGGAAAAAACTTACCTTCAACCGACTGATAACGCTTGCGCGTCCGCCAGCTCCGCGTCCGTCGGATCATTTGTTGATTAGACGGACGAGAATGTTCCTCGCTTCCGCGTCACGCGTAGTCGTTTCTGAAACTAGGCGGCTGTTTCAGAAATCATTTATGCAGTTGTAACGCTCTCGCAGTGCTCCCACAGCTTCGTTGTGTATGTAAGGGTGACGGTGGTGGGATCTGGTAGGGCGACGGCGGGCGGCAACGGCGAGCGGTGTGGGGTGACGCGGGCGCATCCAACGCGGTGGCGACGACGACCGCTTCGGGGTCGGCGGTTGCCGGCAGCGACACAAGCAGGTACGGCCGCGTGCTCCTTCCCCCCATTTCTGGTCGGCCCTGAGATGGTTCTCCTCTGCTTGGCGGCTCCTCCTCGACGGCTACGCGCCTCATCGCTGTGGTGCTCTGTTGTAGGGAGACGCCTTTCGTTGGCGCCATCGATGTAGGTGTTGGATTGTAGATGTGTAGTTGTAGCAGGGGATTAGGATTTCTCAGATCTGTTGTTGCACAAACTTCTCGTTCCTTTGTAGCTAAAATTGGCTCGTTATAGTGATGTGATGTAGGAGTTTTTGTAGCTCAAATTGGCTGTAGGTGCTCCGTGTATGCTATCCGTTTGCTGTGCTAGTAGGTAATCTCTGAATGTTCTAGGTTCTCCTATCCTTTAATGTTCTAGGTTCTTGTAGCTCAAATTGGCTAGTAGGTAATCTCTGAATTTTTGCAGCTCAAAGTTTTCTGTAGCTTTTTGTCTTGTATATAGTGATACATTATTTTGATGTTCAGGGAGAAGTTTCTGTAGCCAATTTGATGTTCAGAGAGAAGTTTCTGTAGGAATTAGTGATGCATTAGTGTAGGTTATGCTTCAGGAATTCTTGTACCGCTAGCTTATAGCACAGGAAACTTAGTTTTTGCTTCTGAAACTACAGATATGTTTTCTCTCAAATCTAGTTACTGTTTTTCAATACTTTCTATGAAATGTAGGTCATGTTTCAATACTTTTTTCTGAATTTTAGCTCATGCTTACATGACAGGTATAATTTACCTCATGTTTATCTAATTTTAGTTGGATTTAGTTAAGGGAAAAGTTGTCCTTCAACCGACTGATAACGCTCGCGCGTCCGCCGGCTCCGCGTCCGTTGGATCGTCTATCGATCAGATGGACAAGATCGTCCCCGCTTCTGCCTCACGCACGGACGTTTTTCTGAAACTTACCCATTGTTTCAGGACTCATTTGTGCAACTGGATAACGCCCGCAGCTCAGCTGACTCGTGTGGGTGGCTAGGACGAAGAACGGCGGCGGTGCGATTTGGGAGGGAGCAAGGGGCGGCGGCGGCGCATGGTGTGGGTCGACCACGACGACGGCTTCGGGATCGGCCATAGCTGACGGCGACACAAGCAGGTGTTGCCGCGCTGCCCCCCCCCCCCCCCCCCCCCCGCCATTTTTTTCTGGCCGGCCCTGATGATGGTTATCCTCGCGGCAGCTCCCCGGCGGCTACGCGGCTCATTGTAGCAGTGGTCCGTCGCAGGGAGACGCTCTCGCCGTTGGCACCGAGGTGGATGAAGTAGATGTTATGGGTGGTGTAGATGTGTAGATGTGCAGTAGGCATTTGGATGTTGCAGATCTAGTGTTGCATAACATTTTATTAGACTTCCAGATGCGTTGCTGGAGCTCATGCTATCATCTTGATGTGCTGCTTGTCTGAATGTTTGTAGCTCAAAACTTCTGTAGCATTTTCACCTTGAAGTTAGTGATGCGGGATTTTGATGTGTTGTACGGAATTAGTGGTACAAATTTGATGTGCTGCAGGAAACTACTGATGCAGAATTGATATGTTTTCTGATATAATTTTTTTATTCCAAAGCATATGTAGCTCATGCAGTTATCCAGTTTGTAGTTTCAGAGAAACAAATATGTAGTTTTTGCAATTTTTGCAACATGGGTCCTGTTGCAGAAAATTAGATGTGGCGGAGATGTTGTTTTAATTTTTGCAACAAGGGTCTTGTTGCAGGAAATTAGACGCAATGAAAGATGTTGTTGCAATTTTTGCAATAAGGATCTTGTTGCGGAAAATTAGATGTGTGGGAGGTGATGCAGAAAATTAGATGCGTGAAAAAATTTGTTGCAGAAAATTAGACGCGGCGGGAGATGTTGTTGCAATTTTTTTGATATGAAAGAATGTGATGCTCTTGTATCGAAAAAAACAACAGCTGGTACTGAATTAACGAGAAGAGTACCCATCACAGTGGCAGGTGTTGGGGAACGTAGCAAAAATTCAAAATTTTCCTACGTGTCACCAAGATCTATCTATGGAGAAACCAGCAACGAGGGGAAGGGGAGTGCATCTACATACCCTTGTAGATCGCTAAGCGGAAGCGTTCAAGAGAACGGGGTTGAAGGAGTCGTACTCGTCGTGATCCAAATCACCGGAGATCCTAGTGCCGAACGGACGGCACCTCCGCGTTCAACACACGTACAGCCCGGTGACGTCTCCCATGCCTTGATCCAGCAAGGAGAGAGGGAGAGGTTGAGGAAGACTCCGTCCAGCAGCAGCACAATGGCGTCGTGGTGGTGGAGGAGCGTGGCAATCCTGCAGGGCTTCACCAAGCACCGCAAGAGAGGAGAAGGGAGAGAGGTAGGGCTGCGCCAGGGAGAGGTGAAACTCATGTGTTGGCAGCCCTCAAGACCTCAACTATATATAGGGGAGAGGGAGGGGTGAGCCCCCTTTAGGGTTTCCACCCCAAGGGGTGCGGCAGCCCCAATCCCATCTAAGGGTGGCGGCCAAGGGGGGAAGAGGGGAAACTTGCCCCCCAAGTTAGGTGGAAGCACCCCCTCCCCAAACCCTAGGCGCCTTGGGCCCTTGTGGGGGGGGAGGGCACCAGCCCACCTGGGGCTGGTCCCCTCCCACACTTGGCCCACGTAGCCCTCCGGGGTTGGTGGCCCCACTTGGTGGACCCCCGGGACCCTCTCGGTGGTCCCGGTATGTTACCGATAAAATCCGAAACTTTTCCGGTGACCAAAACAGGACTTCCCATATATAAACTTCCTCGTGACGTCCGGGATCTCATCCGGGACTCCGAACAACATTCGGTGACCACATACAAACTTCCTTTATAACCCTAGCGTCATCGAACCTTAAGTGTGTAGACCATACGGGTTCGGGAGACATGTAGACATGACTGAGACGTTCTCCGGTCAATAACTAACAACGGGATCTGGATACCCATGTTGGCTCCCACATGTTCCACGATGATCTCATCGGATGAACCACGATGTCAAGAACTTAATCGATCCCGTATACAATTCCCTTTGCCTAACGGTATTGTACTTGCCCGAGATTCGATCGTCGGTATACCGATACCTTGTTCAATCTCGTTACCAGCAAGTCTCTTTACTCGTTCCGTAACACATCATCCCGTGATCAACCCCTTGGTCACCTTGGGCACATTATGATGATGTCCTACCGAGTGGGCCCAGAGATACCTCTCCGTTTACACAGATTGACAAATCCCAGTCTCGATTCGTGCCAACCCAACAGATAGTTTCGGAGATACCTGTAGTGCACCTTTATAGCTACCCAGTTACGTTGTGACGTTTGTTACACCCAAAGCATTCCTACGGTATCCGGGAGTTGTACAATCTCATGGTCTAAGGAAATGATACTTGACATTAGAAAAGCTTTAGCATACGAACTACGATCTTTGTGCTAGGCTTAGGACTGGGTCTTGTCCATCACATCATTCTCCTAATGATGTGATCCCGTTATCAATGACGTCCAATGTCCATGGTCAGGAAACCGTAACCATCTGTTGATCATCGAGCTAGTTAACTAGAGGCTCACTAGGGACATGGTGTTGTCTATGTACCCACACATGTATCTGAGTTTCCTATCAATACAATTATAGCATGGATAATAAACGATTATCATGAACAAGGAAATACAATAATAACTAATTTATTATTGTCTCTAGGGCATATTTCCAACAGTCTCCCACTTGCACTAGAGTCAATAATCTAGTTCACATTGTCATGTGATTAACATTCACACGTCACATCGCCATGTGACCAACATCCAAAGGGTTTACTAGTGTCATTAACTAGTTCACATCATCATGTGATTAAGACTCAATGAGTTCTGGGGTTTGATCATGTTTTGTTTGTAAGAGAGGTTTTAGTCAACGGGTCTGCAACATTCAGATCCGTATGTACTTCGCAAATCTCTAGGTCATATTGTAAATGCTGCTTCCACGATCCACTTGGAGCTATTCCAAATGGTTGATCCACTATATGTATCCGGTTTGCTACTCAGAGTCATTTGGATAGGTGTTAAAGCTTGCATCGACGTAACTCTTTACGTCGAACTCTTTATCACTTCCATAACCAAGAAACATATCCTTATTCCTCAAAGGATAATTTTGACTGCCATATGGTGATCCACTCCTTGATCACCTTTGTACCCTCTTGCCAGACATGTGGCAAGGCACACATCAGGTGCGGTACTCAGTATGGCATATAGTATAGAGCCTATGACAAAAGCATAGGGGACGACCTTCGCCCTTCCTCTTTCTTCTGCCGTGGTCGAGCTTTAAGTCTGAACTTCATACCTTACAACTCAGGCAAGAACTCCTTTGACTGATCCATCTTGAAGACCTTCAAGATCATGTCAAGGTATGTGCTCATTTGAAAGTACTATTAAGCATTTTGATCTATCTTATAGATCTTGATGCTTATTGTTCAAGTAGCCTAATCCAGGTTTTCCATTGAAAAACACTTTTCAAATAACCCTATATGCTTTCTAGAAATTCTACATCATTTCTGATCAATAATATGTTTACAACATATTCTATAGTGCTCCCACTCACTTCTTTGGAAATACAAGTTTCTCATAAACTTTGTATAAACCAAAATCTTTTAAGCATATATCAAAGTGCATATTCCAACTCCGAGATGCTTACTCCAGTCCATGGAAGGATCGCTGGAGCTAGCATACCTTTTAGCATCCTTAGGATCGACAAAACCTTTCTGATTGTATCACATACAACCTTTCCTTACAAAAACTGGTAAGGAAACTCATTTTGACATCCATCTACCAAATTTCATAAATGCAGCTAATGCTAACATGATTCCGACGGACTTTAAGCATCGCTACGGATGAGAAAATCTCATCGTAGTCAACTCCTTCAACTTGTGAAAAACTTTTCGCCACAAGTAGAGCTTCATAGATGGTGACGTTGCCATCCATGTACGTCTTCTTCTTAAAGATCCATTTATCTCAATGGCTTGCCGATCATTGGGAAAGTCCACCAAAGTCCATGCTTTGTTCTGATACATGGATCCTATCTCGGATTTCATGGCTTCTAACCATTTGTCGGAATTTGGGCCCACCATCGCTTCTCCACAGCTCGTAGGTTCATTGTTGTCTAGCAACATGACCTCTAAGACAGGAGTGCGTACCACTCTGAAGTAGTACGCGTCCTTGTCGGCCTACGAGGTCCGGTAGTGACTTGATCTGAAGCATCATGATCACTATCATCAGCTTCCACTTCAATTGGTGTAGGTGCCACATGAACAACTTCATGTGCCCTGCTACACACTGGTTGAAGTGATGGTTCAATAACCATATCAAGTCTCCACCATCCTCCCACTCAACTTTTCGAGACAAACTTTTCCTCGAGAAAGGACCCGATTCAAGAAACAATCCCTATTGCTTTCGGATCGGAGAATTAGGAGGTATACCCAACTGTTTTGGGTGTCCTATGAAGATGCATTTTATCCGTTTTGGGTTCGAGCTTATCAACCTGAAACTTTTTCACATAAGCGTCACAGCCCCAAACCTTTAAGAAATGACAGCTTAGGTTTCTCTAAACCATAGTTCATATGGTGTCATCTCAACGGAATTACGTGGTGCCCTATTTAAAGTGAATGTGGTTGTCTCTAATGCCTAACCCATGAACGATAGTGGTAATTTGATAAGAGACATCATGGTACGCACCATATCCAATAGGGTGCAACTATGATGTTTGGACACACCCTCACACTATGGTGTTCCAGGCGGTATTAATTGTGAAACAATTTCCACAATGTCTTAATTGCGTGCCAAAGCTCGTAACTCAGATACTCATCTCTATGATCATATCATAGACATTTTATCCTCTTGTCACGATGATCTTCAACTTCACTCTGAAATTACTTGAACCATTCAATAATTCAGACTTGTGTTTCATCAAGTAAATATACTCAACATCTACTCGAATCATCTGTGAAGTAAGAACATAACGATATTCACTGCATGCCTCAGCACTCATTGGACTGCACACATCAAAATGTGTTACTTCCAACAAGTTGCTATCTTGTTCCATCTTACTGAAAACGAGGCTTTTCAGTCATCTTGCCCATGTGGTATGATTTGCATATCTCAAGTGATTCAAAATCAAGTGAGTCCAAACGATCCATCTGCATGGAGTTCCTTCATGCGTATACACCAATAGACATGGTTTGCATGTCTCAAATTTTTCAAAAACGAGTGAGTCCAAAGATCCATCAATATGGAGCTTCTTCATGTGTTTTATACCAATATGACTTACATGGCAGTGCCACAAGTAAGTGGTACTATCATTACTATCTTATATCTTTTGGCATGAAAATGTGTATCACTATGATCGAGATTCAATAAACCATTCCTTTAGGTGCAAGACCATTGAAGGTATTATTCAAATAAATAGAGTAACCATTATTCTCCTTAAATGAATAACCGTATTGCGATAGACATAATCCAATCATGTCTATGCTCAACGCAAACACCAAATGACAATTATTTAGGTTTAATACTAATCTTGATGGTAGAGGGAGCGTGCGATGTTTGATCATATCAAACTTGGAAACACTTCCAACACATATCGTCAGCTCACCTTTAGCTAGTCTCCGTTTATTCCGTAGCTCTTTTATTTTGAGTTACTAACACTTAGTAACCGAACCGGTATCTAATACCCTGGTGCTACTAGGAGTACTAGTAAAGTACACATTAACATAATGTATATCCAATATACTTCTATCGACCTTGCCAGCCTTCTTATCTACCAAGTATCTAGGGTAATTCTGCTCCAGTGGTTGTTCCCCTTATTACAGAAGCACTTAGTCCGGGTTTGGGTTCAACCTTGGGTTTCTTCACTAGAGCAGCAGCTGATTTGCCGTTTCATGAAGTATCCCTTCTTGCCCTTGCCCTTCTTGAAACTAGTGGTTTCACCAACCATCAACAATTGATGCTCCTTCTTGATTTCTACTTTCGCGGTGTCAAACATCGCAAATTCCTCAAGCATCATCATATCTATCCCTGATATGTCATAGTTCATCATGAAGCTCTAGCAGCTTGGTGGCAATGACTTTGGAGAAACATCACTATCTCATCTGGAAGATCAACTCCCACTCGATTCAAGTGATTGTTGCACTCAGACAATCTGAGCACAAGCTCAACGATTGAGCTTTTCTCCCTTAGTTTGCAGGCTCAGAAAATCGTCGGAGGTCTCACACCTCTTGACGTGGGCACGAGCCTGAAATCCCAATTTCAGCCCTCGAAACATCTCATATGTTCCGCGACGTTTCGAAAACGTCTTTGGTGCCTCAACACTAAACCGTTTAACTGAACTATCACGTAGTTATCAAAACGTATATGTCCGATGTTCGCAACATCCACAGACGACGTTTGGAGTTCAGCACACTGAGCTGTGCATTAAGGACATAAGCTTTCTATAGTCCGCATAATTGCTACTGTCAACTTTCAACTATATTTTCTCTAGGAACATATCTAAACAGTGGAACTAAAGCGCGAGCTTACGACATAATTTGCAAAGATATTTTGACTATGTTCAGGATAATTAAGTTAATCTTATGAACTCCCACTCAGATAGACATCCCTCTAGTCATCTAAGTGATTACATGATCCGAGTCAACTAGGTCGTGTCCGATCATCACGTGAGACGGACTAGTCATCATCGTTGAACATCTTCATGTTGATCGTATCTACTATACGACTCATGCTCGACCTTTCGGTCTCTTGTGTTCCGAGGCCATGTCTGTACATGCTAGGCTTGTCAAGTCAACCTAAGTGTTTCGCGTGTGTAAATCTGGCTTACACCCGTTGTATGTGAACGTAAGAATCTATCACACCCAATCATCACGTGGTGCTTCGAAACGACGAACTTTCGCAACGGTGCACAGTTAGGGGGAACACTTTCTTGAAATTTTAATGAGGGATCATCTTATTTACTACCGTCGTTCTAAGCAAATAAGATGTATAAACATCACATGCAATCAAATAGTGACATGATATGGCCAACATCATATTGCTCCTTTTGATCTCCATCTTCGGGGCTCCATGATCATCATCGTCACTGGCATGACACCATAATCTCCATCATCATGATCTCCATCATCGTGTCTCCATGAAGTTGTCTCGCCAACTTATTACTTCTACTACTATGGCTATAAGTTAGCAATAAAGTAAAGTAATTACATGGCGTTGTTCAATGACACGCATGTCATAAAATAAATTAAGACAACTCCTATGGCTCCTGCCGGTTGTCATACTCATCGACATGCAAGTCGTGATTCCTATTACAAGAACATGATCAATCGCATACATCACATATCATGCCACTGTTGGGCAACGTAGCAGAAATTCAAAATTTTCCTACGTGTCACCAACATCTATCTATGGAGAAACCAGCAACGAGGGGAAGGATAGTGCATCTACATACCCTTGTAGATCGCTAAGCGGAAGCGTTCAAGAGAACGGGGTTGAAGGAGTCGTACTCGTCGTGATCCAAATCACCGGAGATCCTAGTGCCGAACGGATGGCACCTCCGCGTTCAACACACGTACAGCCCGGTGACGTCTCCCATGCCTTGATCCAGCAAGGAGAGAGGGAGAGGTTGAGGAAGACTCCGTCCAGCAGCAGCACAACGGCGTGGTGGTGGTGAAGGAGCATGGCAATCCTGCAGGGCTTCGCCAAGCACCGCAAGAGAGGAGAAGGGAGAGAGGTAAGGCTGCGCCAGGGAGAGGTGAAACTCATGTGTTGGCAGCCCTCAAGACCTCAACTATATATAGGGGAGAGGGAGGGGGTGTGCCCCCTTTAGGGTTTCCACCCCAAGGGGTGCGGCAGCCCCAATCCCATCTAAGGGTGGCGGCCAAGGGGGGGAAGAGGGGAAACTTGCCCCCCCAAGTTAGGTGGAAGCACCCCCTCCCCAAACCCTAGGCGCCTTGGGCCCTTGTGTGGGGGTGCACCAGCCCACCTGGGGCTGGTCCCCTCCCACACTTGGCCCATGTAGCCCTCCGGGGTTGGTGGCCCCACTTGGTGGACCCCCGGGACCCTCCCGGTGGTCCCGGTACGTTACCGATAAAACCCGAAACTTTTCCGGTGACCAAAACAGGACTTCCCATATATAAATCTTTACCTCCGGACCATTCCGGAACTCCTGTGACGTCCGGGATCTCATCCGGGACTCCGAACAACATTCGGTAATCACATACAAACTTCCTTTATAACCCTAGCGTCATCGAACCTTAAGTGTGTAGACCCTACGGGTTCGGGAGACATGTAGAGATGACCGAGACGTTCTCCGATCAATAACCAACAGCGGGATCTGGATACCCATGTTGGCTCCCACATGTTCCACATGATCTCATCGGATGAACCACGATGTCAAGAACTCAATCGATCCCGTATACAATTCCCTTTGTCTAACGGTATTGTACTTGCCCGAGATTCGATCGTCGGTATACCGATACCTTGTTCAATCTCGTTACTGGCAAGTCTCTTTACTCGTTCCATAACACATCATCCCGTGATCAACCCCTTGGTCACCTTGTGCACATTATGATGATGTCCTACTGAGTGGGCCTAGAGATACCTCTCCGTTTACACAGGGTGACAAATCCCAGTCTCGATTCGTGCCAACCCAACAGACACTTTCGGAGATACCTGTAGTGCACCTTTATAGCCACCCAGTTACGTTGTGACGTTTGGTACACCCAAAGCATTCCTACGGTATCCGGGAGTTGTACAATCTCATGGTCTAAGGAAATGATACTTGACATTAGAAAAGCTTTAGCGTATGAACTACGATCTTTGTGCTAGGCTTAGGATTGGGTCTTGTCCATCACATCATTCTCCTAATGATGTGATCCCGTTATCAATGACATCCAATGTCCATGGTCAGGAAACCGTAACCATCTGTTGATCAACGAGCTAGTTAACTAGAGGCTCACTAGGGACATGGTGTTGTCTATGTACCCACACATGTATCTGAGTTTCCTATCAATACAATTATAGCATGGATAATAAACGATTATCATGAACAAGGAAATACAATAATAACTAATTTATTATTGTCTCTAGGGCATATTTCCAACAGTCTCCCACTTGCACTAGAGTCAATAATCTAGTTCACATTGTCATGTGATTAACATTCACACGTCACATCGCCATGTGACCAACATCCAAAGAGTTTACTAGTGTCATTAAACTAGTTCACATCATCATGTGATTAAGACTCAATGAGTTCTGGGGTTTGATCATGTTTTGTTTGTAAGAGAGGTTTTAGTCAACAGGTCTGCAACATTCAGATCTGTATGTACTTCGCAAAATCTCTAGGTCATATTGTAAATGCTGCTTCCACGATCCACTTGGAGCTATTCCAAATGGTTGCTCCACTATATGTATCCGGTTTGCTACTCAGAGTCATTTGGATAGGTGTTAAAGCTTGCATCGACGTAACTCTTTACGTCGAAATCTTTATCACCTCCATAACCAAGAAACATATCCTTATTCCTCAAAGGATAATTTTGACTGCCATATGGTGATCCACTCCTTGATCACCTTTGTACCCTCTTGCCAGACATGTGGCAAGGCACACATCAGGTGCGGTACTCAGTATGGCATATAGTATAGAGCCTATGACAAAAGCATAGGGGACGACCTTCGTCCTTCCTCTTTCTTCTGCCGTGGTCGAGCTTTAAGTCTGAACTTCATACCTTACAACTCAGGCAAGAACTCCTTTGACTGATCCATCTCGAACACCTTCAAGATCATGTCAAGGTATGTGCTCATTTCAAAGTACTATTAAGAATTTTGATCTATCTTATAGATCTTGATGCTTATTGTTCAAGTAGCCTAATCCAGGTTTTCCATTGGAAAACACTTTTCAAATAACCCTATATGCTTTCTAGAAATTCTACATCATTTCTGATCAACAATATGTTTACAACATATTCTATATTGCTCCCACTCACTTCTTTGGAAATACAAGTTTCTCATAAACTTTGTATAAACCAAAATCTTTTGATCATCTTATCAAAGTGCATATTCCAACTCCGAGATGCTTACTCCAGTCCATGGAAGGATCACTGGAGCTAGCATACCTTTTAGCATCCTTAGGATCGACAAAACCTTTCTGATTGTATCACATACAACCTTTCCTTATGAAAACTGGTAAGGAAACTCATTTTGACATCCATCTACCAGATTTCATAAATGCAGCTAATGCTAACATGATTCCGACGGACTTTAAGCATCGCTACGGATGAGAAAATCTCATCATAGTCAACTCCTTGAACTTGTGAAAAACTCTTCGCCACAAGTCGAGCTTCATAGATGGTGACATTGCCATCCATGTACGTCTTCTTCTTAAAGATCCATTTATCTCAATGTCTTGCCGATCATTGGGAA
Organism: Triticum timopheevii; assembly: GCA_963921465.1. NCBI lineage: Eukaryota > Viridiplantae > Streptophyta > Magnoliopsida > Poales > Poaceae > Triticum > Triticum timopheevii. Next base: position 74,059,377 of record OY997274.1, read on the forward strand.
AGTCCACCAAAGTCCATGCTTTGTTCTGATACATGGATCCTATCTCGGATTTCATGGCTTCTAACCATTTGTCAGAATTTGGGCCCACCATCGCTTCTCCACAGCTCGTAGGTTCATTGTTGTCTAGCAACATGACCTCTAAGACAGGAGTGCGTACCACTCTGAAGTAGTACGCGTCCTTGTCGGCCTACGAGGTCCGGTAGTGACTTGATCTGAAGCATCATGATCACTATCATCAGCTTCCACTTCAATTGGTGTAGGTGCCACATGAACAACTTCCTGTGCCCTGCTACACACTGGTTGAAGTGATGGTTCAATAACCATATCAAGTCTCCACCATCCTCCCACTCAACTTTTTGAGACAAACTTTTCCTCGAGAAAGGACCCAATTCAAGAAACAATCCCTATTGCTTTCGGATCTGAGAATTAGGAGGTATACCCAACTGTTTTGGGTGTCCTATGAAGATGCATTTTATCCGTTTTGGGTTCGAGCTTATCAACCTGAAACTTTTTCACATAAGCGTTGCAGCCCCAAACCTTTAAGAAATGACAGCTTAGGTTTCTCTAAACCATAGTTCATATGGTGTCATCTCAATGGAATTACGTGGTGCCCTATTTAAAGTGAATGTGGTTGTCTCTAATGCCTAACCCATGAACGATAGTGGTAATTTGATAAGAGACATCATGGTACGCACCATATCCAATAGGGTGCAACTATGATGTTCGGACACACCCTCACACTATGGTGTTCCAGGCAGTATTAATTGTGAAACAATTTCCACAATGTCTTAATAGCGTGCCAAAGCTCGTAACTCAGATACTCATCTCTATGATCATATCATAGACATTTTATCCTCTTGTCACGATGATCTTCAACTTCACTCTGAAATTACTTGAACCATTCAATAATTCAGACTTGTGTTTCATCAAGTAAATATACTCAACATCTACTCGAATCATCTATGAAGTAAGAACATAACGATATTCACTGCATGCCTCAGAACTCATTGGACTGCACACATCAAAATGTGTTACTTCCAACAAGTTGCTATCTTGTTCCATCTTACTGAAAACAAGGCTTTTCAGTCATCTTGCCCATGTGGTATGATTTGCATATCTCAAGTGATTCAAAATCAAGTGAGTCCAAACGATCCATCTGCATGGAGTTTCTTCATGCGTATACACCAATAGACATGGTTTGCATGTCTCAAATTTTTCAAAAACGAGTGAGTCCAAAGATCCATCAATATGGAGCTTCTTCATGCGTTTTATACCAATATGACTTACATGGCAGTGCCACAAGTAAGTGGTACTATCATTACTATCTTATATCTTTTGGCATGAAAATGTGTATCACTATGATCGAGATTCAATAAACCATTCCTTTAGGTGCAAGACCATTGAAGGTATTATTCAAATAAATAGAGTAACCATTATTCTCCTTAAATGAATAACCGTATTGCGATAGACATAATCCAATCATGTCTATGCTCAACGCAAACACCAAATGACAATTATTCAGGTTTAATACTAATCTTGATGGTAGAGGGAGCGTGCGATGTTTGATCATATCAAACTTGGAAACACTTCCAACACATATCGTCAGCTCACCTTTAGCTAGTCTCCGTTTATTCCGTAGCTCTTTTATTTTGAGTTACTAACACTTAGTAACCGAACAGGTATCTAATACCCTGGTGCTACTAGGAGTACTAGTAAAGTACACATTAACATAATGTATATCCAATATACTTCTATCGACCTTGCCAGCCTTCTTATCTACCAAGTATCTAGGGTAATTCTGCTCCAGTGATTGTTCCCCTTATTATAGAAGCACTTAGTCTCAGGTTTGGGTTCAACCTTGGGTTTCTTCACTAGAGCAGCAGCTGATTTGCCGTTCCATGAAGTATCCCTTCTTGCCCTTGCCCTTCTTGAAACTAGTGGTTTCACCAACCATCAAAAATTGATGCTCCTTCTTGATTTCTACTTTCGCGTTGTCAAACATCGCAAATTCCTCAAGGATCATCATATCTATCCCTGATATGTCATAGTTCATCATGAAGCTCTAGCAGCTTGGTGGCAATGACTTTGGAGAAACATCACTATCTCATCTGGAAGATCAACTCCCACTCGATTCAAGTGATTGTTGGACTCAGACAATCTAAGCACAAGCTCAACGATTGAGCTTTTCTCCCTTAGTTTGCAGGCTAACAAAATCGTCGGAGGTCTCATACCTCTTGACGTGGGCACGAGCCTGAAATCCCAATTTCAGCCCTCGAAACATCTCATATGTTCCGCGACGTTTCAAAAACGTCTTTGGTGCCTCAACACTAAACCGTTTAACTGAACTATCACGTATCAAAACGTGTATGTCCGATGTTCGCAACATCTACAGACGATGTTTGGGGATCAGCACACTGAGCGGTGCATTAAGGACATAAGCTTTCTATAGTCCGCATAATTGCTACTGTCAACTTTCAACTATATTTTCTCTAGGAACATATCTAAACAGTGGAACTAAAGCACGAGCTTACGACATAATTTGCAAAGATATTTTGACTATGTTCAGGATAATTAAGTTAATCTTATGAACTCCCACTCAGATAGACATCCCTCTAGTCATCTAAGTGATTACATGATCCGAGTCAACTAGGCCGTGTCCGATCATCACGTGAGACAGACTAGTCATCATCGGTGAACATCTTCATGTTGATCGTATCTACTATACAACTCATGCTCGACCTTTCGGTCTCTTGTGTTCCGAGGCCATGTCTGTACATGCTAGGCTCGTCAAGTCAACCTAAGTGTTTCGCGTGTGTAAATCTGGCTTACACCCATTGTATGTGAACGTAAGAATCTATCACACCCGATCATCACGTGGTGCTTTGAAACGACGAACTTTCGTAATGGTGCACAGTTAGGGGGAACACTTTCTTGAAATTTTAATGAGGGATCATCTTATTTACTACCGTCGTTCTAAGCAAATAAGATGTATAAACATCACATGCAATCAAATAGTGACATGATATGGCCAACATCATATTGCTCCTTTTGATCTCCATCTTCGGGGCTCCATGATCATCATCGTCACTGGCATGACACCATGATCTCCATCATCATGATCTCCATCATCGTGTCTCAATGAAGTTGTCTCGCCAACTTATTACTTCTACTACTATGGCTACCGGTTAGCTAAAGTAATTACATGGCGTTGTTCAATGACACGCATGTCATACAATAAATTAAGACAACTCCTATGGCTCCTACCGGTTGTCATACTCATCGACATGCAAGTTGTGATTCCTATTACAAGAACATGATCAATCGCATACATCACATATCATGCCACTGTTGGGGAACGTAGCAGAAATTCAAAATTTTCCTACGTGTCACCAAGATCTATCTATGGAGAAACCAGCAACGAGGGGAAGGAGAGTGCATCCACATACCCTTGTAGATCGCTAAGCAGAAGCATTCAAGAGAACGGGGTTGAAGGAGTCGTACTCGTCGTGATCCAAATCACCGGAGATCCTAGTGCCGAACGGACGGCACCTCCGCGTTCAACACACGTACAGCCCGGTGACGTCTCCCATGCCTTGATCCAGCAAGGAGAGAGGGAGAGGTTGAGGAAGACTCCGTCCAGCAGCAGCACAACAGCGTGGTGGTGGTGAAGGAGCATGGCAATCCTGCAGGGCTTCGCCAAACACCGCAAGAGAGGAGAAGGGAGAGAGGTAAGGCTGCGCCAGGGAGAGGTGAAACTCATGTGTTGGCATCCCTCAAGACCTCAACTATATATAGGGGAGAGGGAGGGGGTGTGCCCCCTTTAGGGTTTCCACCCCAAGGGGTGCGGCAGCCCCAATCGCATCTAAGGGTGGCGGCCAAGGGTGGGAAGAGGGGAAACTTGCCCCCCAAGTTAGGTGGAAGCACCCCCTCCCCAAACCCTAGGCACCTTGGGCCCTTGTGGGGGGGCGCACCAGCCCACCTGGGGCTGGTCCCCTCCCACAATTGGCCCATGTAGCCCTCCGGGGTTGGTGGCCCCACTTGGTGGACCCCCGGGACCCTCCCGGTGGTCCCGGTACGTTACCGATAGAACCCGAAACTTTTTCGGTGACCAAAACAGGACTTCCCATATATAAATCTTTACCTCCGGACCATTCCGGAACTCCTCGTGACGTCCGGGATCTCATCCGGGACTCCGAACAACATTCGGTAACCACATACAAACTTCCTTTATAACCCTAGCGTCATCGAACCATAAGTGTGTAGACCCTACGGGTTCGGGAGACATGTAGACATGACCGAGACGTTCTCCGGTCAATAACCAACAGCGGGATATGGATACCCATGTTGGCTCCCACATGTTCCACGATGATCTCATTGGATGAACCACGATGTCAAGAACTCAATCGATCCCATATACAATTCCCTTTGTCTAACGGTATTGTACTTGCCCGAGATTCGATCGTCGGTATACCGATACCTTGTTCAATCTCGTTACCGGCAAGTCTCTTTACTCATTCCATAACACATCATCCCGTGATCAACCCCTTGGTCACCTTGTGCACATTATGATGATGTCCTACCGAGTGGGCCCAGAAATACCTCTCCGTTTACACAGAGTGACAAATCCCAGTCTCGATTCGTGCCAACCCAACAGATACTTTCAGAGATACCTGTAGTGCACCTTTATATCCACCCAGTTACATTGTGACGTTTGGTACACCCAAAGCATTCCTACGGTATCCGGGAGTTGTACAATCTCATGGTCTAAGGAAATGATACTTGACATTAGAAAAGCTTTAGCATACGAACTACGATCTTTGTGCTAGGCTTAGGATTGGGTCTTGTCCATCACATCATTATCCTAATGATGTGTTCCCGTTATCAATGACATCCAATGTCCATGGTCAGGAAACCGTAACCATCTGTTGATCAACGAGCTAGTTAACTAGAGGCTCACTAGGGACATGGTGTTGTCTATGTACCCACACATGTATCTGAGTTTCCTATCAATACAATTATAGCATGGATAATAAACGATTATCATGAACAAGGAAATACAATAATAACTAATTTATTATTGTCTCTAGGGCATATTTCCAACAGCAGGCTGGTCTTGAACTTCATTCAAATCAACATGATTAGCCTGACCATGACCATAAGGTCTGGCATTGTTGTTATAGGGCTGATTATTACAGTGAGTTGAAGGCAGAGCCAGCTGGTCCTTTTTCTGATTGCACTCTTTGGCACGATGACCTGGACGGCCACACCTGAAGCACAATTCATCATTGGGGTTGTAAGCAGGAGCCTGGGGTGGTGCAGTCCAAAGAGGTTGCCTCGACAGTGGAGGAGGCAGGCGAGGTGCGGCATAGGACTGTCTTGGTGCAGGTGCAGTCGGACGATACATGCTATGGGGAATCCATATCCGACGCTTCTGCGCTGACGGGCCCGAAGATGAGCGAGCGTCACGGCTGCGTCTGAGGGATCCCTGATGTTCCTGCAGACTAGTCTCAACCTGAATAGCCTTATTCACCAAGGTGGCGAAGTCGGCAAAGTCATGAACGAGCAGTGCTAGCTTGATATCAGGGTGAAGTCCATCACGAAACTTTTCCTGTCTGCAAGCATCAATTGCAATGTCTTCTTCAGCATAACGTGACAAGTCCAGAAATTCCCGCTGAGAAGCATCAACTGCCTTGTTGCCTTGGGTGAGGTTACGAAACTCGCGCTTCTTCCTATCTATGATTCCCTGAGGAATGAAGCGGGCACGAAAGGCAACTTGGAAATCCAGCCAAGTGATGAACGTTCCAGTAGGTAGGGTACGCATGTGGCTGTCCCACCATTGAGCAGCGGGGCCCTTGAGGAAGAAGGATGCGAAGGTGACATAGCTGGTAGGGGCAACACTACCAGACTCCATTTCATATGTGATGTCGCGGAGCTAGTCATCAACATCAAGGGGCTGAGTTGAGCTGCGGTAGATGGTCGGGTTGAGGCGCATGAAGTCCTGCAGAGTAATTGGGGCTGGCTGCTGGTTCATATTCGAACGAGGAAACTGAGCCATCATTCCTTCCATGAACTGGCGATTCAGCTCAAACTGTTGCATCATTCCAGCAAAGAATTCGGGCGGTGGTGGATCGTTGCCACCACGGCCACGACCAGCAGGTCTAACCATCCTGCTAACATGTAACAGGGGTAGTTTAGTATCGAACATTTGCAAAGACAAAGGATCATTCATGATGAAACATGCATAATGAAAGAGGTACGATGGATACCACCTAGTAGTCAACACGACAGTGTGTGCACTATTCAAGATGCTATTCTAAGGAGTATCTATGGCTTATCCAACTTTGGGATGAATGTGGTCACGGGATCCTAATGTTAGAGTTAGTAAATTTGTTTAACCAGAGTAGAAGAGAGTTCAAAGTCCCAGAGTATAAACGAGGAGTAAAAGATCCTAATACCACCCAATGGCGACGTGGGCCCATAAGACACACAACCATGTTAGTAAAAGTTTTGTAGTGACTAGACTCAACTACGGCCAAGGAGTTGGAAAGGCTCTGATACCAACTTGTGACACCCCCGATTCGATCGTACACTAATCATACACGCAAATGTGTATGATCAAGATCAGGGATTCACGGGAAAATATCACAACACAACTCTAGACACAAATTAAAATAATACAAGCTTTATATTACAAGCCAGGGGCCTTGAGGGCTCAAATACACAAGCTCGAATACAAACGAGTCAGCGAAAGCAACAATATCTGAGTACAGACATGAGTTAAACAAGTCTGCCTTAAGGACGCTAGCACAAAAGTAACAACAATAAAAAAGGCAAGGCCTCCTGCCTGGGAACCTCCTAAATACTCCTGGTCGTCGGCGTCCGTTACGTGGTAGTAGGAACACTCGGGGTAGTAGAAGTCGTCGGCAGTGGCGTCTGGATCCTGGGCTCCACCATTTGGGTGCAGCATCCGAGAAGAATGGAAAGAGGTGGGAAAAGATGTGCAAAGCAACCGTGAGTACTCATCCAAAGTACTCGCAAGCAAGGATCTACACTACATATGCATCGGTATCAATGAAATGGGTAGTATCTGTGGACTAAACTGTAGAATGCCAGAAGAGAAGGGGAAAGCCTAGCCTATCGAAGACTAGCATCTTCAAGGAGCTCCAAGCATCTTGCAGCATTCAAAAGAGTATAGAATAACAGTTTATATTTAGCAAACATGTTGTAACATTAGCGCCCAAAGATCACTTCCTCGACTCCCTGCGAGGAAACAATCCCGGAGCTATCATTTCCATTACATGCCTCAGCATTCAGTATCCAGTTCTAGTTGTATCAATCGGGATACAACTCCAAGTGTTCGTTATCCTAGGACAGGCTATCGATAGATGTTTTCTTCCCTGCAGGGGTGCACCAACTTACCCACCACGCTCAATTAATTCCGGCCGGACACACTTTTCTGGGTCATGCCCGGCCTCGCCCAAACAATACACCGCAACCCGACCTACGGTTAATAGAGAGGTCAGCACGCTGGACTAAACCTATGCCCCTAGGGGTCATGGGCCATCACCCCGGGAACTCCTGCACGTTGTGAGGGCGGCCGGTGAGCAGACCTAGCTACCTCCTTAAAAAGGCAGGTGTTTACCAGTACAATCCGGCGTGCGCCGCTCAGTCGGTGACGTCTATTAAGCTTCAGCTGATGCATATGATGCAGAACGCCCATACTATGCCCACGTGATGGTTAGTGCTATCAGGCCAGAGGCCCCTCGGATCAAATATCCAAATCGTAGTGGATTAGGAACGCGCGGTAATAAGCGGAGACTCACGAAAGATGTGACCCCATTGCCCCGTCTCGAGGACTTGCGGCAAGGGCTAGGAATGCCCGGCCATGCCTCGTAATTATCTCGCGGGCACCCTCCAGGTCAACCCAATCCACATCACTCGCAATTATGCTCGCGCGGGTACCCCTCAGGGCCAACCCGTCTTTAGTAAGATGGTCCAGTGTAAAGTCATAGTAACCATAGTAACCGTGTGTCTAACACCAAGGGGAAAACCTGAGGAGTCACCCTCGACGGATTCCACTTGATGTAATCATCATGGTGAACGTAAGAGGATCCACCCTCGAGGTTCACACTTGAGGGGGTGCATGATAGGGTCATATCGGAAGTGGTTAAGGCGGAATCACCCTTGATGACCACGGCCGAATAACTACACTACCGGGTTAACATCATAAGTGCAGATGAGGTCTCACCCTCGGCACTCGATAGTAACCCAGTAGTGTCGAGCAACTAAGGGGAAATGATGTGCAGTGCCGGGGCCTGGTCTTTGATCTCGTTGATCGGGTCTTCGATGATGAAGCAGGGGCAACAAGGACAAGGTGGGGGGGGGGGTCACTGATAGATCACTAACCAACCTATACTAAGCAGTTTAGGATAAGTAGGTAAGGTAACAATAAGCAAGTTAAAAAGCAGGCTATGCATCAGAATAGGAGCAAACAATAACAGTAGCAAAATCTAATGCAAGCATGAGAGAATGGAATGGGCGATATCGGGATGATCAAAGGGGGGCTTGCCTGGTTGCTCTAGCAAGGAGGGGTCGTCGTCGACGTAGTCGATCACAGGGGCAACATTGGTCTCGGGGTCTACCAGAGAGAAGAGGGGGAAGAAACAGTAAATATATGCAAACATAGCATCACCAAGCATAACGTGACAATATGCTGTGCCGGGTGTGACCTAATGTATGGCTACACGATATAGGTGAAGGGGGAATTCAACCGAGAAAGTATTCCCGGTTCCAGACCTGTGTCAGACAGATGACCGGAGGGAAATGTTCCATGTTCAAATAGTTAGAAGCATCTGATGGGTATGTGGTTAGCGTATTCGGGTTTGTCTCATCGTTCTGAGCAACTTTCATGTATAAAGTTTTTTCAACCGAGCTACGGTTTATTTTCTATGAATTTTTAAAGATTAAACCATTTTCTGGAATTATTTTAATTAACAGAAAAGGGAATTATGACATCAGCATGATGCAATGCTGACGTCAGCAGGTCAACAGGTCGGCTGACGAGTCAAACCAGACAGGTGGCGCCCACATGTCAGCCACTGTAATTAACAGAGTTTATATTAAACTAATCTGAGGTTCAATAGCTACTGGGCCCCACATGTCAGTCTCTAATTAGGAACTAATTAGGTTTTAATTATTAAAACATATAATTAATTAATATAGGCAGTGGGGCCCACGTGTCAGTGGCACTGGGTTGCCTGGTCAGCAGTTGACTGGGTCAACCCAGTCAACTGGGACCCGCGGGGCCCACTGGCAATGGCTCTAGGGTGGCCCCAGGCCAGCCACGTCGGCGGCCGGCGCCGGAGTGACTCCGGTGACCAGAAACACGGCGGCGCGACCACGGGGTTCGTCGGAAAAGGACTACAGGGCACGGGGAAGAGGGCATCTAGGCCGGTTCAAACGACCACTCGACGCTGCGTCGTTTGGTGGTGGTGGCACGGTCGGGCTTGGCGGGATTCGGGGCCGGCGATGAGCGGAAGCAGCGGCGCGTACGGGAGCTCGAGGAAAACAGGGCTACGGCGAGCTAGCGAGCAAGTGGAGAGGCTGGGGAGGATCTACGGGGCGCGGTGAGTGTAACCGGCACTCGCCCGTGACCATTTGGTCACCGGAGACTCGCCGCCGACGAGCCCCGTGGCGGTGCATTCGGGCGCTTCGGCGGCAGCTAGCTAGGGCGCACGAGAGAGCAAACATGGAGGAGTAGGTGGTAGAGGAGCTCACCGGGGAGGCACGCATGGTGGCCCTTGGTGGTTTAGTAGCTACAGAGGGCGGCGTCGGAGACGAAGAAGAACGACGGTAGCCTGAGATGGGGACGAAGGGGATCCAGTGCTGCAGCGCCTCCGAGCTCCAGCTGAGGCCACCAGTCGAAGGTGTCGACCCCGGCGGAGCTCACCGATAGGGTCAGCGGGCGCGGGGCCGTCGTTGGCCGCGACAACGAGGACGACGGCGACCGCGCACGGGCGTCGATGCGGAACGAGGGGGAGAGGAAGTGAGCGGTGTATCTGGCGGGGAGAGAGAGAGGCAAAGAGGACACGGGGAGTGGGAGAAGGGCCCGAGGCGCCAGGGGCGTGGAGGTCTTATCCTCCCCTCGACGCCGGCGAGGGGGTCTGGTGTCGACCGCGCCCTGTAGCGGCGCGCGACCGAGGAACAGGAAGGGGGCACGGTGCGGGGAGCTGGGCCGGCTGGGCCGGCCAGGCTGGTTGAGGTCCAGGGAGGCAAGGGAGGGGGCTGTCTCTCTCACCTCTTCTTTTCCTTTTATTTTTTCCTTTTTCTTTTAAAGCATCAGTTTCAAATAGCTTAGGACATTTAAACACTTTTAAAAAAAGTAGGTTCATCACAAATATTAATTGTGGAATATTTGGCACAAGATGAACATTTTAGTTTTCATGTTTGAGCAAATTGAATTTCACTCAGAATTTGAAATTGAATTCAACTGGAATTTGAAATGGAATATTGATCAAAGTGGCTAAGCACTGTTATAGCAAAATGATTAGCTTGATCTCAGGGATTACTTTGGCATCATTACACCGGGGTGTTACACATCACAAGTTGATGCATGGAACCTACATCTAGTTGTAGAAAACAGGCATTAGATGCGGCCTCCACAAGCGGTTGTGATCAAATAGAACAAAGTCGCTTGTAATATGCACACCGGAGGATGTTACAACAACATAACCTCTTGCAGTAAGTATTCGAGGCGGTTGATAATAAAAAAAAATGCATCTACCGTTGAAACGCTTGGGCTTAGTGAGTAGCTCCGGGCAGGGCCTTCACTTCTCTTTATCTATTGGTCCTCTGCCTTCACTTTAGTTTTCGTCCATTTCCCTTCCCTTTTCCGGTCCTTGCCCAGACCCTGTGCCAGACTCGGTCCCACCAGATGAACAATTCATAATTTCTGATTAACCGTTGGAGTTTCTGAGAACTCTTCAAAGTATAGATAGATAGATTACACATATAAGATCCACAACAAAGAATCCTTTTGTGTTCTGTCAAAGAGCAAAGAGTTGTATTCATAATATGTTTTTTCTGATTTTTTTTGATGGATTGAGCACACACAGAGAATAATTTACCTTGGCTCTAAGGGTGTGTTGGATATACAAATGCAATATCGAGCTTTGCCCATGGGGTGCGAGTGCGAGAGAAAGACGTAGTTGATATACACGAGGATATGTGTTTCATTTTCTTCTTTTGGAAGGATGGTGTTGTAAGGGTTAGACCATTTTAATATTATTTTTTTGAACTCGGGAAGCTAGACTTAAATTATATGAGCTTGCAACATTTTACAAAAGGACCCAACAGAAAGTAGAAATTACAGCCCAAAGGAGAAACTTTGCAAGTAGGACCCCAAAAGACAAAACTAAAAAGCAATCAAGTCCTCGGCGCCTGCTTCGATCCTGGCCCGGAATGGCTCTGCGTTCTCTACCTTGCTGCGGCAAAGGCAGAGAGGAACAATGCCTCTACCTTTCCCCAACTTTTAGTCATTGGATCAAGAACGGACCGCCCAGATCTGGCGCAACAGGACCACTGAAACAGTGATATGAACAGTGCATGCGCTACAGTGATTCGCTCGATCTGGACTGCCAACTTTTGATCCGATGGCTCTCCCGTCTAAGGTAGAGGCGGCCTTGCTGAAGGGAAGTCAGAGAATCCGCGCCCGCCCGGAACCACCGCTCCGGGGTACGGGACCATTTTAATATATGACCTAGGCATTCATGCAAAAAGAAACAGTGTGCATCCCTGAATTCACAAGCAAGCCTACCAATAGTAGTTGGTTTCTACTAATTGGCGATATCCATTACCCAATAAATGCTTTAGAAAATTATGATCTCTGCAAAAAATAAAGAATGTCACCATGACACGGACGATCTTGACACAAGGTACGACCACCAGAATGATAAAACAGAGATTCCCAAAGGCACGCACTCTAGACTCATGAGGTCAACGTGTATGCCTCGCCATTCTTTTTTTGGTCTTAAATCAAAGCGGCAAAATAGTCTAGTTTTCAAAAGGACTGAAGTAAACATAAGATTAAGTCTCTTTACGGTATATTCCGAACAAGATATATAATAATCTCCTCCCATTTTATTATGTAAGCAACTAGTACAATGACTTCTTGAAAGTAGCATCACAAATATCCAGGATTAGGTAACACATGAACCACATATATCATTTATATGTCAGCTTACTACTTGAGGGAGAATAAAACCACACATCAAGATACAATGGATGGTGCGGGTGAATTGGCCAATCCGCTACCGAACCCACAACAATAAATGTTCCTAGGGCAGCACACTGGATTGTACCCCACCGGTCTAGCAGCTGCATGTGCTACTGGTGCTGCCATCATCATGAGCAAGCACACTTGCGCCATGAGAAAAACAATGATCACTTGGAAGATGCCATTGTTCACCATTGTCTAAGAACACAGAAGAACAGAAAATATATAGTTATGCAATAGTCTGTCAACTAGAATGTTTTTGTGGTCATGAGGGGTACAGTTCAGTCGCCTTATATAGATGTGTTGGCATCAAGATTATCCTTATCCAATTAATGTCATTAAATTACATGTTTTGTTTTTCTTTGGATAAAGGTTATCCTTATCCAAATAAATGCCAAATAAGTATCTACTACTTTAAAACTCTACTACTTAAAAAATGAGTAAGGTACCTTTTGCTGCCGACTGACAGCGTCCTGCCTCTTCGCTTTGCCCATCGTTTCATACTCCTTTCGTCACGTCGTCCGCACAGTCGCACATGGGCTAAGCCCATCAAAACCACGAGACCTAGCCCACGTCGCTCCCCTGTTCCCATCTTGACCACGACGATGCGCTAGGTTTGGTGGAACCTCCTATTTGCCGCCTTTTGCGGCAAAACTGCCGATGATACGCACATGGCATAAGTGACCTGGGCCGGCCCATTTTACATTAGCACGCTATGAAAACTCAATAAATAAAAATGCTGCCCCTGATGGGAATCGAACCCGCGCCTGCAGAAAACAAGACCACACGCCTAGCCAGTGTGACCTGCTGACACTAATGGAATGTTTGCAACACGATACGTAAAGAAAAAAATACAACGACAAAATGCGTGTTGTCTTGGAACAAAAATCAAAACATTTGCTGAACAATGCGATTTCTTTTTTCAATGATGAATATTTATAAAAACATGACCAATTTTTGAAAATGATGAACAATTTAAGAAATAGAACATTTATCGAAAATAATGAACATTTTTTAAAAGAGGACATTTTTTGAATTTGCAAAATCAAACTTGGAACGGCGAATATGAACACCCAGAACAAAATTCGAAAACAAGAACATTTTTTTAAATTTGTGAACAATTTTTGAAACTAGATTTTTTTTAAATCCTAAAAAAATTAAAACATGAACACTTTTTAAAATTTGTGAATTATTTTTGTATATGGGAACATTTTTAAAACGTGAACATATTTAAAATTGTGAACCTGGAAAAACCTATGCACCGCTCACTTCGTCGAAGCGCCGAACAATATTTGAAATTTTTGAACAAAGTAAACAGGAAAACGAAAAAACAATAAAAAGAAACATAGAAAATAAAAGTAACAAGAAAAACGAAAAAAAAGAAAAAGAAAAAGAAAAACCGGAATGCCCCTGAAGTATAAACCAGAAGAAATAAGGCAGTTCAGGAACCTTCTAGAAGGTTCCCAAAACCGGTGGAAATACTCTACAGAAAAAAACTTCGTTAGCAATTGGGCCGGCCCACTGCATCGTTCACTGGCGCAACCCTGTGCGAAGCATCGACACTTCGACGCAGTGAGCGGCGCATAGGTTTTTGCAGGTTCAGCGTCGGCACTTCGACGCAGTGAGCCACACCCAACTCTCGGCGCCTCCCTGTCCGCCCCCGTGCTCTCATGCACAACCGCCTCCAGCCACTCGTATGCCACCGCCGCCCTCGATGCCTAACTGCAACGCACCACCGACCACCATCTCACCCACGCCGCTGCTTCTGACTTTCCCTAATTATCATCGTCGGTCTTCATCCTCCTTCCTCTTCCGCCTAGCCGACCTGTGTTGCCAGTCATCGACGGCCCACTCCACAGTACATGCCCCCTGCCCTGATGCCGCTACGTATTGAGCCCGACACTTCTGCATCAATCTAAAATGTGATGACCACCATCACGGTTGCATCAATCTATGGTTCAGGTTTGAGGCGGGGTCTGCAACATCGGTGCTAGGAGGAGACGCCTGGGCCTGGCCGAAAAGCTTGTCCAGGACATGTGCGCCAGCCTGTGCTCGTCCGACGAGCAAGCCATCACCAATTGGGAATGCCAAGTTCATACTCTTTCCAGGGACATGTATCTATTAGATTGATTCTCATCATAGTAGTAGTTCTATCTGTTGTGTCAATGAACAACCACGCGAGGTTGCAGGTAAGCGTGGAGTTAATTATGGTTTGACCTTTTCATTGCCGTGTTTGCAAAATGGTGCGGCAGTAGCATTGGACAATTAACCAGTGACGAGGAGCAACATCACAACTCTTTTCATAGTGCCCACACGTTGTGGAGCCGCCGGCCTTCCCAAGCCGCCGTGATCAGGCAATAAAGTAAGCGAGTCTGTCCATGCATTTTTAGTTGCTCAACTTCTGATAATGTTTTTTTTTTTTGAAAAAGGAGGTTTAAACCCCCGGCCGCTGCATCAAGCGATGTATGCAGCCATCTTTATTTATTATTTCACCAAGGTCTAACAAAAACATACATCAAACCACCCGAAGCCACCACTCACACCTACAAAACTCGATTATGTGGAGTGCCCTCACTCCCCATATCCAACCCGGTGTCGTCGCCGATTCACCCACATAACGTATCGGAACGAACAGCCGGTGCAGCAGGCCTAAAGTGTACACCACATATGCACACGTTTTAGACGCCGCCATCATCATCGGACTGCTGACCCATCTTCAAGAGAGAGATCCGCATCATCCTTGTCAGTCCGTCCGTCCGTCGACTCCACCATGGCACACAACGGTGCCACCGCCCCGCGCTCGTCCATCCAGACGCGAAGATTCTGGAAGATCTGTTGTGCGTAGAACCTGCCGACCAGGCATGACACAGCGTAGCATCTGTCGGCCAGTCATGACTTGACATCACCACCAAAACTTCGTGCAAGACGAAGCCGCTCCATCTCCTGCCTCTGTCTTCCAGCGCTGGTTCACAAACGATGCGCCCAAGAGAGAAACGACATCGCAGTACCGCAATCGTCCGATCTGGAAGACCGGATTCTAGGGTTTCCCTCGGAGCAGCACGAGTGGGCCGACAGTAGTTGCACGGCGATGCCTTCATCAAGGTAACGGCGCATAGCGCCGTCATCGTCCGCCATCGGTTCGGTTTTCATCGCAACTATGTCATCCCGACTCGCAGCCGGAACTAGATGACAGATCTCGAGATCTGACCATCCAGCCTTAGGCCGACCACCTCCGACGGAGGAGATGAACACCACCACCGGCCAGATCGGATCTGGCCAGAGGCACCGCCAAGCCGCTCACCGGACAAAATCAACGTGAAGGACACCCGACCGCCGGAGGTAGCCGCCGCCACCATCATGGTTGATCCTGCCGCCAGATTGGACGCCATCCGCGCGCGTGCGCCCGCGCTGCGATCACCACGCCTCCATAGATCTGGGCAGGATCCCATTCATGAAGAAGAGGGCTGTGGTGACATGGGCGCACTGCCGTGACCACCGCCGTCCTCCACCACCACCGGGCCTAGCGACGCGGGCGGTGGAGCGCCGCGCCGTCCACCCATCGCTCGAGCCTCCCGCCCGAGGACAAGCCACACCAGGGTGCCAGGATCCCCATCGCCGCCGGATCTGCACGGGCTTAGCCAGGCCGAGTCCATAGGGCGGCGGCGAGGGGGGAGAGAAGGTGCGAGAGGGACCTGGCGCAGTAGATCTCGCTGCCGCCCGAGTCACCCTGGGAGGTGGGCGACGCGGGGGCCTGGGACAACTTCTGATAATAGTAGTGACTTTATCTGATAATCACAATTCAGTTAATCCTAGTAGGTTACTCACCATGCATTGTATTTTTTTCTTACAAAGGACCAGAATATACGGCTCGGTAAGTATGCTCTCACGAAAAAAAATCTGGAAATAACTGCACTGTGAATACTTGTATAAACTGACGACAAATTTTGTGTTCCGAATATATATTGTGTGACATAGGTGATTTTGGCAAAAGTATTGACTTCTGTTGATTTAGCTTCGTCAGTAAGTTGTTCTAAGTTGCTTATGATTTGATATACCGTGTCTCTTTTGAAGGTTGTAGGAACTCCCAGTTACATATGCACTGAACTTCTTGCTGACATTCCATTTGGCTCCAAGTCTGACATATGGTTTCTAGGCAAGTATTCCTATCTAAGGGCATCTCCAGCCGTTGGCCCCCTA
Organism: Triticum timopheevii; assembly: GCA_963921465.1. Lineage (NCBI taxonomy): Eukaryota > Viridiplantae > Streptophyta > Magnoliopsida > Poales > Poaceae > Triticum > Triticum timopheevii. Next base: position 74,075,848 of record OY997274.1, read on the forward strand.
GGAGGGGCAAAAAATCGCCTCCTGGGGGCGCACCGGCGCTAACGGCGCACTGGGGGCGTGATGCCCCCAGTCGCGGCGCCCACGGCATTTTAAAATTTTTTAAAACGGCACAAACACGGCGCAAACACGGCACAAACATAGCAAACTTCGGCGAGTTCGTTCAAACATAAACATATTTTACAAAAAAAACCGGCGGGCTACTCCCGCCGTTTCCTCGCCGCCCGCCCCGCCGCCCTCCTCGTCGCCCGCCTCGCCGCCCGCCCAACGCGTCTACATGCCGAGGAGGCTGTAGAACCGCGTCTAGTCGCCGCCGTCGTCGTCGTCGTCGTCGTCGTCGTCCCCGCTGCCGCCCCCGCCTAAACCTCCGCCGTCCCTGCTACACCCTTCCCCCGGTTGGCGCGGCGGGTTGGAAGGCCCGGGGGCGTCGTCGTCGTCGCTGTCGAGGATCACGACGCCGTGCTCGTCCTCACGCCCGCGCTTGCGGGCGGCGATCTCCTCGAGGGCCCGGCACTGCCGGACCGTCTCCTCGCGGAGGTAGTCGTCCCGCGCCCACCGCATGGCGTCTTCGTCGGAGAAGCCGCGCCGGGCTATCTCCTCGTACTCCGCGGGGAGGCCGGGCTCCTTCTTGGGCTCGACGAGGCCGGGCTCCGGCTTGGGCTCGACGAGGACAAAACGGCCGGCGGGGCTCCGGCTTGACGGGGCGCCGATACGGACGCCGGAGCTGCGGGTGCGCGCGGCCACAGGCGTGTCCTGGGGCTCCGGCTTGACGGGACGGAGGCAGGGCGAGCCGCCGGACGAAGAGGAGGACCCCCCGGTCTCCATGCGCCTCGGGGTCCAGGAGCTACCCCTGCGGCGTGAAAAGGAAGGGGAAGCGGGGTAGTCGAGGCACGGCGTGTTGCCGCCCTCGATGTACTCGAGGACGGCGTCCAGCGTGTGCCCTGGCACGCCCCACCATCGACGCCGTCCGGCGGAGTTTTGCCTGCCGGAGGGCACGACGCATGTCCGGCGAGACCGGGTACTCGGCCTCGTAAAGGAGGCGAGCCTTGTCTTCATGGAGATGGCGGCGGCCGAAGCCGTTCGCCTCCGCGCCGTCGCCTGGGAAACGTTCGGCCATTGTAAGGCGCCGGAAAGGTGGAGAGGAGAGGCGGAGGGGAAGGAGCGACGGCGGAGGGGAAAATGTGACGAACGAGCGCGCCGGGGCGCCGCTTATATAGGCCGGCGCGCCGCCCAGACGCGTGGCACCGTGCGTACGCGTGGCGGGCGAGGCGAGGGCGAGGGACGCGCGTCGTCCGGCCTTCACTGCGCCGCCCGTGAAGCATCAATAGCGCAGGCTGACCGGCGCGGCAGCGCGGCAGCTTTGGCATTGATTCACCGCAGGAAACGAGGCGATGAGGACGACGAAGGGCCGAGAAGTAACCCGGTCGCTGACGCGTCGGGCCCGCGGTTTCTTCGCGCCAAAAAACTTCGCCCGGCGCCCCCGAGCGCCCCCCAGCGCGCCGGGTTCGGGCTGGGTCCGCCGGCGCTGTTTTCGGCCCAAGCCGGCGAAAATCGGGCTCCTGGGGGCGCGACTGGGCCGTTTTTTCGGCCCCGGCGCGAAAAAATCGCCTGGGGAGGCCTTATTGGGGGTGCGGCTGGAGATGCCCTAACATTCAGACAAGGTAGAAGAAGAGAGAGAGAGGAAGAAGAGTGATCCTGCGGTACTATAAGCAAAAAATGACATGATGTGCATGAACCATCAGAGTAGATCGGCCCCATTACAATGCATGGGCAATTACCTAGTCCAATAAAATGTCATTAGTACTAGTTTCAAGAAATCATGAATAGCCACGGTCACGAGGATCCAGCTTGCCCGCTCCCTCTCCATGCTCCCATCCGTGCTCCCACTTCATCCTACGGCTATTCTTTTTTTTTTCTTTTTTAATCTAATCATCTCCCCCCCTGATTTTTAGGGGGTGAGATCGGGCCTTATTTTCTTTCAATCAAATTAAGCCACGTATGCGGGAGCACGGATGGGAGCATAGGAAGGGAGCAGGCAAGTCTCGTCCCGGTCATGATGAGTAGATAGGGCCTACTCCCCTCATTTCAAAATAGAGTGCATATTTGTTTTGTTTGATTATTACACTTTGATCTAGTTTATAAGAAAGAAATATTAACATGTACGATATCGATCAATATCCTCAAACCCATCATAAAAAAGTTTTCATATTATATTTTGGGGAAGAATTGGTCTGTGCGACTACCAAAATTGCATATTCGAGTACTGCCACTTAAACTTCCATATTTCGGTTTGGGCCACTAGCGATTTTTAAAAAATTAGGTGCATTCCCCCACAAGTCATCACTGCCAGTTACCGTCGACTTTGCGTCGTTTCCTCCCATTTTGGACCCTCCACTTCGCCACATCAACGGCAACCATGAGGAGACTCGATTGACTCTTTTGGGCAATGTGGGGGCCCCACTGTTGAGGCCATAATTTCCATGTTTCACTCTGATATGTACCAACCAATATTGATGACAAGACTCTTTGAGTGTTCTCGTCGATGTGGGAGCCCGCCATCAAGGGTGGAGCCAGGATTTGAGTATAGGCGAAGCCGAGCCAAGTTGAAAAAAAAAATTATGTGCAACGTGAAAAATAAGTACCATAATAATGTGTCGTTTCAACGCAAAACACAAGTACATTTGTATTAGTTTAATTTTTTTCCTATAATTGTCAATAAGATACAAAAATAATAATTTCATCCAAAGATAACCTAATTGCTAGTACTTTCCTATGAATGTATATCATCATGTAATGTCAAAGTAAGTAACATTCCATTGGACTAGGATTGGTAAGTCGCGCATTAGCCTTGTGTTTCAAAATGAAATCAAATCAATCTTTATGATGTTTTGCTCTTCATGATCACATCACAAATCAAACAATCAAATGAAATTAAAAATGAATAATAATCATTGACGTCGCCATCAAAATAACTAAAATTCGATGTATAATTTCAACACGTACAAGATGATAGTTGAGAGGGGTATAGCACTAAATAATGCTAACCCTTTTTTTTTTTGAGGGAACTACGGCGGGCAAGGCCAGCCTGAACTCATTTTATTGATTTTGTTTTACATAGTATTTACAGAGAAGGCGAAAAAGAGAGGGGGGGGGGGGGGGGGGGGGTGTAAGGAGAAGAAGAAGAAGCTAGGAATTAAGCTACATCCAGCCGGTTCAACATGATCCCCCAGTCGATCAAAGTTTGTTTCCGGGTCTCCTTGACACATCTGCTTGACCAAGCAAAGATTTCTTGAGCAAATAATGCTAACCTTGGCGCTGGACCGCTAGAATATTGAAAGAGTCTAGTCTCGAGATTACCAATCGCGGTGCTGGTGGCGCCTGATTAGGCAGCGGCCGCCGCCAGCTCTAATCGCCTCAAGTCATACGTTAATCACGCCGGGTAAACCTCTTTTGTAGGATATAATAAAATAAAGCCAGGAGCGTACTAGGAACGGAGAAGGCCATGAGCATGAATGGCTTTCTTATGGACCTTTTTTTTTTCAGATTTTATACTCTCAGTTTTCACCGTCGTTCGAGTTAAGGCAAAATTAATTGAGGAGTACTCATTGCAAAGATCACTCCAATCCCCTGATTGCAACAAGTGGCGCACATGCAGCGCGCCACTTGTCGCAAGCTGGGAGTTTTCCCTTTTTTCGTAAATCCGTTTATTCAAAACGTTTTATCTCTTAAACCGTGCGTCCAAATCTCAAACCGCTTTCACCGATGGATTCCTCGCGTCGAGATCTTCAAAACTAGATCCCATGTTGATAGGTTTTTACGAACTAATTTTCACGAAAAAAAACGGACGAAAAAAACCAGACAAAAAACGGAACCGGGAGCACGAGTTTTTTCCGTTTACGAAAGAGGCACGCCCGTGCCTCTCACGAAATCACAACTATGCCTTTCACGGAAGCAAAACCATGACTCTCGTGGAAAAAAAAAGAGAAAACGCATTTTTTTCGTTTCCGAGAAGGCACGGCCGTGACTCTGATGAAAGCACAACCGTGCCTCTTGCGGAAGCAAAACCATGACTCTCGTGAAACGAAAAAAAACAAAAAACGCGTTTTTTCCTTTCCGAGAGGCACATCTACGACTCTCGCGAAAGCACAACCGTGCCTCTCGCGAAGCAAAAACGTGACTGTTGCGAAAGAAAAAAAAATAGAAAACGCGTTTTTCCCCTTTCCGAGAGGCACGACCGTGACTCTCGCGAAAGCATACCCGTGCCTCTCGCGGAAGAAAAACCATGACTCTCGCGAAAGAAAAAAAACAGAAAACGCGTTTTTTTCTTTCCGAGAGGCACGGCCGTGACTCTCGCGAAAGCAAAACCGTGCCTCTTGATGAAGCCATGTACCAAGGGTAGGGTCATGGACCTGTCCAAGATACCCTCCCCAAGGACATTTCTAGAAGAAACCACTTGTCAGTCGACTCAGAAGTATTCCACTCGACAGACTTGAAGACACTCGATCATGAAGCCAACCACTCGACCACCAGGAGATCTAAAGTCACTCTGCCTAGAAAACGGTCGGTCATTAAGTAGCTTTTATGGTCATCATAGCACTTTATGTGGGGCATTACCAGTAACCCCCGATCTTAATGTACTTTAAACCCTGCATAACTGAGGGCCGGAGGGGGCTGGCGGACTCTATATAAGCCACCCCCTCCTCAGTATAAAGGGTTCGCACTCCTGTAACTCATACTCATATAATCCAGTCGACCGCCTCCGGGCTCAGAGACGTAGGGCTGTTACTTCCTCCAAGAAGGGCCTGAACTCGTAAACATCTTGTGTATACAACTACTCCATAGCTAGGATCTTGCCACTCCATTCCTACCCCCTATTCTACTGTCAGACTTAGAACTGAAAGTGCGTTATGTCGACTAGAGGGGGGGGGGGTGAATAGGCGATTTTTATGAATTCTTCACTGAGGAATTTGCTGGTGAGGAAATTCCTTAGCGAAGAACTACTTGCAGCGCAATGAGTACTCAGAAGTAAGCATAACAGAATGGTCATCATGATGAAATGAAGACTAGCACAGAGTACAGAAAGCGTAATCACAGGATAACACAAGATGAAGACAAACAGACTCAAGAAATTGAACTGAGGAATTTGAGAATGTCTTCAGTCAAAGTCTTCAAGCACAGATATGAACAAACATTCAACACAGTAATGAGGAAATGAAAGGGTTGAGGAAATAGAACCAGTTAGTTGGTGAAGACAATGATTTGGTAAACCAGTTCCAATTGTTGTCTCAGTTGTACGTCTGGTTGGAGCGGCTGAGTATTTAAACTCGAGGACACGCAGTCCCGGACACCCAGTCACTGAGCCGCAACTCAGGACACCCAGTCCTCACCGTATTCTCCTTGAACTAAGACCACGCAGGCCTCGTCCAATCACTCGTGGTAAGTCTTCAGGTGACTTCCAAACCTTCACAGACTTGGTCACTCGGCGATCCACAATTCCTCTTGGATGCTCTAGACCTTACGCCTAACCGTCTGGAAGAAGCACAGTCTTCAAAGCTAACAAGCGTCGGATCCACGCAGGATCAATTTCTCCAGTGATGCTCAATCACTTTGGGTTGTGGGGGTTTGGTTTTGGGATTTTCCTCACTTGATGATTTTCGCTCAAAGTCCTCGGAGGATGGGTTGCTCTCAAATGACAAGTGTCAAGTTCTCTCGGAGCAGCCAACCAGCTAGTGGTTGTAGGGGGCGGCTATTTATAGCCTAGGGAGCAGCCCGACATGATAAGACATAAATGCCCTTCAATGATATGGCCGTTAGGTGGATAAGATATTTTGGGACAGCTGGCGCGCAGCACAGCAACGGTCGGAAATTTGACTCTCAAATTCCTCAGGGCTATCATGTTCCTCACTGTGTAGGCAATTCGCACTGGTGAATTCCTAACTCCTCAGTCAGAACAAAGTCCTTAGTGACCAGAAGAACTGCGTCTCTGTCACTGAAGAAATTGACTGAACTGTATGAGATTTCCAATGGCTTCACTCGAAGGGATTGGTAGGTGTAGGATTTTGAGTTGAGCATCACATGGAAATTTTTCCTTAGTATTTCCTCGACCCCCTTTAACAGTAGGGTGTTTCCTATGACTCAAGAAAGAGAAAATGAAACTACGAAAACAAAAGTCTTCACGCTTCATGTTCCTCGAATGAATACCAAGTCTTCAAGGTCACACCGATTTCTTCACTTTCAAAGTCTTCAGAAAGTCTTCAGAATATCAAAGTCTTTAGTCGAAGAACTTCATTTTTAGGGGTCGACTTTCTCTGTGAATATCAAACTCCTCATAGACTTATAGACCTGTGTACACTCACAAACGCATCAGTCCCTTAACCTATAAGTCTTCAATACACCAAAATCACTAAGGGGCACTAGATGCACTTACAATCTCCCCCTTTTTGGTGATTGATGACAACATAGGTTAAGTTTTCAACGGGGATAAACATATGAAGTGTAAATACTGATATTGAGGAATTTGATTGCAAGATATAGAAGAACTCCCCCTGAAGATGTGCATAGTGAGGAATTTGCGTTTGAGGCAATGCACATTTGAAGAGTTGAATCATGGAGAACTCCCGCTATATCTTGTAATTCATACACGCATTTGATATATAATATGAAGAATTTGAAATGCATGATGAAATATGGTGCCTGATGAAATTCAGCATGCGTGCAATAATATTAACGAGGAATAAGCATGCCGAAAGCATCAAAAGTATCGGAGCATAGTGCAACAAAAGTATCAGAGCACCATCCAAAAGTATCAGAGCACCATCGGGTTTAAGATTACAACTCAATCCAAGGAAAGTTTCGGAAGAACGAGAGTTGTAACTTAAAAAAACGCCCTTAATATAAACCCGCTTGAAGACTAACTCAGATTTCTCCCCCTTTGTCATCAAATGACCAAAGGGATTGAAACTGAGGACTAACGCCCCTGAAGAATTTCAAGTTGATGGAGGAGCGCCAGCGTTGTCGGGGTTGTTTGTTGAAGCAGGGCCTGCCGCAGTGTCGTCCAAATCTTCATACTCATCAGTGTCATGCTATGAAGAATAAGAGCTGGCCACCAGATCAGGAACTTTGACCCTCTTGAATTTCTTCGGAGGTGGTGCAGACCAGTCAAATGCTTCCTTGAGACCCATAGTCTTCAGTTCTTCAGCGCTATAGACGTGAGTGAGGACAGCCCAGGTGCGGTTGAGGGTTTCATGAAGGTGATAATGGTTTTTCTTCACTGCATTATGTGTTGAGGTCATATTGTGAAGAACGGCAGCAAACTGACGTTTTACCCATTTGTGATTGCGATCAACCTTCTGATGAAGACTAAGGAGTAACTCACGGTCAGTCATCACCCTAGGTGCTGTGGCTTGAGGATTTTGCTTCGCTGAGGTATTTGCGGCAGTGTCATGTGTGGCAGAGTCATCATTGGTAGATTAAGATGTAGCAAGGCGAAATTGACCATCCAATGGACGAATGCCTTCATCGATCACAGCAGCTGCCTTGCCTTTATCATCAGATGATGAAACTGGCCGTTTGAGGACTTCAATGGGAGGCAAGTAGCTACCATGGTTCAGAGTATCAGCTTTATAATTCAATGAAGATCTTGCCCTTATGAATCTCATAATCCAAGGCGCATAGGGCTTCAGCTCGAATGGTGACATAGCAACATTGGCCAGAGTCCTCATGAAGAAATCATGGAAGTTGACGGGAACCCCATGAATGATGTTGAAAAGCATATTCTTCATGATGCCAACGACATCTTCATCATTTGAGTCGTGGCCTTTGATAGGACTCATTGTCTTCGTCAGAATGCGATAGACAGTCCGAGGCACATAACGCAATTCCTTGACGAGGAATTTGGTTCGTGGGGCCTGCCCAGGCTTCAAAGGCTTCATGAGCACTTGCATATAATGATTTGTCAGTTCAGGGTCATTGTAGATGCAACGTGCACTGTCATGGGGAGGATCGAGAGGAAGGACACGAAGCAATTCAGTTGCCGGTGCCTTGTAGTGAGTATTTTCAGTCATCCAATCCAACACCCATGAATTGACATCTTCAGCGTCTCCAGTGATATGCAGTGTGGCGTAGAACTGAAGAATGAGTTCTTCATTCCAATCACAGATGTCATTGCAGAGATTGAGTAATCCTGCATCGTGAAGAACACTGAGGACTGGCTCGAAGCATGGCAAAGATTCCATATCCACGTGAGGAATATGTTCATGATCGAAGATTTTGTCCTTGTCAAACAGCACTGAGGAATATAAGTTGGCTTGACTAGCAGTCCAGAAACGCCTCTTCCTTATGCGAGCAGAGTCATATGGGTTGTAGTCAGTGAAGAACACATGCTCGGAAAAGAAGTCTTCAGCCTTGAACTTCTGTTTGCTTGAGAACGGATTCTTCGGCTTTGGCAGAGGGGTGTTAGTGATTTGCAGTACCACCTCAGGAATCGCGAGCTCAGGTGCTTCAGGCTGAGGAATTTTTGGTTCCTCTTCTTGTGCAATCTGTGGATCAGCAGCAGCAGGTTCTTTAGCACTAGCGGCTGGAATATCTTCATGAACATAGGAAGTGGGATGAGTTTCTTCAGAGCCCATTTGAACAGTTGTTGCCAGGGACTGAGGAATCTGTTGAATAGGAGTAAAGAGAGGAGTATTGGGATGCTGACTTTCCCAAAAGTCATCATTCATCACAGGTGTGGTGCATCCAATATCCACATCTTCATCTTCAATTTCCTCAACACCAGCCTCTTCAGCTGTGACCTGAGGCATAGGAGAGGAAATGAGTGTCGTTGAAGGGATGGTATCCACTTCAATTTCTTCATCAATCTGCTCTGACGAAGCAGCAGAATGATTTTCTTCATCAGATCTGCTTGGGATCTTGTAGTCTTCTCCAAAAGGAATAATTTCCTTTGATGACATGGAGGAAATTGGAACAGCATCAATTGGATGTTCAAGTGAGCTGGTCATTGGCTTCATTTTCTTCGCAGCCGAAGAATTTGACGCAGCTGATGCCTTCCTTTTCTTCACGGCAGCTCGCTCTGCAGCCTTGGTTTTCTTCACTTCATAGGCAGAAGGAAGAATTGGAGTTGGTATAGGCGCGGGAGGAGCTGAGGAATCTGGTCATTTTCTTCAGGCGCAACTGATGCAGTTGCCCTGACCTCTTCAGTTTCTTCAGGCGCACCACTAGTGGATGCCCTGGCAATTTCTTCAGCAGCTGGGATGGAGTCATCAGCCCTGGAACTTATATTTTCATCAGCAGGCTGAAAGTCATTAGCGGTGCTGGCATGTTCTTCAGCAGGCTGAGCAGAGTCTGCAGCCTGAGGATTTTCTTGTTGCGATGGGGCTGCAACAGTTGTCATTTTCTTTGTCAGGTTGACAAATCTCACTTTGGCTCCTTGCCAATCAGCATAGTATGCATCGAAGTCTTTGCTGAGGGCTTGGATTTCAGACTGAGCCTGGAGAAGTTCCTCAGGTGTCATTCTGACAACATTTTTCTTCAGGAGCTTCTCCTTCCTGTATTGAGCCTTCTTGATCTCTCTTGCCTTCTCAAATTTCCATTTCTCTTGAGTGATGAAATGGGTCAGCATGTGACTTTGACCAGGAGTCAGTTGAAAATCAGGCATGGGGGTGTTTGGATCCTTGTGCCAGAGGTCAATGTAGTCGAGGATTTTCCTTGGATCCAAAAGCAGTGGCACCGATGTGCCTTTGGCTCTAGCGGCCTTCACTTCACTACTAGGGAAAAGGCTATCAGCAGCACGGGTTTTTAGGCTATCAGCAGCGCGGACAGCCGCGCTACCAATAAGGCGCTACAGCTAACGTTACTAGTAGCGTGGGCTAAACCCGCGCTACTACTAAATGATTAGTAGTAGCGCGGGTGCACCCACGCTACTACTAAGCTAACACCCATGCTACTACTAACCTAACTACTAGTAGCGCTCACTTTTAACCCACGCTACTACTAACAGTTTAGGAATTAAAAAAATAAAAGTTAGATGTGGTATTCATGAATGGTAATACGTCCATTGCAAAGAAAACCAACGTCACAAAACCATCTCAGGATTCCATTTAACATCATTCCATTTAACATTAGACACACAACCATCATCACCAAGTGCTACTCTAGTGGTCCACCACCAACCTAAACAAATCACTTCTCTAGATGTATCTACCAAGGCTTGGAGTTCAGACGCCAATGTACCCGAATCCTCCTTCCCCCGGACGATGGCGTCGAGGACCTCCACCTCGAAGACCTCCGGTGTCAAAATCACCTGGACGTTCATCTGTTCGACGTGGCCACCGTGCTTCACAAAGTCCGGCTCCAAGTGGTTGAAGAGCACAACGCCCACTGGGCCACGCTAGTCAGCGTCGATCACCCCTGCGCCCACGTCGGGAAAGTGAAAACTTGTTAGTACGCAAATTGCATCAGTTAAACTAAATAGTATATTACAATTCACAAGACCCATTAAGTTAAGATTCCTTATCATCTAGCAATTTAAAGGGGCTCATGCCGAATATATATGCTTAATTCCTCAGTTCTTATTCAAACTAAATATATAGATTTGGCAAATGCATAGAAAAACATAAAGTCCAAAAGAAACACAGAAATGCATATGTGAACTAAATTACTTTGTGTCTTAGCAGATTTCTTGTTAGGTCATTCACTATATATAGTACCACATCAGGCAGGGTGATGTGTTTACTTCGCGCCGCAATGTTTGGCACCAAGTTCAGTCTTGGAAGACAAATACAATACATTGCTGGGCGGGACAAGGCAAAGAAAAATACAGAAATTTGTAGTTACTAAATCATTAGCATTAATCAGTGCCTTCTGTTGCAGGGGTCATGTGTCAACTGATTTCAAGTATGTTCTTGCAAGCTACAAAGATGTTAAGAATTACTTGCAATCTGGTTTTTGCAAGCCACAAAGTTGTTCAAAATTACTACTTATCTAGTAGTACAAATGTTGAAAACAGATTATGAACTAGTCCAGACTCTACATACACGTATGTGATGAGCATTGACGCATTCACTCTCCCAGGCTGTTTAGGATCATCAACCTAGTGCATGTCGTCCGGTAATAGAGGAAGTGCATCCTATATAAGGCACCCAACAAAAAGCTAAGTGACGGCTACTGTTTTCTCAGGCAGGGTGTACAAATTTAACAAAAATGAAAGTGCACTAGCACTATAGAGTCCGGTATATCCAGTTGCTAGGGCAAGTACTAAGGTCTAAGACGATATGCTACTAAATGATTGTTTTTGCTGTTGCTCATGGACATAGACATGAGCAAGCACATGGCAGGGCCATGAACCTATGCAAAGCATCAATTGTTTTCAGCTCCATGGCAACATGTCCAGTGGAAATCAAGATACTACCAACTTGCACAACTGAATCTACCATGCGCATGCGGGAGGCTACAGCTTCCTCAAAAAACAAGTAAAGAAGAGCATCATGGTTTCCTCACCCAAATACATTGACCCACTTGCCATCTGCCTTCCCTTCGCTGGCCGGAGCCATCGGCTCCGTCCTGGCAGCCTCCGTCGCCGGGGTCATAGAGAATAGAATGGTCCATGGCTCTGCATGAACATCGATCATATCTCTGATAGAATTACATATGAAGAAAGCATCACTCCTGACAATTTCATCAAGAAAAGGGAAGTTAGCTAACTTATAGGGGAAACAAAACATCAAGATTCTAACTGAACAAAAGGAAACCTAGTCCAACTACGCATTTTTTTAGAACAGGAGGATGACCCCCGTCCAACAGCGCATAGGCCTAGTGGAATTTCATTCAAGGACCAGACAAGAGCATCTTTCAGTTTACTACAATATGTAATTTAAATAGCACAAAGCAAACAACTATAAAATGAAAAGTGAACTATGATCCAATATTGTGCAGAATATTAAAATGAAGGTGGATTTTTTCATATTCGAGTTTTTCTTAATAGTAACTTAAAAAATAAATGAATATATGCATAAGGTGGATTTTCACATGACAGTATGATGATATTCACATGAACACAACAACAGGCCTGTGATACACACACATACTACTTAATGATTCATTCAATAATAGTTCATGAACTAGTAATAATTCCCAATAATAGTCAGCAACTAGAGGAAGGACACCACAAATAGGTGGAATCCCAGCGAACCTAATGATTCCTTCAACTCAACTCTGCTTTGAACAAAGTTGGCCTCATTTAAATAAGAAGAATTGGAGAAGCGGACTTTCAGATCTACAATACATACATGGGGCCTGATCGTGGGGTGACTCTGGCTGTAAATCCAAGTCCAGTACATGAAACACTCACTAGTCACTAGTTTGAGCTCACGTAACAAGCCAAGGGTTGAGTTTAGCTTTGTCACTTGAATGAGTCATGCATGAGCAACAACTTCTCATCATCACTTGAGTGACCAATGCACAAGATTAACAGTTAGCTACAAACAGCAATGCAGATACAAAAGAAAAAGGCACCGATCGATTCGTATAGGCTCTTTGTCACTAAGTTAAATGCACACAAGTTATCTTAATGGTCAAAAGTTCGTTGGTATAGTCTAAACACTAAAGAAAATATATGGTCCTCATGCATCAAGGCTTACACAGTTATGCTCAAATATTTTGAATTAAATAACCTATCTGGCCGGTAGCACCATCTCAAATTAACCAACTTGGAAAGACATGAGCACGTGTAGCAGCAGTTTTGTTTGGTTCGAGAGAGGCCATCCACTTTCCAGTGTGTAGAGGATTAGCAGCATTTTGGTTCCTTGACAACTTGACATGCAGCAGAACCGTAGCATCAGACGCATGCAGGCGCTGACGATTGAAGGTTGGACAAGACACATGCTAGCACCGGCGACTGGTGTCTAACAAAGTTTATGTAGCCAGAGCGCTATTCCCGCAACACAAAAACGCTATAGCGCCCGCAATATCGCTCTGACACACGCAATAGCGGATGAATCATGCCAAAGACGCTATATCATAACGCAACACAAAAGAGATAGCGCTAGGGGAGTGCTACCGCAATAGCGGCTGCAATAGCGGGGTTAGCAGCTGCTATTTGAAACCTTGAATCACACTAAACTGGATCCTAATGAGCCCTTGTAAGCGTGAGCGTTGTAAATGCCAGATTTGCTGCCAATCTGCCTGGTTGCTAGTCGTAAACGTGTACCCCTAATCTACAAAGTTCCGATCCTAACTAGCCAAAAAAGATTCAGTTGAGAAGAAGCAGAGGAGGAGGAGTTGACCTCAGTCAGACTCAGAGCGCGGCGGTACCTTGGCCGAGGGTGAACCTGAATGGGGCGTCGCGATCCCAGCTGGAGTCAAACTTGGTGCCGTCCGCCAGCGTCCCCGTGTAGTGCACTGCGGGACAAACGAAGAACCAAGTCAACGCCCAAGTCAACCCAATCGAACCCATCCACGCCGGAGAAGCATCGAGCGAGGAGGGCGCGTTACCTTCGACCTCGTCGCCGGCGCCGAGGAGCTGCGGCCCCTCCCTCCCTGACCAGCCTCTTCCGCAGCCCCTCCTTCCCAATCCCCGTCTCCTCCCCCGCCTTCATCGCCGCGACGGCGTACCGCTCGTCGACCTCCTCCTACTCTTCCACGGGAGCGGGGGCCGCGCCGGCGTAGAGGCTCTTCATGGCCTCCTCGTCCTCGTCATCGCCGGATCCGGCCATGGCGTCGTAGCCACCGGCCCCCGGGAAGCCGGCCATGCCGTTTGGAGAGGAGAGGAGGTGGGGGTCTGGATCGGGGCCGTGGTGGAGGGGATCTGGATCGGGGCCGCGGTGGAGGGGATCTGGATCGGGGCCGCGGTGGAGGGGATCTGGATCGGGGCCGTGGTGGAGGAGGAGCTGGCGCCGCGGCGGGCGGGCACGTGCGCGGCGGAGGGGGGCGGGGGCGGTCAGCGGCGCGAGACGGGGAGCGTTGGGCGCGCAGCCGCCGGCGTGGCGCACGCGGCGGGGGCCATGGGGGCTAACGAACGGAGGAGAGGAGGTGGAAGGGAGGCCAGCGGCGAGTGAGTTGGGAGAGGAGAGGAGGTTGGGGATTCGGGCTGCGTGTTTTTTTTCTGAGACAGACGGGGGGTTGGTGGTGTGGGACGGTTGTGGGGTGGGAGTGTGGACCGGGCCGGGGTGGACACGCTTAGTAATAGCGTGGGGGTCTTACCTGCGCTACTACTACTTACTTACTAGTAGCGCCGGTTTATACCCCTCGCTACTACTATGGCCTATCCTCGGGGTATTGTTGGAGACCATTTAGTAGCAGCGCGGGTTTATAACCCTCGCTACTACTATCAATTTAGTAGTAGTGCGGTTTTTATACCCCCGCTACTACTAATTAGCAGTAGTGCCCATTTTTAAACCGCGCTACTGATAAACTTCTGTGTATAAGGTTTTTCCTAGTAGTGCTTGCCTGTCTCTGATGATTTCTGCAAGTTCATCATCAGAAGCTTTATCATCAGAGGGCACTTGGAATGCGACCTGTTTCTTTCTTGGACTTGGTCGAGGACCGCGTCCAGCTGTTGCTTTAGTCTTCAACAGTGTGGGGCCTGATGAGGACATTGGTGTAGCTGAGGAACTTGCTGAGACACCAGAGGCAATCGAGAAACCCATAGTGCTTTGACATGTAGCGAGATGCATAGGAGTTGAGGACTTTGGTGGAGCAGTAGCAGTCTGAGGAATTTGCCGTGAGGGCATAGCTGAGGAGTTTGGCCGTGAGGGTGCTGTTGGTGAAGCACTTGGCTTACGAGCAGGCTTCTTTGGCATTGATTTCCTCGGCTTGACTGAGGCCTCAGTAGCAGCAGCAGCAGCAGAATCCTCATTGAATTTCCTCACTGCCTCCTTGGCTTGTCTTGCCAATTTAGCTTGGCGCCTAGCCCATTCTTCAGGAAAGTCCTCACCACTTTTGATGCTAGTGGGATCAGCTACTTGGCCAGGTGCCAATGGAGCTCTTGGGCATGGAGGATTTAAAGCAAATTTCTTCATGTACTTTGGAGTTACATATCTGTACTCCCTTCATTCTCTTGCCCATCTCCGTTCAATCCTCTGAATGCGCACTTTGCGCTGATTTTTGTTCTCTTTGCCAAATTTGGCTTCATCAGGTGTGCAATAATCCTTGTATATGTCATTAGGGATCTCGAAAGCAGTCATGACCTCAGGCTTCTTTCCTCCTTTCTGCGGTCTCTTTCCTTCAGCCATATTCTTCAGATGAGGAATTTGAACAATTGAACACTCTGAAGAAGTATGCAGTTTTTCTTCGAGGAATGCTGCAAATGAGTTAAGTTGATGAGAACCTAGTGATTCAGCAGCGGACATGAGTACCTGTGAACAGAGTGTAGGTGCGAGGAATTTGGAGAGGTCATATGCGTTCTCAGAAGATTTTTCGAAAAGACAAGTTTTGAGGAATTTGACCAGTTGAACCTTGAGGAATTTCACTAAGCGTTCTTTGTCTTAGGTTCTAGAGTTGTACAGATGGAAAATCCACACAATTGAGGAATCTTGAAGAAAATGATTGCTTAGAGAAATGATTCAAGAGCATACAGTGTGTGAGGTGTTCATATGTGTAAAGATTTGAAGAATAAAACTGAAGATTTTCAGGAAAGCTTGAGAATCAAAGTGAGTAATAAAAGTAACTTTTAATTACCCGAACTGAAGAACGCGACGAACTGAGATGAACAGAGGTGAAGTTCGTCAAGTTAGATCTCCCACGCCCTAACTTGGCAGAGGGAAATAGCTACGGCGGCGGCGGAGTGAAGATTTCCGCAACCGGCGCGAGTACGACGGCTACGAGGTCGAGGTAGTGAAGCTCTTCCTCACCGGCGACGATGGAGTAGCGGCGGCGCTAGGGTTTGAGGAGCTCGAGCGAGAGAGAGCGCGGCCGAGCGGAGTAAATGAAGTGAGGAAGGGGAGAGGGGTATTTATAGCCACGGTGAAAAACTGTTCGCCCGAAGATTTTGGGACGAACATGCCCCTGCCCTTTCTCCTTCACGCGACATGTGTCACCCATGTACTGTGCAGATGTGATCGTGTAAGATCGTGGGTGAATATAATAATGCATCGTGGGATGCGGAACGGTTTGAGCGGCAAAACCGAAAATCTGGATAAGATTTGTTTTTAAGTTTCGTTCGCAATTTCTTCAGCTGACAAGGACACAGTGAAGACTTTGAACGAGTTTCAAATAGAACGCACATGAAGAATTTGTGAATAGATTGGGTTGAGTATAGCATAGAGGGGGGAAGGGTCCGATCACATTCACTTAGCAAAAAAAAAACATCTTGAAGAAATAGCTATAAGTGAATGCTGTAGAGGACATAATCTCACATATATATATATAGCTAATGAAGAAAGACGACGGAACCAGTGAAGATTTTGCAAAGTTGAAGAATTTGAAAAACTGAAGAATTTCAAAACTGAGGAAAAACTCAAATTGAAGATTTTCAACTTTTTGTGGTGGCGTGACCCACCGTATAAGAATGATGATTTCAGACACCGCGTACAATTGTCGTAGGGTTCTGAGAATCAAATTCTCCATTAATTTCTTCACACTTAGAGTGTTATTCTTCATTAGTTGAAGAAAACTGTTTCTTCATGTGTGGCACATCTAAGTCATCAATTTTGCATAAGTGTTAGGATGTGTGTCCTTTTCAAAAACATTCGAAGATTCTAAGATTTTTAGCTCACACCGCAACTTGCTAAATCTCTTCTCATCCAAGGGCTTGGTGAAGATATCAGCTAGCTGTTCTTCAGTCTTCACATGCTCGATGGAGATGTCGCCCTTCAACACATGATCACGAAGAAAATGATGACGAATCTGAATGTGCTTTGTCTTCGAGTGCTGAACTGCGTTGTGTGCAATCTTGATGGCACTCTCATTGTCGCAGAGGAGAGGCACATTCTTCACGTTGACGCCATAGTCCTTGAGGGTTTGCTTCATCCAAAGCAGTTGAGCACAGCAAGAGCCAGCAGCAATGTATTCAGCTTTAGCAGTAGACAGTGATATGCAGTTCTGTTTCTTCGAGGACCAACAGACCAAAGATCGTCCGAGGAAATGACAAGTGCCAGATGTTGACTTGCAGTCCACACGATCACCAGCATAGTTAGAGTCAGAATATCCAATGAGATCAAAAGTAGAGCCCTTGGGGTACCATAATCCTAGTGTTGGTGTGTGAGCTAGATATCGAAGAATATGCTTCACAGCCTTATGGTGTGATTCCTTCGGTGCAGCTTGAAATCGGGCACACATGCAAACACTAAGCATTATATCTGGCCTAGATGCACATAAGTACAATAAAGAACCAATCATGGAGCGGTATACCTTGTGATCGAAGTCAATATCATTTTCATCAGTGCATAGATGGCCATTTGTGGGCATAGGAATTTTTACGCCTTTGCAATCTTGCATGCCGAATTTCCTCAGTACATCTTTGAGGTATTTCTCCTTAGATATGAATATGCCATTGCATTGCTGACGAATTTGAAGACCTAAGAAGAATTTCAACTCTCCCATCATAGACATTTGATATTCTTCACTCATCATATAGGCAAATTCATCACTATAACGTTGGTCAGTACAGCCAAAGATAATATCATCAACATATATTTGGCACACAAACAGTTCACCATCATAAGATTTAGTAAAGAGAGTAGGGTCGAGTGAACTGGGTGTGAAGCCATTCTTCACGAAGAATTCCTTCAATGTATCATACCACGCCCGAGGGGCTTGCTTGAGGCCATACAGGGCCTTATTGAGTCTGAAGACTTTGTTAGGATTCTTTGGATCTTCAAAACCTGGGGGTTGAGCAACATATACTTCTTCCTCAAGCTTACCATTGAGGAATGCACTTTTCACATCCATTTGATATAAGATGATATCATGATGGTTAGCATAAGCAAGTAATATGCGAATAGCCTCAAGTCTAGCAACAGGTGCAAAAGTTTCATCGAAATCAATTCCTTCAACCTGTGTGTAGCCTTGAGCTACGAGTCGTGCCTTATTCCTCACCACAAGGCCATTTTCATCTTGCTTGTTGCGGTAGATCCACTTTGTGCCAATGATATTATGCTTGCGAGGATCTGGGCGATTGACCAGTTCCCAGACATTGTTAAGCTCGAACTGATGTAATTCTTCTTGCATAGCCTGAATCCATTTCGGCTCCAGAAATGCTTCATCTACCTTAGTGGGCTCTGTGATAGAGACAAAAGCATAGTGCCCACAAAAGTTAGATAAATGTGAAGCTTTTGAGCGTGTGAGAGGACCTGGTGCGCTAATGTCATCGATGATCTTCTCCACTTGCACTTCTTTTGCAACACGAGGATGAGCTGGTTGTCGCTGAGGAATTTGATCAGCATTTTCTTCAGCACCATTTTCCTCATCATGTTCTTCAGGTGCATCAGCTCGACGTTCTTCATGAACGGGAATGAATTCTTCAGCAGATTCTTCAGTAGGAATGACATCCTCAGTTGCCTTGAACTTGATAGAATCCTCAGGTGCTGGTTCATCTAACACAGATGGTAGGTGCTCTCTTTGCGAGCCATTAGTTTCATCGAACCGCGCATCTACAGTGTCAACAATCTTGTGAAGAACAATGTTGAAGACTCTGTAGGTGTGCGAGTCCTTTCCGTAACCAAGCATAAAACCTTCATGTGCTTTCGGTACAAATTTAGAGTTGTGGTGAGGATCTCTAATTCAACATTTAGCACCGAAGACTTTGAAATAACTCACATTGGGTTTCTTGTCAGTGAGGAGTTCATAGGCCGTCTTCTTGAAGAATTTGTGAAGATATACTCTGTTGATGATGTGGCACGCAGTATCAATTGCATCAATCCAAAAACGCTGAGGCGTTTTGTATTCATCAAGTAGTAAACAGATATAGCAGTATGAGGACGTGTAAAATGAGAGTTCATTTCATCATGATTCGCCTGCGTCCTTTTAGCCATTTTGTCAGGTCCCCAGCAAATTCTTCAGACGTTAAAGCACGTCTGGAGACCTGACCCTGCAGAAGAGATTAGTTCTTTTTCTTCACCACCCACATCTGAAGGGGTGGCAAAGAGTTCATCACTCTGCGAGCACCATATGAGAAAGGTGGCAAAGATGCCAAACCGTTTCGTTTCACATAAGAGGGGTTAGGGTAAGCATATGAATAAGCAGAGAAATTCTTCGAGGACTTATGAACATAATGGTTTGAAGAATAATGCACATATTCATAGCCCTTAGCTCTACCCTGCGAGACAGAGTTGTTAGCACGATGATAATCATATGAGGACTTTGATCCATGTGAGGAATTTGGTCCGTATGAGGACTTGGATCCATATGAAGAATTTGGTCCATATGAAGAATTTGATCTGGGGTTCCTGTTCTTCACAGGTGGTGTCATGAGGACATTCACCTGAAGACTTTCAACATAACTTTTGGGAACCCAGATTTTCTTCATAGGGGAACCGTTCCTGCAGTTAGTGCCAACATATCTAGCAAATACTTCACCATTCTGATTTTTGAACAGTTTATAGTCGGAGTCAAATGACTCATCAGAAGAATGAGGAGATTCACATGTAAAGCCAGATAAGTTAGATGGATCAACTGGAGGTCCCTTTGCAGCAACCCATGAGGTTTTGGGGTACTGCTCAGGCTTCCAATATGTTCCATCAGCATTGAGTTTCCTCTCAAAGGCAATACCCTCTTTCCTAGGGTTTCTGTTGAGGATCTGCTTTTTAAGCACATCACAAAGTGTCTCATGCCCTTTGAGGCTTTTGTACATGCCTGTCATGTACAATTCCTTCAGCCCTGCATTGTCAGTGATACTAGCAATGTCCTCAGATGAGGAATTAGTGATAGCAGAGGCAGATGAAGAATTTGTAACAGTTGAAGCATTTGAACATTCAGGTGAAGAATTAGCAGATTCACGTTCAATGCACTTTAAGCATGGAGGAACAAATTCTTCCTGAGAAGCGCTGATTTGTTGAGCTTGTAATGAATCGCGCTCCTTCTGAAGATCTTCAAAACACACTCTTAGCTTTTCAAGATCTTCCTTTCTTTGAAGAGATTCAGAAGAAAGCTTCTCATGATCTTGCTTTTCTTGAAGAAATTCATAAGAAAGTTTCTCACGATCAGATAAGAGAGTGTTATGATGACTTTGAAGGTTATCAAACCTAGACTGAAGTCTCTGAAGATTTTCAGTCAGGGCTTTAGTGCGATCCATTTCTTCACCCAACATAACATCACTTTTGTCTAGCATGTTTTGAACCTTTTCAAAAGCCCGTTGTTGTTTCACAGCAATCTTAGCAAGTTTAGAGTAGCTGGGCTTGAGATCCTCATCAGATTCATTTTCACTAGATTCAGAGGAGTTGTATTTGAGTACCTTAGCACCTTTCGCCATGAAGCAATAGGTGGGAGCGTAGCCATCATTATCTTCATCAGTCTTGTCGGTGGGGTCAGTTTCTTCAGTGTTGAAGATGGACTTGCTGACGAAAGCAGTAGCGAAGGCCAGACTCGCCACACCAGATTCGGATTCTTCAAACGCCTCATCTTCATCATTTTCCTCAGATTCAGCTTCAGAGTCCATTTCCTTGCCAATGAATGCCCGAGCCTTCTTGGAGCTGCTCTTCTTGTGAGATGAAGACTTCGAGGATTTTGATGACGAAGATTTTGACGATTTCTTCTTCTTCTTTGCATCATCAGAACTGTAATCCTTGTATTTCTTCTTCTTCATTTCCTTTTCCCACTAAGGACAATCTTGGATATAGTGACCAGGTTTCTTGCATTTGTGGCACAGCCTTCTCTTATAGTCACTGGATGAGGAATCACTGCTTCTTGAGGATTTTCCAAAGCGACCACCTCTTGAGAACTTCTGGAATTTCTTCACGAGCAGTGCTAGCTCCTGGCTCAATTCTTCAGGATCACCAAGGCTACTACCAGAATCCTCATATTCAGAGTCAGACACAGCCTTGGCCTTGAGGGCACGTGGTTTGCCATAGTTTGAACCATAGAGATCTCTCTTTTCAGCAAGCTGGAACTCGTGAGTATTTAGCCTTTCGAGGATATCGGCAGGATCAAGAGACTTGTAATCAGCACATTCTTGTATCATCAGTCCCAGAGTATCAAATGAGGAATCAAGCGATCTCAACAGTTTCTTCACCACTTCATGATCAGTGATGTCAGTGGCACCGAGGGCTTGAAGCTCATTTGAGATGTCAGTGAGGCGATCAAAGGTTTGTTGGACATTTTCATTGTCGAGTCTTTTGAAGCGGTTGAAGAGATTCCAAAGAACATCAACTCGAGAGTCACGCTGAGTTGAGACTCCTTCATTTACTTTGGACAGCCTATCCCAGATAAGCTTAGCAGTTTCCAAAGCACTCACTCTTCCATACTGTCCTTTGATCAAATGGCCACATATGATATTCTTCGCTTGAGAATCGAGTTGCTTGAATCTCTTCACATCGGTAGTGTTCAGTGAGGGTGAGACAGAGGGAACACCATTTTCCACAACATACCAGAGATCGTTATCAATTGCCTCAAGATGCATTCACATCTTGTTCTTCCAGTAGGGGTAGTCCGTCCCATCAAAGGTAGGACACCCAGCCGAGACCTTGATCATACCTGCGGTCGACATAACTAAAACTCCAGGCGGTTAAACCAAAATCACACAGAACAAGGGAGTACCTTGCTCTGGTACCAATTGAAAGTGCGTTATGTAGACTAGAGGGGGGTGAATAGGCGATTTTTATGAATTCTTCACTGAGGAATTTGCTGGTGAGGAAATTCCTTAGCGAAGAACTACTTGCAGCGGAATAAGTACTCAGAAGTAAGCATAACAGAATGGTCATCATGATGAAATGAAGACTAGCACAGAGTACAGAAAGCGTAATCACAGGATAACACAAGATAAAGACAACAGACTGAAGAAATTGAACTGAGGAATTTGAGAAAGTCTTCAGTCAAAGTCTTCAAGCACAGATATGAACAAACATTCAACACAGTAATGAGGAAATGAAAGGGTTGAGGAAATAGAACCAGTTAGTTGGTGAAGACAATGATTTGGTAAACCAGTTCCAACTGTTGTCTCAGTTGTACGTCTGGTTGGAGCGGCTGAGTATTTAAACTCGAGGACACGCAGTCCCGGACACCCAGTCACTGAGCCGCAACTCAGGACACCCAGTCCTCATCGTATTCTCCTTGAACTAAGACCACGCAGGCCTCGTCCAATCACTCGTGGTAAGTCTTCAGGTGACTTCCAAACCTTCACAGACTTGGTCACTCGGTGATCCACAATTCCCCTTGGATGCTCTAGACCTTGACGCCTAACCGTCTGGAAGAAGCACAGTCTTCAAAGGTAACAAGCATCGGATCCACGCAGGATCAATTTCTCCAGTGATGGTCAATCACTTTGGGTTTGTGGGGGTTTGGTTTTGGGATTTTCCTCACTTGATGATTTTTGCTCAAAGTCCTCGGAGGATGGGTTGCTCTCAAATGACAAGTGTCAAGTTCTCTCGGAGCAGCCAACCAGCTAGTGGTTGTAGGGGGCGGCTATTTATAGCCTAGGGAGCAGCCCGACATGATAAGACATAAATGCCCTTCAATGATATGACCGTTAGGTGGATAAGATATTTTGGGACAGTCGGCGCGCAGCACAGGAACGGTCGGAAATTTGACTCTCAAATTCCTCAGGGCTATCATGTTCCTCACTGTGTAGGCAATTCGCACTAGCGAATTCCTAACTCCTCAGTCATAACAAAGTCCTCAGTGACCAGAAGAACTGCGTCTCTGCCACTGAAGAAATTGACTGAACTGTATGAGATTTCCAATGGCTTCACTCGAAGGGATTGGTAGGTGTAGGATTTTGAGTTGAGCATCACATGGAAATTTTTCCTTAGTATTTCCTCGATCCCCTTTAACAGTACGGTGTTTCCTATGACTCAAGAAAGAGAAAATGAAACTACAAAAACAAAAGTCTTCACGCTTCATGTTCCTCGAATGAATACCAAGTCTTCAAGGTCACACCGATTTCTTCACTTTCAAAGTCTTCAGAAAGTCTTCAGAATATCAAAGTATTCAGTCGAAGAACTTCATTTTAGGGGTCGACTTTCTCTGTGAATATCAAACTCCTCATAGACTTATAGACCTGTGTACACTCACAAACGCATTAGTCCCTTAACCTATAAGTCTTCAATACACCAAAATCACTAAGGGGCACTAGATGAACTTATAAGAACCACGATAGTTGGCGCCCACCATGGGGTAGGTGTCTTAGCAACTTATTGGAGAAGTTGCAATTTTTCCGATCCCCTTCATCATGGTTTCAGGTGGAGTTTTGGTTGAGGGCCGCAAGATCAGTCTCGGCGCGCTCACGTTCATCGCCGACGACTCCGCTTGGCTTCAGGAGGCTCCACTCGACATCGACGCGCTCCCCGTCCGCGGGGCGACGCACTTTCGCGCGTGCGTCCGTGGCGTCCTCCTGCGGCAACCGTCGACCCAGTATCGGTCGGCTCCTGTGCCGTCCTCCCTCCCAGTCTCCCGCCGGCGCAAGCGCTCCGGTCGGTCGAGGCTTCAGCGATGGGTGAGGCATGCGGTGGCCCGCCAGTCGGCCACTCCCCAAGTCGCGGCAATCGAGCCCGACGAATCTCTCTACGGCCTGTTCGATCTGTCGACTGGCTCCGCAGAGACTGCATCCGAGTGCGACAGCAATGATCCAGCGACGGAGGTTCTGATGGTCAATGGACCACGCAGTCCTCCTGGTTTTCCCCGCGTCGACGGAGGCGACGGTGGAGGCGATCCGGCGCAGGTTCACGAAGGGTATCAACCCGAGCCCCTCACTTCGCTGCAGAGGGAAGAACTTCGCCGCCGAAACATGGATGCATTACACACTCCTATCGTTGGAGAAACCCCCGAGGCTCGTGCCTTAGAGGACGCGCGCTTGGCCAACTTGGCTGAGCGCACTCGACTGGAGAACCTCCAGCGAGCACTGGACGAGCGCGCGCGGCAACGGGTTCCAGACTCCAGTCGATGTCAACTCTCTCCACCACCGACTTAGGTATATCGAACTCCGATTCAGAATCTAGCAGCTGCAGCCCGTATAGCAGAGTCGATTCAGCCTTCCCAGTCAGAGGCTGGTAGAGGCTTGCTACAGATTAGAGATTTACTTTGGGTAGCAGGAGATCAAAATTCAGCTGTATCGCAGTCGCAGAACAGGATTCACAGCAGATCCGTCGCTGCAAATACAGTCCAGTCGACCCATAGCCCAAGATCGCCCCCGAGGCGTGAGGAATGTGGAGACCGGCGTGATCAGTACAAGAACCGTGAGCAGTATGATCACCGATTTGATCGCAATGATCAACGTCGAGTGCCCACCCCTCCCCCAAGGGGTGGATCATACGCTCCTCGACAGCAGGATGACAGACGCCAGCACAGTGTTGGGCGAAGGATTCTAGTCGACCCCAGAGAACCAGGCTTTGATGCGAGATCCATTATCGTTCAAGGTTTGGTCGACAGGAACAGAGCTCACCGAGAAGGCCATGACAGAGATGTGCCCACCAGCAGCAGAGTTCACGTCTCAGGACCAGAGTGTTTTAGCAGAGCCATCATGGCCGCGGTGATTCCTCCCAACTTCAGGTTGGCGACTGGAGTCAGTAAGTTCACTGGTGAGTCCCAGCCTGATACTTGGCTTGAGGACTATCAAGTGGCTGTTCAGATTGGCGGCGGCAATGATGAGGTGGCCATGAAACACCTACCTCTTATGTTGGAGGGCTCGGCCAGAGCATGGTTGAATCAGTTAGCACCCAGCAGCATTTACACTTGGGAAGATCTTGCCCGAGTGTTTGTCAGAACATTTGAAGGAACTTGCAAGTGACCAGCAGGGTTGACAGAGCTACAGGCTTGTGTGAAAAAGTCGAATGAAACTCTGAGGAATTACATCCAGAGATGGATCACACTGCATCACACGATAGAGAATGTATCTGATCAACAGGCAGTCTGTGCCTTCAAAGAAGGCGTTAAGAACAGAGAGCTAAATCTAAAATTCGGTCGAACCGGAGACATGAATTTAAGTCGAATGATGGAAATAGCCACCAAGTATGCCAATGGTGAAGAAGAGGATCGGCTCCAAAGTGGCAAGTACAAGTCAGCCGCCCATGAAACCGGAGGAGGGAACTCCAGTCGGAAGCAGAACCGGAAAGACGAGCCAGCTGCTCCTGGAGAAGCCTTGGCCGTGACTCAAGGAAAGTTTAAAGGGAAGCCCAAAGGGTCTTGGAACCCTAAGAAGGTGAAGGACAAGGAAGGGAATGACGTGATGGATTTGCCGTGCCACATCCACACGAAGAAAGATGAGGAGGGTGAATTCATTTATCCGAAACATACCACTCGACAGTGTCGACTCTTGATCTAGCAATTCCAGGGGAAACAGCCAAAAGATAAGGAAAAGGAGTCGGACAAAGTTGAAGACATAGAAGATAGTGATGATGGATATCCCCAGGTCAATTCCACCCTGATGATTTTTGCTGATGTTGAAAGCAAAAGTCGATTGAAAGTTATCAACCGGGAGGTGAATATGGTTGTTTCGGTGACACCCAGTTATCTAAAATGGTCTCAGACTGCCATCACATTCGACATGTCCGATCATCCAACACACATAGCCACTCCTGGGAGGCAAGCTTTGGTGGTCGACCCAGTTGTCGAAGGCACTCGACTGACTAAAGTCTTGATGGATGGTGGCACTGGCCTGAATATATTGTATGCAGAGACGTTGAAAGGGATGGGCATTCCGATGTCCAGACTCAGTACGAGCAACATGAGTTTCCATGGAGTCATTCCTGGAAAGAAGGCTGAGTCACTCGGCCAAATCGCTCTTGATGTGGTTTTCGGTGATTCCAAGAATTACCGCAAAGAAAAGTTGACATTTGAAGTAGTGGATTTCTAGAGTGCTTATCACGCTATTTTGGGCAGGCCAGCTTATGCACGTTTCATGGCTCGACCATGCTATGTGTACCTCAAAATGAAGATGCCTGGTCCCAAAGGTGTGATCACTATTACTGGCAATCGGAAGAAGGCGGAAGAGTGCTTTCAGAAAGGCTCAAAGATCGCCGATGCTCAGATGGCAGTGGTAGAGCTGCAGGAATACCAGAAAACTGTAGATCTGAGTGATTTGTTGCGAGCCAAGAAGCCCGCTACAGAGTCAGCGTTTCAGGCATCCGGTGAGACAAAACCGATCCACATTCACCCGACCGACCCCAGTGCTGCTCCGACTCATATCTCTACAACACTCGACTCCAAATAGGAAGAAGCGCTCATCCAGTTCCTCCGTGAGAACTGGGACATCTTCGCATGGAAGCCTGCTGATATGCCGGGTGTTCCCAGGGGGCTGGCTGAGCATCGTCTATGAGTCAACTCAAAAGTGAAACCTGTCAAGGAACATCTTCGACGGTCCGCCGTCCAGAAGAGAAAGGCTATTGGCGAAGAGGTGGCTCGGCTCTTAGCAGCAGAGTTTATCCAAGAGATTTACCACTCCGAGTGGCTCGCCAATGTTGTCATGGTCCCCAAGAAGGACAAGTCACTTCGCATGTGCATTGACTTCAAACATATCAATCGGGCCTGCCCAAAAGATCATTTTCCTCTCCCCCGCATCGACCAAATAGTCGACTCGACTGCGGGATGTGAGCGCCTGTCTTTTTTAGACGCCTATTCCGGTTACCATCAGATCCGTTTGTATGGACCCGATGAGATTAAAACAACTTTCATCACTCCATTCAGGTGCTTCTGCTATGTCACCATGCCATTCGGCCTCAAGAATGCCGGAGGCACGTTCATGAGGATGATTCAGAAGTGTTTGCTCACTCAAATCAGTCGGGATGTGGAAGCATACATGGATGATATTGTGGTCAAATCACGGAAGGGTTCCGACCTGTTGACTGGTCTTGCTGAAACATTTGCCAACCTCAGGAGGTATGATATCAAGCTTAATCCATCAAAGTGCACATTCGGAGTTCCTGGTGGGAAGTTACTCGGTTTTCTCGTTTCCGAACGAGGAATCGACGCCAACCCAGAAAAAGTTGGTACTATACTCCGAATGCAACGCCCTGTGCGTGCGCATGATGTCCAGAAGCTTACTGGATGCTTGGCCGCTTTAAGTCGATTCATCTCTCGTCTCGGTGAAAAGGCATTGCCTCTTTACCGACTGATGAAGAAGTCAGACAAGTTAGAGTGGACTCCCGAAGCTGATGCAGCGTTTGCAGAGCTAAAAGCCCTGCTCTCCACCCAGCCGGTGCTTGCTTCCCCGATCAGCAAAGAGCCTTTGCTGCTTTACATTGCAGCCACAGGACAAGTCGTCAGTACAGTACTTACGATCGAGCGGGAAGAAGAAGGAAAAGCCTTTAAAGTTCAGCGCCCAGTGTACTATCTTTCTGAAGTTTTGACCCCATCAAAGCAAAGATATCCTCATTATCAGAAGCTTGTATATGGGATTTATATGACCACGAAGAAGGTTGCTCATTACTTCTCTGACCATTCCATTACAGTCGTCAGCGACGCCCCATTGTCAGAGATTCTACACAACAGAGATGCAACTGGTCGAGTAGCAAAATGGGAGATTGAACTCCTTCCCCTTGATATCAAGTTTGAGGCAAAGAAAGCCATCAAGTCCTAAGCAGTAGAAGATTTCACCGAGTGGATTGAACAACAACTACCGACTCAAGTTCACTCGGAGAACTAGACCATGTTCTTTGATGATTCTAAGATGCTGAATGGTTCCGGTGCTGGGGTAGTGTTGGTTTCCCCCCGAGGAGATAAGCTCAGATATGTGCTCCAGATCCACTTTGATTCCTCCAATAACGAAGCAGAATACGAAGCACTTTTGTATGGGTTGTGTATGGCCATTTCACTCGGCGTCCGTCGCCTCATGGTTTATGGCGACTCAGATTTGGTGGTCAATCAAGTGATGAAGGAGTGGGACGTCAGAAGTCCAGCCATGACTGGTTACTGCAATGCAGTGAGAAAGCTAGAGAAGAAATTCGAGGGGTTAGAGCTTCATCATATACTCCGACTGAAAAATCAAGCAGCTGATGATTTCGCAAAAATAGGTTCCAAGAGAGATGCTATTCCTAGTAATGTGTTTTTGGAGCACATCCATACACCATCAGTTCAAGAGGATGCTTTCACCGAAGAAGCTCCATAGCCAAAAAGTATCACGGATCCGACTGAAGTTGAAGTTCCAGCTATGGTCAACCTGATCATGGAAGTTTTGGTCATCACTCCCGACTGGACAGAGCCGTACATCGCGTATATCCTAAGGAAAGAGCTCCCAGAGAATGAAGAAGAGGCCCGACAGATCGTCCATCGATCCAAAGCCTTTACCGTGATAAAGGGATAGTTGTATAGAGAAAGCTCGACTGGAGTCGGTCAGAAATGTATAACACCAGAAGAAGGTCGGATAATCCTTGACGATATCCACTCGGGGACCTGTGGTCATCATGCGTCTTCTCGGACCATTGTGGCTAAAGCATACCTAGCGGGATTTTACTGGCCAAGAGCAAATGAAATGGCAAAGGAAATAGTTGACAAGTGTGAAGGATGCCAGTTCTATTCCAATC
This sequence comes from Triticum timopheevii, assembly GCA_963921465.1. Classification (NCBI taxonomy): domain Eukaryota; kingdom Viridiplantae; phylum Streptophyta; class Magnoliopsida; order Poales; family Poaceae; genus Triticum; species Triticum timopheevii. The sequence goes on from OY997274.1 coordinate 74,104,443, forward strand.
TGTCACACAAGCCCGCCTCAGCCTTGAAGACCATTCCACTCGTCTGGCCCTTCTTTGTTTGGGGATTGGATATGGTTGGGCCACTGAGAACTGGCAGGAGCGGCTTCACCCATGTACTAGTGGCAGTCGACAAGTTCACTAAGTGGATTGAAGCTAAACCTATCAAAAATCTTGATGCCGACACTGCTATCAGCTTCATCAGAGAGTTGACATTCAAATATGGAGTTCCGCATAGCATCATCACTGATAATGGGTCAAACTTCGATTCCGAAGAATTCAGAACCTTTTGCGCCTCTCAAGGCACATGAGTCGACTACGCTTCAGTCGCTCACCCCCAGTCGAATGGACAAGCAGAACAGGCAAATGGTCTAATTCTCAAAGGACTGAAACCCCGACTGATGCACGATCTCAAGCACGCAGCAGGCGCATGGGTCGATGAAATTCCGTCAGTTCTTTGGGGATTGAGGACCACTCCTAATCGGTCGACTGGGAGAACTCCATTCTTCCTGGTCTATGGAGCTGAAGCAGTTGTGCCGAGTGACTTGCTTCACAATGCACCCCGAGTCGAGCTCTACACTGAAGATGAAGCAGAACAAGCCTGGCAGGACGCAGTCGACCTTCTAGAAGAAGAAAGAGAGATGGCCATGATCCGATCGACTATCTATCAGCAGGACTTGCGTCGATTCCATGCCAGAAACGTGAAGAGTCGAGCCTTCAAAGAAGGAGATTTGGTTCTCCGAGTGGAACAACAGAAACCACACAAGCTTGCTCCTACTTGGGAGGGTCCCTTCGTCGTCACTAAAGTTCTCCACAATAGAGCGTACCGTCTTTACAATGTCGATCGCCAGATTGACGAGCCACGAGCTTGGAACGCGGAGCTGCTGCGCCCCTTTTATACTTAAGTACTCACTCGGATGAGATGTAATAAAAGTACCTCTGTAGTTGGTTTATCAAAGACAAGAGTGTTATAATTTTCCCAGTGATTGTTGTTACTTTTGTTTACGTGAGAAATCCCCCAGTGGGTGGCTTAGCTGCGAATCCGTTTCGCCTAAGTTTGTAAATAAAATTCCTACGAGTGGTGAGCCAGACTCCCACTCGGGAGCTTAGCTGCGAATCCGTTTCGCCTAAGTACTTGAAAATCCTACCGAGTGGTAAGCCAGCCTCCCACTTGGAGGCTTAGCTGCAGTCCAGTACTCACCTAAGTTTAAAAAATCCTACCAAGTGGTAAGCCAGCCTCCCACTCAGAGGCTTAGCTGCAGTCCAGTACTCGCCTAAGTATTTGAAAATTCCACCGAGTGGAGAGCAATCCTCCCACTCGGGGCCTTAGCTGTAGTCTAGTACTCACCTAAGTATTTGAAAATCCCACCGAGTGGAGAGCAAACCTCCCACTCGGGGGCTTAGCTGCAGTCCAGTACTCGCCTAAGTATTTGAAAATCCCACCGAGTGGAGAGCAAACCTCCCACTCAGGGGCTTAGCTGCAGTCCAGTACTCGCCTAAGTATTTGAAAATCCCACCGAGTGGAGAGCAAACCTCCCACTCGGGGGCTTAGCTGCAGTCCAGTACTCGCCTAAGTATTTGAAAATCCCACCGAGTGGAGAGCAATCCTCCCACTCGGGGGCTTAGCCGCAGTCTAGTACTCGCCTAAGTATTTGAAAATCCCACCGAGTGGAGAACAATCTTCCCACTCGGGGGCTTAGCTGCAGTCCAGTACTCGCCTAAGTACTTAATCCATTCCGCTCTGCAAGGATAACAAGGTGCAGGTCGTGTTGGGGAACGTAGTAATTTCAAAAAAATTCCTACGCACACGCAAGATCATGGTGATGGCATAGCAACGAGAGGGGAGAGTGTTGTCCATGTACCCTCGTAGACTGTAAGCGGAAGCGTTATGACAGCGCTGTTGATGTAGTCGTACGTCTTCACGATCCGACCGATCCAAGTACCGAATGTACGGCACCTCCGAGTTCAGCACACGTTCAGCTCGATGACGATCCCCGGGCTCCGATCCAGTAAAGCGTCGGGGATGAGTTCCGTCAGCACGATGGCGTGGTGACGATGATGATGTTCTACCGGCGCAGGGCTTCGCCTAAACTCTGCGACGATATGATCAAGGTGGAATATGGTGGAGGGGGGCACCGCACACGGCTAAGGAATGATTCGTAGATCAACTTGTGTGTTCTAGGGCGCCCCCTGCCCCCGTATATAAAGGAGCAAGGGGGGGGGGGGGTTGCGGCCGGCCCTAGGAGGAGGCGCGCCGGAGGAGTCCTACTCCCATCGGGAGTAGGACTCCCCCCCTTTCCTAGTTGGATTAGGACTTGGGGGGAGGGAAAGAGGAAAGGGGGGCGCCGCCCTCCCCCCCTTCCTTGTCCTATTCGGACTAGGGGGGAGGGGGCGTGCGGCCTGCCCAGGCCGGCCCGCCTCTTCTCCCTCATGGCCCACTAAGGCCCATTAACCCCCGGGAGGGTTCCGGTAACCCCCCGGTGTTCTGGTAAAATCCCTATTTCACCCGGAACCATTCCGATGTCCAAACATAGGCTTCCAATATATCAATCTTGATGTCTCAACCATTTCGAGACTCCTCCTCATGTCCGTGATCACATCCGGGACTCCGAACAAACTTCGGTACATCAAAACTTATAAACTCATAATAAAACTGTCATCGTAACGTTAAGCGTGCGGACCCTACGGGTTCGAGAACTATGTAGACATGACCTAGAACTATTCTCGGTCAATAACCAATAGCGGAACTTGGATGCCCATATTGGCTCCTACATATTCTACGAAGATCTTTATCGGTCAAACCGCATAACAACATACGTTGTTCCCTTTGTCATCGGTATGTTACTTGCCCGAGATTCGATCGTCGGTATCCAATACCTAGTTCAATCTCGTTACCGGTAAGTCTCTTTACTCGTTACGTAATGCATCATTCCGTAACTAACTCATTAGCTACATTGCTTGCAAGGCTTATAGTGATGTGCATTACCGAGAGGGCCCAGAGATACCTCTCCGACAATCGGAGTGACAAAACCTAATCTCGAAATATGCCAACCCAACATGTACCTTTGGAGACACCTGTAGTACTCCTTTATAATCACCCAGTTACGTTGTGACGTTTGGTAGCACCCAAAGTGTTCCTCCGGTAAACGGGAGTTGCATAATCTCATAGTTACAGGAACATGTATAACTCATGAAGAAAGCAATAGCAATATACTAAACGATCAAGTGCTAGGCTAACGGAATGGGTCATGTCAATCACATCATTCTCCTAATGATGTGATCCCATTAATCAAATGACAACACATGTCTATGGTTAGGAAACATAACCACCTTTGACTAATAAGCTAGTCAAGTAGAGGCATACTAGTGACGTTGTGTTTGTATATGTATTCGCACATGTATTATGTTTCTGGTTAATACAATTCTAGCATGAATAATAAAAATTTATCATGATATGAGGAAATAAATAATAACTTTATTATTGCCTCTAGGGCATATTTCCTTCAGTCTCCCACTTGCACTAGAGTCAATAATCTAGATTACATAATAATGATTCTAAAACCCATGGAGTCTTGGTGCTGATCATGTTTTGCTCGTGAGAGAGGCTTAGTCAACGGGTCTGCAACATTCAGATCCGTATGTATCTTGCAAATTTCTATGTCTCCCACTTGGACTTGGTCCCAGATGGAATTGAAGCGTCTCTTGATGTGCTTGGTCCTCTTGTGAAATCTGGATTCCTTTTCCAAGGCAATTGCACCAGTATTGTCACAGAAGATCTTCATTGGTCCCGATGCACTAGGTATGACACCTAGATCGGAAATGAACTCCTTCATCCAGACTCCTTCATTTGCTGCTTCCGAAGCAGCTATGTACTCCGCTTCACATGTAGATCCCGCCACGACGCTTTGTTTAGAACTGCACCAACTTACAGCTCCACCGTTTAATAAAAATACGTATCCGGTTTGCGATTAAAAATCTCCGGATCAGTGTCAAAGCTTGCATCGACGTAACCATTTACGACTAGCTCTTTGTCACCTCCATATACGAGAAACATTTCCTTAGTCCTTTTCAGGTATTTCAGGATGTTCTTGACCGCTGTCCAGTGATCCACTCCTGGATTACTTTGGTACCTTCTTGCCAAGCTTATTGCTAAGCATACGTCAGGTCTGGTACACAGCATTGCATACACGATAGAGCCTATGGCTGAAGCATAGGGAACATCTTTCATTTTCTCTCTATCTTCTGCTGTGGTCGGGCATTGAGTCTGACTCAACTTCACACCTTGCAGCACGGGAAAGAACCCTTTCTTTGCCTGATCCATTTTGAACTTTTTCAAAATTTTATCAAGGTATGTGCTTTGTGAAAGTCCTATTAAGCGTCTTGATCTATCTCTATAAATCTTGATGCCCAATATGTAAGCAGCTTCACCGAGGTCTTTCATTGAAAAACTTTTATTCAAGTATCCCTTTATGCTATCCAGAAATTCTATATCATTTCCAATTAATAATATGTCATCTACATATAATATCAGAAATGCTACAGAGCTCCCACTCACTTTCTTGTAAATACAGGCTTCTCCAAAAGTCTGTATAAAACCATATGCTTTGATCACACTATCAAAGCGTTTATTCCAACTCCGAGATGCTTGCACCAGTCCATAAATAGATCGCTGAAGCTTTCACACTTTGTTAGCACCTTTTGGATCAACAAAACCTTCTGGTTGCATCATATACAACTCTTCTTCTAGAAATCCATTCAAGAATGCAGTTTTGACATCCATTTGCCAAATTTCATAATCATAAAATGCAGCAATAGCTAACATGATTTGGACAGACTTAAGCATCGCTACAGGTTAGAAAGTCTCATCGTAGTCAACCCCTTGAACTTGTCGAAAACCTTTTGCAACAAGTCGAGCTTTATAGACAGTTACATTACCATCAGCGTCAGTCTTCTTCTTAAAGATCCATTTATTCTCAATGGCTTCTGATCATCGGGCAAGTCAACCAAAGTCCATACTTTGTTCTCATACATGGATCCCATCTCAGATTTCATGGCCTCTAGTCATTTTGCGGAATCTGGGCTCATCATCGCTTCCTCATAGTTCGTAGGTTCATCATGGTCAAGTAACATGACTTCCAGAATAGGATTACCGTACCACTCTGGTGCGGATCTTACTCTGGTAGACCTACGAGGTTCAGTAGAAACTTGATCTGAAGTTTCATGATCAATATCATTAGCTTCCTCGCTGATTGGTGTAGTTTTCACAGGAACCGGTTCTTGTGATGAACTACTTTCCAATAAGGGAGCAGGTACAGTTACCTCATCAAGTTCTACTTTCCTCCCACTCACTTCTTTTGAGAGAAACTCCTTCTCTAGAAAGGATCCGATTTTAGCAACGAAAATCTTGCCCTCAGATCTGTGATAGAAGGTGTACCCAATAGTCTCTTTTGGGTATCCTATGAAGACACATTTCTCCGATTTAGGTTCGAGCTTATCTGGTTGAAGTTTCTTCACATAAGCATCGCAGCCCCAAACTTTAAGAAACGACAACTTTGTTTTCTTGCCAAACCACAGTTCATAAGGCGTCATCTCAACGGATTTTGATGGTGCCCTATTTAATATGAATGCGGCCGTCTCTAAAGTATAACCCCAGAACCATAGTGGTAAATCAGTAAGAGACATCATAGATCGCACCATATATAGTAAAGCACCATATCAAATGTAAACCAAACTCGTAACTCAAATATTCTCCTCCACGATCAGATCGTAGAAACTTTATTTTCTTGTTACGGTGATTTTCCACTTCACTCTGAAATTCTTTGAACTTTTCAAATGTTTCAGACTTGTGTTTCATTAAGTAGATATACCCATCACTACTAGGGAAAAGCCTAGCAGCAGCGCGGGTTTGGGATCTCTCAGTAGCGCGGGTACCGGCGCTACTAATAAGGCGCTACAACTAACATATAGCAGTAGCGCGTGTTGACACACGCTACTGCTACACATAAATAGCTGCAGCGCTCTTTAGAAAAGGACGCTACTGGTATTATCTGCAGTGCCATTTAGAGGTAAGCGCTACTCGTAAGTCGGCGCTACTGCTAAATCCCCCCCCCCCTCGCTACTACTAGTTTTATTAGTTTTTTCCTGCAGATTTGTTTTTTATTTGTTTTGCATTTGAATAGGCTTTATACAATAATCTTTAGCATATCATCCACATACAAATGTAATCATAGCATATACATACAATTAGTCTCATCAAATCATGTCATCATCATAATCATCATCCAACACAAAGTGGTCTCTCGTCATCAATCTTGAAAATAGCGATACAAGTCTTGATTACTTGCAAATACATCATCATCCATCTAAACAACGATATACATGAGAATAGCTATCACTTTGAGTACATGAGTTCGTATCCCTCTCTCGCATTAGCGTGAACCTAAACTAAGTACTGCGTGTCGCTCGGAAACCGAAAACCGGTACACCTGGGCCTGACACTCCGGCCACTTGTCGTATATATACTCCTGGCGTAGCACTTCTTCGCCATTTATGATCTATGCACCTGCATCGTCACATGAGTCGATGATATGCAACATATATAGTTGAGCAACACAAAGAGACAGACTTGGCAAAAATAGAAACAACATATCATAAGCATAAATAACAAAGTTCATCGTACCCAAATGACCTAACTAGAGTGATTTTCGCTAGTCGAGGAGAACGGTTTAATTACATCACAAATAAAGTTTCACCGTGCATAACTCAAAGTTTTGTCATAAAAGAAAGTATGGACTAAACGGACACATTGTCATATATCGACAATCACTCCATCATGTCGTGCCATCCATCCAAGTCAGGGAGATAGTCATCGAGCTTTGTGAAAGGCTTCATGTCAAGACGCTGAGAGGCTATCCATGTTCGGACGTATTCCCGCGACATTTGTCCTTCTGCATGGAACATCCCTGTTTTTCCGACGACCTCATTCATGATGATTTGGGCAAGTTCGCGCTGGATGTTATAGAACTCAGCTCGAAGTCGATGATCCTCGATATCTCCTATGTCCTTTGCCCATTGCAGAATATGGGCATCGCTAGATCTAGGTGCCACGTGAAGGTTCTGGTGATCCCGTCGGTACTCCAGCATGTGGTGTAGGACATAGAATCCATCATTAAGAGAATCGTTCGGTTGCTGGATGCAGCAGAAGTCGGTCTTATGGCTGAAGGCGTGCCTGCCGCCCCTTTTCTTCTTGTCCCTAACCTCTCCACCCCTTGCTTGGTAGTAAAACATAGCACTGTCGAGAACATCTTTGATGTGGGTGTAATCCTTTTTGTGAATGTTCTTCGACGAGTCCAAGTAAAGAGCGTGGGAGAATCGGGGGTAGAGGATGATGAGGACGGCGTGCCCGCCGCTGCGCAAAATAAGTACACCTCAAATTAATTAGCCTCCACCGTGCAAATGAATTATTGAAATCGAAGGAAGGATAGCAGCGCGAATGACTTACACGGGATGATAAGGCACAAGAATCGCCTCCTTGTCCTTATTGGAGAGCATGAAACTGACGATGTAATCCCTCGCGTATTCACGATGTTGTGCACAGACTCCCAAGAAGGCCTCGTGCATGTAGTACGGGTCAGCGACACAGATATGAGCTATCTGCTCAACCCCAATGATGTAGCTCATGTGCAAGGCATAAAGGCGGACAAAAGTAAAATCCAGCTTCTTCACGTGAAACATGTAGAATATGTAATCGAATCGGAGGAAGAACTTATCCGCGGGGAAGCCATTGACGTACGACATTTGCTGCGGAACGTTAACCACGTAGAGTGGGTATCCTGGATCTTTCGAGGCGATGAGGCCTTTCTCTACCCGCAGCACATCTTCATGAAGTCTCCTAAGATCGCCGAATCTGGCCCGTAGCGCTGTTTCAGGTAGGATTGGTTTACCGGGGATATGCCATTTATTCGCATCGGGGATATCTACACGGTCCCGAAGCCGAGGCTGCTGAGGCGGCTGGATCATAGAATCAGCTTTTTTGCCTTTCCTCGCTCTCTTCCTAGGCTTCTTTACCACCGGATGGTCGTCAATAACACGTTGAGACGGTAATTCAGGCACCGACTCATGATGCTCAAACCCTGAGGAGGCGCCAGTATAGACATACTGTTCAGCGCCATCGTCATCCTCATCCTCATCCATGGCGACGTCATCAGCCTCTAATGGAGCCACCTGCTTACCCCGTCCGCTATCACCCAACCCGACACCCGACACTAATTGGGTAGGTGGGGTGTTGATGTTCATACCTTGCTGAGGCTGCGTGCTCGTGGGTGTGCTCCCGGCCGCCTCCAGACGAAGCAGACTCTTTGGCCACAACAGGACCCACCCATTGCAACAATCACCAAGCTGCCGAGGGGTCTCGTCGTCATCCCCCACTAGTATTAGAGGAGGCAAATTCTCGTGGCCCGGTTTGACACTGGCCACGGAAACCTTGAAGACGTTCGGGGGGATCGACTGGTTGTGGAACAATGGTTCCTTCGGCTCCATTATCGTCCCCCTCCCCACGTCCACCTTCTGTTCGTCGATGGTGTACAATATGGTGCACGGGGTTTCGTCGGCCTGCAAATAAAAGTCTGCGACGTGAGACATCCGAAAGGCAACGAAAACGGGAGATTATACATTTATATTGAAGGGGGCCGGTGTGGAAGATACCGTGAGGGCGTCGAGCTCAGCCAAAGAGGAGGCACCACCGAGCACGTCCGGTGCGGCAGCCGGTGCGGGAGCCAGTGCGGGAGCCGGTGCGGGAGCAGGTGCGGGAGCCGGTCCGGGAGCAGGTGCGGGAGCCGGTGCGGGAGCAGGTGCGGGAGCCGGTGCGGGAGCATTTTCTGCCAAGAAGTCAGCAAGGGGAAAGTCCTCTGCATTTTTTTTGGATTTTCCCTTGTCCAAGTGTGAATGCCCGTCACCAAGGAAGTAGATATATCTGCAATCGCCTATTTTGTGGCAGCTACCGCTGTTGCGACTGTCTGAGATGATTTCTTCTCAACCGCAATCTCAACCTTCTTGTCGATGCTTTTGTCAGTTAACCTCCGTCTTTCCTTTTTCTCCTCCGTGGTCTCACGGTAGTACTTCTTCCACGTGGCGCCGTCTCCGACACCGTGCATGCGTCCATACGACGGTCGAGTATCCACCGGTTGTCGTTTCAATATGTTCAACACCCGGTTGAATGGAGTGTCCCACTTGGGCCTCGCCAATGCCTCAGATGGCGAGTCGCTTTTGGCCGCAATCCGGTGTTGCTCTCTCTGCAAAAGGCACAAGGATCGTTTACAAATATGACTAACGTGTGCAGTCGAATTGATCAGAAACTAAAATTACCAGCAGTCTCATGAACTCCGTAATGACCGGTGTTGTCTCATAAACCTTCTTCAGTGGGTCCCAACGGTGGCGGGCCCTCAGGACGTCACGCTCCTGCAGGACGGTGAAATCCGCCAAGGGGTCTGGGATGCCCAGACTCGAGGCTTCCGCGTCCTCCTTGGCCCATTTGGACCTCTTTCCGCCGTAACCACGGCTTCCGAGGTGGTGGGTCCCAATGTTCCTCTTTTGAAGCCCCTTCATGTACTTAGACTTTTCTTTGGCAGCTTCGGCCTCGCAAGCCTCCTTAAATATTTGAAACTGCTCTTCCGTGATTGTCGGACTTTCCTTTACAATCTCGGAGTAGGGTTCCCCGTCGTTGATCTTTGCTTTCACTCGATTTTTCCAGGCGGCCAACACGTTGCTAAACTTGGTCATGGCGTGTTTGTTTACCTTCTTCATTGCCGGGTCATTGTCTGGATCTTCATAATCCTTCTCATTCCGGCCCGGGAACAAGAATATCCGGTGAAACTTCTTTAGGAGGGAGCTCCTCATATTTTCTATCTTCTTTAGATTCTCATCGTTGATGGTGGCGGTTGTCCGTATGATGCAGCCTATTTGATTGCCGTAGCACGCGCGCGCTTCCTCGGGCGCCTTTGGCTCAAAATTGCCATTGTCCACCTCCATGACCACCAGTCTAGTAGTCCTGAGTTTGTTAGGAACCCGTTGCCTCTTCGCTTTCGGTGCTACACCGGATCCGCTCCCCGAGGCAGCACCGGTCTCAGCGCCGGTCTCGATGCCGGTCTGAATCTCAGCGCCGGTATCAGTCTCAGCACCGGTCTACGTGTCGGTCTCAGTCCCCGATGCCGGGCCCAGCAACAACATCTGTTGATCGTCGGTAAAGCTAAAAAATTCGTCTGCTGCCCGGTAGACGTCGTCGCAATCACCAGAAAACTGTCCTTCATCGTTGCTAGCCATGTTTCCTATGATTAAATCTAGTCAATTAATTCTAGACCTAATAAAATGAATAATGACATAAAAAAGGACTATTGTTTTGCAGGAATGTTGACTCCTTCTTGGTGCGGCAAATCCCGGGCACTCGATATGTCCTAGTTTGTAGCACAAGTCATGCTGAAATTCACGGGAAATTTCGGCATGACCTTTGCTAAAAAGTGGACAAATCGAGAACCTGAAATTTGCTGGAACAGAAATGAATCAACATTCCGGCAAAACATAGGCCACTCAGCATCATTCCCTGGAAACAACAAAGCCACCACTTGGGCACAATCGAACAACTTCAATGAAAAGATATAACATGACCACTTCAATGAAAAATAAAATTTGCCTAAATTCTTTTCCTTGAAAAATAGTGGTCTTTTGAAAAATCAAAAACCTTTGCCAATCTACTTAACCTAGCTTGTTAATCCAACGAACCTAATTAACCTACCTATTTAACCTAGTTAGTTAATCGAGTTTACCTAGATAATTAACCCTAATTAAACTAGTTAACGCAGCTAGTTCTCTGTCAAAGCCTAAAATAAATTTTTGCACTAATTAACATGGATAATTAACCTAATTAAACTAGTTAACCTGACTAGTTCTCTGTCAAACCCCTAACTAAGTTTTTGCACTAACCTAGATAATTAACCTAATTAAACTAGTTAACCTAACTACTTCTCTGTCAATGCCCTAACTAAATTTTTGCCCTAACCTAGATAATTAACCTAATTAAACTGGCTAACCTATGCATGAGAGAGAGAGGAGGGGTGGGGGCTTACAGATGATGGCTCCGGTGGTGGCGACGGAGGCAGTGTGGTGGCGAGGGAGGCAGGGGCCTCTCCGGTGACGGCGAGGGAGGCAGGGGCGTCTCCGGTGACGGCGAGGAAGGTGGCGTCGACGGCGGCTCCGGTGGCGTTGACGAGGCCGCGCGGCTCCGTGGCGTTGGGGGCGGCTCCGGTGTCGTCGACGGCGCACGGCTCTGGTGGTGTCGTCGGCGGCGGCGAAGTGTGGGGCGAGGAATCGGGGAGACGGCGGCACGCGCGCGGGGTGGGTTTGAGGGATTTGGGGGAAGTGGTGGCCGGGGGGGAAACGGTTTTTTTGGCTAAGTCAAACTTAGCGGTAGCGCGTTTCGCGAAACGCGCTATAGCTAAGTTAGCTATAGCGCATTCCTCAAAACGCACTGCTGCTATAGCTAATTTCCTATTCTGTTTCTATAGCGGGGGTCTAGGGCACGCGCTGCAGCTACGTTAGCTATAGCGCGTCTCACAAACAAACGCTGCTGCTATGCCTTCCGACGATTTTTCACTTTTTCGTTTATTTTGCTTTACATTTTATTTTTCCCTTTCTCCTTTTTCTATTTATTTCATTTTCATTTAAATTTCTATTTGTTTATCATCTTATTTTATTTCCGTTAGTAGTAGCGTGCTTTGCTGGAAACGCGCTGCTAACTGTTCTCTAGCAGTAGCGCGTTTATGTTAAGATCGCTACTGCTATGCGTAGCCTAGGATTCTGCCAATGGGAATATTAGTAGTAGCGCTTTTTTCACAACAGGCGCTACTGCTAAGTTTGTGTCTGTAGCGCGGTTTTTGAAAGCTCGCTACTACTATATAGCACTAGCGCAGTTTTTTGAACCGCGCTGCTGCTAAGATTCTGTGTATAGCCTTTTCCCTAGTAGTGCATATCTACTCAAATCATCTGTGAAGGTGAGAAAATAACGATACCCGCCGTGAGCCTCAACATTCATTGGACCACAAACATTAGTATGTATGATTTCCAGCAAATCAATTGCTCGCTCAAAAGTTCCGGAGAATGGCATTTAGTCATCTTGCCCATGAGGCACGGTTCGCAAGTACCAAGTGATTCATAATCAAGTGATTCCAAAAGCCCATCAGTATGGAGTTTCTTCATGCGCTTTACACCGATATGACCTAAACGGCAGTGCCACAAATAATTTGCACTATCATTATCAACTCTGCATCTTTTGGTTTCAACACTATGAATATGTGTATCACTACTATCGAGATTCAATAAAAATAGACCACTCTTCAAGGGTGCATGACCATAAAAGATATTAATCATATAAATAGAACAACCATTATTCTCTGATTTAAATGAATAAATGTCTCGCATCAAACAAGATCCCGATATAATGTTGATGCTCAACGCTGGCACCAAATATCAATTATTTAGGTCTAAAACTAATCCCGATGGTAGATGTAGAGGTAGCGTGCCGACCGCGATCACATCGACTTTGGAACCATTTCCCACGCGCATCGTCACCTCGTCGTTAGCCAATCTTCGCTTAATCCGTAGTACCTGTTTCGAGTTGCAAATATTAGCAACAGAACCAGTATCAAATACCCAGGTACTACTGCGATCATTAGTAAGGTACACATCAATAACATGTATATCACATATACCTTTGTTCACTTTGCCATCCTTCTTATCCGCCAAATACTTGGGGCAGTTTCGCTTCCAGTGTCCAGTCTGCTTGCAGTAGAAGCACTCAGTCTCAGGCTTAGGTCCAGACTTGGGTTTCTTCTCTTGAGCAGCAACTTGTTTGTTGTTCTTCTTGAAGTTCCCCTTCTTCTTCCCTTTGCCCTTTTTCTTGAAACTGGTGGTCTTGTTAACCATCAACACTTGATGCTCCTTCTTGATTTCTACCTCCGCGGCTTTTAGCTTTGCGAAGAGCTCGGGAATAGTCTTGTCCATCGCTTGCATATTATAGTTCATCACAAAGCTCTTGTAGCTTGGTGGTAGTGATTGAAGAATTCTGTCAATGACACTATCATCAGGAAGATTAACTCCCAGTTGAATCAAGTGATTATTATACCCAGACATTTTGAGTATGTGTTCACTGACAGAACTATTCTCCTCCATCTTGCAGCTATAGAACTTATTGGAGACTTCATATCTCTCAATCCGGGCATTTGCTTGAAATATTAACTTTAACTCCTGGAACATCTCATATGCTCCATGATGTTCAAAACGTCGTTGAAGACCCGGTTCTAAGCCGTAAAGCATGGCACACTGAACTATCGAGTAGTCATCAGCTTTGCTCTGCCAGACGTTCTTAACGTCGTCAGTTGCATCAGCAGTAGGCCTGGCACCCAGCGGTGCTTCCAGGACGTAATTCTTCTGTGCAACAATGAGGATAATCCTCAGGTTACGGACCCAGTCCGTGTAATTGCTACCATCATCTTTCAACTTTCCTTTCTCAAGGAACGCATTAAATTTCAACGGACAACAGCACGAGCCATCTACCTACAACAAACATAGACAAGCAAAATACTATCAGGTACTAAGTTCATGATAAATTTAAGTTCAATTAATCATATTACTTAAGAACTCCCACTTAGATAGACATCTCTCTAGTCATTTAAGTGATTACGTGATCCAAATCAACTAAACCATGTCCGATCATCACGTGAGATGGAGTAGTTTCAATGGTGAACATCACTATGTTGATCATATCTACTATATAATTCACGTTCGACCTTTCGGTCTCCGTGTTCCGAGGCCATATCTGTATATGCTAGGCTCGTCAAGTTTAACCTGAGTATTCCGCGTGTGCAACAGTTTTGCACCCGTTGTATTTGAACGTAGAGCCTATCACACCCGATCATCACGTGGTGTCTCAGCACGAAGAACTTTCACAACGGTGCATACTCAGGGAGAACACTTCTTGATAATTAGTGAGAGATCATCTTAAAATGCTACTGTCAATCAAAGCAAGATAAGATGAATGAAGGATAAACATCACATGCAATCAATATAAGTGATATGATATGGCCATCATCATCTTGTGCTTGTGATCTCCATCTTCAAAGCACCATCGTGATCACCATCGTCATCGGCGCGACACCTTGATCTCCATCGTAGCATCGTTGTCGTTACGCCATCTATTGCTTCTACGACTATCGCTACCGCTTAGTGATAAAGTAAAGCAATTACAGGGCGTTTGCATTTCATACAATAAAGCAACAACCATATGGCTCCTGCCAGTTGCCGATAATTTCGGTTACAAAACATGATCATCTCATACAATAAAATATAGCATCACGTCTTGACCATATGACCTCACAACATGCCCTGCAAAAACAAGTTAGACGTCCTCTACTTTGTTGTTGCAAATTTTACGTGGCTGCTACGGGCTTAGCAAGAACCGTTCTTACCTATGCATCAAAACCACAACGATAGTTCGTCAAGTTAGTGCTGTTTTAACCTTCGCAAGGACCGGGCGTAGCCACACTTGATTCAGCTAAAGTGAGAGAGACAGACACCCGCCAGCCACCTTTAAGCACGAGTGCTCGTAACGGTGAAACCAGTCTCGCGTAAGCGTACGCGTAATGTCGGTCCGGGCCGCTTCATCTCACAATACCGCCGAACCAAAGTATGACATGCTGGTAAGCAGTATGACTTGTATCGCCCACAACTCACATGTGTTCTACTCGTGCATATGACATCTACGCATAAAACCTGGCTCTGATACCACTATTGGGGAACGTAGTAATTTCAAAAAAATTCCTACGCACACGCAAGATCATGATGATGGCATAGCAACGAGAGGGGAGAGTATTGTCCACGTACCCTCGTAGACCGTAAGCGGAAGCATTATGACAACGGGGTTGATGTAGTCGTACGTCTTCACGATCCGACCGATCCAAGTATCGAACGTACGGCACCTCCGAGTTCAGCACACGTTTAGCTCGATGACGATCCCCGGGCTCCAATCCAGCAAAGCGTCGGGGATGAGTTCCGTCAGCACGACGGCGTGGTGACGATGATGATGTTCTACCGGCGGGCGACGATATGACCGAGGTGGAATATGGTGGAGGGGCGCACCGCACACGGCTAAGGAACGATCCGTAGATCAACTTGTGTGTTCTAGGGTGCCCCCTGCCCCCGTATATAAAGGAGCAAGGAGGGGTGCGGCCGGCCCTAGGAGGAGGCGCGCCGGAGGAGTCCTACTCCCACCGGGAGTAGGACTCCCCCCCTTTCCTAGTTGGATTAGGACTTGGGGGGAGGGAAAGAGGAAAGGGGGGCGCCGCCCCCCCCTTCCTTGTCCTATTCGGACTAGGGGGGAGGGGGCGCGCGGCCTGCCCTGGCCGGCCCTCCTCTTCTCCCTCATGGCCCACTAAGGCCCATTAACCCCCGGGCCGGTTCCGGTAACCCCCCCCGGTGTTCCGGTAAAATCCCGATTTCACCTGGAACCATTCCGATGTCCAAACATAGGCTTCCAATATATCAATCTTTATGTCTCGACCATTTCGAGACTCCTCGTCATGTCCGTGATCACATCCGGGACTCCGAACAAACTTCGGTACATCAAAACTTATAAACTCATAATAAAAATGTCATCGTAACGTTAAGCGTGCGGACCCTACGGGTTCGAGAACTATGTAGACATGACCTAGAACTATTCTCGGTCAATAACCAATAGCGGAACCTGGATGCCCATATTGGCTCCTACATATTCTACGAAGATCTTTATCGGTCAAACCGCATAACAACATACGTTGTTCCCTTTGTCATCGGTATGTTACTTGCCCGAGATTCGATCGTCGGTATCCAATACCTAGTTCAATCTCGTTACCGGTAAGTTTCTTTACTCGTTACGTAATGCATTATTCCGTAACTAACTCATTAGCTACATTGCTTGCAAGGCTTATAGTGATGTGCATTACCGAGAGGGCCCAGAGATACCTCTCCGACAATCGGAGTGACAAAACCTAATCTCGAAATACACCAACCCAACATGTACCTTTGGAGATACCTGTAGTACTCCTTTATAATCACCCAGTTACGTTGTGACGTTTGGTAGCACCCAAAGTGTTCCTCCGGTAAACGGGAGTTGCATAATCTCATAGTTATAGGAACATGTATAAGTCATGAAGAAAGCAATAGCAATATACTAAACGATCAAGTGCTAGGCTAACAGAATGGGTCATGTCAATCACATCATTCTCCTAATGATGTGATCCCATTAATCAAATGACAACACATGTCTATGGTTAGGAAACATAACCATCTTTGATTAATAAGCTAGTCAAGTAGAGGCATACTAGTGACGTTGTGTTTGTCTATGTATTGACACATGTATTATGTTTCCGGTTAATACAATTCTAGCATGAATAATAAACATTTATCATGATATGAGGAAATAAATAATAACTTTATTATTGCCTCTAGGGCATATTTCCTTCAGGTCGACTGCTACCTTCTCCTTCGGACACTACTAGGAAAAGGCCTACTAATGGCGCACCTAATTTGGCCATTAATGGCGCATTAGTGGTGCGCCATTAGTGCCACGCCATTAGTATATTTTACTAATGGCGCACCACTGGTGCGCCATTAGTATCAGGTATACTAATGGTGCACCTCTGATGCGCCATTAGTGTATACAGAAGTGTGCCATTAGTATGCCTCCCAGGGGGCCATGTATACCCAGGTGCTCTGGCATACTAATGGCGCACAGCAACAAGATGCGCCATTAGTAACTTCGGCATACTAATGGCGCACTGTTTAATGATGCGCCATTAGTATACTTTGGCATACTAATGGCGCACTGTGATGTGATGCGCCATTAGTATGAATATTAGGCTTTTTTATTTTTTATTTTCTATTTTTTGCACAGGTTACAAAATGTATAATTGGACAAAATATAGACATCACACATCAACAACAGATTCATCGAATACAATAGATGATTAGTCTTTGAATACAATTCATCGTATTAGTCTCCGAATACAATTCATCATATTAGTCTCCGAATTGAAAAGACCGAACAAAGATAGAACATTATATTACAAGTCTCGAGACCGCGAGTAGCGAGTTTTTCTTCACATTACAAGTCGATATCGATCATCTAAACTACTATCACATAGAAGAGAGATGCGGTCATCACGATGAGCATCATCATGATGAAACTCGTCTTCATCCGGTTCCTCCAACGCTCCCTCCCCTCTCCCGCTAGATAGCGGGCGTATCTAGATTCGGCCTCGGCCCTAGTGGTGTACCTTTGTAACTGTTACCGCTGAATCGGTGAACCTGTCTCCGACACTCCTCCCAGTCGTCGTAGACTCCAGGAACCTTACCCTTGTACATGACTTACGACGGCATCGCTATGCACTAGCCAAACGAAACGTTAGTACCAATTCACAGACAATACATAAGCAATATATAAGTATGCAACAGAACGATCGGAAGAGAAAAGCAAGATATTAATAGCATCGATTACATCTAAGTTGAACGACTCTCGAAACCAAAGAGACATACTACAAGTTCATTAAAGTTTAATTACAACATGAGCCAATCGATGTTTCAGAACTAGACACAGCATCACTGCTTTCGACTCGACTCAAGGGACCGGAGCATGGATGAAGCCGCCATCTATCGTGGGAGTCATGAAATAACGGTCGTTGTCAGCCTGCATTTGTGGCATTGTGTCGATGTCACTGTTGGACGGTTGATTGTTGAGGTAGAACTGCCCCGAGGTACGAAGGACATCTTGATGGATGATTTCCGCAAACTTCGACTGGATGCGAAAGAATTCTTGTCGGAGGTCCGCATCCTGGATTGCCGACACGCTCTTTGCCCATGAGTTTACTCGGTAGCAGAAGTTGATGATGGTCCCATACGATCGCCCGCATGTGATGGATGGCGTAGTAGGCACCCTTCTGACCGCCAGGCGGCTGCTTGACGCAGCAGAACGTTGTATTGTGGGAGAACACGTGTTTGCCGTACTTACGAATAGGCTTGGTGAAGGTGCCTCCAGATTTGGCGTAGCCGGGGAGAACATCATCAAGAACCTTCTTGACATTTGTGTAGTCTACGTTCGACTGACGGTCCGGGTCGAAATACGTGGCCATGGAATATTTGGGGCTTAGGAGGATGAGTGTGCAATGTGTGTCACTGCAGAAAACACGGAATGTTAAAAGAAAAAGGATCGAAATCTAAGAATTCATATGTTACGGGCCGGTTGAGGGGAGGACTTACTCGGGAAAGTAAGGCACGAGGAAGTTATCCTTATCTTGGTTTGCCAGAATGACGCCTTCGAGGTAAGAACTCGCGACTTGCCGGTCCCCAGCGCTGCCCAAGATCTTGGCACGCATGTAGAAGGGGTCGACTATCACAATGTCTGGGGTCTTGTCGCGAATGATCCGCATCTCCATACTCAGCGAAAATAGCCGAACGAAGGTGTAGTGCAGCGGATGAAGGTTCAACATAGCGTGGATGTCATCAAACCACAGGACGATTGTACGCCCGATGGAGTTATCCAAAAAGCCCTTGCCCTCTGGCACCTTGGCCGCGAAAACCGGGTATGCCACATCCTTCTCTCGGAGACGCCGCTTCTCCAAAGAAAGAACATTGTCATGCTGACTCCGCATAGCACCGGTTGCAGCATTGAGCATATTTGTCGGTAGCATCGCCCTACCCGCCACATGCACCCTCCTCGAGATATCCTTAGGTGAAGGTGGCCCGTCCTGAGCATGGATCGTACTCGGTGCCGGCTAGCTCGCACCCTTCTTAGTCTTTCTTTTGCGTGCCTTCTTCTTCTCCTGTAATGGGACCGAGTTCTGCTCACAGACCGCCTTCTTGAGTGTGTTGGGGCTAATAATATTTTGCACCTCGCCTATCTGAGGCTCGGTGAAGTCGGCAGCTGGAGGCGTCTCCTGAGAGCTAAACGCCAGATGACGCCTGTTGCAACTTGGCTTCTCCACGGTACCAGCTAGATCGCGCACGTCTTTTGTTGGGTTGGGTTCTTGAGAAGGAGGCCCCATGAAGTCGCCATCGTACCCATGATCGGCAAAGTATTGATCGATGTTGCCAAATGTATCGTCGTCGTCATTGTTCTGATCCTGTGCCATATGCATGTTTGGATCCAGTGGCATAGGGATGTCCGGCACCATTGCGGTGGTCTTGCCATGGGGCCGACTTGGCGTCGGCACGACTGGCGGTGTTGTCTTTGGGGTGGTGTCCCCCGCCCCCAAACGAATCTGGCTCTTCGGCCAAAGCAGGGGCCAGCTCAGGCAGGCGCTGAGGGTCATCACATCATCATCGTCGGCCCCGACGGGTCGAATTGGAGGCAACAACTCGTCGCAGCCTGGCAGCACCCGAACCAGTTGAACCCTAAACAAGTTGGGTGGCATCTGGGTACCGTTGAACAAGGGGTTGCCCGGTTGAACGATTTTGCCCTTGGTGACATCGACCAACTCGTTGTTCACGAAGTGCAGGAGAGTGCACGGAACGTCGGCGGCGCCCTGCGAAAACATGTAAGGTGTCAGGGATGCCTAGTCAAAGGCAAGGAGATGAAGTCCTCGACCGAGAGAGGCTTAATTAGTTACCGTGATGATGGCGTCGAGCTTGGCTAATGTCGAGGCACCGCCAACGGCGGGCGTGCAGTTGACGGAGGGGCCGCTTGCTGCAGAGGTGCCGGCCGGCGTACACCCGGGTGCATTAAGCTCCCGTGCCGGCGTCGGAGACACCAATGCCGCCTCCGCCGGAGGCACCAATGGACCCGCCATCGCATTATGCGAGTTGCTGGCCGTGAAGCTAGGAATCGGGGGCGGCCCCTGTTGGCCGCCCGCAATCCACGCACTCAACCCCTCGATCAAGGTAGGCACAATGGCGGTGATCGTCACTCCGAGTTGTTGTTGCACTTGCTCTTGGACAATCTCCGGAATCCGCGCCACCTGTGCCTTGAGTTCTTGAACCTCGCGTGCCTGGCTTTCCGAGCTGGTCTTTTTCCCCTTTCGCCCACCATTGTTATAGTATGACGACCATTTTGTCGACAAGCCTTTGCCGACCACACGACCAGCTGACGTCGGCTTACTGAGCTTATCCTTGTTCTTCATTACATTCAACGCCCTATTTAGAGTGGTGTCCCAAGGGTTGCTCTTAGTCGACCCCGCGCTACTGCTTTCAGTCGCCTGCGGAAGGAATGTGAACCATTTAGAAATTTGGCTTCATTAATTAGAATGCAACCATATGGAGCTAATTACGCGGGGGTGTATTCCTTACCAGAACAAGCTCAAGCTTCCTGGTCTTCGGATCCGTGGTAAGCTCCTTTGTTTTCGGGTCCTTCTTGTACCGGGCCCTGACAAAGTTCCTGGTCTGCTTGTCACCATATTTATCGAAGAGGGGCGGTAGGCCTTGCTCGGCACGGTCCGCCTCCTCCTTGTCCCATATAGGCTCCGGCACTCTGTAACTGCCGGGACCGAGTGTGTGTTCCCCTATGTTCAGCTCCCGCATTTCTTTCCCCCACGGACTTGATTGGGAGTTTGCGGTGCTCGAGCAATTGATCTTGAAGTCATTGTAGTCATCTTCGGTGATCAAAGGATTTTTCTGCTTGATCTTCTCATAACTCTCATCTTTCTCGATCATTCTCTTCACATTGCTTTTCCAAGTAGACAGGGCCTTGCTCATCTTCGTGAGGGTAGCATTGTTCACTTTATTCCCTTTGAGGCTTGTGTTTGGAAATTCAGCGGAGAAGTTGTATCGTTCGTGCAGCTTCATGAAGAGGAGGTTGCGCAAATTCCCTCGGTCAGGATGCCTCAGGTTCTCGGTGTTGATCGAGACGGTGCTCCGGAGAATGCACCCGAGCTGAAGCAAGTACCCCTTGACTATTCGTTCGGGCACCGTTGGATTCCCGTCGGAGTCCACTTCAGTAACTTCCTCCTTGAGGGTGAGGAGCACGATCGGGCGCCGGTCCTTCCGTTGCCTCTTCGGTTGGCTGCCATCTGTGCGTGCGCCGCCATCATCAGTGGTGGCATCCTCGACGGCACCATCAGTGGTGGCATCAGTGGGGTCATCCTCGGTGGTACCATCAGTGGTCTCAGGATCGGTGGGGAAGGCGCCGTCCTCATACAAGTGAGGTTGTTCCTCCATCTCCTGGGACAGCTCCCAGAATGCCTTGCCGCCCAAACCCCCGGCCTCATCATTGTTGGCCATGTTTCTCTCTAAATAGGAACAAAGTTTGGTCAAAAAGTTCGTTATTGTTTAGGGTTTGTCGACACTGAGGCATCCTAAAAGCTAAGCTTTTATCATTGAGGGTTTTTCGACGCCAAGGCACCCTAAAAGCCTAAGCTTTCATCATTAGTCACAAGTACCCCATATGTCCTATTTTTAGCAAAGTCATGCTAAAATTCACGGAAAATTTCAGCATGACCTTTGCTGAAAATAGGACATATGGAGTACCCGAATTCGCTGGAACGGAAGTTAATTGACATTCCAGCAAACTCAAGGGCCTCTCGGGTGGACAAGGCAAAAAAGGCCTCCATCACAACATGGAAAATACATTGGCATGTGAAGAGGTGAAACAATATATGCATCTCCAAGCAGTATCATTCAACATTTTGGACAAACCACTACAAGCAATACTGGATCAGATACAAGAAGAATGTGAGAAAATGCAGACAAATACTAACAGATTGAGGTGTTTAACTTGTGGTGCTCTCTGTGCTATTAACATTTCAGCTATTTACTAGCAGTACTAGCACTTGGATCATATGCTAATGCTACATTGATACATCATCATGCTGGGTAATATTAAACCCAAGCAACTTTATAATCAACCCAAGATACATCAACTACTGCACTGTCCTGCCTAATAAGAACAGTCATGCCAGCATATAGTATATAAATCGGAATTTGTGTTTACAAGAAGAGTGCCCATTGCAATGTAAACCTGAGAACACAACTCACCTCAAGTGCAGGATATAGCAGACACCTACTTCTTCAGTCAAGTGCAGTAAAAGACATTTTGCAGAACTTGTTTAGTCAGAGTTGAACATTAGAATCCATACTATGCTCTACTATGCTTGTAAAGGAACACCTGCTAGCTAGCTACTGTCGAGTTGCCAGCATTCGTCGTCAGTGAAAAAAATGAAGAAGAAAAAAAGGCATGCATGCATTGGTTTGCCAAAACAGAGCACTTTAGTCCTCTGTTTTTGCTAACTGCTACACATACCCCCAAGTGAACCACCACAACATCTAAAAGCTAACAATTGTTTTTGCTTATATAATCAGACTTTTTGTGCTAAAAAAACCATAAACAAAGCTTAATGATAGGAGAATAAGAACTAGGCTCAAAGCAAATCATTGCATGGGCATACAGATGCTGAAGTAAGAACGCCAGAAGTAGCATTAAACCATTTCCACAGTACTATGGTGATTTGAGATCATCTATTTATGTTCGCAAAGAGTAGTTTATGATCTAAGACTAAAAGGAAATGCACTAGCAGTACTAAATTGTCGGTCAGTCTCCAAAACTGATCCCAGCATTTTAAACAGTCCCTAGCAAGAACACAAATGTGGAAGCAAGTCAACGCAAAGCTATCTTTTCTTGTCTATCAGAAATGCACCCTAATTAGGCATTCACAAAATTAAGAGCAAAGTCTAGCTTGCAAACCACAAGTACCAGCACAAATACTACACATGGCAACATCAAATCTACCGAAGGTTAACTAAAATTTCGCATAGCACAGGCATCTCACAGACGTGAACAACCCAACAGAACCCGCATGGCACAGGCAAGCCCATCTAAGACTATTACGACATCGCCGCCCAAACCAACCTAATGAACCTCAGCAACCCACTGTCAGGCCCTGTAATGATGAAACATCCGAGGACACGAGGCACTTGGACACTTGGTGGAGATGGAGTCACTGAAGTTGGATGTCAAAACACAGTGACAATAGCAGTATAGCAGCGATACTAGTGGCCGTACGCATCAGCAGGAGAGGCGGCACCTAGCAGGGGTTGCAGCAAAGCAGCAGCACCGGCGAGGCAAGCAGAGCAGAAGGTACAGGCAGTGGGCGACAACAACGGCGGTAGGCAGAGCAGGAGGGTCGCGGACGGTTGCAGGGGAGCACCTTGGACGCGGCCAAGGTGAGCGACGGCCAATGCCGGGCGTGGCGGACGCGCGCACAAGGGCGTGGGGCACCCGGGAGTGCGGTCGGGGCGAGGCAAGGCGCGGCCCGGGCGGGCGCGCTGGGGCGCAGTTGGTCGCGGCCAGAGGCCAGTGAGCGCGGCCAGGGAGTGCGAGTAGCGCAACTCCGGGCAGGGAAGGTCGGGCGGTGGCCTACGTTGACGGAAACTATGGGGAAAGGCGGGGGATCGGCGCTGCTCACCAAGAGGAGGTCCGTGGTGAGCTCGTACGAGGCCGGGGTGGACGAGGTGATGCGGATCGACGGCGAGGCCGCATCAAGGCGTCGAGGCGGCGTCGGGGCGTCGAGGCGGTGTCCAGGTGGGGCGACGGGGAGAGCGGCACCAAGGAGACGAGGACGACGGGGCGGCGGGGCGGCGGTGTCGGGAGAGGAGAGGGTGGCGTCGCGGCGTTGGGGCGTCGCGGCGGAGACGAGGACGACGGGGCGGCGTCGCAGCGTCGGGGCGGCGTCGAGGCGGCGGGGCAGCGGCGTCGGGAGAGGAGAGGGGAAGGGGATCGAGGGCGAGGGCGAGGGAGAGAGAGGGGATAGGTTTGGGCCGCCGGGGAGGAAGTATGGATGGGGGCGGCACAATACTAATGGCGCACCACCCCTCGGTGCGCCATAAGTACATCCATTCTAATGGCGCACCTCACCCTGGTGCGCCATTAGTAATTTTTTTTTGATTTCTGCTCGAGCCAACAGGTTATCTCCCACCTGACCTGATCCACACCAAGTTCCCTCTACTAGCTCGATTGGTCAGCAGCCAGTTCTCACACCAGGAGGTCCTGGGTTCGATTCCCAGGCTCCACAATTTTTTAATGCATTTAAAATGCTGTTTGATACTTATTTGTGTTTAAATATGTTCAAACTTGTTTAAATCATAACGGTAATATTTGTTTATAAGACAGTAATATTTTTTAAAAAAATATCATCAAACAGAAATGCCGGTGGAGCGGGGGAGGGTGCGCGGGGTGCGGGGGGTCAGCGGCGGCGGTTGAATAGGGGAGGGGTGCGGGGGGTCGGCGGCGGCGGTTGAGTAGGGGAATCGAGGGTGCGGGGGGTCGGCGGCGGCGGCCGGTGGACCGGGGGGTGCTCGGCGGCGAGGGGACCGGATCTGGCGAGGTGGGATAGCGATCGAGATGGAGGGGGATCGAGATCGAGTGTCCATGAAATTTAAAAGTATTCATGATAGTTCAAAAAGTGCCCATGAAATACAATCGAGAAATGAAGGCTACGATTTAAATACAATCGATCTTAGCTAGCTATCTGTTCACATTCTTCTTGCCCTTCTTTTTCGCAAATGGAGTTCTTCTATGGAATGGACGTCCTTTAGGTAGGGTGGTCCTACTTCTTCTTGTGGTGTATGCTGCTACTTCATCATCGTCGTCAAGTTTGATCCTCGGGTCGCCGTACTTGTCGAAGTCTTGCTCATTGGCTACTCCATCCATTCCAATGATCTTCCTTTTGCCTCTCCTCACGACAACACGACTAGGCTTTGACGGGTCGGTAATGAAGAAGCATTGGTCCACTTGGGAAGCCAGTACCCATGGCTCATTTTTCGCGGTGACGTTTGCGCCCGCGGTCTTGGATTTGGCTTCGGGTATAACCATGGTGGTGAAATATCAGTCTTCTTTTAGGACGCTCTTCGCCCATCTGACACGGAACATCGGGACCTTCTCTCTAGCGTAGCTCAGCTCCCAGATCTCCTTGATCCTTCCATAGTATCTGTCCTTGTCGTTACCGGTGTAGGATTCCATCATTACCCCGGAGTTCTGATAACCATCGCTCTTCATGTCCTTGGCCTTGGTGTAGAATGTGTAGCCGTTGATATCGTACGCCTCATAGGTCATCAGGTTGTGCTCGGCGCCCTGTGACAAGGCGAATATGAGTTGTTCTTCCGCGGAAGAATCCTCATGTAAAGGGTACGACAGAAGCTTCTGCTTGAACCAACACGTGAAACATGAGTTGTGCTCTTTGATTATATCTCCGTCCGTCCTCTATTGGCCCCGGTCATTGTACGTCTTCTTAATAAAGGTTTTGTGCTCTACCACCCAAGGATCGACCACGTCTATGTGTTGTAGCGCGACTAGGTTTGCTCTTTCAAAGTCGGCGAGTCGACCCTCTAAGTCGACATGCATTTCGCGGCGACCCTCACGGTGACCCCATCCAGCGAGCATGCCGAGGTGCCTGTTGACGGGCAGACCAACGGGGTTCTCGATGCCTAGAAAATTCGTGCAGTAGGAGATGCACTCTTCGGTCAGAAAGCCCCTGGCTATACTTCCCTCTGGACGTGACATGTTGCGAACGTATCATTTGATGACACCATTCATCCTTTCGAACGGCATCATGCTGTGCAGGAACGTCGGCCTGAGTTGGATGATATCCTCCACTATATGGACCAGCAGATGCACTATAACGTCGAAGAATGCGGGCGGGAAGTACATCTCAAGCTCGCATAGTATCACCACGATCTCTTCCTGTAGCCTTCTTAGTTGCCTCATGCCAATCGACTTCTGACAGATGACGTCAAAAAAGTTGCATAGGCCAAATAGTGTTTCACGGACGTGCGCGTCCATGATCCCACGGATTGAAACTGGAAGTATCTGCGTCATCAGCACGTGACAGTCGTGAGACTTCATCCCACTGAACTTCTGCTTCGCTGGGTCTAGGTATCTGTTTATCTTCCCTGTGTAACCGTAAGGAAGAGTTCCGTCAGCACGAGTTCAGCACTGAACGTACGGAGCCTCCGAGTTCAGCACACATTCAGCCGAGTGTCGAGGGAGAGTTCCGTCAGCACGACGGCGTGGTGACGATCTTCATGTTCTACCGGCGTAGGGCTTCGCCTAAGCTCCGCGACGATATGACCGAGGTGGAATATGGTGGAAGGGGGCACCGCACATGGCTAAGGAACGATCCGTAGATCAACTTGTGTGTCTATGGGGTGCCCCTGCCCCCGTATATAAAGGAGGGAGGGGGGAGGCCGGCCGGCCCCTTGGGCGCGCCAAGGGAGGAGGAGTCCTCCTCCTAGTAGGAGTAGGATTCCTCCTTTCCTACTCCTACTAGGAGGGGGAAGGAAGGGGGAGAGGGGGAAAGGAAAGGGGGGCGCCGCCCCCCTCCTAGTCCAATTTAGACCAGAGGGAGAGGGGGCGCGCGGCCCACCCTGGCCGCCCCTCTCTCTTCCCACCTAGGCCCATGTGGCCCATTAACTCTCTCGGGGGGTTCCGGTAACCCCCCCGACACTCCGCTTTTCTCCGAAATCACCTGGAACCTTTCCGGTATCCGAATATAGTCGTCCAATATATCAATCTTTATGTCTCGACCATTTCGAGACTCCTCGTCATGTCCGTGATCAAATCCGGGACTCTGAACAAACTTCGGTACATCAAAACTTATAAACTCATAATAAAACTGTTATCGAAACGTTAAGCGTGCGGACCCTACGGGTTCGAGAACTATGTAGACATGACCTAAAACCATTCTCGGTCAATAACCAATAGAGGGACCTGGATGCCCATATTGGTTCCTACATATTCTACGAAGATCTTTATCGGTCGAACCGCATAACAACATACTTTGTTCCCTTTGTCATCGGTATGTTACTTGCCTGAGATTTGATCGTCAGTAGGGTTGGGGGTTGGTGGGGTTAGCAGTAGCGCGGGAGAGAAAACGCGTTGCTGCTAAGAACTTAGCAGCAGCGCGCTTTGCGGTAAGGCGCTACTGCTAACTGGGACAAAAAATTGTGGCAATTTGAAACTTACCAGCAGCGATCTCGAGGAAACCGCGCTACTACTATGTACTTAGCAGTAGCGCTGTTATTGCGACCGCGCTACTGCTACTTAGAGTTGGGGGAACACCGCCGGTCGATATTTGTAGCAGCGCGTTTCTGGTCGATCGCGCTACTGCTAAATCTTTATCAGCAGCGAGTTTACGTAACCCGCGCTACAACTACTTAGCAGCAGCGCTCTATTTTGAACCGCGCTGCTGCTAAGATTCTGTGTATAGGCTTTTCCCTAGTAGTGTTAGTGTCAGGACTTAGTCGCGAGGCCAACGCATCTATGTGGTAGCTTGAGAGGGGTTGAGCGGAATCGAGAGACACAACACAAGACAGGGATTTAGACAGCTTCGGGCCCCGGGAAACATTATCCGGTAAAAACCCTACATGCTGTTTGAGGCTAGGTCTCATTATCATCACGAGGGAGTCGCCGTAAACTGACTCTCCTCTTTGTGTCTAGCCCTAAGATTGTTTCTTCTTGCTTGTAGCTTGTCCCTCTTTGGGGAGCCCTGCCCCTCCTTATATATGTTGAAGGGGCGGGTTACATGTGGAGTCCTACTAGGATTAGGACTAGTCTATCTCTAATACAAACCGGATACAAGTCCTGGTCTTAACTCCTTGTAAGGTAAATATTCCTTATGCCTTTCCTCTTAAACCAGCCCACAATAGTTGAACTGGCCTTCACGAACCGCCAGACGGGCCATCGGGTCTTGTCGCTCCTCTGACCCGTCCGCCGGGTCACCCGTGAGTTACAACGTCCTGGCGGGTTGCTGGTAAATCGCCAGGTTTGGGCGGGTCACCAAATGAATATCGCCAAGTGCCAGCGGGACCTCAAATAAACTGCCAAGTCCGGCCGGGTTAACTTCCGGCCGGTTTACACCGCGGGGTATCTCCCCGACATTAGCCCCCAAGTTTAGCTTGGATTTATCCATGGTAAACTTATGCTGCAAAATAAACACCAGAACAAATTTGGCAGGTTGTCCTCCGGGTTAAGAATTCTTGTAGACCGGCACCTGATCGTCCTTAAGTCCTTATCATTTCCTCCTTCTAGAAAATCCGGATCAATAACCAGCTTCATACTTTAAATTGCTGACGTTGGTTTCTCATAGAAAAATATTGTGAAGAATAATCCACTTGAGTCAGCTTCCAAAACGCCGGCTTAAGAAATTTTGGTCTTGAAATACTCATCTGATATCCAGCCGGTTTGAAGATGTAAAACTTGCCAGTTTATCATTACCAAGATTGCCGAGTTATATAGCAGACGATGCCGGGTCATAATTGTTGTTGACATCTGGTCATGTATTGATCTTCCTGATTTGCTCAAAACTGATAATTTGAAAATGTTCCTCCTTATATCCATATTACCTGTAGCCCCCAAGTCTTGAGCAGAACAAAGTTGATGGTTTAAAACTTGCTTCAATATAAATACTGCCACTTAAGAAGAAATCCATGTTGTTCATCCCAGTCACTTAGTAAAAACTGAATACTCCCATACTATGTAGCCCCCAAGTGCTGGGTTGTCATGCTTGCAGCAACCTGGGACTTGTAATTGACTGATGCCCGTAAAACTTGAATTGTTGACAGGAGCAATTGGTAGCCCCCAAGGGCCGGCTCATTATGATATGATGAGTCGGGTCTTCAATAAGGCCAATAAAAATGATTTTGCATTAGCCCCCAAGTATCATGGTGCATGCTTGCAGCGACATGAGACTTGCATATTTGATATAATCTCAACTTGAATAATGTAGCCCCCAAGTGTCGGTTCGTAAGCCTGCAGCGACTCGGGACTATTCCTTCCATTGCAAAATAAATCATATCCTTTGATAAAATAATAGCCATTGCGCTAAAACGACTTTGAAAACCTCAATAATACCGGTTGTTAAAAACCATAATAAAAATCCAGCCATGTTGGCTATTCAAGATAATATAATCTGGTATGAAAACCTTATTCATTCAATATCATAATGAAAATTCAGCCAAGTTTGGCTATTTCAATAATATAACCCAATGATTTATAAGCGCATGATTCCAATGGCGCAATCCAAATATATACTGGCGACTTATAGTCCCAAGCCAGGCCAGTTTAATAAACACCGGATAATTTCTCATCATATACTGGCGACTTATCATCTTAAAGCCAGGCCGGTTTAATAAACACCGGATAATTTATCATCATACTGGCGACATATAGTCGAAAGCTAGGCCGGTTTAATAAGCGCCGGCGATTTATAATCATCCTTTATTCAACCTGTTTCTGCATACAACAAGTTTAAAGTGTCCTGGCGGTTTACCACCGGACTGGTCGTAATGCGCAATATATAACCCGGGTTTATAACCAAGGCTGCACTTAAGAACAATCAAATATGAAATATATCATACCTGTGACATTGAATCACATCGTTGGTTTACCAACTTTTTGTAGTAAGGGTGCTAATCCCAATCTTGAGTACTGATAACTCCTTCCATATTGTGCCGGTTTATGATAAAACCGTACCGGGTTCTGATAGACACCGGATTATCCATATATAATACTGGCGACTCGTAGTCAAACCAGACCGGGCTGACAGTCTCCGGATTATAACTTGATCATGTACTGACAACTTGTAGTTGAAAGCCAAGCCGGGTTGATAAACACCGGTTTACTCCATAATAGGATGGTAACAGAAAATCAAACCGGGCAGATGGCCCCCGGATTAAGATTTGACCGTGTTCCGTCAATTTGTAATTGACAGTTGAACCGGATTAAAACGTTGTCGGTTTAAAAAACGCAAAAAAAATCGAATGACAGTTATGAAAAAAAATGGAAGCAAAGGCAATGATAAAACCGTTTGCAAAAAGAGGCCTTACTGAGCCGATCAGATGGTGTTACCATGGTCGGACACGACCAAGCTCCCAATAGGTGTAGCTATGGTTCAAGTCAGCGAGGTCCCCAACTGAAACCGTGGCATTATGCCGATCAAGTGGCGTGGCAATGGTTCGGGTTCGACCAAGCCCCCAAGTGACTATGTGGCCTTAGGTCGATCAAGAGGCGTGACTGGTTCAGACTTGACCATGTCCCCAAGTGATCTAGTGGCTTTCGCCTACCAAGAGGTGTTGCATTGGTTCGGAAACGACCAAGCCCCCAAGTGACATAACATGGTGCTTTGAAAAGCTAACCCAAGTGGTAAACCGGAGGCCGCTTTAAGACAGAACCTCTGTGTAACCACGCATGATGTAAAAAAGAACAAAGACCCCGCTTTATGAAGCAGAAGCCCCCATATGATCAATAATATGTTAGGCCAATAAGGCGGGATACCCACGTTTGAACCGTGCATCATGGCAGCAGGTCGTCTTTGGTAATTTTTAACTTTTTGCAAGAGATAAATTATTCTTGAACCGGGATCTTGAACTGGATATTGAGAGCTTCAAAACTTTGTGGGAGACATCTTTCCCTTGAACCGGATTTTAAACCAGAATCTTCATTTTGAACCGGAAATTTTCTGACGGTCTTTAAACTCGAACTTGCGAGAAATTAACTCCTTCTTGAACCGGACATTGTTAAACCGGATTTGGGCGCTTCAGAGCTTTGTGGGAGAAAAGATTTCCCTTGAACCGGATTGTAAACCGGATATTTGAGAGCTTCAATGAGACTGACTTCCCTTCAGCCGGATTTTAAACCGGAATCCTTTCTGATGACCCGGATCTTCTTCATTGAGCCGGGATTTTGTAACTGTCATATACTTTCTAAGCTAGAAATTTTCTGACGGCCTTTAAATTTTCATCAATATAACAGTAGCCTCCGGGACGGGTTACCTTTCCCTCCATCGTCCTGGGGTTTTTAAACCGGCTGAAACTAGCACGATTTGCTGAGTCATGTCATCGTAGCCCCCAAGTCTCAAGGTGACTCGAGGAGTTGGCTTGAAACTCTCCATATTTGACCGTGATATAAACCGGTATAACTTGCATATCATTGGTGTTGATAGCACAATGTGAATCCACAGAAGGTTGAGGTGACTGCGCGGGTTATAAATGGTCCCGTATGAGCCGTGTCAGCAACTCGGCCAATGGTTCCTTCCAAATGGCGATTTGAAGTTAACCAGAACTGTAATGTCGGCGACTTGTGTGCTTGCTCATTGAGCCATCCACTGCAGACGGCGGTTGACGATAATTTGCTTCCAATTTGAAAGAAAACCGGGCTACCCAAGTTGTGACTTGCTCATATCCAATAAACAACTCATGCAGACGGTGCGGCCCGGTATGTTGATGTAGACCAGGCCACGATAGACGAACAACAAAGACGACCGCAGTATCAGAGGCTGTACCGACAGATGAGTCGGCCGCGGCGTTGTAAGCCAGTACGGACGGGTGAGTCAATCACGGTGTTGTAAACCGGTGCGGACGAGAAAGCCGGCCATGGCGTTGT
Organism: Triticum timopheevii; assembly: GCA_963921465.1. Classification (NCBI taxonomy): domain Eukaryota; kingdom Viridiplantae; phylum Streptophyta; class Magnoliopsida; order Poales; family Poaceae; genus Triticum; species Triticum timopheevii. The sequence goes on from OY997274.1 coordinate 74,135,881, forward strand.
AAGCCGGCGCGGACGGGCAAATCGGCCGTATGTTGACATAGACCGGACTGCCGAGGTCGTGGCTTGCACATGTATTCATAGAACCTTACAACGGGTCCGATGCATGATATCCTTTATATGACCACCGCTCTTGCAATGCACATTTGCCCTGCACCCCGAAAAAATACCGCAAGCCAGAGTAATTGCTCTTTTAAAGAAAGCAATATTTAATATAAAAATATACTGGATGGATTTCACCTGATATGTTAGGCCAGTTAATATCCACTGCGGGGTTGAGGATCACCATGGTGAAGCTGAAATCGATCATGGCCGAGTCAGCCGCGGCAGCAAGGCAGATGAACCGGCCGCGGGAATGTAAACCGGTGCGGACGAGTAAGTTGTCTCCGCGTTATAAACCGGCTCTGACGGGAGTTATTCGCGTGTGTTGATGTAGCAGGGACAACGACTTGCGCATGTATCTGTCAAGCAGCATGGCACGGACGCGGTAGTACAAAAATATCAGCGCATGCCCCTTTGCAACACCTTTGAAATGAATAATGGCCCTGCGAAAAAATACCACAAACCAGAGTAACTGTTCTCAAACAAAGTATGTGCTGATAAAATATATAGGGGATAACACCTGATTCGCCCGAACAACAAACGAGTCGATCGTGGCATTATAAGTCGGTGTGGACGGGCGACCCGGTCATTGGCGCGGACAGATGTAAACCGACCAGCGGGGGCGGCGATTTGCACGTGTATCTGTCAAGCAGCATGGCCCGGAGGTACGCCAGTGCAAAATTATGCTGGCACGCGCTTCATATCCGCGGTATAATGGCATAAAATTTTTGTCTGTATAAAAATATTACAGGGCAAAGTAATTGTACTTTGACAAAAAATAATAAGCGTTAATAAGATAAATTTGGATGAATATCACCTGATGTTTGTGAACGACAAATGATCTGTACGTGGACACTGATTAGCCTCTATCTGATCTGATATGGCCTTTGCCTCACGTATCCTTCTCTTAACTTTCCTTTTCCTTTCTTTTGATTTCCATATGGGACCGAGAGTAACAGTACTTGGTTTCAATGACAACAACTCCGTGGTCACGTCTATCCGTTTCCGGGTCGCGGCCTTCTCTTAACCTTTTTTTTCAGACTTGGGCGGCCCATGACCCACTCTGCCTTTGTAGAAACTCCGCTAGTAAGGAGGATCGCTCTGTCCGTGCCGGAGACCGGCGGGTCAAGCTGGCCCTCAAACGCCACCCGCGGTGGACTCTGGCGGAAAATTCTTCTTGTATAGTATTTCCATCTCCAGTAGATTTGACCGATGTACTGAGATCTTGCCTGTATCACGGCCGGTCATCGAATAAAATAGCAGCCGGTCCCGCTTGATGCAAAGGGCTTCACGTGAGTAGTGCTAGTTGCCGGTTTGATAAAAGCAGTGACTAAAAAACGAATCTAGACCTTGCTGTATAGATTATTCCTTTCCAAAATCTGAGTCTTCACGTGGATAATACTCTAGTACTTGGTGGACCCTTTATGCGAACAGTAGCAGCGGAGTAATACTCGGGGTTGTCCGTTGTGGCAGACAGATACGATCGCCTTTGGTTCGCCTCCAGCCAACGCTTTGGAATTTCTCGGGAAACTGAAACATACATGGACAGCAACTACACGGATACGTGAGTCAGACAATCAAGATCAGTAGCAGCCAGACCCGGCCACTGAATCCGCGGCAAATATCCGTGATGATTTCGGTGAAAAACCTTCCATCGAACTTGGCTGATTCTGAATTTGGACGGATCATATGAACAGCAGATGCACACATAAGCGTAACCCTAATTTCCCTTGACTTGTCCGCCGTGTCCAGGGTTGTCATGCCAGGTTATCCAACGCGATTGTTCCGTGCCGGCTGTTCTTCCATCAGACCAACGCGAACTTCTCGATCCCTGGAGGAAATCCCTTCAAGAACTCATCACCAACATGCGCAGGCCCCACGGTGGGCGCCAACTGTCGTGGAATTGTCACGGCAGATGTCCTTAGTGTCAGGACTTAGTCGCGAGGCCAACGCATCTATGTCGTAGCTTGAGAGGGGTTGAGTGGAATCAAGAGACGCAACACAAGACAGGGATTTAAACAGCTTCGGGCCCCGGGAAACATCATCCGGTAAAAACCCTACATGCTGTTTGAGGCTAGGTCTCATTATCATCACGAGGGAGTCGTTGTAAACCGACTCTCCTCTTTGTGTCTAGCCCTAAGATTGTTTCTTCTTGCTTGTAGCTTGTCCCTCTTTGGGGAGCCCTGCCCCTCCTTATATATGTTGAAGGGGTGGGTTACATGTGGAGTCCTACTAGGATTAGGACTAGTCTATCTCTAATACAAACCGGATACATGTCCTGGTCTTAACTCCTCGTAAGGTAAATATTCCTCATGCCTTTCCTCTTAAACCGGCCCACAATAGTTGAATCGGCCTTCATGAACCGCGAGACGGGCCACCGGGACTTGTCGCTCCTCTGACCCGTCGGCCGGGTCACCAGTGAGTTACAACGTCCTGGCGGGTTGCTGGTAAATCGCCAGGTTTGAGCGGGTCACCAGATGAATATCGCCAAGTGCCAGCGGGACCTCAAATAAACCGCCAAGTCCGGCCGGGTTAACTTCCGGTCGGTTTACACCGCGGGGTATCTCCCCGACAACACATATACCAGCCATTGTACCACTACAGTTAATTGGGCCTCCCTCTTCCCACACCACACACCGATAGTCGAGCGCTGCAGGTAGGTATCCATGCCACAGAGACAATCTGCACATGTCCACTCTCACGTTCCAGTAGGCCAGCCACTCTATATCTTTGACGTGGGCACACACAAATTCGATGGCACTCTTTATCGATCGCGCGCGCGCGCACACACACACACACATCATCCCTCTCTTCAATTCTATGGACACCTCAAGCCGATGATACCTCCACTCTCTTCTCGTGGATCGCCCCCTCTATATATATGTTATATCCAGGACTCTATTTCACACACATTGCATATGTTACATTTTTTGATTGACCGCCCCCCCCAAAAAAAAACTCTCAAGAACCCACACACTATATCTCTCTAGGTTTGTATCTCTCTCACACAACCCCACATAGGTGGTGTACGTATACAAGAAGAGAATAGGTGCACCGTGCACATACTCATGCTTCGTGCCCAGCCACACCCGCGCAGGTACACGATGGAGCTCATTTCTTTACGAAATGGCAGCCCACATGCTAATTTGAACGCCTGTAGCGGTTGTTTACCTAGGGAGGTCGTGTACCACACGTGCAAGAAACAAATTTCGACTTGACGCATTGCCGCGTTATTTTTAAATAAAGTTATAGCGCTAAATGGCACGTACACAAAATATAAAATGATTTTTATGGAGAAAAAGGTAGTAAGCTCACTATATACAATGGAGCCGGCTTGCCTGGTTTGTCGCTCTTCAGAGTATCTCACACAAGGCTGCGGTGGCCTCTCTCTCTCTCAGCATTGGTCACTGATCCGGCCGCATCCCGTCGGCCGGGGGAAAGGGAGTGTGGTGGACTCTCTCTCTCTCTCACCGTTGGTCACTGATCCGGCCGCATCCCGTCCGCCGGGGGAAAGGGAGGAAGTGCATCATTTCTCTGTTCAACGGCACCGAGGCAGCACGTCCCGATCTGCGGTACACGCCATTCTCTCTGACCAAGCTCCGGCGCGGCAGGGCCTACGCCACCTGCTCGCAGATTCCGCCTACCGCCGCTCACCTAGTTACATATCGACGACCTCCAGGTATCCCCTCCGGCCTTGCTCCACTTCCCGTCTACCCACGTCGTTGCATGTGGATCTTCATAGTTCTTTGCCCAAAACATAGCTCGTCCGGCGTACTTTCCATATTGCATTCTCGTCCTCACACCGTTTTAGACAAACACAACCGTGTTGTTATCTTCCCTTAGGACAAGGAATATGCTTCTTTTTTGTCGTCGCATGCGTCATCAACTGTTATTGGCCAGTAATTGTTTCCTTTCTACCTCTTTTTTGCAAACAGGTCTATCCATTTCACCTCGTTGCTATTGCGACCTTTTGGTGAACTACACAAATCAATTTTTCTTAAGAGTGTTTTGTGTAGTTGTACTAAAATGTCACACGGGCAACATCTCTACATTTCAGTGCGACTGCACAAAAGGAGATTCGTTTTGCTCTATCCTCATCATCCAACGCCGAGCCTAAGCTTCTCCAACTAGTTAGTCTTAAGAGAGACTGCAAAGGTGACCGGCTTCTATTTGTGTGTTTATTGTTTCATCAGCAGTCTTCTATTATCGTAATCACACTTAATATCTTTGGAACAGGGATGCTCAGCTCTATTTTAGCGGAACTGCACAAAATGATCGGAATGTTGCATGCTCCAGACAGCTACTTTTTTCCCAACATGCCTTGTTGATTTAGATAGAGCTAGGGGGACGTTGCTGCCAATGAAAGCATGGATCAATTTTAATTTAACAACTTCTCACAACTCTGTCTTCAATTGTGATGTAATTATTAGCTCTGATCTGCTAATAATTGACATGCATTAGCAAGGAAGTTAGTTTTTTATTGTTTCCGAAAGAGCATCGATGGCAAGACAAGCGAAACAAAAGCTGAAAGCTCACACCATTGTACAATTTCATGTCGCTGGAAAATTATTTGTATAGTACGTCAATTATGTAAACAAATGATGGAAGCTTGATAGCATTGCCAGAAGCCTCTTCATCATCCGGATCCATGTGCCATACACAAAATTATACTCCTTCATTCCTAAATAATTGTATTTTTACAAATTTCAAACGAGCATATTTTAGAGTGTAGATTCACTCATTTTGCTTCGTATGTGTACTCCCTCCGTTCCTAAATATTATATTCGTCTTTCTAGAGATTTCAACAAGTGACTACATATGAAGCAAAATGAGTGAATCTACACTCTAAAATATGTCTATATACATCCGCATGTGCCAGTCCATTTGAAATCTTTAAAAAGACAAATATTTGAGTAGTCACTCATTGAAATCTCTAGAAAGACAAATACTCCAAAGTATATTTAAGAACTGAGGGGGTAGTGCACAACCGCGTGGGAGACTCAGCCCAGTCGTTGCACCACATTAATAGTGAGTAATGAGCAGTCAAATCATAAGCCCCACCTTTCCCACTCTAAGTTGCTCTAAAGAAGCAACCATCAATACGCTCTTCTTTGAATCGGCTCATACTACTCCATCCGTCACTGTTTATACAGCGCGCTTTAGAAAAAAGAAAAAAATTTGTGGGACCAAGGCGACTAGCGATTGGCCTGAAAAATAGCATTGGTAGTTATAGCACGACGTCTATTACTAGAGGGAATAATGCGTACACACATGGATGCATTGGTTTCCACCCCGGGTACACACATGCATGCACTTACTCCACTCCGTAGTAGTACAGGACATGGAGAGAAAATTGTGGACTTGATTGCGGTTACCACGCCCTAATTAATTGAGCATTAAACCAAACGCGTCTAAAGTCTCTCTGGTGGTGGAAATGCATTGAGAGAAATGCATCACAATGAAGCGCGCCCTTTAAACTGTGACGGAGGGAGGATTAGTATGAAGGTGCAAAACCAATTACGCATATGGCTAGTCGGTCAACGCACCTCCTCTTGGCATATCACTAACATGTGGGATAGGAGTGTGAGCAAACCGATCTAAATTGACGGCAAAGAGCCAACCCACCGTTCCTTGAGAGAGACGAGGAGCGAGAACACACAGACGGGCTCGCACAGAGGCCAAGATATATTCGAGCATGGTTGGTTGATCGATATCATTCATTACATGTTGGGCTGCCGTTTTCCGCCCTTCTCCAGAATAAATGTGTACTTTATCAGAGATAAAAAAATAAGAGCACAGACGCTCCACCATGCGATTCTAGTAGTAGTACTACTCGTACTACTACGCTTGGATCTTCGCCTCTTTGTGAAGTCAAACAATGATGGTACTCCGCATGTTGGGTACTACAGTGTATGACTCTGACAATCTGACACCGAATGGACTGATGCATGTCCACCGAGGGAAGGTTGCATTAGTCAAAAGGCGTAAGCGAGCTTCACCTTGTCCTGCAAGCTTCTCCTCATTCTGCGAGTTGACGGGGCACACCAAAAAATAGTGCTAGTCCATACTCCCTCCTTTCCGAGTAATATGGGTTAATCTTTTTTGCGGGTAAATGAGAGAGCTTTATTCATATATAAGCATTCTTAGGATGATCAGCCAAGACACTAGTCACTAGGAAGTGAGGTACCCCGCAAAAAAAGAAGTAGGAAGCGAGGTACTTCATCAAGCCAGCTCTCGTCCACATTCAAAGTGCAGCCTTCTCCTCGTTTGGTAAGTTGACGGGACACAACAAAGTAATGCTAGTCCATACTGCCTCCTCTCCGGTTAATATAGCTTAATTTCAAACGAGATAAATACACTGTCTGTCACTGTATGTTTGTAATAATACGGTCAGTGGAATTCATAATATGCTCATTGCGCTCAATATATATATTTTCCGATGTTTATACGGTCACTAGCTCACCCTGACTAAGTATGTGTGTGCATGCACGTGTAGGTTGAGCACTTGAGCGTGACCGTGCGTGTTCCATCGTTTGCTCGGACATGCATGCATTAGGGCGTCGCGCGCGTTTTTACGTCCATGTGTATGTGTGACTGTTGCATACACGTAGGGGGAGTACGTGTAGGGGCCACTAAGGAGCAGTCAAATCACACAGTAAGTTAGTCGGAAGAAGCAACCATCATTTCACTCTTGAATGACACCTACGCAATATATAATGGTTGAAATGGAGAGAAAAAGAAAACCACTATATATACACTAGCAGGAGCCTAAGCTACAAGCCTGCTTGCTTAGGTTGCTCTCTTCACAAGCATAGAACGACGGGCCTGATCCCGCACCTGGGGGAAGGGAACATTGTACTGCGTAGACTCGGTCGACATCGAAGAGGGAGAAAACCCACAGTCGGTGCGTCCCAATCGGGGGTCATCGCGGTATGGGCTGATGCCGCGTCCCAACCTCCCTTCTAGCTACAACCCGACGTCCTAGGTAGTCCATCTTCCTTTTGGAGCCGGCTTGCTCCACTGCCGTAGCTCCATCTCCATGTTGATCTTTCTCTACTTCTACTGACTTTCTACTTGTGATGAGTTTATGTCTCATGAACTAGTGCCAGTACTATTATTCTAATCACAGTTCTTTAATATCTTTGCCATTAGTGATGCTCAGGTTGATTTTAGTGGAACTGCACAAAAGCATCGTATGATCCGAGGGTGCCAGCTGTCTTTCCTTCGACAGGTTCTACGTGGCCAGGAAATTAAATCATGTTTTGGGTTTAGGGTTTAAGTCATAGTGACCCCATCAGTAGTTTTTCTTTCGTACACGCTCTCACAACTTTTTTCTTTAGTTGTGAAGGAAATATTGGCTATGATCTGTGAATCATTGAGATAAATCAGCATGCATGTTATTTTTCCTTTGTATTTGATGGAATGTTGTAACGGGGCAACCTTGGAATAGGAATGAAAATGGAGTGGAACGTTTCAGTTTTTCCGGAGAAAAATTGGAAACGGAGAGAAACCAACGTTTCGTTTCATTGAATCGCGCCATCGAGCACAACCAACGTTTAAATCACGTCTGTCGTGTTCCTGTCTCACCCTCCTCCACGGCTCGACCCCACACGGTCGCTCGGCATGCCACTCATCGCAAACCGAGTATACGATAACTTTCCCGCGTGCTTGCCGATGGATCGCGCCATGGAGTACTTGCACTATTGGAAGAGATTGACAGCTAGCTGTAGCACGGACTCCCAAGAACTTTTTACATGCATGTTGTAGCCGGCAATTGCGACCTTTGAACACGGAGCAGCCGCGTGCACCCGGAAGCGGCGCGGGCGATGCTCTCTCGGCCGGCGTGCCGCCTCAATGCCGGCGCCAGTGAGTAGTCGCATCCGCTCTGGCCGGGCATGAATGCGGCACTGATCGTTTCAGGCGAGAAGCACGCACGGGTAATGAAGAGGGTTCGGGTTGGTTAGGACCGGCCGTGGCAGCGGTCCGGACGTGCGCAAACAAGAGATGTTGTATGTTAATATTGCTGCGTATATAATTAACAACGTAAATAATGTGCCAGTTGGACAAATATGATTGGAGATGGAGATGAAAATGTAATTTTACGTGAACACGGATATGCATGTCTATGTCTATCTGTGTGTGCGCGACGACTCTCGCGACCTCGAAGCAGGGGCGTGTTTTTTGATCGAGTTTTCTTTCTTGGTACGATAGAAAATCAGTTTGTCTAATTCACATCTAGATGTTATTTAAGGATATCACATCTAAGCTCCCACAAGTATATAATGTAGCAACAAGAAACAAAAAAAACTAGGAAAAAAATAGACCACAAACAGAGTGGACATCAACTTAGATGTGACATAACTATGTCACATCTAGATGTGTCCTAGATAGACCCTTAAAAAATTGTCCGCCAGTTTTTTTTTTTTTTCGGGAACGCGCGTATTCTGTTTAAAACCACTGCTATGGAGAGATTTTTTACTCCATTATAGCCTCTTGTTTGATAGAGTTTCTCGTGCCTCGCTCTTTCAACCTCTCCATAACAAAACAAGATGACAGTGTCCACTCTATCTCTCTCCTCACTGGTGGTCAAAGATCCGGCCGAATCCCGTCCGCTGCGGGAGGTGAGGAGGTGCATTGACGTTGTCGCCGTTGGCGACAGAGGAAGGCGATGAGCACCGTCCTCTCGGAGCCGACGCTGGCGCGGATGAAGATCCTCCATGCCCTTGTTCGTTGCCGTCGTGTGGGCAGATCCCGCCCGCCTGCCTAAACGACATCTCGCCCACCTGAGGTATAACTTCTTGTACTTGTCCAGCTCCCCAGGTTGCTGCGTGCGGGTTTTCTTCTATGCGACTACTCCCCAGCTCCCCATGCATAGTAGCTAGGGTTCGTCGGCTGGTCCAACATCACCTACTATTACTATTGTAGAGGAAATGCGACTCGAAAAGTTGTCCTGATTTATGCCTCGGTGGAGGTATACATGTTGTTTCGACAAATAGTACATGGTGGTTGTGCGGTCATTGTCCATATGGTGGTAGTACTATCACTGGTTAAATGAAGAAATGCTTTTTTTCTCAGGTATCTTGGTTTACTTCCCATCAAGATATAATTATGATGCTTCAGTTTGTTGGTGTACTTTTCATCAATTCTTATTGACAACTGAGATGTCGTTGCTAACCCTTTTCTATATTTTTGGAAACAGCGATGCGTGTCTCCTTACCCGGGCATGTCTTCCTCAATTTTAGTGGAACTGCACAAAATTGGATGGCCATTGTTGTTCCGCCTCACTGTCCTCTGCCACGTGGTTCTTCCTTCCTCGAGCTTGATTACTGAGAAGAAGTAGACCACCGTGAGGATTTGTCGAACTTCATTGGTGCCTCACACAAACTTGATGCCAAATGGATGATGCATCACCACGATGACCTATCGATGCTCATGGTTGCGCCTCATGGTTGCGTCAGCTGGTGAAGCTGATCGATTTTCAACGAAAAACAAGATGTCTTCCATCAGTGCTCTTTGCTTGTTACGCACAAAGATGACATCCTTCGTTAGTTCACCTTGGTTGCGTTGGAGACGCAGTCGTCTTTCATGTTGGTGCAATTTTATCACACCATTGGCTATGAACCAAATGTTTCCTCGAAGAAGGATCGACGTTGGTACTAAGAACATAAGTTTTGTATTGATTTCAGCCTTCTCACAACTTTGTATCCAGCTCCCCTGTAATTTTATTTGTCTAGCTATTAACTTTGATCTAAAAAATGGTGTGGACTAAAAACCCGGATGGACGTAGTAGCCCTCCATTTTTATTTACTCCGCATATTAGATTTGACTGAAGTCAAACTTTGTAATACTATCAAACCTTTCCGATAATTGAAATTAAAATTCTTTATTTGTACACACTCTCACACATTTCCGATAATTTGGCGCATTTGTGGTTGTTCACTTAAGGGAGGGTAGTGTACCACACATGAAGGACAGGAAGTGCGTCCAGGACGCGTGGGCGTGGATCGTTAGTTCAGCGGAAGTAGTACTAGTTTTCTTCACTGTACATTAAATAAAGAGTTTCATTTCGTACTTACACAATTTAAAACGATTGTTATGGAGAGAATAAGAAAACCACTCCACTATATATTAGTCGTATACACAAGAGTACTATATGGACGCAGCTTCATTGACTTAGTGCACGTGCCTTTGGGTTTATGACAGGTGGGCCCAAAATGTGGCTGGCTCACCTGTCATACAGCCAAAAGCAGGTGCAGTGAAGGCACCGGAGCTCAGTTCGTACTACAGTAGTATATATATAAGAGGGAGCCTCATCGCTTGTTCGATAGGGTTTGCACTCTCCACACGCTCGCCGCACTACATATATGTTACACGCTGGAGGCTCAGCGTTCATTTTCTAGGGTTTGCTATATTCACAGTCTCCCACCCTCTCTTCACCAGATCTAAACAAGATTGCGTTGGCCTCTTGTCTCTCTCTCCCCCCTCACTGCTGGTGAAGGAGGCGTCCATATCCCGTTGCACCGGGAAGGGGAGGAGGTGGAGCGTTCACTCTATTGCCTTCGGCGAGGGAGGCAATCCACTGTCGACTGTGCTGTTCTCTTCCACACAGCGCCTGTGCGGGAGGGCCACCGACCCCTCCTTCCTCGCTGCCGTACGTAGTGTGGGCAGATCCGTCCTCCCGCTGCACGCCTTGCCACATCCCGACGACCCTAAGGTATAAGTTTCTTTGAAACCGTCATTGCTCTAGGTGCATGTGGATCTTTTTCGATCTGTAGTCGAATCTAGGTCTTGGTTCAAACAGGAAAGAAGGGTGCGGTGGGCTGGAGAAAGAATCTAGGACGTGGTTCAGTGAGGAAAGGAGGGGCAGAAAGTAGTATAGACTGGCTATCCAGCCGCTCTGTAGGTCGAAAATGGAAAAAGGGGGTAACCCAGTACACACATCTGTAAGGAACCGATCTCTTTGTTGAAAAGGGAAGGAAACTAGGGGGGTCGGGTAGTTTGTGCAGGACTAGATTTGCTGCCCTCACATAGGAAAAAGGTTCAAAGGGAACAAATATGGGACCAACGCATATATGCTGCTTGGCTACATACTCTGCATCACCTATTTATATGTGTGGACGCACATGGTGCTGGCATGTGCCGTGCAACTATTTTGCTATTGTTAATCTAAGAATGCCGCCGGAAAATTGAGGCAATGCCACTACTAAAAGTAAATTACATTTTTTAACGAATGTTGTTTCAAGAGAATGTCTCTGTTAATATGAACCAATGCAACAGTTTTAGAAATGCTACTATCCTACTTTGTTTTCCATCCAAGATAAGTTAGATGCTTCTTTTTGTCACCGTTTGTTTCATCCTCCCTTATCGGCAAGTAATTGTTTCCTTTTTTGCCTCTGTTAAAATAGGGGTATCAAATCAACTTGTTGCTATTGCGACATTTTGCTTCGCTACTCGAAACACTTATGTTTTAAGAGTGTTTTGTGCAGTTCAACTTGAAGGTCACACTGGTGACTTTGCTTAATTTTTGTGGAACTGCACAAAAGGAGATCGAGATTTGTTTCCATTCTTCGTGGCTAGTTGTTTCAAATCTTGGTCTCATCCACATGATGTGCAGTGTGCTTTGAGATGTTGTGCTACTTGTTTTGGTACTGTTTTAAATAAATGTTGAATTAAAGCTATTGTATTGCTGTCTTTTCCAATTAAGTAGTGAACAAAAAAGGGACCAACCCAGACATGAAGCTTGTTGCTTTGTTACAAAAAATTTAGCATCACCCCCTTTAGAAGCCAGTAATTGATGCCACTATCAGAATTAACTACTGAATCTTATTTCAAAACCGCAACACTTGTTAGGGATTGGCGGGATTACCATTTTTGTGGCCGCATGTTTCATCCTCCTTTATTAGCCAGTAATTGATTCCTTTTTTGCCTCTGTTTAAACAGGGATATCTATTCAACTTGTTGCTATTGCGACATTTTGCTTCGCTATGCAAAACACTTTGCTTGATTTCAGTGCAACTGCACAAAACGAGATTGGATTTCCTATTCGTGTTGGCAGATTCGTATTTTATCCTGGTGGTCTCATGAAAGGTCAGTACTGGCGTTCATCCACATGATTGTACTATGTGCTTTGAGATGTTGTGCTACTTGTATTGGTACTGTTTTAAATAAATGTTGAATTGAAGCTACTGTATTCCTGTCTTTTCCCATTAAGTAGTGAACAAAAATGGGACCAACCCAGACATGATGCTTGTTGCTTTGTCACGACAAACTCTGCATCACCCCCTTTATAAGTAGATGGAAGCACATACTATTGTTGCGCCCACTCTCCCCTGGAACTGTTTATGCTTTTCGTTAATCTAATGTCGCTGGTAAAATTAAGCAATGCCACTCTCAGAATTAATTAACTACTGAATGGTACTATCCTGCATTGTAGTTCTTTCTACATGTTTAACCAAGGTATTGTTAAGATAATGTCTCTGTTAAAATAAATCAGTTGCATTGTTTTAGGAATGGTACTTTTTTGCTTTGTTGTTCTTTATACATGTTGAAACAAGGCATTGTTAAGATAATGTCTCAGTCAATATGAATGAATCACACTGATGGAGAATTGCTACTCTCCTACCTTGTTTCCCATTAAGATAAAGTAGATCAGTAGATGCTTTTCTTATGGGAGTACAAGTCATCAACCGTTATTTCTCAGTAATTTTTTCCCTTAAACCTATTGTTGCTTACAGGGATATCAAAATTAAAGCACGGTTTTATTCCAACTTCGATTTTAGTTGAACTGCACAAAAGGAGCCAATGTGTCCAAGGCAAACTGCTGCATTACTGGGTCCAGTTGGTCGTTCCACTTTGTAGAAAGAAGCAGTCACTGTTTGCGCTACACTACAGAAGGAATGACCGAGAAGCTTTACAGAGTATTATTAGACACCGGTGACATGACTAGTCTGCAGAGACCATTGGCAATTTAACAACACGTGGAGTGCCCTGGGCAAAAAGTGCCCAAACAAGTACAAGAAGCTACGTCAGGACTCCACGATCATAGGCATTACATATTTTGAATGGGAAAAGCTTGTAAAAGTTTAATCATAGATGTTAGCAAGAAGACGTTAGTTTAATATATTGGAATTGGAAAACCTTGTCAAAATTTGCTCATTGATGTTAGCCAGAAGACATGCATTTGATATTTTTGAGTGGGACGCCCTTGCTGTGAGCAGCGTCAAGTATTTTTTCCTATTCCTGTGTTCAGTTTATAAGTAAGTAGTTACTCTGCTGAGATATTCCTGTGTTAAGAGTTTGTTCTGAATATTGTCTATGTAATGACAGGCCTTGTGTTTGATTGCAAAGTTGAGCTTCGAATGTTGTGGCGTGCGGCGTCACGAGATGTTCAGCGTGCCTCCTGAGAATAATGGTTCGTATTGTTTTGCATGTCGATCTAATGCTAGTGATTTGCTTGTTAAGAAGATCATCCTCTTCTGTTGTTTCCGTGCTTAAGAAGTTCATCGTCTGATGTTTCATTCATAGCCTATACGACATGTCGGGTAGGTTAGACGTGAAACCATATGATCTTCCGACCAACTCATGATATTAGGCCATGATTGGATCGTCGTTTTCCAACCAAAACCGCTGGTAAAACTGACGCTTGTAATTTAAAGCAGATGGTCTCGGTCGAAGGCGCTTGGTTGGTCGATTTCGACTAGTAAAATATCAGAAGTACTTCACACACGATAAAAACACTGAATGACACTCGGACAATTGCTAATCCAGTCGTTAGCTGTTGTTTCGGCCTTGCCCATGGATGGGATGATACGCACGTCGTGCGTGTATCATCTGGTAATGTCGTCCATATAGCAGTGCTCGTAAAATATACCCTAGTCTCTCAAATTACAAGCCTAACCCGCCGGTTTTACTTACAAATGTAGGGTCCTCGGTTTCATTACGCCTGTATTTTACGCGTTGTTTCCGATGACGAGTAAATTACACTTGTATGTTAATACAAGTTTGAAATAAACCAGAGCTCTTAAACGCGGCCTTACCGTTTCATGCCGTCTCAGTTTCTCGAAGGTGCTCATAGGTGTCCGATGATCCTGGCTTCCTGAATGAGTAGCGGGCGCCGTATCAGACCATCCATAGGGCCCGCGAGGCCCTCTCCGTTGTCCTTCGAGTTGTTGCGCTCGCCGTGGCGCCGAGAATTGTTAACATCGTCAATGAACATGAGGATTCAGGAGATGACTTTATTTTGACTGGATGACACTAGGGACCCACTAGAGCCATAGCGGTACGTACGCAAGTGCCTCCTTATTATGTACAACTATATTTTTTTTGCTTTCCCCTGGTTTCCTGACATCATGGTCCCACACCATTGTCAACCTATGTAGTCAATATAAACGAGAGAATTGCACAAGGTGTGGCCGACAGCTGGGACCAAGTAGCTCGAGCAGTATTTGTGTTTTTGAGGCATGAGCACTGCAGAGTTTTTCTTGTCGAAGATTTCATTGTTGTTCAGAGGAGAGCAGGGTATTAACTGGGCGGGTTGTGGCCCGTCTAGCCCAAGCCAGATATCCAGCCAGATACTAAGTTTTCCAAGATGAAAATGGCTAGCCCAGCTATACGTCTTTTTGAGGAATGCCCAGGCAAGGTCAACTTGTTATTCTCCGCCCCGCTGGGCTGCAAATCTTTCCTAGGAGGGATGCATTAGCTTAACAGGAAAATGGGCTTTAAAAAATAATAAATGGGATGTAATTATAAAAACTGTGCAATAACTATAAAAAATGCACCAAACACGAAATTAGTTTATAAAATATTATTTATGGATTTCGAAAATCTTAAATTTTCATTGTTGCGCGCGCAATGTTTCATTGGATTTTTACATAATACAAATTTATATTTAATCAGACTAGAAATTTCGGGATAAAAATATTTCGGATCCCATCAAAATGTGGGAAATTTTATTAAATTACGTCTTCAACGGTTGGTTGAAATAATTAATCGTTGTCCTAGCTAGAAAATGGGCTGTACTTTTAACAAACTGTAAATTTGCTGTTATAAATTCCATTAGAATTCAAAAATGGGTAGTACATTCTTACAAAACGTAAATGGGCTATAAGTTATCTGCCACACACTTGTGGGCCTACTAAGTGACGCGTCCCCTAAAAAAATAAGTTGACGCGTATGCAAGGCTTTGTCAACTTATTATAGTCAACACACGGTTCTAGCAGAAGTGGCCGTTGGATATCTATCCAACGGATGTCGTGCTTCTTCTTGAATCTCGGATATTCCTAGCTTCGGCCACCCAAAAAATGATTCCTCCCCCTGACATCTGGGGTGCACCATTTTGGAGGCTAACCTGTGGGCCTACTAAGTTGGAGCGTACCAAGGGCTTTGTCAACTTAGTCAATATAAACGATTCTACACTACTGGAATCAGCTACTTTGCCATCTGCCAGCTCTTTGTCGTCTGCTAGCGGACGGCAAAGAAGCTCTTTGCCATCAGCTACCCGAAAGCAGACGGCAAAGAACTGGCTGATGGAAAAGAAAGCCTTTGCCATCAGCCTGTTCTTTGCCGTCTGCTAGCGGATGGCAAAGAGTCTTTGTCGTCCGCTAGCGGACGGCAAAGAGTCTTTGTCGTCCGCTAGCGGACGGCAAAGAGGGAGGGGGGGCCCCACTGAGGAGCTGGTTAAAAAATACTTAACGGCGCCCCTCTTTGCCGTCTGCTAGCTGACGGCAAAGCGCACATTAGCGGACGGCAAAGGTGGCGCATGGCAAAGATTAAACGTACCTAGCTAAGGGCCGGCGCGCCCCACCCCCCCTCTCTCTCTGTTTCGCTCCCACACACGCGTGCCGCCACCCCCACCACTCGCCGCCGCCCGGTCGCACCACCGCCCCGCCGCCCCACCGGCCCCCCGCCCCGTGGCCCCACCGCTCCGTCGCCCCGGCCCCCCGCCCCGTCGCCCCCCCGCCCCGTCGCCCCAGGCCTCCCGGCAACCCCCCCCCCCCCCCCCGCGCCCCACCGCCCCGGGCGCCGTCGCTCCACCAGCCGTCCGCCCCGTTACCCCGTCGCCCCGGCCCCCGCCCCGTCTCGGCACCGCCGCGCCCAGGCCCCCCGGCGACCCCCCCCCCCCCGCGCCCCACCGCCCCGGGCGCCGTGGCCCCACCGGCAGCCCGCCCTGTCGCCCCCGCCGCCCTGCCGTGTCGGCGCCGCCGCTCCCCGGCCTCCCGGCGCCACGCCCCCCCGCGCCCCACCGCCCTGGGACCGGCGCCGCCGCCCCAGGCCGCCCCGCCCCGCTCCTCCACCGGCCACCTCCTCCACCGGCCCAGGTGAGCTCTACCTCTCCTTTTTTTTTCGCTTTTTTTAGTTTTAAGTTTATGTTTAGTTTAGATTTAGTTTTAGTTTTAGTTTTAGGTTTAGGTTTAGTTTTAGTTTAGTTTTAGGTTTAGATTTAGTTTTTTTCCTTTTTTCGGTTTTTTTAGTTTTAAGTTTATGTTTAGATTAGATTTAGGTTTAGTTTTAGGTTTAGTTCAGTTTTAGGAAAGAAAAAGAAGAAGAAGAAAAAACAGGAGAGGAGGAGAAGAAGAAGAGGAAAAAGGAAAGGAAGAAGAAGAAGAGGAGGAGGAGAAGAAAAAAGAAGAAGAGGAAGAAGAAGAAGAAAAAAACAGGAGAGGAGGAGAAGAAGAAGAGGAAAAAGGAAAGGAAGAAGAAGAAGAGGAGGAGGAGAAGAAAAATAAGAAGAGGAAGAAGAAGAAGAAAAAAACAGGAGAGGAGGAGAAGAAGAAGAGGAAAAAGGAAAGGAAGAAGAAGAAAAGGAGGAGGAGAAGAAAAAAGAAGAAGAGGAAGAAGAAGAAGAAAAAAACAGGAGAGGAGGAGAAGAAGAAGAGGAAAAAGGAAAGGAAGAAGAAGAAGAGGAGGAGGAGAAGAAAAAAGAAGAAGAGGAGGAAGAAGAAGAAACAAACAGGAGAGGAGGAGAAGAAGAAGAGGAAAAAGGAAAGGAGGAAGAAGAAGAAGAAGAAGAAGATGATGAAGGGAAAAAAGGAAGAAAAGGAAGAAAAGGAAGAAAAGGAAGAAGAGGAAGAAGAAGAAAAGGAAAAAAGACCCCGACCCGGCACCCCGACACGACACCCCGACCCCGAGACCCCGACCCCGACACCCCGACCCCGACACCGACACCGACACCCCGACCCCGAGCCTGACCCGACACCCCGACCCCGACACCGACACGGCACCCGGCACCCAGACCCGGCACCCCGACCCGACACCCTGACTCCGAGACCCCGACCCCGACCCCGACCCCGACACCCCGACCCCGACCCCGACCCCGACACCGACACCCCGACCCCGAGCCTGACCCGACACCGCGACACCGACACCGACATGGCACCCCGACACCGACACGGCACCCCGACCCCGACACCAACACCCCGACTCCGACACCGACACGACACCCCGACCCGACACCCCGACCCCGACACCCCAACCCCGAGCCTGACCCGACACCCCGACCCCGACACCGACACGGCACCCCGAACCGACACCCCGACCCCGAGACCCCGACCCCGACCCCGACACGGCACCCCGACACCGACACGACACCCCGACCCCTGACACCTCCCGAAAAGGTGTTCTTTGGCCTTCGAGAGGCCGACGGGGTCATATATTTGTGAACTATTAGTTAGGTCATATTTTTTTGATTTGGTTATGAAAAACATCATATATAATTGTGTTGATCGGGTAGTTTTAAATGTACAGTTGTTTATGTTGTACTTTTTTCATGTTGTACTAATTTCGTTTATTCTTTGTCATGGCACGTGTTGACAGATGGTGGGCGCTGGTCGGGAGCGCGCCGAGGCCCCTTCTTCGTCGGTGCATAGTGTGAGGTCTTCCATTCCACACGCACCTCTCCGCCGAGCCTTGCTGGACAGTATGGCGACACCGCCGGGCCCTTCTTCGTCGACCGCGGTGCCCAGCAGGGGACGAGGTAAGAAGAAGGGCCGAGGTGGAGCACGTGGTCGTGGGAGAGGAGGTAGGGTGGCTCTTACGGCGCCTTCCTCGCCGCCGCCCCCAGCTGTTTCACCCGAGCACGTGACTGCTAGGGTGGACTCGTCTGAGGAGGAGGCTACACGGACTCCGGTCCACGAGCCTCCGGTCCACGGGTCTTCGGCCCACAAGCCTCGGGTCGACGGGCCTTCGGCCCACGAGAGTTGGGCCCACGAGACCCCGAAGGAGCACACGTCTGGATGGGGTACTTCGTCGGGTCAGCCTGAGGAGCCGAGTGGCCATGGTGATGATGGCGGGGAGCCGACTCGTCTTCAAGAGGAGGGGGAGGAGGGGGGCAATGTCTACCAGCATGGTGCTACACGGCTCCCTTCCATGCCAGCGACCCGCGAGCAGAGGTGGTTGATTTTCCCTGATGGGGAGAGGTAAGTGCATTTAATCTTTTTGTACCTTCTGCATTCACGTTTCTTGAAATAACTAATGCGTTGGCCTTGTCATGCTGCAGGGGTGGGGACCACCATGAAAGTGTCCGCCAGCCCAACTTCGTCCTTGGAGTTCTGATTCGGCAAAACTTTCCGGGGTTTGTCATGTTGCCTGGTGAGGGTCGGCTTCCAGAGGTTGGATTGAGTTGGGAGCACCACTTGGCTGCCCCGGCCCCGCCGGGTGAGATTATCGACGGTGTCTTGTGCAAGACGAGGGCAGACATGGTGATCAGAAAGTTCTGGGTAATTTCTCCTTTACACAATTAAAAATCTTCAACTAGCTAGTTATTAATTGTACTAATCAATATTGTCTCATTTGATTGCAGACATTCTACAGGTGTGAGGATGGATACGAGGAGGCGGCGGCAGATGTTATCCACAAGGATTGCAAGCGCCTACTTCAGAACTTATGGCATGAGGCTCGGGTGCAGTCTGTTCGAGACTACTATGCCGACCGTGGTATCAAGAAGTCCAAGCAGGATTGCCGCGATATTTTCTTGAGTAAGGAGCAGTACATGAAGGTAATTCTTAAGGCCTTGTACTTAATTCCTTTATTTAGTAATTCATAGCCGTAGCGCTGAAGTTTCTATTTGCTAACTTAGGCCCCTCAGAGATGGTGTGCGGATTGGATGGATTGTTGGGAGGTGTTGGTCGATGGGTGGTGCTCAAAAGAATGGCTGGCCACCCACAACGAGGCCAAGGACAAACGTGCCCAAATGGAAGGTGTGCCACACCAACAAGGCAGCTCCAACTTATTTCAGTACGGGCGGAACTGGGTATGTGGTTTGCTTCATGATTCATGCAATTCATTCATCATGCTAGCTTTAGCCCTTTAATTACTAATTTACTTTGTTTCTCTCTTTCAGGCATGCTACATTAAGGCGGATAAGGTGCCAGAGGTGTACGACCTGTATGCCATGGCCCACACTGGCTCTTACAAGAAAGTCAAGGCATTCTCTGCGTCTGACCTCGATGATCCAAAGAACTTCACCAACATCTCCGCCCATGAAAAGCTCGTGCAATATAGAGATCAGGGGAAGGCGAGGAAAGGTGAGGACTTTAACCCGAGCCAGGGTCCCATTGATACAGAGTTGCTGATGATATCTGGTGGCGGGAGGTCCCATGGCTCCATAGCCATGGGAGATGGACTTATCCTTTGTCCTAGCACTCTCCCGGAGATCAAGGCGCGCCAGTCAAGCTCCACTCCTGAGATAAGGCCTCGTGAACGGTCAGTCCAACTCGCCATCAAGGTTAGTTATACGTACTCAGCTATCTTTCTCCATTACATTGTGTGCGCTTCCATCAATGATTATAAATGGTCATGTGAGTGGTGTTGCAGGCTACTATACAGAGTGAGAGAGATAGAACGGAGAAACTTCTGGCGGAGGCGGTGGAGAGGCAGCGGGAGTTGGAGGAGAGGACGACAAAGAGTTTGGAGGAGGAGAGGGCACGGAATGACATGCAGGCAAGGGCCATGTATGAGCTCCTTGTGGTAAGTTTCTTATGCAGATTACTTGCTAGTCTTAACATTTGAGTCTCATTACTAACTAGTATGACTCTGTTGTGAAAACCAAATGTGCAGTCTGTGTGCGAGAAGTCCGGTCAGACCGCTCCGCCGATGCTAGTGATTGCTCCTGGGAGCACGGTGAGTTTAATTTGAATGGACATTACTTGCTAGTCTTAACATTTGAGTGTCATAATGCTAACGAGACATTGGAAAATCTTTGGTGCAGCTTAACTCCAGAAATGCATCGCACGATCCTTCTCCAGCTACCGGCACGAGCCAGCCCGCTCCTACACCTCCCTGATCGCGGTAAGTTTCTCTAGACTTAGACTTAGCTTTATTTCCTCCAATATGCTTACCATAATGGCCTAGAGTTAGCTTCCTTTCCTTCAAAATGACTTAATAAGCTTACTTATGTCAAAAATTGCATAATTAACTTAGTTAGCTCATAAACGATCCATTTTACCTAAGTTAGCTCTAATATGACTCATTTTACCTTAGTTAGCTTACAAGTGATCCAATTTATCCAAGTTAGCTCTGAAATGACCCATTTTAGTAGATTAGCTCGTAAATGATCCATTTTACCTAGGTTAGCTTTAAAATGACCCATTTCACCTAGGTTAGCTCCAAAATGACCCATTTAACCTAGGTTAGCTCCAAAATGACCCATTTCACCTAGGTTAGCTCCAAAACGATCAATTTCACCTAAGTTAGCTAAAAACGATCCATTTCACCTAAACTAGCTCTTAAATGATCCATTTCACCTAAGTTAGGTCATAAACGACCCATTTCAACTAAGTTAGCTCATAAAAGCTCATAAATGATCCATTTCACCTAAGTTAGCTCAAAAATGATCCATTTCACCTTACTTAGCTAAAAAACGATGCCCTTCACCTTAGTTAGCTCATAAATGACCCATTTCAACTAAGTTAGCTCATAAATGATCCATTTCACCAAAGTTAGCTCATGAACAACCCATTTCAACTTAGTTAGCTCATATATGATCCATTTCACCTAAGTTAGCTCATAAATGACATATACTTCTTGTTCTAGTCTTCTTCTTGTTCCATTCACCTATTTCTAACTTTCTTATTTACCATTTTGCAGATTTCACTCACTTCATGGAAGCTAGCTTGCTATGATGGAGTGCTTGCTTTTTCTTTGCTAAAACTTTGCATTGTATCTAGCTTGCTATGATAGAACTTGTTATGTTGATGAAACTTTGCTATGTAATATGTATATGGAACAATGTGTATGGATGGAACTTGATGGAACTTGCTATGTAATATGTATATGGAATTATGTGCTGAATATGTGATATGTTTGCTGTTAAATATATCTATATAAGTCATGTATATTTGCTGTGAAAATTGTTGGATTAAAAAAACAGAAAAAAGAGCCAATATGCAGGCTCTTTGCCGTCTGCCACCGACGACAAAGGGATCTTAGCCATCAGCAGCGGACGGCAAAGAGGCCACGTGGCAGGCAACTGTGCTTCCTGGGAGGCTGACCAATTTGGTCAGTTTGCCTACAGTGGCTGACGGCAAAGGCTTTGCCGTTCGCAGCGGACGGCAAAGGCCTGCCGTTAACCACCTAACGGAGTAACAGCGCATTTATTGCCGTCCATCTTCTTTGCCGTCCGCTGCTGATGGCACAGGACCCTTTGCCGTCAGCTGGCCGAAGCAGACGGCAACACAGCTCTTAGTTGTCCCCTACTTTGCCGTCACCTTTTGCCGTCCGCGGCTGACGGCAAAGGTCTTTGCTGTCTGCCATCCATGCCTTTGCCGTCCGCCGTGGCAGATGGCAAAGTAGCAGATTCCTGTAGTGCTAGCTTCAGTGACCGTACGATGTCTATCCAACATCCGTAGTGCTTCTTCAACCTCTGGTCTTCTTGGTCCAGCCGACCAAAGCAGCGCCGATCGTGCCGCCTGCTCCTGCCTCCCGTGGCCGGCTGTGCTACCGCGGAGGCCTCACCACCCCCATACTACTCCCACCGCTGGCCAGACCATCCCTCCACTCTCCCACACCCCTTGTTATTCTGCGGCGACGGTAGCCTCACACCGCAGCCAAACCAGTGAACCCTCGTACTCCTCCCCGCGCGGGCTTCCGCTGCTGCGTCTTCCCCGGCTCCACGTCGTCCCCTTCCTAGGCCTCGCCGTCGTCCACCGCCCTAGTGCTCTCGGCGCGGCGTGGTGAATGACTGACTTCCATCGGAAGAGTACTGTACGTGGAGAGGCTAACAGCTGGTTCCACGGCGGCCGCAAGGAAGTACCTCCTTATTAAACGCAAAACAATTATTCCTCCACCTGACAGTAGGGACCCACCAGACGGGCCACCTTATTTCGCGAAATAAAAACGTTTCCCCCCTGACTGCTGGGACCCACCGGACGGGCACCATATTTCACAAAAAATGTTCCCCCCGCTGTCACCTCGGACCCACCAAAAGTGCCTCCTTATTACGCACAAAAAATGAATACTCCCCCTGCTACCTGGGACCCACCTTGGTGCGAGGCTGACTTGTGGGCCTACTAAGTTGACGGGGACAGAGGGCTTTGTCAACTTAGTCAATATGAACGATTCTAGCTCCATTGACCGTACGATGTCCATCCAATGGCCGTAGTGCTTCTTCAACCTCCGGTCTTCTTGCTCCAGCCACCCAAAGGAAGTGCCTGACAGTCGGGACCCACCTGTTCGAAGCGTACGTAGCGTTGTCATTCTGGTCGCGAACGTGTATGTACATATATATTGGTCGATGTAGAGGCGCGCACGTACTACTAGAAAAAGGGCTATAGATGGAATTGACACTAATGGCGCACCAGACATGTGGTGCGCCATTAGTATATACTAATGGTGCACCACATTCTGATGCGCCATTAGTGTTGAAATTACTAATGGCGCACCCTGCCCACGGTGCGCCATTAGTACCAAATTTTTTTTTGAACTAGTGCGCCTGTCCAAACATACTAATGGCGCATCCGCTGGTGGTGCGCCATTACTAGTTGTAACTAGTAATGGTGCACCAGCCAGAGGGTGCGCCACTAAAGTTATTTTTTATTATTGTTTTTATTCCTTTTTTTGCAAAAGTACTAATGGCGCACTCACACGCGGTGCGCCATTACTAGTTCAAACTAGTAATGGCGCACCGTGGCAGAGTGCGCCATTAGTATGTTTTTTTTTGCAAAACTACTAATGGCGCACCACCTGGGGGTGCGCCATTAGTAACCTGGATTACTAATGGCGCATTTGTTGCTGGTGCGCCATTAGTAAGTGGGCAGCAACAAGATATTTTGGACAGCCTCTCCTCCCACACTCACTTTCTCCCCACTTCATTCTCTCCACCGCCTCCTCCTTGTCTCGGGTGCCTCCTCTTTTTCACCTCATTTCCACCATAGATTCATTCAAATTAAGTGGTTAAGTTACCTTGTTTTGCTAGGTAAGTAAGGGGGGAAGCTATATTTATGTTGTTCTCCCTACAACAATGTGCACATGCACTTTTTATGGCCTAGCTAGATCTATGTATGTTCGTGGTGTTGCATATGTTTGTGGTCTTGCATATGTTTGTGGTGTTGCATATGTGTTTGTGTTTGGAGGTGTACCGGTATTTGAAATGCGATAGTTGCCAATATTTTGCCGGAATGTTGATTCATTTCCGTTTCGGCAAGAATTTTGGCATTAAGCATTATTTTTGGTCCTATTTTTAGGGAAAGTCATGCCAAATTTTTTCTTGGTTCTAAAATATTGTTTTGCTCTACCCCGCAGGCGACCATGGTCCGCACGATGACCGAAGGCATCGTGAATAGGTTTTTGAGGTCCACGAAGGCCGAGATGCTTCAAAAGAACGAGACGGAGATAAGATGTCCGTGTCGAAGATGCAAGCTGAATAGCCTTATTGCGGACCCGGATTTCGGGCAGGTGCGGGACCACCTGCTCTTGCGTGGTTTCATGGATGGCTATCGGTGGCAAGGTGATGAAGATGACTACGAAGTCGTCCATGGGGGCCGGGCAAGAAATGAGGAAGAGCAGCAAGACAACCACCGCGGCTCGGGGGGGGGGGGGGGCGAGAAGACGAAGAATCCCCAGGAGATGATCACGACGGTGATGCTGTACACAGTCATCATGTAGAAAATGCAGGACATGATGATGATGCCGGCGGAGCAGACGACGCTGGACCATCGATGGGCTGGGTGCAGGACCCTCATATTCAAGAGCTGCTTCTCAAGCAGACGGATAACGCAAGAGCTGCGCCCGAGAGAAATCCAAGATGGATCAACTTGAGTTAGACGCGGTTACTCCATTGTATGAAGGATGCAGGCCCGAGGATACCCGCCTGAAAGTAACGCTCATGGCTCTGGAGATGAAGGTAAAACACAAAATGACCGACGCATGCTTCGACGAGAACATGTCATTCTGGCACGAACGTCTTCCCAAGGGGAACAAGTGCCCGACCAGTTTGGAGGAGGCGAAGAAAATCGTGTGTCCTATGGATTTACCGCACGTGAAATACCATGTGTGCATGAACAATTGCATCATTTATCGGGACGAGCACGCGGAGTCTACCATATGTCCGGTGTGCGGTGTCACTCGATACAAGAAGAGGAAGAAAGCTCCTCGAAAAGTGGTGTGGTACTTTCCGATCACTCCTCGTCTGCAGCGGTATTTCGCGGACCCTAAGGTAGCAAAGCTCCTGCGTTGGCACGCGGATAGGGAGGAGAAGAAGCGAGAAGATGACGCAAATGATCCGGAGATAGATAAAAAAGACAAGATGCTGAGTCACCCTAAGGATGCGAGCCAGTGGCAAGCGTTGAACTTCGAATACCTAGAATTTGGGAACGATCCAAGGAACATCGTGCTGTGCGTGAGCATCGATGGAGTCAATCCGTTTGGCAGCCAGAGAAGCACACATAGCACTTGGCCTGTGTTTGTGTGGATGTACAACCTTCCCCCCTGGTTGTGCATGAAGAGGAAGTACATTCACATGAGTATGCTAATTGAAGGGCCGAAACAACCAGGGAACGACATCAATTTGTATCTGGGGCTGCTGAAAGAGGAGCTTGACACGCTGTGGAAAACGCCCGCCAATACGTGGGACGCCGCAGAGAAAGGATATTTCCCTATGAGAGCCGCACTGCTCACGACGGTGCACGACTATCTCGGTTACGGATATCTTGCGGGGCAGGTAGTCCACGGATTTTCTGGATGCGTAAGGTGCATGGATGACACAACGTATCGCCAGCTAGATAGAGATCCCGGGTCTTCGAAAACCGTGTTCATGGGACATCGAAGGTGGCTTCGCGACGATGACCCGTGGAGGAAACGCAAGGATCTGTTCGATGGTGAAACCGAACCCCGAAAACGCCCGTGTACGAGGAGCGGCGAGGAAATAGACAAGCTGTTGAAAAATTGGAAAGACTGCCCAGAGCCGGGAAAGAAGCAAAAGGCGCCAGAGCCGGGAAAGATGCGAAAGGCGCCAGAGCCGCTGCTGAAGGTATGGAAAACGAGGTCTGTTTTCTGGGACTTGTCGCACTGGAAGAGCCACCGTGTGCCTCACAGCCTTGATGTCATGCATATCACGAAGAACGTGTGCGAGAGTCTGCTTGGTACCCTGCTCAACATGCCAGAGAGGACCAAAGATGGGCCGAAAGCAAGGGCAGACTTGAAATAAATGGGCATCAGGCAGGAGCTTCACGCTATATATGATGATGATGATGATGATGATGATGAGGCGAAGCAGGACACAGAAAGTCGTCGCAAAGGCAAAAAGGCCAAGAAGACCGGAAATGACTACCCTCCCGCGTGCTTCACTCTAAGTCAGGAGGAGATCGAGCAGTTTTTCACCTGCCTCCTAGGAGTAAAATTTCCTTATGGTTACGCGGGGAAGATAAGCAGATACCTAGACCCAGCGAAGCAGAAGTTCAGCGGGATGAAGTCTCACGACTGTCACGTGCTGATGACGCAGATACTTCCAGTTGCAATCCGTGGGATCATGGACGCGCATGTCCGTGAAATGCTATTTGGCCTATGCAACTTCTTCGACGTCATCTCTCGGAAGTTGATTGGCGTGAGGCAACTCAGAAGGCTACAGGAAGAGATCGTGGTGATACTATGCGAGCTTGAGATGTACTTCCTGCCCGCATTCTTCGACGTTATGGTGCATCTGCTGGTCCATATAGTGGAGGATATCATCCAACTCGGGCCGACGTTCCTGCACAGCATGATGCCGTTCGAAAGGATGAATGGTGTCATCAAAGGATACGTTCGCAACATGGCATGTCCAGAGGGAAGCATAGCCAGGGGCTTTCTGACCGAAGAGTGCATCTCGTACTGCACGAATTATCTAGGCATCGAGAACCCCGTTGGTCTGCCCGTCAACAGGCACCTCGGCAGGCTCGCTGGATGGGGTCACCGTGAGGGTCGCCGCGAAATGCATGTCGACTTCGAGGGTCGACTCTCCGACTTTGAAAGAGCAAACCTAGTCGCGCTACAACACATAGACGTGGTCGATCCTTGGGTGGTAGAGCACAAAACCTTTATTAAGAAGACGTACAATGACCGAGGCCAACAGAGGACGGACGGAGATATACTCAAAGAGCACAACTCATGTTTCACGCGTTGGTTCAAGCAGAAGCTTCTGTCGTACCCTTTACATGAGGATTCTTCCGCGGAAGAACAACTCATATTCGCCTTGTCACAAGGCGCCGAGCACAACCTGATGACCTATGAGGCGTACGATATCAATGGCTACACATTCTACACCGAGGCCAAGGACATGAAGAGCGATGGTTATCAGAACTCCAGGGTAACGATGGAATCCTACACCCGTAACGACAAGGACAGATACTACGGAAGGATCGAGGAGATCTGGGAGCTGAGCTACGCTGGAGAGAAGGTCCCGATGTTCCGTGTCAGATGGGCCAAGAGCGTCCTAAAAGAAGACCGGTATTTCACCACCATGGTTATACCCGATGCCAAATCCAAGACCGCGGGCACAAACGTCACCGCGAAAAACGAGCCATGGGTACTGGCTTCCCAAGTGGACCAATGCTTCTTCATTACCGTCCCGTCAAAGACCAGTCGTGTTGTCGTGAGGAGAGGCAAAAGGAAGATCATCGGAATGGATGGAGTAGCCAATGAGCAAGACTTCGACAAGTACGGCGACCCGAGGATCGAACATGACGACGATGATGAAGTAGCAGCATACACCACAAGAAGAAGCAGGACCACCCTACCTAAAGGACGTCCGTTCCACAGAAGAACTCCATTTGCGAAAAAGAAGGGCAAGAAGATTGTTAACAGATAGCTAGCTAAGATCGATTGTATTTAAATCGTAGCCTTCATTTCTCGATTGTATTTCATGGGCACTTTTTGAACTATCATGAATATTTTTAAATTTCATGGACACTCGATCTCGATCCCCCTCCATCTCGATAGCTATCCCACCTCGCCAGATCCGGTCCCCCTCACCGCCGAGCACCCCCCGGTCCACCGGCCGCCGCCTCCGACCCCCCGCAGCCTCGATTCCCCTACTCAACCGCCGCCGCCGACCCCCCGCACCCCTCCCCTACTCAACCGCCGCCACCGACCCCCCACACCCTCCCCTGCTCCACCGGCATTACTGTCTGATGATATTTTTTAAAAAATTATTACTGTCTTATAAAAAAAATTACTGTTATGATTTAAACAAGTTTGAACATATTTAAACACAAATAAGTATCAAACAGCATTTTAAATGCATAAAAAAAATTTGTGGAGCCTGGTGAAAGTGCAACTAATCCCCGGGTGGTTTTGGTAATTAATAACAACATATATATCATTGAACTAATAGTTACTTGAGAATCATTTCAGAAAGTTCAGTGATATGGGTATGGCAAGGACTGAAGAAGTGGACCCCTCAAAATGCTAAGGCAAGCATTGGCAAAAGCTCAAGACTCCATTTTTGGTTTAGTGATCCAAGATCACATTGAGTCCATAGGAAAGCCAATACTATTAAAAGGGGATGAGGTTATGATGATGATCTGGTTGCTCAAGTGCTTAGTGATACATCTCCTAAACTATCAGCAACTTTCACTGCCATATACACTTATAAGTAGTCTCGGTCCCACCGATTTTCCAAACTCAGTCACACCGAGATGAACCACCTCAGCCATAAGCCAAACCCTAGCAAACTCAGATTTTCCGATTCTAAACTCGGTCTCACCGAAACTTGAGTTGCCAAGCTTCTGTAACCTTCTGTCATCAAATCGGTGTCACCGAGATGATGAAGTCGGTCCCACCGAAATTGGCATGCTCTTGTCATTGCACGAATCGGACTAACCGAGATTGTATTTTCGGTCCCACCGAAAATCCCAACGTTCACATTATTTGAACTTTCGGTCTCACCGAGTTGTCAACTTCGGTCCCACCGAGATTGCTCAAATGTGTGTAACGGTTGGATTTTGTGTGGAGGCTATAAATACCCCTCCACCCCCTCTTCATTCGTGGAGAGAGCCATCAGAAAGAACTACCACTCCTACCTTACATTTCTGAGAAGAGAACTACCTACCCTTGTGTTGAGATCAAGTTGCTCCACTCCCACCATATGAAGCTTGATTTCTAGCCTTCCCAAGTTGCTTTCCACTCAATCCTTTCTTCCACCACAGCCAAATCAGTGAGGAGAGTTGAGTGTTGGGGAGATTATCATTTGAAGCACAAGAGCAAGGAGTTCATCATCATCTACAACATCTATTACCTTTTGGAGGGTGGTGCCTCCTAGATTGGTTAGGTGTCGCTTGGGAGCCTCCGTCGAGATGTGGAGTTGAACCAAGAAGTTTGTAAGGGCAAGGAGATCGCCTACTTCGTGAAGATCTACCCCGAGTAAGGCTAGCCCTCCGTGGGCGTAGGCCATGATGGAATAGACAAGGTTGCTTCTTCGTGGACCCTTCGTGGGTGGAGCCCTCCGTGGACTCTCGCAGCCGTTACCCTTCGTGGGTTGAAGTCTCCATCAACGTGGAAGTACGATAGCACCACCTATCGGAACCACGAGAAAAATCTCCGCGTCTCCAAAATTGCGTTTGCTCTTCTCCACCTCTCTTTACTACATGTGCAATTTACTTTCCGCTGCCTATACTCTAGAATTGCATGTGTAGGGTGATGCTTGACTTGATCATAATTGTGAATCTGCCAAAAACTGTTGTTTATCAAAAGGCAGAATTTTATATTGTCAAGTAGTCTAATCACCCCCCCTCTAGACATACTTTCGATCCTACAAGTGGTATCAGAGCTTTGGTCTCCATTGTATTGGTTTCCATTGCATTGGACTCCATAAGCTTGGTTTCACAACCTAGGAGAGTATGGCGTCTAGTGAGGGTAATTTTCGTAGAGGTCCTTACTTTGATGGTACAAATTTTGCTAGTTGGAAGCATAAAATGAAAATGCATATTCTTGGCCATAACCCAGCCGCATGGGGCATTATTTGTGTTGGTATGCAAGGTGAATTCTTCGAGGAAGGAAAAGTTCCGGATCGCGAAGCTACAACGGAAGAATTGCGGATGTTGCAAAACAATGCTCAAGCTTGTGACATTCTCTTCAATGCCTTGTGTCCCGAGGAGTTCAACAAAATCAGCCGTCTTGAGAATGCAAAAGAGATTTGGGATACTTTGGTTGAAATGCACGAAGGTACCGAGTCCGTGAAGGAATCAAAGCTAGACATTCTTCAAGGTCAACTTGACAAGTTCAAGATGAAGGATGGTGAAGGAGTCGCTGAAATGTACTCTAGGCTTGCTCTCATCACAAATGAGATTGCCGGCTTAGGAAGCGAAGAAATGACCGACCGATTCATCATCAAGAAGATTCTCAGAGCTTTGGATGGAAAGTATGACACCGTGTGCACTTTGATCCAAATGATGCCAAACTACAAGAATCTCAAGCCAACCGAAGTCATTGGAAGAATTGTTGCTCATGAGATGACACTTAAGGATAAGGAAGAGCTTCACAACAAGTCAAGTGGTGCTTACAAAGCTACAAGTGATGCTCCCACAACCTCAAGTGACAAGTTAGTTTCCAATGAAGAGATAAGCCTAATGGTTAAGAACTTCAACAAATTCTACAAGAATAGAAGCAAAGAGAGAAGCTCAAAGTCTAGATCATATGATGAAAAGAGATCTTCTAGTCGTGATCGAAACTGCTACAATTGTGGAAGACTCGGACACTACTCAAATGAGTGTACGGTTCCCCACAAGAGAAGAGAAGAATCTCCAAGAAGAAGAAGCTCAAGAGATGAGTCACCTCGGAAAGAGAAAAGGAGTAGAGATGATCGTTATGAACGAAGACCCTCTCGGAGAAGCAAGGATTCGGAGAGGAAAGACAAGTCATCAAGGAGCTACACAAGAAGAAAACATCAAGCTCATGTAGGTGAATGGGTCTCCGGCTCTGACTCCGACAATCAATCCGAAGGAAGCTATCACTCCAACTCCGACTACAGTCAAGATGAAGGTGTTGCCGGTCTTGCTCTCGTATCCTCCAACTCCAACTCCTACGACTTATTTGATTCACCAAACGAGGGAATTGGAAGATGCTTCATGGCTAAAGGCCCCAAGGTATCACACCCTGAATTCATTGACTTCAATAGTGATGAGGATGACTTGCTTGGTGAAGATGAGCTTTTGCTTGATAAATCCAATGAACCTAGTAATGATGAACATGCTAGTAGTCTTTATAGTCGAGAAGAGTCGAATGACAATGCTATGAAGGAGATTGAGCGTCTGACTAAAGAACTAAACACTCTTTAGTTAGCTCATGAAACAACTCAAGAAGATCATAGAGAGCTCCTAAGATCTCATGAGAAGCTACGCTTAGAGAAGCTCACTCTAGAGCAAGAACATGAGTTTCTAAAAGCAATCAATGACGATCTTCGAAAGAAGAGTTCTTCATATCTTGCCAAACGACTTCTCTTGTCTAATTTCTTGCCACCCATTAAGACTAAGCATGACAAGCATAAGAAAAATTCTTTCTCTAGTAGTAACAATAACCATGCTAAATCCAATATGGTTGCTTCTGGTAGTTCTCTTGATTCCACTAACAATGTTTCAAGCCAAGTTACACTTGAGCAAGAAAATAGTTTATTGAAAGGGATTATAGAGAAAGGTGTCTACAAGAGCCTTGCCGGAAGCAAGAACTTTGAGGAAATTGTTCGCAAGCAAGGAAGGCACCGGAAGAATCAAGGAATTGGTTTTGAGCGAAAGTTCAACGCCGAAGGTGTTGAATGGGAAGAAGGTCAATATCCTACTCCACAGTTTGTTTCTCAAAAGGAGAAGTATGATCCTACTTCTTCCAATGTGGAACAAGCTCAAGATGACCTTCCACCACAAGACCACAAGCTAAAAGGCAAGGACAAGCTTCAAGAGGAGATTGATGCATTTGTTGAAGCACCTCAAGCCATGGTCAAGTGGGTTCCGAAGGAAACGTCAAGTTCTACTTCGTCAAGCTCAACTACAACCCCAAGGATTCCCATCAAGATGATGTGGATCCCGAAGAAGAAGAACTAGAAAGTTCTTGAGGGTGACTCCGCCAACATACTTCACTCACATTCATTTTGGCAAAAACTTGTGCAATCAACTTCCACATCGTGCACTAGTTCATGGAGTCACAAACCCTCTTGTTGGTAAGTCAAGGGACAAGGTAATCATTGCTTTCATGGACATCATCTATTGTGAACTTCAATCTATGTCCATGGATATCCTTTTTTGTTCCTTGTGGGACTAACCCATGTAGGTATTGAAAGTGCCCGAATCCAAAGGATAGCTCCCAACTCTTGATGATCTTCATCAACATTGAGCATCCACATCTTCAACATCTACATGAAGTCTTCTACGACAACCCAAGGTTAGTTTGACCCTTTAAAAGGGGTTCTCACATCTAGGGGGAGCTTTGCTCTAAAAATTGAGCTAAAGCATCTTCAAATGATGTGAACACATCAATGCTTTATGTAAAAGTGGTAACCCCACTTGTGCTTAAACGATGAGTATGACCTATGATCAAATGTTCTCATTTGACTCCTAAGTCAATATACTCATATAAAGATGACCTAGTCATCGACAAATTGTGTGTTAGTAGCTAGAGTTTTGGTTGTGCATGTTTGACACATATTTCATTTGCTATCTTATTGTGTGAGCATGTTGGATGCATGATTTTATCCATTCGAGGACATCCATTTGTTGTTTTGGTCGTTTTGATTTTTCTGACCAAATGGATGGACAAGAATGCCTAAGTACCTCCCCTAGCTATCTATGCTTTCTTGTCTCAAATTCTATTCATGCTTACATCACAAACTTTGAACAAGTCATTTTCGGACCCTCCGGGTGAGGAGCACTCGGAGCCACCGATCCGTCAAGGGCTAACTTCCAAAACCATCTAATTGATTTCGGTCAGACCAACTCACTCAAACTCGGTCGAATCGAAAGCATTTAGACTGATCTAGGTTTTCACCTCGGTGAAACCGAGTTGTGATTTTCGGCGTGACCGAAGTGCATAACTGCCTAGCGGTTATCCATCTCGGTGCCACCGAGTTTTACAACTCGGTCCCACCGACAGCAAAGGGGTATATATACTCCGAGGGCCGCGCGCGTTGATTTCTCCTTCAAACGTTTCGCCCCCACACCCCTTGCTGCCGTCGCCTTGGTCTCCGGATCGTCGCCGTCGTCGCCTGTGCGCCCTCGCCTCAGGTCTCCGTCGCCGTCAACGGACATCTTCTCCGCGCCGTTGCCGCCGTAGAAAAACTCCACCAAGTTAGGGTGAGTTTTGATCCCACTCATGCTCCCATCTCCGATTCAATGCACGTTTGGTTTGCCTAGTTTCTTGCCACGATTGAAATCTTCCTGTACACCAGATTAGTTCGTTTGGACTAGATTCGAGTAAAAGTTTTAGGGTTAGGTTTCCGCCGAACACATCTCGGTGAGACCGATTTTACATTTTCGGTATGACCGATTTGGCCTATGGCCATTGCACTGCACCTTTCGGTCCAACCGAGTTGTGCAAATCGGTGTGACCGAAATGACGATTCTGTGAAACCCTAGTGTTTTCGGCAGGACCGAAACCCACTTCGGTCCAACCGAAAGTGGTGTGAAAGCTTCTGTTTAACACTTCGGATTCACCGAATCTTAAACTCGGTCTGACCGAAATGTCTTCTGTGAAAACCTAATACTAGAATTTGAACTCATTTGTTTGCAAAAACTTCTGCAGTTTGTGATAACTCTTCTTCTCTGCCTACACCTTATCTATTCACAGGTTGTCAGCCATGTCAGATGCCAGTGACAGTCAGAATAGGTCAGAGACACCCATTGCAGATATTCCAGAGGCAGGCACTAGTCCTGATCCTAGCAGCTCATCAGATGATGGTGAGAGGAGTACACCAAGTGGATTGCCTCCTGCAGCCACCAGAGCCAGAAAGAAGAGGAATTCAGATGATGAAGATTCAGATTTTGTCGCTGAGGAAGAGGTAACCTCAAAGCCCAAAAGGAAGGTTGTTGCCAAAGAAGCCCATAGTCGCAGACACAAGATATGTTGATTGGAAGTACATTGACAGCGAAGAGCACAGAGATTTCTTTCCACATGTGCATGAAAGTTTCACTGCATGTGGCGTTGCAGATTTTGTAGGTCAGAAATTGACCAGTTGGAACGATGAGATGATAATGCAATTCTATGCCACAGCCCACTTCTACCCTGATGGAAAGATTGTGTGGATGACTGAAGGTCAAAGATTTTCTTCTTCTGTTGAAGAATGGGCAGAAATTCTGAATGCTCCAGTGCAACGAGATGATGATATTGATGTATATGGGATTCCAAAGAAAAATCATGAATCCATGAAGAACATGTACAAAGAGGTTCCAGCAAAGGATTTGGGAATCTGGAAGCTCGGCTCAGTGTACTATCTCCAGGCAGGCTTACCTACCACCAATACTATTTTGAGGCATACCTTGATGCCCAAGTCTGGAGATCATCGCATGATCAGAGGATACTCTATCAACATGCTGCACATACTTGATGAGAAAGCACCTTTCAAGGTGATGGTCTTGATGGTAGAGACCATTAAGAGGACTGCAGCTGACCAGAAAAGGTCATGTGGATTTGCCCCGCATATTCAGATGCTTATCAATGCCAAGTTTGGCACGGGCACATTCTTGTTGGATAGAGACCATTTACCGTTGCAGCCAGAGCATGAAGACAATATTGTTGTGATGGATGAGGAGGATCCAACATCTGTTGAAGGTCAAGCCAAGATCGAAGCTGCCAAGAAAGCCAAAGCTGACAAGGAAGCAGCAGCAGCAGCAGCAGCAGCTAAACCAAAGAGTTCCGGAGAGCAAATTCTTGAAGCTACCCAAAGGATTGAACAACGCCTGGCCAGCATTGAACAGTCTCAGGAGAGCCTAGAGAGGATTGTTGAGAACAAGATCCACGCTCTGGACGTGAAGCTGACTGAAGTGCAAGTGACTGTCAACAAGCTTGAGGCAGACATTGAGGAAGCAAAGCGGGAGAAGGAAGAGCTTATGCGTGAGATGCAGGATGACTTAGTCCAGGATGCTTATCAACAGACTGCTCCGGTTCCCACAGGACCCCGATCAGCTGCTATTCCAGTGACTGACACCAGGACTACAGCTTCAGCACCTCCCACAGTTCCAGTTGCTCCTACTCCAGCTCCAGCTCCAGTGACCACTCCTCCAGCACAGACATCAGCTGAAGTCTTCGCCGATGCTGTCATATCCACTCCGACATCAACCCAGACGGGAGCCGCCAGCAGAGTCCCCAGTGACGCTTAGCTCTATGCCTTTTCGAACTTTTTGGTAACTTGTTGCCAAAGGGGGAGAAATTGTATAGATCATAGGACTTCGAGAGAGAGAGTGCTGTTGTCGCTTTTGCTCTTTCGTTCTTTTGCGGTTTCTTTGAGATACTTTTGGTTTTCGAGACATTCAGTGTGTTTGATACTACGTTTCATTCTATCTTAATGAGTGCTTGGTCATACTATGCTTTAATGTGTGCTTAATGCTTATCATATGCAATTCCTATCTTGTATGACCATTTACTCATGTCTTGGTGATTGGGTGCATGCCGTTCATTCTTATCATTTTGTGCGCTCCACCAAGATGTATGTGACATGGAAGAGTGACTCATGATCCTAATCGATTGTGCATTTGCAGTCAAACGCAAATCTTAAATAATGCACAAATTTAGGGGGAGCTCTTGCTTATCACATACTTCTCAAAGCGACGATATTATTCATTGATTATATCCTTTGTCGAAGCTTTGATCTATATGTTGTCATCAATTACCAAAAAGGGGGAGATTGAAAGTGCAACTAATCCCCGGGTGGTTTTGGTAATTAATAACAACATATATATCATTGAACTAATAGTTACTTGAGAATCATTTCAGAAAGTTCAGTGATATGGGTATGGCAAGGACTGAAGAAGTGGACCCCTCAAAATGCTAAGGCAAGCATTGGCAAAAGCTGAAGACTCCATTTTTGGTTTAGTGATCCAAGATCACATTGAGTCCATAGGAAAGCCAATACTATTAAAAGGGGATGAGGTTATGATGATGATCTGGTTGCTCAAGTGCTTAGTGATACATCTCCTAAACTATCAGCAACTTTCACTGCCTTATACACTCATAAGTAGTCTCGGTCCCACCAATTTTCCAAACTCAGTCACACCGAGATGAACCACCTCAGCCATAAGCCAAACCCTAGCAAACTCGGATTTTCCGATTCTGAACTCGGTCTCACCGAAACTTGAGTTGCCAAGCTTCTGTAACCTTCTGTCATCAAATCGGTGTCACCGAGATGATGAAGTCGGTCCCACCGAAATTGGCATGCTCTTGTCATTGCACGAATCGGACTAACCGAGATTGTATTTTCAGTCCCACCGAAAATCCCAACATTCACATTATTTGAACTTTCGGTCTCACCGAGTTGTCAACTTCGGTCCCACCGAGATTGCTCAAATGTGTGTAACGGTTGGATTTTGTGTGGAGGCTATAAATACCCCTCCACCCCCTCTTCATTCGTGGAGAGAGCCATCAGAAAGAACTACCACTCCTACCTTACATTTCTGAGAAGAGAACTACCTACCCTTGTGTTGAGATCAAGTTGCTCCACTCCCACCATATGAAGCTTGATTTCTAGCCTTCCCAAGTTGCTTTCCACTCAATCCTTTCTTCCACCACAGCCAAATCAGTGAGGAGAGTTGAGTGTTGGGGAGATTATCATTTGAAGCACAAGAGCAAGGAGTTCATCATCATCTACAACATCTATTACCTTTTGGAGGGTGGTGCCTCCTAGATTGGTTAGGTGTCGCTTGGGAGCCTCCGTCGAGATGTGGAGTTGAACCAAGAAGTTTGTAGGGGCAAGGAGATCGCCTACTTCGTGAAGATCTACCCCGAGTAAGGCTAGCCCTCCGTGGGCGTAGGCCATGATGGAATAGACAAGGTTGCTTCTTCGTGGAGCCTTCGTGGGTGGAGCCCTCCGTGGACTCTCGCAGCCGTTACCCTCCGTGGGTTGAAGTCTCCATCAACGTGGAAGTACGATAGCACCACCTATCGGAACCACGAGAAAAATCTCCGCGTCTCCAAAATTGCGTTTGCTCTTCTCCACCTCTCTTTACTACATGTGCAATTTACTTTTCGCTGCCTATACTCTAGAATTGCATGTGTAGGGTGATGCTTGACTTGATCATAATTGTGAATCTGCCAAAAACTGTTCTTTATCAAAAGGCAAAATTTTATATTGTCAAGTAGTCTAATCACCCCCCCTCTAGACATACTTTCGATCCTACACCTGGGAATCGAACCCAGGACCTCCTGGTGTGAGAACTGGCACCTGACCAGTCGAGCTATAGAGGAGAGTTGATGTGGATAAGGTCAGGTGGGAGATAACCTATTGGCTCGAGCGGAAATAAAAAAAATACTAATGGCGCACCAGGTCGAGGTGCGCCATTAGCATGTATATACTTATGGCGCACCGAGGGGTGGTGCGCCATTAGTATTGTGCCCCCCTACTCCCCTCTCTCTCCCTCGCCTGAGCCCTCGCCCTCGATCCCCTCTCTCTCCCTCGCCCGAGCCCTCACCCTCGATCCCCTTCCCCTCTCCTCTCCCGACGCCGCCGCCTCGCCGCCCTCGATGCCGGCCAGATCCGCTGCCACCTCTGCTCGAGCTGCTCCCATCGACCACGCCGCTGCTCGCGTGCTTCTTCTCTCCCGCGACCCCGCCATTGAAGGTCTCGCAAGGTCCTCTTCTCCTCCCCCTCCCCCTTTGTTCGATTCGATTGTGCCTCCATCAAGGTTCCCTGATGATGCTGGTTCCTCTCGCGCGCAGGCTGCACGCACCTCGGACCGCGTGTGCCTAGTTCTTCCCGGGACGCTGCCCTGACCCTACTACCCACGCCATCAGGGGAGCTCATCAAGGTATCACCCCCCCCTCTCTCTCTCTGCTCTCTCCATCTCTCATGCTCTGGCGTGTTTTTTCCTAAGGGACGAAACTATGTTCTCTTGTTGCTATTGCTAGGTGTTTTTGTCTGCCATTTACGTACATACCTAGAGTAGTTGATTAGATGCAGAATTCTTTGTTTGCTGAATTGCTGAATTGGAAACTGTATCATCTGGTCTGTGTGTGACACGCCATTTTAGCAAATTCTTTGTTTCTCTTGTTCCATTTATACAATATCAGATCATGTCGATGCATTGGTCTGTATCCAATTACTCTGCCTTGCACTCCCGGTTTTTATTGTATTAAGAGTATCAGTATCTAGCGGTCTGAGCATTGGTATTTGGATATAGCTTCTATCAACTGTGCTGTCTATGCTGCAAAATTTCAATATGCTCTGTCTATACTGCAAAGCTGGTAAACATGGAGTTTCCATACTTTATATCTTAAGTGAAACTGAGCGTACTATCGATCCTTGTTCCGATTTTATCAGTTTGACTTTTGGTTCAACCAAATGAGTAATCAGAGTTTAGTTGCTACTGTTCTGGTGTCAGCTATGGCCAATATATATAACAGATTCTTTCACTTGTGTCTGTACCAAGATCAAATGTGTGGGGAGTTTCTCTTTATTGATATATTATTCCAAGAACAATTGTATCAAGCAAGAATATTGACTAAGGCATTGTTGCAGAGATTCTGAGAATTAGCAAACGATTTTGTGTACTGTCCTCTGTTCTTTCATATTGGTGCGGTGATTGCTGAACAAGATCCCACCTGAACTTGCAGAAAAGAAGGACAAAAAGACTTAGTTGGTAACTACTGAGGACTAACCTGATTTGCACCAATATTAGTCAATCAGAAAATGATCCATCATAGCTTTTGAACAGACTAGGGACAGTTAGGGACAACATTATGTCTAGCTAGGAACTGCAAATTAACAATAATTACAAGTAGGAGGGCCTAGTGACCCCGGGCGATAACTGAATGGTCAAATTCAAAGGTTGTGTTCATATTGGTCAAATCAAGTTATCTATGGAAATGCCACATTCTGCTGCAGCCAAACACTAAGCATTCATTGCTCCACTAGAGTTTCTACCTCTTATCTGATGAATGGTTTTATGAAAATGCCTTCATGGGTATATAGTCATGCAATCTGAATTTATGTTCAGCACTTGAAGGAAAAAACTATACACTCTTTCATCTGCCTGTTTGTGATTTGATAGTTGTAACTCTTCACCCGCATCTTGTATGTCATAGTGATGATTTACTCAAGTGGTAATTGGACACTAATATGATTCTGAAGTCATATGATAGTTGGTGTTTTGGTTTGTGATTAACATTTGACAATAATTAAATTGTTGTGAAGTAGTGAGACCCTGGAAATGTTACTTATATATGCATAATGCTCTTACTGCTCTGGAAGGATTGGACAAGTGTGCACGAACGTTTCAGATAGTTGGCCAAATGATATTTAAGAAAGTAGCACATTGCCTTGTCCACCTGGGATAATGATTTTGTAGGTACCCCAAGAGGCCCTTGAGTTTGCCGGAATGTCGATTAACTTCTGTTCCGGCAAATTTGGGTACTCCATATGTCCTATTTTCAGCAAAGGTCATGCTGAAATTTTCCGTGAATTTTAGCATGACTTTGCTAAAAATAGGACATATGGGGTAGTTGTGACTAATGCATGGGCCGGGGTACCTTAGTAGTTAATTAAGTAGGATCAAGTGCCCCGGCGTACTTGTGACTAATGCATGGCTTTTAGGGTGCCTCGGTGTCGATAAAAACCAAAATGATGAAAGCTTAGGCTT
Source organism: Triticum timopheevii (assembly GCA_963921465.1). Taxonomy (NCBI): domain Eukaryota; kingdom Viridiplantae; phylum Streptophyta; class Magnoliopsida; order Poales; family Poaceae; genus Triticum; species Triticum timopheevii. Next base: position 74,175,210 of record OY997274.1, read on the forward strand.
TTAGGGTGCCTCGGCGTCGAAAACCCCTCAATGATAAAAGCTTAGATTTTAGGATGCCTCGGTGTCGACAAACCCTAAATGATGAGACCATGATCTTGTTCCTTGACAATAACCAACCTTTTGACCAAACTTTGTTTCTATTTAGAGAGAAACATGGCCCACAACGATGAGGCCGGGGGTTCGGGCGGCAAGGCATTCTGGGAGCTATCCCAGGAGATGGAGGAACAACCTCACTTGTATGAGGACACCGCCTTCCCCACCGATCCTGAGACCACTGATGGTGCCGCCGAGGATGACCCCACTGATGCCACCACTGATGGTGCCGCCGAGGATGCCACCACTGATGATGGCGGCGCCCGCACAGATGGCAGCCAAACGAAGAGGCAACGGAAGGACCGACGCCCGATCGTGCTCCTCACCCTCAATGAGGAAGTTACTGAAGTGGACTCCAACGGGTATCCAATGGCGCCCGAACGAATAGTCAAGGGGTACTCGCTTCAGCTCGGGTGCATTGTCCGGAGCACCGTCTCGATCAACACCGAGAACCTGAGGCATCCTGACCGAGGGAATTTGCGCCACCTCCTCTTCACGAAGTTGCACGAACGATACAAGTTCCCCGCTGAATTTGCAAACACAAGCCTCAAAGGGAATAAAGTGAACAATGCTGCCCTCACGAAGATGAGCAAGGCCCTGTCTACTTGGAAAAGCAATGTGAAGAAAATGATCGATAAAGGTGAGAGTTATCAGAAGATCAAGGAGAAAAATCCTTCGATCACCGAAGATGACTACAATGACTTCAAGATCAATTGCTCGAGCACCGCAAGCTCCCAATCAAGTGAGTGGGGGAAACAAATGCGGGAGCTGAACATAGGGGAACACACACTCGGTCCCGGCGGTTACAGAGTGGCGGAGCCTATATGGGACAAGGAGGAGGCGGACCGTGCCGAGCAAGGCCTACCGCCCCTCTTCGAGGAATACAGCGGTAACAAGCAGACCAGGAACTTTGTCAGGGCCCGATACAAGAAGGACCCGAAAACAAAGGAGCTTACCACGGATCCGAAGACCAGGCAGCTTGAGCTTGTTCTGGTAAGGAATACACCCCCGCGTAATTAGCTCCATATGGTTTCATTCTAATTAATGAAGCCAAATTTCTAAATGGTTCACATTCCTTCCGCAGGCGACTGAAAGCAGTAGCGCGGGGTCGACTAAGAGCAACCCTTGGGACACACTCTAAATAGGGCGTTGAATGTAATGAAGAAGAAGGATAAGCTCAGTAAGCCGACGTCAGCTGGTCATGTGGCCGGCAAAGGCTTGTCGACAAAATGGGGGTCATACTATACCGCTGGTGTGCGGAAGGAGAAAAAGACCAGCTCGGAAAGCCAGGCGCGAGAGGTTCATGAACTCAAGCAACAGGTGGCGCGGATTCCGGAGATTGTCCAAGAGCAAGTGGAACAACGACTCGGAGCGACGATCACCGCCACTGTGCCTACCTTGATCTCGGGGTTGAGTGCGTGGATTGCGGGCGGCCAACAAGGGCCGCCCCCGATTCCTAGCTTCACGGCCAGCCACTCGCATAATGCGATGGCGGGGCCATTGGTGCCTCAGGCGGAGGCGGCATTGGTGTCTCCGAGGCCGGCACGGGAGCTTAATGCACCCGGGTGTACGCCGGCCGGCACCTCTGCAGCAAGCGGCCCCTCCGTCAACTGCACGCCCGCCGTTGGCGGTGCGTCGACATTAGCCGAGCTCGACGCCATCATCACGGTAACTAATTAAGCCTCTCTCGGCCGAGGACTTCATCTCCTTGCCTTTGACTGGGCATCCCTGACGCCCTACATGTTTTCGCAGGGCGCCGCCGACGTTCCGTGCACTCTCCTCCACTTCGTGAACAACGAGTTGGTCGATGTCGCCAAGGGCAAAATCGTTCAACCGGGCAACCCCTTGTTCCACGGTACCCAGATGCCACCCAACTTGTTTAGGGTTCAACTGGTTCGGGTGCTGCCAGGCTGCGACGACTTGTTACCTCCGATTCGACCCGTTGGGGCCGACGATGAAGACGTGATGACCCTCAGCGCTTGCCTGAGCTGGCCCCTGGTTTGGCCGAAGAGCCAGATTCGTTTGGGGGCGGGGGACACCACCCCAAAGACAACACCGCCAGTCGTGCCGGCGCCAAGTCGGCCCCATGGCAAGACCGCCGTAACGGTGCCGGACATCCCTATGCCACTGGATCCAAACATGCATATGGCACAGGATCAGAACGACGACGACGGCGACGATGATACATTTGGCAACGTCGATCAGTACTTTGCCGATCATGGGTACGATGGCGACTTCATGGGGCCTCCTTCTCAAGAACCAAACCCAACAAAAGACGTGTGCGATCTAGCTGGTACCGCGGAGAAGCCAAGTTGCAACAGGCGCCGTCTGGCGTTCAGCTCTCAGGAGACGCCTCCAGCTGCCGACTTCACCGAGCCTCAGATAGGCGAGGTGCGAAATATTATCAGCCCCAACACACTCAAGAAGGCGGTCTGTGAGCAGAACTCGGTCCCATTACAGGAGAAGAAGAAGGCACGCAAAAGAAAGACTAAGAAGGGTGCGAGCCAGCCGGCACCGAGTACGATCCGTGCTCAGGACGGGCCACCTTCACCACAGGATATCTCGAGGAGGGTGCATGTGGCGGGTAGGGCGATGCTACCGACAAATATGCTCAATGCTGCACCCGGTGCTATGCGGAGTCTGCATGACAGTGTTCTTGCTTTGGAGAAGCGGCGTCTCAGAGAGAAGGATGTGGCATACCCGGTTTTCGCGGCCAAGGTGCCAGAGGGCAAGGGCTTTGTGGATAACTCCATCGGGCGTACGATCGTCCTGCATTTTGATGACATCCACGCTATGTTGAACCTTCATCCGCTGCACTACACCTTCGTTCGGCTATTTTTGCTGAGTATTGAGATGCGGATCATTCGCGACAAGACCCCGGACATCGTGATAGTCGACCCCTTCTACATGCGTGCCAAGATCTTGGGCAGCGCTGGGGACCGGCAAGTCGCGAGTTCTTACCTCGAAGGCGTCATTCTGGCAAACCAAGATAAGGATAACTTCCTCGTGCCTTACTTTCCCGAGTAAGTCCTCCCCTCAACCGGCCCGTAACATATGAATTCTTACATTTCGATCGTTTTTCTTTTAACATTCCGTGTTTTCTGCAGTGACACACGTTGCACGCTCATCCTCCTAAGCCCCAAATATTCCATGGCCACGTATTTCGACCCGGACCGTCAGTCGAACGTAGACTACACAAATGTCAAGAAGGTTCTTGATGATGTTCTCCCCGGCTACGCCAAATCTGGAGGCACCTTCACCAGGCCTAATCATAAGTACGGCAAGCATGTGTTCTCCCACAATACGACGTTCTGCTGCGTCAAGCAGCCGCCTGGCGGTCAGAAGGGTGCCTACTATGCCATCCATCACATGCGGGCGATCGTACGGGACCATCATCAACTTCTGCTACCGAGTAAACTCAAAGATTGGGCAAAGAGCGTGTCGGCAATCCAGGACACGGACCTCCGACAAGAATTCTTTCGCATCCAGTCGGAGTTTGCGGAAATCATCCATCAAGATGTCCTTCGTACCTCGGGGCAGTTCTACCTCAACAATCAACCGTCCAACAGTGACATCGACACAATGCTACAAATGCAGGCCGACAACGACCGTTATTTCATGACTCCCACGATAGACGGCGGCTTCATCCATGCTCCGGTCCCTTGAGTCGAGTCGAAAGCAGTGATGCTGTGTCTAGTTCTGAAACATCGATTGGCTCATGTTGTAATTAAACTTTAATGAACTTGTAGTATGTCTCATTGGTTTCGAGAGTCGTTCAACTTAGATGTAATCGATGCTATTAATGTCTTGCTTTTCTCTTCCGATCGTTCTGTTGCATACTTATATATTGCTTATGTATTGTCTGTGAATTGGTACTAACGTTTCGTTTGGCTAGTGCATAGCGATGCCGACGTATGTCGTGTACAAGGGTAAGGTTCCCGGAGTCTACGATGACTGGGAGGAGTGTCGGAGACAGGTTCACCGATTCAGCGGTAACAGTTACAAAGGGTACACCACTAGGGCCGAGGCCGAGTCTAGATACGCCCGCTATCTAGCGGGAGAGGGGAGGGAGCGTTGGAGGAACCGGATGAAGACGAGTTTCATCGTGATGATGCTCATCGTGATGACCGCAGCTCTCTTCTATGTGATGGTAGTTTAGATGATCGATATCGACTTGTAATGTGAAGACAAACTCGCTAATCGCGGTCTCGAGACTTGTAATATAATGTTCTATCTTTGTTCGGTCTTTTTAATTCGGAGACTAATATGATGAATTGTATTTGGAGACTAATATGATGAATTGTATTCAAAGACTAATCTTCTATTGTATTCGACGAATCTGCTGTTGATGTGTGCTGTCTATATTTTGTCAAATTATACATTTTGTAACCTGTGCAAAAAACAGAAAATAAAAAATAAAAAAACCTAATATTCATACTAATGGCGCATCACATGACAGTGCGCCATTAGTATGACAGTGCATACTAATGGTGCATCACTGGGCAGTGCGCCATTAGTATGCCGCGGTTACTAATGGCGCATCCAGTGGTGGTGCGCCATTAGTATGCCAAAGCACCTGGGTATACATGGCCCCTGGGAGGCATACTAATGGCGCACCCTGGCCAATACTAATGGCGCACCGGCGGTGCGCCATTAGTATACCAGATACTAATGGCGCACCAGGTGGTGCGCCATTAGTAAAAATTACTAATGGCGTGCTATCAATGGCGCACCACAGATGCGCCATTAATGGCCATTTTAGGTGCGCCATTAGTAGGGGTTTTTCTAGTAGTGACGTGTCGTAGTAGAGGCGCGCACGTAGCATGTATGTACGTATAGTGGCCAGGGTGCAAGAAAGAAAATACGGCCACATACGTACATACGGGCAGGGTCTCGAACGCCAACTCGCACATACGTACCGCGAGGGCTCGTATACATGGCTAGGTCGGAACGGAGAAACAGCGTCGTCGTCATGTTCATGGGGAGGCAACGGAATGCGTCGTGTTCATGGGGAGGCAATGAAATGCGTCGTGTTCAAGGGGAGGCAACGGAATGCGTCGTGTTCATCGGGAGGCAACAAAACGCGTGGGAGCCAACTGGCTGGGTCGGAACAGAATGCGTGATTGTGTTCATCGGGAGGGCTTGGACGGAACAGACGATGGAAACGAGGCCTAGCGTACCACAGAACGGAGGAAACGAATCCTCGTACGTTCGGAACAGGGTCCTGTTGATCGGGAGGGGTGTGGTGTACCGCAAAATGGCGGAAACGAACCTCCTACGGTCGAAACGGGGGTCTTGTTGATCGGGAGGGGTGTGGCGTACCGCAAAACGGACGAAACAGACCTCCTACGGTCGAAACGAGGGTCCTGTTGATCGGGAGGGATGTGGCCTACCGCAAAACGGACGAAATGGACATCCTACGGTCGAAACGGGGGTCCTGTACATCGGGAGGGGTGTGGCGTACCGCAAAACGGGACTTCACGGGATACTATTCATCTCCACCATCGACCACCTCCAGCCTCCACGGGCTACCGTCGACCTCCTCCAGCCTCCACGGGCTCCTGTTCATCAAGCCTCCACTGCGCGCTACTCCACCGGATACTGTTCAACCACCCCTCCATCGTCTACTGTTCATCCAGCCCTCCACACCACGGGGTCCTGTTCAACCACCCCTCCATGGGCACCCCTCCACCGTCTACTGTTAATCCAGCCCTCCACACCACGGGGTCCTGTTCATCCAGAGGCAACGCCACCGCTCATTGTTCATCCAAACCCCCCCCCCCCACAACGCTCACTGTTCATCCAATCGATCGGATTCAGTTAGCAGCAGTAGCGAAGGAATCACTCGATTGGGTTCAGTTAACAGCCATTGATCGATCGCTCGGGTTCAGTAACGTGTATTCTGCAGTGCAATCGCTCGGGTTCAGTTAGAGCCCAACGCCTCGCCTCGGGTTCAGTTAGAGCCAACGCCTCGCACACACGCGCGTATGTGTATGAGAGAAACGTGCATCGCTCGGTACCTGACCTCCCACCGTAACCGGGAAATCCCCAAAAATTTCCTCCCCCTTGCTTCTACCATGGTTTTTTCCGTCATGGACGGCCCACAGAATGTCATGCAGCTGCGTCTCCTGCCCGCCCAGGATGAAAAGCCCATTTTCTGTCATGATTTTTTGTCATAGAAGTAGGAGCCCACCACATCTATGATGATACCAGGTTTTGTCACAATTATCGTCATAGAAGTGTCATATGTATGACAGAAAAAAAATTGTTCGGCCCAAAATGTCACGGATGTGTCTTTTTTTGTAGTGATTAGTCCCTTAACCTATAAGTCTTCAATACACCAAAATCACTAAGGGGCACTAGATGCACTTACAATCTCCCCCTTTTTGGTGATTGATGACGATATAAGATAAACATATTAATTGAAAGTACTCAATATTGAGGAATTTGATTGCAAGATATAGAAGAACTCCCCCTGAATACGTGCATAGTGAGGAATTCGCTTTTGAAGCAATGCACATTTGAAGAGTAGAATCATGGAGATCTACCCCTATATCTTGTAATTCATACAAGCATTTAACATATAGAATGAAGAATTTGAAACGCATGATGAAATGTGGTAACCGATGTGATTCAGCATGCGTGCATAACATTTATGAGGAAAATAGCATGCAGAAAAACATAGTAAAAGTACCAGGTCACCATCGGACTTAAGTGTACAACTCAATCAACAAAAACTTCAGAAGAGCGAGAGTTGCAACTTAATAAAAAAACGCCCGTATATATATAGACCCGCTTGAAGACTAACTCAAATTTCTCCCCCTTTGTCATCAAATGACCAAAAGGGAGGAAAAGTGAGGACTAACGCCCCCGAAGAATTTCTTCATGAAGTCGATGGAGGAGCACCAGTGTTGTCGGGGTTGGTTGTTGGAGTAGGGCCTGCCGCAGTGTCGTCTAGATCTTCATTTTTATAAGTATCACGGGATGAAGAATATGAGCTGGGCACCAAAGGAGGAACTTCAACCTTCTTGTATTTCTTCGGTGGAGGCTTAGACCAGCCGAAGTCCTGCTTGAAATCCATCTGCTTGAGATCTTCATCACCGTAAAGGTGAGATAGTATAGCCCAGGTGCGATCAAAAACTTCATTGAAGTAGTAATGGTTGTTCTTCACTGAATTATAAGTTGCAGTCATGTTGTGAAGAATAGAACCAAACTGACATTCTACCCATTTGTGATTGCAATCCACCTTTTGATGAAGACTGAGGAGAAACTCACATTCAGTCATCACCCTTGGAGCTGTTGCTTGAGGACTTTGCTTGGATGCATTGGCGGCAGAATCATGAGTAGCAGAGTCATCATTGGTGGAGTATGAAGCAGCTTTGCGAAACTATCCATCTAATGGTCGAATACCCTCATCGATTATAGCAGTGGACTTGCCCTTTTCATCAGCTGAGGAAAATCTCCGCTTGAGGACTTCAATTGGGGGCAAGTAGCTGCCATGGTTGAGTGTATCGGCTTTATAGTTGAGTGAAGACCCTTATCTGAGGAATCTCATGATCCATGGAGCATAAGGCTTGAACTCAAATGGGGACATTGCAATGCTTGTCAAAGTCCTCATGAAGAAATCATGGTAGTTCACGGGAATACCGTGCATGATGTTAAAGAGAAGATTCTTCATGATGCCAACAACTTCTTCATCATTCGAGTTGTGGCCTTTGATAGGATTCAATGTCTTCGTCAGAATGTGGTAGACTGTCCTTGGAACATATTGCAATTCCTTCACAAGGAATTTGGTCCTTGAGGCTTGACCGGGGTTCAATGGCTTCATCAGCACTTGCATGAAATGATCTGACAGCTCAGTTTCAGAGTAGATGAGACGTGCACCTTCTGGGAAGGACTGACAGGCATGGCACGAAGCAATTCAGTGGCCGGTGGCTTATATTGTGTGTTCTCTGTCGTCCAGTCCAACACGCATGATTCCACATCTTCAGCATTGCCGGTGATGTGCAGTGTCGCATACAATTGAAGAATGAGTTCTTCATTCCAATCGCAAATGTCAGTGCAGAAATTGAGCAGGCCAGCATCATGAATGGCAGCGAGGACTAGCGTGAATCAAGGGAGTGATTCCGTATCCAAGTGAGGAATTTGCTCATGGTCGAAGACTTTGTCCTTGTTGAAGAGCACTGAAGCATAGAAATTGCTTGGTTGGCAGTCCAGAATCTCTTACTTCGCAAACGAGCAGAGTCATAGGGATTGCAATCATTGAAGAACACATGCTCGTTGAAGAAAGCATCAACCTTGAATTTCGGAGTCTTCGAGAAGGGGTTCTTTGGCTTGGGCCGAGGAGTGTCAGTCAGTTGAAGAACAACTTTCGGAATCTCAATTTCTGGAGCCGTAGGCTAAGGAATTTCAGTTTCTGCTTCATTTGCAGTTCATCAGCACTAGTGGCTGGAATCTCTTCATGAGTGGAAGGGGCATTATGGATTTCTTCAAAACCCATCTGAACTTCAGTTGGAGCTGGCGACTGAGGAATTAGCTGTAGTGGTGTGAACAGAGGAGAGTTGGGGTGTTGACTATCCCAAAAATCATCGTTCATCACTGGAGTGGTGCAGCCAATCTCCACATCCTCATCCACTTCCATTTCTTCAACGCCGGCCTCTTCAGCTGTGAACTAAGGCATTGGCGATCATACCTGGGGAGTTGAAGTAAAAATATCAACTTCAATTTCTTCATTAATCAGCTCTGTGGAAGCAGCAGAGGGATCTTCTTTAGCAGATTCTTCAGGAATATGATATTCTTCACCATAAGGAACAAGTTCCTTTGATGGCATGCTTGAAAGAGGAACACCATCAATAGGATTGTCAATAGAGCTTGTCAAAATCTTCGCCTTCTTGGGTGCAGAAGATTCTGAGGCAGCTGATGCTTTCCTCTCACTACTCGAAAAAGGGCTATAGATGGAATTGACACTAATGGCGCACCAGACATGTGGTGCGCCATTACTATATACTAATGGAGCACCATGTGTTGGTACGCCATTAGTCTAATGGCGCACCACATCCCACGGTTCGCCATTAGTAAAAAAAAATTGTTTTTTAATTTTTTCAAAACTTCTAATGGCGCACCATGGGTGTGGTGCGCCATTACTAGTTTTAACTAGTAATGGCGCACCACACCCACCGTGCTCCATTAGAAATTTTGAAAAAAGAAGTAAAAAAATTATAAAAAATTTATAAAATTTTTGTTAGTAATGGCGCACCGGTGGACAGTGCGCCATTACTAGTTTTAACTAGTAATGGCGCACTGTCCACTGGTGCGCCATTACTAAGTTTTTTTCAAAAAATTTCAAACAAAATTTCAAAATAAGATTATATTTTTTTTCAAAACTAGTAATGGCGCACTGTGGTTGTGGTGCGCCATTACTAGTTTAACTACTAATGGCGCACCACCCCACGGTGCGCCATTAGTAGTTTGCCCAGCTTCCACCGAATGCACCCCCCCGGACCGCCTTTTCAGTTTAAAAAAAAATAAAGAAAAAATGATAAAAATGTCAAAAAAAATTGGTTTTTTATTTTTTTTTTCAAAAAATGATATGTAATATGACCCGGAAGTTTGAAATATTTTTCAAAATTTTAATCATAGTCATGAACATGAACAAAGTCCTAGACATCAACAAGGTATAATAGGATTGATATGCTAGATATATCAACAAGTGCTTGTGAAGTGAGCTGTTGCTGGGGGTTGGATAGAACTCTGAAGTTAAGCGTGCTTGGGCTGGAGTAGTGTGAGGATGGGTGACCTTTCGGGAAGTTTGACCATGGAGTGCGATTTGACCTGAGATTAAGTATATTGACTCGAGATTAAGCCATAGTGACCTGAGATTAAGAAAAAAACAAAAAAATTGGAAATTTTGAAAAAAAAATTAAAAAAAAATCTGCAAAAAAATTTGAAAAAAAATTGTTACTAATGGCGCACTCCTATGTGGTGCGCCATTAGTATACCAGATACTAATGGCGCACCGTGGGCCATACTTATGGCGCACCGCTGGTGCGCCATTAGAATACCAGATTCTAATGGCGCACCACAGGTGCGCCATTAGAAAAAAATTCTAGTGGCGTGATGCTAATGGCGCACCGGTAGTGCGCCATTAGTAGGCAAAACCGGTGCACCATTAGAAGGCTTTTTTCTAGTAGTGTCTCCTTCAGAGCAGCTCACTCCGCAGCTTTGGTTTTCTTCACTTCCAGTGCAAAAGGAAGAACTGGGCTTGGTTTTGGTGCAGGCGGAGCAGTGGGAGTAGGATCACATTCTTCAGGCACAAATGATGCAGTTGGCCTGTCTTGAGCAATTTCTTCAAGCGCAGCAACAATGTCTTCAGCTGGCCTGGGATTCTTCACAGGATGGAATTTCTTCAACAGCCCTGGTACTTGTAGTTTCATCGGCAACCCGATTTTCATCAGCGGTGCTGGCATTTCCTTCAATTGCTTGAGAAGATGCTTCAATAGGAGTGACTTCAACGTGCATAGGACCAGCAGCACTTGAAGTGAATTTCTTCGCCAATTTGACGAATCTGACCTAGGCTCCCAGCCATTGAGCCTTGTAAGAATCAAATTCATCGCTAAGCTTTTTGATGTTAGCTTGTAGAGCGAGGAGTTGTTCAAGCGATAGGCTGAGGACATTGTCCTTTAGATAGCGCTGCTTCTTGTACTGCGCTTTCTTCACAGTCCTGGCTTGGTCATACTTCCATTTTTCTTCAGCTATGAATGTCGTCACCATGTGACTTTGTCCAGGAGTGAGGCCCAACTCTGGAATTGGAGCATTTGGATCATTATGCCAGAGATCGATGAAATCCAGGATCTTCTTTGGATCCAGTAGAAGGGGCACAACACTTCCTTTGGCTCTAGCGGCCCGCTACTGTCTGTCCTTAACGATATCGGCTAATTCATCATCATCAACCTCATCATCAGATGGAATTCGGAAGACCGTCTGCTTCTTGTGAGGACTTGGTCTAGCGCCTCGTCCAGGAGTGGCCTTTTTCTTTAGCAGAGATGGGCCAGCAGAAGAACTTGCTGAAGCTCCTAAGGCAATTGAAATGCCAGTGGTCCATTGGCAAGTGGCAAGATGCACAGGTGCCGAGGACTTTGCCGGAGGAGCTGAGACTTTGAAGCCCGAGGAATTTGTGCAGCTTGAGGAACTGGGGCAACTTGAGGAAGTTGCCTCGGTGGCACTGAGGAGATTGGTCGTGAGAGCATTGAAGCATAACTTGGCCGTGAGGGCATTGCTGAGGAAGTTGGTTTGTTGGCTGGCTTCTTGGGCATAGCCTTCTTGCTTGAAGAAGCCTCAGTAGCGGCAGCAGCAGAATCCTCATTAAATTTCTTCACTGCTTCTTTGGCCTGCTTGGCCAACTTAGCTTGTCGCCTGGCCCATTCATTAGCATAATCCTCACCACCTTTAAGGCTTGTTGGATCAGCTCTTTGGCCAGGTGCTAGAGGAGGTCTTGAGCATGAAGGGTTAAGAGCGAATTTCTTCATGTATTTGGGAGTGACATATCTGTACTCCCTCCACTCTCTTTCCCATCTTCTTTCAATCCTTTGTATGCCCACTTTGCGCTCATTCTTCGTCTCCTTACCATGAGTTGCCTCATCAGGCGTGCAGTACCCTGCATAGATGTCTGCAAGGATCTCAAAAGCAATATTGACTTCAAGCTTCTTTCCACATTTCTGAGGCCATTTACCATCTGGCATTTTCTTTAGCTGAGGAATTTGCACAATTGAGTTCTCTGAAGAAGTATGCAGTTTTTCTTCGAGGAACACTGCAAATGAGTTAAGTTGATGAGAACCTAGTGATTCAGCAGTAGACATGTTTACCTGTGAACATAGTATAGGTGCGAACAATTTGGAGAGGTCATATGCATTCTCAGAAGTTTTTGCAAAACTGAACAAGTTTGAGGAAATTGACCCGATATGTCTTGAAGAATTTCACTAAGCGTCCTTTGACTTAGGTTCCAGAGTTGTGCGGATCGTGAGATTCACACAACTAAGGAATCATGAAGAAAAACGTCACTTAGAGAAACAGATCAAGAAATGAAGATTTGTGCTAGGTGTTTAGAGTGTGGAGGTTGAAGAATAAAACACCTTTTGAAGATTTGATGAAAATCATCACTAGAATAAATGCGGTAAAAGTAACTTCTAGTTACCCTTGATGAAGAACACGACGAACTGAAAGAGTACATTTGGAAGTTCGTCGGCTCGGATCTTCCACGCCATAACTTGGTGGAGGAAGACATCTATGGCGGCGGCAGAGGGAAGATTTCTGCGGCCGGCGCGAGTACAACGGCGACGAGGTCGAGGTAGTGAAGCTCTTCCTCACCGGAAGCAATGGAGGTAGCAGCGGCGCTAGGGCTTGAGAATCTCGAGCGAGAGAGTGAGGTCGAGTGGAGTAACAACGCAATGAGGAAGGGGAGGGGGTATTTATAGCTGAGGTGAAAAACCTCTCATCCGAAGAAATTGGACGAACGTGCCCCTGACCCTTCTCATTCGCGTGACATGTGTCACCCACTTACTGAGAGCTGGCGATCGTGTAAGATCGTGGGTGAATAGATAAGTATACCATGGAATGCGTAACGGTTTGAGCGGCAAACACCAAAAATTCGGATACGAATATTTTAATGTTTCGTTCGTAATTTCTTTAGCTGACAAGGACACAATTAAGAATTTGAATGAGTTGCAAATAGAATGCACATGAAGAATTTGTGAACAGACTGGGTTGAGTTTAGCATAGAGGGGGAAGGGTCCGATCACATTCACTTAGCAGAAAAGTCAACTTGAAGAATTAACGGTTTGACAATATATATATATATATATATATATATATATATATATATATATATAGGAGTAGGATTTTCTACAAGTGCTTGCCACAGAACTAGTTAAGGGTTTCAACGGTGCAAAAGTTCTCAAAAATTCTGAAAAAAATACTGAACCAACACACCTATAATATAACATGATCCAACGGAGGGATTAAAAAAATACGACTGTATGTGTCCTGGACAAAAAAACAAATAGTTCAGTATATATTTATGTCGCAGTGAGCTGAAATGCTTATTATTTTTGCCGAGGACACATAGATGCATATTTTCACAATCCCTCCGTTGGATCATCTTATTACAATAGAGAGATGCTCCCATATTTATTTCCTATTTTTTGATAACTTTTAAACCGTTAAAAGTTTAGCAACCCTTAACTAGTTCTGTGGCAAGCTATTGTAGACACAGTTTTACCTATATATATATATATATATATATATATATATATATATATATATATATATATATATATTGTCAAAGAAGAATTATGACGGAAAGAGTGAAAACAATGCAAAGTTGAAGAACTGGAAAAACTGAGGTATTTCAAAGATGAAGAAAAAGTCAAATTGAAGATTTTCAACTTTGGTTGGTGGTGTATCCCACCGTACGTATAAGAAAGTTGATTTCAGACACCGCGTACAACTCTCGTAGGGTTCTGAGAATCAATTTCTTCATTAATTTCTTCACACTTAGAGGGTTAGTCTTCATTGATTGAAGAAAAACGTTACTTCGTGTGTTGCACATCTAAGTCATCAAGTGAGCATAAGTGTTAGGGTGTGTGTCCTTTTCAAAGAACATTCGAAGATTCTTGGATATTTAGCTCACACCGCAACTTGCTAAAATCCTTCTCATCCAAGGGCTTTGTGAAGATATCGGCCAGCTGGTCTTCAGTATTTGCATGGTCGATGGAGATGTCGCCCTTCAACACATGGTCACGAAGAAAATGATGACGAATCTAGATGTGCTTTGTCTTCGAGTGTTGAACTAGGTTGTGGGCAATCTTGATAGCACTCTCATTGTCGCAGTAAAGTGGCACATTCTTCACATTGATGCCATAGTCCTTGAGTGTTTGCTTCATCCATAGTAATTGAGCATAGCAAGATCCAGCAGCAATGTACTCAGCTTCTGCAGTGGAGAGTGATACGCAGTTCTCCTTCTTCCATGATCAACATACCAAGGATCGTCCGAGGAAATGACATGTGCCTAATGTTGACTTGCGGTCCACCCGATCACCAGCATAGTCAGAGTCTGAATATCCAATGAGATCAAAGGAAGAGCCCTTGGGATACCATAATCCAAGTGTTGGTGTGTGAGCTAGATATCGAAGAATATGCTTCACAGCCTTATGGTGTGATTCCTTTGGTGTAGCTTGAAATCGGGCACACATGCAAACACTAAGAATAATATCTGGCCTAGATGCACATAGGTACAATAAAGAGCCAATCATGGAGCGGTATACCTTTTGATCGAAGTCTTTACTATTTTCATCAGTGCATAGATGGCCATTTGTGGGCATAGGAATTTTGACGCCTTTGCAATCTGGCATGCTGACTTTCCTCAACACATCCTTGAGGTATTTCTCCTGAGATATGAATATGCCATTGTATTGTTCACGAATCTGAAGACCTAAGAAGAATTTCAATTCTCCAAGCATAGACATTGATATTCTTCACTCATCATATAGGCAAATTCATCACTGTAACATTGGTTAGTACAGCCAAAGATAATATCATCAACATATATTTGGCACACGAAAATTCATCATCATATGTTTTGGTGAAAAGAGTTGGGTCAAGTGAACTGGGTTTGAAGCCTTTCTTCATGAGTAATTCCTTCAGTGTGTCATACCATGCCTGAGTTGCTTGCTTGAGGCCATAGAGGGCCTTGTTGAGTCTGTAGACGTGATCTGGAAATTTTGGATCCTCAAACTTGGTGGTTGAGCAACATATACTTCTTCCTCTAGCTTACCATTAAGGAATGAACTTTTCACATCCATTTGATGTAAGATGATATTATGATGGTTAGCATAAGCAAGCAATATGTGAATAGCCTCAAGTCTAGCAAAAAGTGCAAAAGTTTCATCAAAATCAATTACTTCAACCTGTCTGTAGCCTTGAGCTACAATACGAGCCTTATTACTCACCACGAGCCCATTTTTGTCTTGTTTGTTGCGGTAGATCCATTTGGTACCGATGATGTTGTGCTTGCATGGGTCTGGTCGCTTGACAAGCTCCCACACATTGTTGAGCTCGAATTAATGCAATTCATCTTGCATGGCTTGAATCCACTCGGAATCCATGAATGCTTCATCTACTTTAGTGGGCTCTGTGATAGAGACAAATGCAAAATGCCCACAAAATTTAGATAAATGTGAAGCTTTTGAGCGCGTGAGGGGACATGGTGCTTCGATGTCATCGATGATCTTCTCAATTTTCACTTTGTTTGTAATGCGAGGATGTGTGGGTTGATGACTTTGCTTAGGCCCAGTAGTTTCTTCAGGACCAGTTTCTTCAGCAGCACCAACATGATTTTCTTCACGATCTGGAATGACTTCTTCAGCAGATTGTTCGGTAGGGATGACATCCTCAGTAGTTTTGAACTTTATGGATTCCTCTGGTGATATTTCATCTAGCACAGGAGGTAGGTGCTCTCTTTGCGAGCCATTAGTTTCATCAAACCGCACATCTACAGTTTCAACAACCTTGTGATGATTGATGTCGAAGACTTTGTAGGTGTGCGAGTCCTTTTCATAGCCAAGCATAAAACCCTCATGTGCTTTCGGTGCAAATTTGGAGTGATGGTGAGGATCTCTAATTCAGCATTTAGCATCGAAGATTCGAAACAACTTACATTGGGTTTCTTGGCAGTGAGGAGTTCATCTGAGGTCTTTTTGAAGAATTTGTGAAGATATACCTTGTTGATGACATGGCACGCGGTATCAATTGCTTCATGCCAGATATGCTGAGGTGTCTTGTATTCATCAAGCATAGTGCGGGCCATCTCAACAAGAGTCCTGTTCTTGCGCTCCACGATGCCATTCTGCTGAGGAGTATAAGGAGCAGACAATTCGTGAGTAATACCAAGCATATCGAGATATTCATCGAGGCCAGCATTCTTGAACTCGGTTCCATTATCACTTCTAATGTGCTTGATCTTCACACTGAAGTTAGTGGAAGCCACTGAGGAAAATCGTCTGAAGACTTCCTGCACTTCATTTTTGTAAGTGATGACATGCACCCATGTGTAACGAGAATTGTCATCAACTATGACAAAGCCATATAATGATGCAGAACTAGTGAACGTGGCATAATGAGTAGGCCAAATATATCCATATGAAGTAATTCAAAGGGACGAGAAGTGGTCATGATAGTCTTGGAGGGATGCTTGGCTCTGGTGATCTTTCCAGCCTCACAAGCCCCACAAAGATGATCTTTTAGGAATTTGACACCCTCGATGCCAATGACGTGCTTCTACTTCGCGAGTGTATGCAAGTTCCTCATCCCAGCATGACCAAGTCGCCGATGCCATAACCAGCATTCTGAAGCTTTTGCAAGTAGACATGTGGCAGGCTATCACTACTAGGAAAAGGCATGCTAGTGGCGCACCAGTTTTGTCTTCTAATGGCGCACTACTGGTACGCCACTAGCATCACGCCATTAGAAATAAATTCTAATGGCGCACCACTAGTGCGCCATTAGTATCTGGTGTTCTAATGGCACACCACATAGTGCGCCATTAGTATTGCCCAAAGTGCGCCATTAGAATTCTTTCCAGGGGGCCATATGTACCCATGTGCTTTGGCATACTAATGGCGCACCAGTGGGCGATGCGCCATTAGGGTGATTATCACAGTGCGCCATTAGAGTCTTGCGTGGTGCGCCACTAGTATGAATATTAGGGATTATTTTTTTTCTTTTCTGATATTTTCACTGGTTACAAAATATATTATTGGACAGAATTTTGACAACACCACACAGCAACAGCAGATTCATCGAATACAATAGAAGATTAGTCTTCGAATACAAATCATCATATTAGTCTCTGAATTCAAAAGACCGAACAAAGATAGAACATTACAAGTCTCGAGACCGCGAGTAGCTAGTTTGTCTTCACATTACAAGTCGATATCGACCATCTAAACTACCATCACATAGAAGATAGTTGTGGTCATCACGATGAGCATCATCGCGATCAAACTGGTCTTCATCCGGTTCCTCCAACCCTCCCTCCTCTCTCCCGATAGATAGCGGGCGTATCTAGATTCGGCCTCCGCCCTAGTGGTGTACCCTTTGTAACTATTACCGCTAAAACGGGGAACCTGTCTCCGACACTCCTCCCAGTCGTCGTAGACTCCGGGAACCTTACCCTTGTACACGACATACGACGGCATCTCTATGCACAAGCCAAACAATAGACAATACATAAGCAATATGTAAGTATGCAACAAAAGGATCGGAAGAGAAAAGCAAGACATTAATAGCACAATTCATGGTCCTACTAATAAATAGCATCGATTACATCTAAGTTGAACGAATGTCCAAACCAAAGAGACATACGAATTCATTAAAGTTTAATTACAACATGAGCCAATCAATGTTTCAGAACTACACATCACTACTTTTGACTCGACTCATCGGACAGGAGCGTGGATGAAGCCGCCGTCTGTCGCGATGGTCATGAAATCGCGATCGTTGTCACCCTACATTTGTAGCATTCCATCTATCTCATTGTTGGACGGTTTATATCTGAGGAAGAACTGCCCCGACATATGAAGGACATCTTGATGGATGATGTCCGCAAAGTCCGACTGGATGCGAAAGAATTCTTGTCTGAGGTCTGCGTCCTGGATTACCGACAAGTTCGCGGCCCAATCTTTGAGATTATCTGGTAGCAGAAGTTGATGATGGTCCCTTACGATCGCCCGCATGTGATGGAGGGCGTAGTAGGCATCCTTTTGACCGCCAGGCGGCTGCTTGACACAGCAGAACTTCGTATTGTGTGAGAACATGTGCTTGCCGTACTTACTAATAGTCCTGGTGAAGGTGCCTCCGGATTTGGCGTAGCCAGGGAGAACATCATCAAGAACTTTCTTGACATTTGTGTAGTCTATCTTGGAGTTACGGTTCGGGTCGAAATACGTGGCCATGGAATATTTCGGGCTTAAGAGGATGAGTGTGCAATGTGTGTCACTGTAGTGAACACGGAATGTTAGAAAAAAAAGAACGATCGAAATCTAAGAAATCATATGTTACTGGGCGGTTAAGGGATGACTTACTCGGGAAAGTAAGCCACAAGGAAGTTATCCTTATCTGGGTTTGCCAGAATGACGCCTTCGAGGTGTGAACTCGCAACTTGGCGGTCCCCAACGCTGCTGAAGTGCTTGGCACGCATGTAGAAGGGGTCGACTATCATGGTGTCCGGGGTCTTGTCTCTAATGATCCGCATCTCCATACTCAGCAAAAACAGCCGAACGAAGGTGTAGTGCAGCGGATGAAGGTTAAACATAGCAAAGATGTCATCAAACCGCAGGACGATCGTACCCCGATGTCGCCATCCACAAAGCCCTTGCCCTCTGGCACCTTGGCCAAGAAAACCGGGTATGCCACATCCTTCTCTCTGAGACGCCACTTCTCCAAAGAAAGAACACTGTCGTGCAGACTCCGCATAGCACCGGTTGCAGCATTCAGCATATTTGGCGGTAGCATCGCCCTACCCGCCACATGCACCCTCCTCTAGATATCCTTAGGTGAAGGTGGCCCGTCCTGAGCACGGATCGTACTCTGTGCCGGCTGGCTCGCAACGGCGCCCTTGTTAGTCTTTCGTTTCCATCCCTTCTTCTTGATCTCCTGTAATGGGACCGAGTTCTGCTCACAGACCGCCTTCTTGAGCGTGTTGGGGCTGATAATATTTCGCACCTCAGCTATCTGAGGATCGGTGAAGGCGGGAGCTGGAGGCGTCTCCTGAGAACTGAACACCAGATGACGCCTATTGCAATTGGATTTCTCTGACGTACCAGCTAGATTGCGGTCGTCTTGGTTGGGTTCTTGAGAAAGAGGCCCGCAGAACTCGTCAGCATACCCATGTTCGGCAAAGTACTTATCGACTTTGGTAAATGTACCATTGTCGTTGTCGTCGTCGTCCGGATCCTGTGCCATAGGGCTGTCCGGATCCTGTGCCATAGGGATGTCCGACATAGGGATATCTGGCAGGTCCGGTAGCGTTGCGGCGTTCTTGCCATGGCTTGGCACCGGCACGACTGGCGGTCTTGTCTGTGGGGTGGTGTCCCCCGCCACCAAACGAATCTGGCTCTTTGGCCAAAGCAGCGGCCAGTTTACACAGGTGCTGAGGGTCATCTCAGCTTCTTCGTCGGCCCCAACGGGTCGAACTGGAGGTAATAGCTCGTTGCAGCCTGGCAGCACCCGAACCAGTTCAACCCTATACATTGTGGGTGGCATCGGATTACCGTGGAACATGCGGTTGCACGGTTGAACGATTCTGCCCTTGGCGACATCGACCAGCTCGGCGCCCACGAAGTGCAGAAGAGTGCAAGGAACGTCGGCGGTGCCCTGCGAAAACATGTATAGGGCATCAGGGATGCCCAGTCAAAGGCAAGGAGATGAAGTCATCGGCCGAGAGGCTTAGTTACCGTGATGCCGTCGAGCTCGGCTAATGTCGAGGCACCGCCAACAGCGGGCGTGCAACTGACAGAGGGGGCACTTGCTGGCGCCGGAGACACGAATACCGCCTCCGTCGGAGACACCAATGGCGCCGCCGCCGGAGACACCAATGGCGCAGCCTGCGCGTTGTGCGAGTTGCTGGCCATGAAGCTGGGAACCGGGGGAGGCCCCTGTTGGCAGCCCGCAATCCACGTCGTCAGCCCATGAATCAACGTAGGCACCATGGCGTTGAGCTTCGTTCCCAACTATTGTTCCACTTGCTCTTGGACAAGCTCCGGAATCCGCGCCACTTGTGCCTTGAGTGCTTCAACCTCGCGTGTCTGGCTTTCCGAGCTGGCCTTTTTCTCCTTCCGCACACCAGCGGTATAGTATGACCCCCATTTTGTGGACAAGCCTTTGCCGGTCACACGACCAGCTGACGTCGGCTTAGTGAGCTTATCCTTGCTTTTCATTATGTTCAACGCCCTATTTAAAGGGGTGTCGAAAGGGGAGCTCTGAGACGACCCCGCGCTACTGCTTTCAGTTTCCTGGGAAAGGAACGTGAACCATTTAGAAATATTGGGGATTAATTAGAGCGCAACCATACGGATCTAATTACCAGAACAAGCTCAAGCGCCCTGGTCTTCGGATCCGTGGTAAGCTCCTTTGTTATCGGGTCCTCCTTGTACTGGGCCCTGACATAGTTCCTGGTCTGCTTGTTACCGCTGTATTTCTCGAAGCGGGGCGGTAGGCCTTGCTCGGCACGCTCCGCGTCCTCCTTGTCCCATATAGGCTCCGCCACTCTGTAACCGCCGGGACCGAGTTTGTGTTCCCCTAAGTTCAACTCCCGCATTTCTTTCCCCCACTGACTTGATTCGGAGGTTGCGCTGCTCAAGCACTTGATCTTGAACTCCTTGTACTCATCTTCGCTCATCAAAGGATATTTCGCCTTGATCTTCTCATAACTATCACCTTTATCAATCATTCTCTTCACCGTGCTTCTCCAAGTAGACAGGGCCGTGCTCATCATCGTGAGGGCGGCACTGTTCACTTTATTCCCTGAGAGGCGTGTGTTTTCAAATTCGGCGGGGAACTTGTATCGTTTGTGTAGCTTCGTGAAGAGGAGGTTGCACAAATTCCCGTGGTCCTTATTCCTAAGGTTATCGGTGTTGATCGAGACGGTGCTCCGGAGAATGCACCCGAGCTAAACCGAGTACCCCTTGACTATATGTTTGGGCTCCGTTGGATTCCCGTCGGAGTCCACTTGAGTGAATTCCTCCTTGATGGTGCGAAGCGCATTCGGACGCCGGTCCTTCCTTTGCTTCTTCGATTGGCTGCCATTTGTGTGTGCGCCGCCATCATCAGTGGTGGCATCCTCGGCGGCACCATCAGTGGTGTCATCCCCGACGCCACTAGGGGTTGTGTAATCAGGATCGGTGTCTTCCGCGGCGTCCTCATAGCGGTGAGGTTGTTCCTCCATCTCCTGGGACAGCTCCCAGAATTGCTTGCCGCCCGAACTACCGGCCTCATCGTTGTGGGCCATGTTTCGCTCTAAATAGGAAAAAAGTTTGGTGAAAAAGTTGGTTATTGTCAAGGAACAAGATCATGGTCTCATCATTTAGGGTTTGTCAACACCGAGGCACCCTAAAGGCCTAATCTTTCATCATTTAGGGTTTGTCGACGCCGAGGCACCCTAAAAGCCTGAGCGTACATCATTTAGGTTCTCATCGACACCGAGGCATCCGGGGCAGCCAAGTTAAGTTTTCATCATTTAGGGTTTATCGATGCCAAGGCACCCTAGGTTGGGCCTAATCACTTGGCACTAATCACTTGGCTCTATTGCCACCTATGTTGGGTTTATCATCTAGGGTTATCGATGCTAAGGAGAATTCTAAGTTGGGCCTAATCACTTGGCTGTATTGCCACCTATGGTTTAATGCAGCAAGAATAAATGGGCAGTTGATCCTACTTAATTAAGTACTAAGATACCCCGGCCCATGCATTAGTCGCAATTACCCCATATGTCCTATTTTTAGCAAAGTCATGCTAAAATTCATGGAAAATTTCAGCATGACCTTTGCTGTAAAATAGGACATATGGAGTACCCGAATTTGCTCATTGGCTACTCCATCCATTCCGATGATCTTCCTTTTGCCTCTCCTCACGACAACACGACTGGGCTTTGACGGGTCGGTAATGAAGAAGCATTGGTCCACTTGGGAAGCATCGTTTGCGCCCGCGGTGACGTTTCTAAAAAATTTTCACAGTGACGTTTGCGCCCGCGGTCTTGGATTTGGCTTCGGGTATAACCATGGTGGTGAAATATCGGTCTTCTTTTAGGACGTTCTTGGCCTATCTGACACGGAACATCGACACCTTCTCTCCAGCGTAGCTCAGCTCCCAGATCTCCTCGATCCTTCCGTAGTATCTGTCCTTGTCCTTACCGGTGTAGGATTCCATCGTTAACCCGGAGTTCTGATATCCATTGCTCTTCATGTCCTTGTCCTCGGTGTAGAATGTGTAGCCGTTGATATTGTACACCTCATAGGCATCGGGTTGTGTTCGGCTCCCTCTGACAAGGCGAATATGAGTTGTTCTTCCGCGGAAGAATCTTCATGTAAAGGGTACGACAGAAGCTTCTGCTTGAAACAACGCGTGAAACATGAGTTGTGCTCTTTGAGTATATCTCCGTCCGTCCTCTGTTGGCCTCGGTCATTGTACGTCTTCCCAATAAAGGTTTTGTGCTCTACCACCCAAGGATTGACCACGTCTATGTGTTGTAGCGCGACTAGGTTTGCTCTTTCAAAGTCGGCGAGTCGACCCTCGAAGTCGACATGCATTTCGCGGCGACTCTCACGGTGACCCCATCCAGCGAGCCTGTCGAGGTGCCTGTTGACGGGCAGACCAACGGGGTTCTCGATGCCTAGATAATTCATGCAGTAGGAGATGCACTCTTCAGTCAGAAAGCTCCTGGCTATACTTCCCTCTGGACGTGACATGTTGCGAACGTATCCTTTGATGACACGATTCATCCTTTCGAACGGCATCATGCTGTGCAGGAACGTCTGCCCAAGTTGGATGATATCCTCCACGATATGGACCAGCAGATGAACCATAACGTCGAAGAATGCGGGCGGGAAGTACATCTCAAGCTCGCATAGTATCACCACGATCTCTTCCTGTAGTCTTCTGAGTTGCCTCACGCCAATCGACTTCTGAGAGATGACGTTGAAAAAGTTGCATAGGCCAAATAGCATTTCACGGACGTGCGCGTCCATGATCCCACAGATTGCAACTGGAAGTATCTGCATCATCAGCATGTGACAGTCGTGAGACTTCATCCCGCTGAACTTCTGCTTCGCTGGGTCTAGGTATCTGCTTATTTTCCCCGCGTAACCGTAAGGAAGTTTTACTCCTAGGAGGCAGGTGAAAAACTGCTCGATCTCCTCCTGACTTAGAGTGAAGCACGCG
Organism: Triticum timopheevii; assembly: GCA_963921465.1. Lineage (NCBI taxonomy): Eukaryota > Viridiplantae > Streptophyta > Magnoliopsida > Poales > Poaceae > Triticum > Triticum timopheevii. Next base: position 74,198,289 of record OY997274.1, read on the forward strand.
GGAGGGTAGTCATTTCCGGTCTTCTTGGCCTTTTTGCCTTTGCGACGACTTTCTGTGTCCTGCTTCGCCTCATCATCATCATCATCATCATCATCATCATCATCATCATTAGCGTGAAGCTCCTGCCTGATGCCCATTTATTTCAAGTCTGCCCTTGCTTTCGGCCCATCTTTGGTCCTCTCTGGCATGTTGAGCAGGGTACCAAGCAGACTCTCGCACACGTTCTTCGTGATATGCATGACATCAAGGCTGTGAGGCACACAGTGGATCTTCCAGTACGGCAAGTCCCAGAAAACAGACCTCGTTATCCATACCTTCAGCAGCGGCTCTGGCGCATTTCGCTTCTTTCACAGCTCTGGCGCCTTTTCCTTCTTTCCCGGCAGTGGGCAGTCTTTCCAATTTTTCAACAGCTCGTCTATTTCCTTGCCGCTCCTCGTACACGGGCATTTTCGGGGTTCGGTTTCACCATCGAACAGATCCTTGCGTTTCCTCCATGGGTCATCGTCGCGAAGCCACCTTCGATGTCCCATGAACACGGTTTTCGAAGACCCGGGATCTCTATCTAGCTGGCGATATGTTGTGTCATCCATGCATCTTACGCATCCAGAAAATCCGTGGACTACCTGCCCCGCGAGATATCCCTAACCGAGATAGTCGTGCACCGTCGTGAGCAGTGCGGCTCTCATAGGGAAATATTCTCTCTCTACGGCGTCCCACGTATTGGCTGGCGTTTTCCGCAGCGTGTCTAGCTCCTCCTTCAGCAGCCCCAGATACAGATTGATGTCGTTCCCTGGTTGTTTTGGCCCTTCAATTAGCATAGTCATGTGAATGTACTTCCTCTTTATGCACAACCAGGGGGGAAGGTTGTACATCCACACAAACACAGGCCAGGTGCTATGTGTGCTTTTCTGGCTGCCAAACGGATTGACTCCATCGGTGCTCGCGCCCAGCACGATGTTCCTTGGATCCTTCCCAAATTCCGGGTCTTTGAAGTTCAACGCTAGGCACTGGCTCGCATCCTTAGGGTGACTCAGCATCTTGTATTTTTTATTTATCTCCGGATCATTTCCGTCATCTTCCCGCTTCTTCTCTTCCCTATCCGCGTGCCAACGCAGGAGCTTTGCTACCTTAGGGTCCGCGAAATACCGCTGCAGACGAGGAGTGATCAGAAAGTACCACACCGATTTTCGAGGACCTTTCTTCCTCTTCTTGTATCGAGTGAAGCCGCACACCGGACATATGGTAGACTCCACGTACTCGTCCCGATAAATGATACAATTGTTCATGCACACATGGTATTTCACGTGTGGCAAATCCAGAGGACACACGATTTTCTTCGCCTCCTCGAAACTGGTCGGGCACTTGTTCCCCTTGGGAAGACGTTCGTGCTAGAATGACATGTTCTCGTCGAAGCGTGCGTCGGTCATTTTGTGTTTTACCTTCATCTCCAGAGCCATGAGCGTTACTTTCAGGCGGGTATCCTTGGGCCTGCATCCTTCATACAATGGAGTAACTGCGTCTATCTCCAGTTGATCCAGCTTGGCTTTCTCTCGGGCGGCAGCTCTTGCGTTATCCGTCTGCTTGAGAAGCAGCTCTTGAATATGAGGGTCCTGCACCCAGCCTCCATCGTCGTCTGCTCCGACATCTTCATCTTCATGATCATGCCCTTCAACTTGATCTTCCCCATCATCTTTTACGACATCTTCTACATGATGACTGTGTACAGCATCACCATCGTGATCATGTCCTGGAGATTCTTCATCTTCTCGCACGCCCTCGTCGCGGTGGTACTTGTCTTGTTGCCCTTCCTCATTTCTTACCCGGCCCCCATGGACGACTTCATAGTCATCTTCATCACCTTGCCACCGATAGCCATCCATGAAACCACGCAAGAGCAGGTGGTCCCGCACCTGCCCGGAATCCGGGTCCGCAATAAGGCTCTTCAGCTTGCATCTCTGACACGGACATCTTATCTCCGTCTCGTTCTTTTGAAGCATCTCGGCCTTCGTGGAGCTCAAAAACCTATTCACGATGCCTTCAGTCATCATGCGGACCATGGTCGCCTGCGGGGTAGAGCAAAACAATATTTTAAGAAAAAATTTGGCATGAGAATGCATAGTGCCAAAATTCTCGCCGAAACGGAAATGAATCAAAACATTCCGGCAAAATATTGGCAACTATCGCATTTCAAATACCAGTACCCACTACTAGGGAAAAGCCTATACACAGAATCTTATCAGCAGCGCGCTTCAAAATAACTCGCTGCTGCTAACTAGCAGTAGCGCGGACAAACGAAACTCGATGCTGAGACAAATATAGCAGTAAGGCGTCACCCCAAAGATGCGTTGCTGCTATAATTCCTACGAGGCTGCCGCGAGGCTAGTTATAGCAGCAACGCGTTAGCATGATGCGCGCTACTACTACGTGGCATAGTAGCAGCGCATTTTCCTGATAAGCGCTACTGCTAAGTTTCCTACAAAAATTTAGTCCCACCTCGCTCCGTGAAGAGAGTTTCTACCACCTTAAATATGTTACTTCTCACACTTTGACAAGCACTTCATCTTCATTGAACTCTATGTGTAGAATTTGTGGCTGCAATATGAGTCTTCACCTATTCCTAAACCGGTGAGGACTCATATTGTCAAATCAGATTGTACACAAAAAGATTGTTGATGATCAATGTGTTTTTGATATATTGAACAAAGTCTATTTTTGCATGCTGACACATAGCAGTAGCGCTTTACTGCGAAAGGCGCTGCTGCTAGATAGCTTAGTAGTAGCGTCTTTTCCTGAAGAGCGCTACTGCTAAGCCATTCATATCCCTCATCTCCTCCCTTCGGATCCACTCACACACACAGCCACTCAAAATCCTCTCCGATCTGTCTGCGCCGTGTGCCCCCGTCGCCCCTCCTCCGTCTTCGCCGCGCGCCGTCACCTCCTCCTTGCTGGACTCGGTACCGGCCTCCTCCTCCGTCCTCCCTCTCCACTCGCCACTAGTCGGCCCCTCCTCGCTCGGCCTTCCTCCTCCGTCCTTCCTCAACTGGCCGCGCCGGCCGGCCCCTCCTCGCTCCGCCTTCCTCCTCTGTCCTTCCTCAACTGGCCGCACCGGCCGGCCCCTCCTCGCTCCGCCTTCCTCCTCCATCCTACTCTCTTCTCCCTCCTCGAGTCGCCCCTCCTTCTCCCTCCTGCTCATATGCAACATTTTGATTTAGTTGATATAATTTAGTTGACTTAGTAAAATAGTTGATTTAGTTGACTTAGAACATTTTGATTTAGTTGATTTAGTAGGCTAATTCATTTAGTTAATTTAGTTGACTTAGAACATTTTGATTTAGTTGATTTAGTAGGCTAGCTAGTTGATTTAGTTGACTTAGAACATTTTGATTTAGTTGATTTAGTAGGCTAATTCATTTAGTTAATTTAGTTGACTTAGAACATTTTGATTTAGTTGATTTAGTAGGCTAGCTAGTTGATTTAGTTGACTTAGAACATTTTGATTTAGTTGATTTAGTAGGCTAATTCATTTAGTTAATTTAGTTGACTTAGAACATTTTGATTTAGTTGATTTAGTAGGCTAGCTAGTTGATTTAGTTGACTTAGAACATTTTGATTTAGTTGATTTAGTAGGCTAATTCATTTAGTTAATTTAGTTGACTTAGAACATTTTGATTTAGTTGATTTAGTAGCCTAGTTAGTTGATTTAGTTGACTTAGAACATTTTGGTTTAGTTGATTTAGTAGGCTAATTCATTTAGTTAATTTAGTTGACTTAGAACATTTTGATTTAGTTGATTTAGTAGGCTAGTTGATTTAGTTGACTTAGAACATTTTGATTTAGTTGATTTAGTAGGCTAGTTGATTTAGTTGACTTAGAACATTTTGATTTAGTATATTTAATAATCCTTAATTTGCCCATATTGCTTTAGGAAGAATGGCGCCACCACCACCACCACTATGTCAACTGTGCAAGTCAAGATGCGCCAGCAGCCTTGCAACTGGCAAGCTGTTCGGCATCTATGTCCAGCCGAGTTGGACAGGAATCTTCGTGTTGGACAGGCCATCCTAATTACTATCAGGAACACCAACCGCCCAGGCTTGAGGATGATGATTGTCTTCGATATCATCTAGAACTACATATGTGTGTGTGGCTATATCATCTAGAACTACATATGTGTGTGTGGCTATATCATCTAGAACTACATATGTGTGTGTGGCTATATCATCTAGAACTACATATGATGATCGTCATCAATATCATCTAGAACTACATATGATGATGGCCGTTGATATGACCTTGAACTGCTTGAGGATGCATGTTGGCTATGCATGAAATTGTTATCTAGTACTCCCTTCGTTCCAAATTACTCGTCGTGGTTTGAACTAAAACCAAGACGAGTAATTTGGAACGAAGGGAGTACTACCGTACCTAGTAATGGTTTATTAATTTGATATCTACTAGCAGTACCTAGTATCTAGTATCTGAAAGGAGAACTGAAAGGGAATGGGGTGGGAAAATGATGAAAGATATAGCAGTAGCGAGGGATGGAGAAATCGCTACAGCTAGTTAATAGTAGCGCGTTCACAAAACGCGCTGCTGATATCGTCAATAGTAGTAGCGCGGGTTGGGGCCGCGCTACTACTATGAGTTAGCTGTAGCGCCTTATTAGTAGCGCGGCCACCCGCGCTGCTGCTAGCCTAAAAACCCGCGCTGCTGCTAGCCTTTTCCCTAGTAGTGACCTTCAAACACAATCATATATGCAACACCACAAACACATGCAACACCACAAACATACATAGATCTAGCTAGGCCACAAAAAGTGCATGTGCACGTTGTTGGAGTGAGCTAGGGAGAAAAAAAGTAGAGCTACATCATGAAGATAGCTTTCCCCTTACTTATGTAATTTCACCACTTAATTTTGATGAATTTATGGTGGAAATGAGGTGAGGAGGAGGAGGCAGCCGAGACAAGCTTGGAGGAGGAGGTGGAGAGAATGAAGTGGGGAAGTGAGTGGGTAGGTGGGCTGTCCAAAATATCTTGTTGGTCCCAGGTTACTAATGGCGCACCACCACATAATGCGCCATTAGTAACCCTGGTTACTAATGGCGCACCTGCAGGTGGTGCGCCATTAGTACTTTTTGCAGAAAATTAAAAAAAACATATGTATACTAATGGCGCACGGTATCACAGTGCACCATTAGTAGTTTAAACTACTAATGGCGCACTATGATACGGTGCGCCATTAGTAGGTTTCAAAAAAGTATATATATATATATATATATATATATATATATATATATATATATATATATATATATATATATATATATACACTAATGGCGCACTGTCTTGGCCGTGCGCCATTACTAGTTCTAACTAGTAATGGCGCACTTTGTCTTCATGCACCATTAGTTTGTATGGAAAAATGGGAAAAAAAATCAATAGTAGTGGCGCACCGTGGGGCTGGTGCACCATTAGTGTCTGCCACACTAATGGCGTACCTGAAGCCAGTGCGCCATTAGTATAGAGTAGTGGTGCACTGTCTACCTGGTGCGCCATTAGAATCAGTCCTATCTATAGCCCTTTTCCTAGTAGTGTATGGTCCTGTAGAGAAATCAACAATATACAAGTCTCCTTTCCTAAAGCCTTCGAAGACTTTGGAGTTGTCAGATTCCATTAGCACAAGGCAATGAAATTTGCCAAAGAGAACAACCATATCAAGATCACAAAGCATTGAGACAGACATAAGATTGAGTCCGAAGGACTCAACAAGCATGACCTTGTCCATGTGTTTATCCTTTGTGATTGCAACCTTACCTAGACCCAATACCTTGCTTTTGCCTTTGTCATCGTAGGTGATATGCTTCAGATGAGATGGTGAAAATCAGTGTGCATCAACAAGCTCCTGTCACCAGTCATGTGATTTGTACATCCACTGTCGAGGACCAACTCAGTAGCTTTGGGTTGTTCATCCTGCAGATGAATTAGTGCAACTTACGAACCCATATACTTCATCAGTGAAGAATATGATATCAATTTCATCAACAATAACAGATATAGCAATATGAGGACGTGATAAATGAATGATCCATTTCTTCATGATTAGCTTGCGTCCTTTCAAGCACATTCAGGTCCCCAGCAAATTCTTCAAACGAGTAAGTTCGTCTGGACACCTGACCTTGCAGAATAGATTAGTTCTTTTTCTTCACCACCCACATCTGGAGGGGTGGCAAAGAGTTCATCATTCGGCCAGCTCCATAAGAAAACGATGGCATTGAAGCCAGTGCACTTCATTTCACAGAAGAGTGGTTAGGATAACCATATGCATAAGTAGATAAATTCTTCGAGGACTTATGAACATAATGATTTGAAGAATAATGCACATAATCATAGCCTTTAGACTTTCCCTGTGAAATAGAAGTGTTAGCACGATGATGTTCATATGAGGATTTTGATCCACGTGAGGAATTTGATCCGTATGAAGAATTTGGTCCATATGAGGACTTGGATCCATATGAAGAATTTGATCTAGGTTTCCTATTCTTCATGAGTAGTGTCATGATGACATTCACCTGAAGATTTTCAAGGCACCTTTTAGGAACCCAGATTTTCTTCATAGGGGGGCCGTTCCTGCAGTTAGTTCCAACATATCGAGCAAATACTTCACCATTCTGATTCTTAAACGGTTTATAGTTGGAGTCAAATGAACCATCAGAGGAATATGAAGAATCAGAGGTAAAGCCAGATAAAGTGCATGGATCTACAGGAGGTCCTTTCGCAGCAACCCATGAAGTTTTGGGGTACTTCTCAGGTTTCCAGTAGGTCCCATCAGCATTGAGTTTCCTCTCAAAGGCAGTAACCTCTTTCCTAGGGTTCCTGTTCAAGATCTTCTTTTTGAGCACATCGCATAGAGTCTGATGCCCTTTGAGGCTTTTGTAAATGTCTGTCACATACAATTCCTTCAGCCCTGCATTATCGTCAGTGATACATGTGGTATCCTCAGATGAGGTATTCGTAACCACAGAGACGGTTGAAGAATCTGTAGCAATAGAAGCATTTGAACATTCAGGTGATGAATTAGCAGATTCACGCTCAATGCATTTTAGACATGGTGGAATAAATTCTTCATGAGCGGAACTGATCTGTTGAGCAAGCAATGAATCGTTTTCCTTTTGAATATCTTCATAACTCGCTTTTAACTTCTTAAGATCTTGCTTTCTCTGAAGAAATTCATAAGAAAGCTTTTCATGATCAGATGAAAGAGTATAATGATTTTGAAGGTTGTGAAACCGAGTTTGAAGTCTCTGAAGACTATCTGTCAGAGTCTTAGTTCGATTCAATTCCTCATCCAACAGGTCATCGCTTCTGTCTACACTACAAGAAATATGTCAACTTGTGACCTTCTCTCAGTGACCCCAGCTGAAATGGTCGTAAATCCACGGCCATTTCGCTTGGAAGGGCTCAAACCCTGAAATTGCTTTACACCAAATGGTCATAAAGCAGACAAGAGTGGTTCATGACCTTATTTCTACCTGATTACGACCAATATAAATGGTCATGAGGTTGTGAACGTGGATGCATTGCTACTTAAGGTGTCGCTCAAGGTTGGCTTGGGCCTCGATGGAACGAGGCCACCTCCTTTTTTAAAAGAAATCTATGTGTCATGTAGGCCATGGCCCATCAAGGAAGAAATGTGGGATGCCCAAATATTACTCAAAAAAACATATATTCAGCCCAACGAAAATGGGAAAATAACAATATCAATAGTTTTAATAATGTAATTAAATTTTCCTAATTTTTTTAAATATGTATTTAAATTTTTCTAACCAATATCAACAATGTTTTATATGTATACAAAAATGTACAATGTGTAAAAAAATATAGATATCAAAATGTATGTATGAAAAGATGTTTTTTTGTTTGGAAATATATGAAAATATGTTAATCATGTATTTGAAAAAAGTTAAAGATATATAAATAATATGTACAATGTGTTTTAAAAAAATGTAAACATGTATTCAAAATATTAGACATCAAAATATTTATTAAAAATGTTAATGATGTAACTAAAAATCGTTTAATATATATAAAAGATGTTTCTAGTGTATACAAATTTGTTCATAAAATCTGGTATAATATTCTTGAAAAATGGAGAAGTTTTTTTACAATAAACATTTGTTAGGTTCTTCACAACGAAACTCATTTTGGGAACTCGAAAAATGGAGAATGAATATGTCGTAATTTGTTGTTTTCACGAGAGGTGGATCAAACAAATTTACACCCAACCATTTGGTCAATTGTACATTAAATATGGCCTAGTATTTTAGAAATTTGATTTGGTCCAATTCTGCAACAAATATATGGTAGGTTCTTCACAAAAAAACCTCATTTGGGCACTAAAAATGGAAAATTAATTTTTTGTCCAAAGAAAATATAAACTCTCTTAGGAAACATTGTTCATCATTGCAAGATGCACCCTTGTGCACTATATGAGATCATTTGAACAAACTATGCCATGAATGTGGCCATAATATTGATCATTTGGCTTGAAAGTCATAGATCTCCACACATGATAACTCGTTTCTGAGAACACTTTTTAAAAATAATTGTCGTATTACAAGTTTATTATTTTTCCTAGGAACTTGGCCACATATAATAACACAATCCGAAGGTTTTCCAATTGTTTGATTTTTTTTGAATTTTTCATGTCCGTTTTAAAATGTGGTCAAAACGGCGGGCATGACCCTTTCTAGCTAGTGATTGAATCTTGAAAAACTTTTGGTGTTTCCCTAATGAAATAGACACTTTTGTACCTAGAAATGATTTTTGGAAAAATAAATAATAAACTATGAGGCAGTTACAGTTCAAATACGACCCGCCTCCAACTGAATTGGCGGAAATTTGTGTTTTTCACCAGAGGTGGATCAAAACTTTTGACACCCAACCATTTGGTTAATTATGCATTAAATATGGCCTAGTATTTTAGAAAAAATATTTTTTCCAATTTAGCAACAATTTTTTGGTAGGTTCTTCACAAAAAAATGGAAAATGATTTTTTCGTCCAAAGAAAATGAAAACTTCCTTAGGCAACATTGTTTGCCAATCCAATATTCACCCTTGTCTACAATATGAGATCATTAGAACAAACTATGCCATGAATGTGGGCATAAGGTTCATCATTTGGCTTGAAAGCCATTGATCTCCAAACGTGATAGCTCGTTACTGAGAACACTTTTTTAAAATAATTGTCGTATTACAAGTTTATTATTTTTTCTGGGAACTTGGCCACATATAATGACACAATGTGAAAGTTTCCCATTTGTTTGATTTTTTGAATTTTTAATGCCCGTTACAAAATGCGGTCAAAACGTCGGGCATGACCGTTCCTAGCTCGTGGTTGAATCTTGGAAAACTTTTGGGAAAAATAAATAGCAAATTATGAGGCAGCTGTAGTTCAAATTTACCCGCTTCCTACTGAATCGTCGTGCATAAAAGCTTTTGACACCCAACCATTTGGTCAATTGCGCATTAGATATGGCCTAGTATTTTAGAAAAATATTTGGTCCAATTTTTCAACAATTATTTGGTACGTTCGTAAAAAAACTCATTTTAGGCGCTCAAAAAATGGAAAATAATTTTTCGTCCAAAGAGAATGAAAACTTCCTTAGGCAACATTATTTGTCATTCCAATATGCACCCTTGTGCACAATATGAGATCATTGAACAAACTATGCCATCAATGTGGCCATAAGGTTGATCATTTGGTTTGAAAGCCACTGATCTCCACACATGATAGCTCGTTTCTGAGAACACTTTTTTAAAAGAATTTCCGTATTATAAGTTTATTACTTTTCCTGGGAACTTGGCCAGATATAATGACACAATGTGAAGGATTTCCAGTTTTTTGATTTTTTTTGAATTTTTCATGCTCGTTTCAAAATGCGGTCAAAACATCGGGCATGACCGTTTCTAGCTAGTGATTGAATCTTGGAAAACTTTTGGTGTTTCCCTAATGAAATAGACACTTTTGTACCTAGAAATGATTTTGGAAAAAATAAATAATAAACCATGAGGGAGCTACAGTGAAATCATTTGAACAAACTATGCCATGAATGTGGGCATAAGGTTGATCATTTGGCTTGAAAGCCATCGATCTCCACACATGATAGCTCGTTTCTGAGAATACTTTTTTAAAGGAATTGACGTATTATAAGTTTATTATTTTTCCTGGGAACTTAGCCACATATGATGACACAATGCGAAGGTTTCCCAATTTTTTTTATTTTTTATTTTTCATGCCCGTTTCAAAATGCGGTCAAAACGGCGGGCATGACCATTTCTAGCTAGTGATTGAATCTTGGAAAACTTTTGGTGTTTCCCTAATGAAATAGACACTTTTGTACCTAGAAATGATTTTTGGAAAAATAAATAATTAACTATGAGGCAGCTACAGTTCAAATATGACCCGCTTCCAGCGGAATCAGCGGAAATTTGTCTCTTTCACCAAAGGTGGATCAAAACTTTTGACACCCAACCATTTGCTAAATTATACATTAAATATGGCCTAGTATTTTAGAAAAAATATTTTGTCCAATTTTGTAACAATTATTTGGTAGGTTCTTCACAAAAAAAACCTCATTTTGGGCACTCAAAAAAAATGGCAAATGATTTCTGGTCCAAAGAAAATGAAAACTTCCTTAGGCAACATTGTTTGCCAATCCAATATGCACCCATGTGCACAATATGAAATCATTTGAACAAACTATGCCATGAATGTGGGCATAAGGTTGATCATTTGGCTTGAAAGCCATTGATCTCCACACATGATAGCTCGTTTCTGAAAACACTTTTTTAAAAGAATTGCCGTATTATAAGTTTATTATTTTTCATGGGAACTTAGCCACATATAATGACATAATGCAAAGGTTTCCCAATTTTTGATTTTTAGTAATTTTTCATGCCTGTTTCAAAATGCGGTCAAAACGGCGGGCATGACCGTTTCTAGCTAGTGATTGAATCTTGAAAAACTTTTGGTGTTTCCCTAATGAAATAGACACTTTTGTACCTAGAAATGAATTTTGGAAAAAATAAATAATAAACTATGAGGGAGCTACAGTTCAAATATGACCCGCTTCCAACTGAATCGGTGGAAAATATTCTTTTTCACCAGAGGTGGATCAAAACTTTTGACACCAGACCTTTAGCTCAATTATGCATTAAATATGGCTTAGTATTTTAGAAAAATTATTTGGTCCAATTTTGCAACAATTATTTTGTAGGTTCTTCACAAAAAAATCTCATTTTGGGCACTCAAAAAATGGAAAATGATTTTTTTCGTCTAGAGAAAATGAAAACTTCCTTAGGCAACATTGTTTGCCAATCCAATATGCACCCTTGTGCACAATATTAAATCATTTGAACAAACTATGCCATGAATGTGGGCATAAGGTTGATCATTTGGCTTGAAAGCCATTGATCTCCACACATAATAGTTCGTTTCTGAGAACACATTTTTAAAAGAATTGACATATTATACGTTTATTATTTTTCCTGGGAACTTGGCCACATATAATGACAATGTGTGAAGGTTTCCCAATTTTTTTGATTTTTTTGTAAAATATTTCATGCCCGTTTCAGAATGCGGTCAAAACAGCGGGCATGACCGTTTCTAGATAGTGATTGAATCTTGGAGAACTTTTGGTGTTTCCCTAATGAAATAGACACTTTTGTAACTAGAAATGATTTTTGGAAAAAATAAATAATAAACTATGAGGCAGCTACAGTTGAAATATGACCCGCTCCCAACTGAATCGGCGGAAATTTGCCTTTTTCACCAGAGGTGGATAAAACTTTTGACACCCAACCATTTGGTTAATTATGCATTAAATATAGCCTAGTATTTTAGAAAATTGATTTGGTCCAATTTTGCAACAACTATTTGGTAGGTTCTTCAAAAAAAAACTCATTTTAGGAGCTCGAAAAATGGAAAATAATTTTTTCGTCCAAAGAAAATGAAAACTTCCTTAGGCAACATTATTTGTCATTCCAATATGCACCCTTGTGCACAATATGAGATCATTTGAACAAAATATGCCATGAATGTGGCCATAAGGTTGATCATTTGGCATGAAAACAATTGATCTCCACACATGATAGCTCGTTTCTGAGAACACTTTTTTAAAAGAATTGCCGTATTATAAGTTTATTATTTTTCATGGGAACTTGGCCACATATAATGACACAATGCGAAGGTTTTCCAATTTTTTAATTTTTTTTGAATTTTTCATGCCCGTTCCAAAATACGGTCAGAACAGCGGGCGTGACCGTTTCTAGCTAGTGATTGTATCTTGGGAAACTTTTGGTGTTTCCCTAATGAAATAGACACTTTTGTACCTAGAAATGATTTTTGGAAAATATAAGTAATAAACTATGAGGCAGCTACAGTTCAAATATGACCTGCTTCCAGCTGAATCGGCGGAAATTTGTCTTATTCACCAGAGGTGGATCAATACTTTTGACACCCAACCATTTGGTAAATTATGCATTAAATATGGCCTAGTATTTTAGAAACACTATTTGGTCCAATTTTGCAACAATTATTTGGTAGGTTCTTTATTAAAAAACCTCATTTTGGGCACTCAGAAAATGGAAAATGATTTTTTTCGTCCAAAGAAAATGAAAACTTCCTCAGGCAAGATTGTTTGCCAATCCAATATGCACCCTTGTGCACAATATGAAATCATTTGAAAAAACTATGCCATGAATGTGGGCATAAGGTTGATCCATTGATCTCCACACATGATAGCTCGTTTCTCAGAACACTTTTTAAAAAGAATTGCCATATTATAAGTTTATTATTTTTTCTGGGAACTTGGCCACATTTAATGACACAATACGAAGGTTTCCCAATTTTTTCATTTTTTTGAATTTTTCATGCCCGTTTCAAAATGCGGTCAAAACGGCGGGCATGAACGTTTCTAGCTAGTGATTGAATATTGGAAAACTTTTGGTGTTTCCCTAATGAAATAGACACTTTTGTACCTAGAAATGATTTTTGGAAAAAATAAATAATAAACTATGAGGGAGCTACAGTTCAAATATGACCCGCTTCCAACTCAATCGGCGAAAATTATTCTTTTTCACCAGAGGTGGATCAAAACTTTTGACACCCAACCATTTGGTCAATTATGCATTAAATATGGCCTAGTATTTTATAAAAATTATTTGGTCCAATTTTGCAACAATTATTTGTAGGTTCTTCACAAAAAAATCTCATTTTGGGCTCAAAAAATGGAAAATGATTTTTTTCGTCCAAAGAAAATGAAAAATTCCTTAGGCAAAATTGTTTGCCAATCCAATATGCACCCTTGTGCACAATATGAAATCATTTCAACAAACTATGCCATGAATGTGGGCATAAGGTTGATTGCTTGAAAGCCATTGATCTTCACACATAATAGCTCGTTTCTGAGAACAATTTTTTAAAAGAATTGACGTATTATAAGTTTATTATTTTTCCTGGGAACTTGGCCACATATAATGACACAGTGCGAAGGTTTCCCAATTTTTTGTTTTTTTTGTAAAAAATTTCATGCCCATTTCAAATGCAGTCTAAACGGGGGGCATGACCGTTTCTAGCTCGTGATTGAATCTTGGAAAACTTTTGGTGTTTCCCTAATGAAATAGACACTTTTGTACATAGAAATGATTTTTGGAAAAAATAAATAATAAACTATGAGGCAGCTACAGTTCAAATATGACCCGCTTCCAACTGAATCGGCGGAAATTTTCCTTTTTCACCAAAGGTGGATCAAAAATTTTGACACCCAACCATTTGGTTAATTTTGCATTAAATATGGCCTAGTATTTTTAATTTGGTCCAATTTTGCAACAATTATTTGGTAGGTTCTTAAAAAAAACTCACTTTAGGAGCTCGGAAAATGGAAAATAATTTTTTCGTCCAAAGAAAATGAAAACTTCCTTAGGCAACATTATTTGTCATTCCAATATGCACCCTTATGCACAATATGCGATCATTTGAACAAACTATGCCATGAATGTGGCCATAAGGTTGATCATTTGGCTTGAAAGCCATTGATCTCCACACATGATAACTCGTTTCTGAGAATGCTTTTTTAGAACAAATGTCGTATTATAAGTTTATTATTTTCCCTAGGAACTTGGCCACATATAATGACACAATGCGAAGGTTTTCCAATTTTTTATTTTTTTTTGAATTTTTCATGCCCGTTCCAAAATACGGTGAAAACGGCGGGCATGACCGTTTCTAGCTAGTGATTGAATCTTGGAAAACTTTTGGTGTTTCCCTAATGAAATAGACACTTTTGTACCTAGAAATGATTTTTGGAAAAAATAAGTAATAAACTATGAGGCAGCTACAGTTCAAATATGACACGCTTCCATCTGAATCGGCGGAAATTTGTCTTTTTCACCAGAGGTGGATCACAACTTTTGACACCCAACTATTTCGTAAATTATGCATTAAATATGGCCTAGTATTTTAGAAACATTATTTGGTTCAATTTTGCAACAATTATTTGGTAGGTTCTTCATAAAAAACCTCATTTGGGGCACTCAAAAAATTGAAAATTATTTTATCTTCCAAAGAAAATGAAGACTTCCTTAGGCAAGATTTTTTTCCCATCCAATATGCACCCTTGTGCACAATATGAAATCATTTGAAAAAACTATGCCATGAATGTGGGCATAAGGTTGATCATTTGGCTTGAAAGCCATTGATCTCCACACCTGATAGCTCGCTTCTAAGAACACTTTTTTAAAACAATTGCCGTATTATAAGTTTATTATTTTTTCTGGGAACATGGCCACATATAATGAAACAAAGCGAAGGTTTCCCAATTTTTTGATTTTTTTTGAATTTTTCATGCCCGTTTCAAAATGTGGTCAAAACGGCGGGCATGACAGTTTCTAGCTAGTGATTGAATCTTGGAAAACTTTTGGTGTTTCCCTATTGAAATAGACACTTTTGTACCTAGAAATGATTTTTCGAAAAAATAAATAATAAACTATGAGGCAGCTACAGTTCAAATATGACCCGCTTCCATCTGAATCGGCGGAAATTTGTCTTTTTCACCAGAGGTGGATCAAAACTTTTGACACCCAACCATTTGGTCAATTATGCATTAAATATGGCCTAGTATTTTATAAAAATTATTTGGTCCAATTTTGCAACAATTATTTGGTAGGTTCTTCACAAAAAAAATCTCATTTTGGGCACTCAAAAAATCGAAAATGATTTTTTCGTCCAAAGAAAATGAAAACTTCCTTAGGCAACATTGTTTGCCAATCCAATATGCACTCTTGTTAACAATATGAAATCATTTGAAGAAACTATGCCATGAATGTGGGCATAAGGTTGATCATTTGGCTTGAAAGCCATTGATCTCCACACGTGATAGCTCGTTTCTGAGAATACTTTTTTAAAAGAATTGACGTATTATAAATTTATTATTTTTCCTGGGAACTTAGCCACATATAATGACACAATGCGAAGGTTTCCCAATTTTTTATTTTTTTTATTTTTCATGCCCGTTTCAAAATGCGGTCAAAACGGCGCGCATGACCATTTCTAGCTAGTCATTGAATCTTGGAAAACTTTTGGTGTTTCCCTCATGAAATATACACTTTTGTACCTAGAATTGATTTTTGGAAAAATAAATAATAAGCTATGAGGCAGCTACAGTTCAAATATGACCCGCTTCTAGTTGAATAGGTGGAAATTTGTCTTTTTCACCAGAGGTGGATCAAAAATTTTGACACCCAACCATGGTCAATTATGCATTAAATATGGCCAAGTATTTTAGAAAACTTATTTGGTCCAATTTTGCAACAATTATTTGGTTGGTTCTTCAAAAAATAAATCTCATTTTGGGCACTCAAAAAATGGAAAATGATTTTTTCGCCCAAAGAAAATGAAAACTTCCTTAGGCAACATTGTTTTTCAATCCAATATGCACCCTTGTGCACAATATGAGATCATTTGAACAAACTATGCCATGAATGTGGCCATAAGGTTGATCATTTGGCTTGAAAGCCATTGATCTCCACACATGATAACTCGTTTCTAAGAACAATTTTTTAAAAGAAATGTCGTATTATAAGTTTATTATTTTCAATGGGAACTTGGCCACATATATTGACACAATGCGAACGTTTCTAAATTTTTTGTTTTTTAAATGTTTCATGCCCGTTTCAAAATACGGTCAAAACGCGGGCATGACCGTTTCTAGCTAGTGATTGAATCTTGGAAAACTTTTGGTGTTTCCCTAATGAAATAGACACTTTTGTACCTAGAAAAGATTTTTGGAAAAAATAAATAATAAGCTATGAGGCAGCTACAGTTCAAATATGAGCCGCTTCCAACGAAATCGGTGGAAATTTGTCTTTTTCACCAGAGGTGGATCAAAACTTTTGACGCCCAACCATTTGGTCAATTATGCATTAAATATGTCCTAGTATTTTAGGAAAAATATTTTGTCCAGTTTTGCAACAAATATATGGTAGGTCCTTCGCAAAAGGACTCATTTTGGGCGTGGAAAATGAATTTTTCGTCCAAAGAAAATGAAAACTTTCTTAGGAAACATTGTTTGCGATTCCAAGATGCACCCTCATGCACGATATGAGATCATTTGATGTGAAAAAATTAAATACATACTTTAGTACCTATTAATGTTAAAAAAGTAGAAGAAAAACAAAACGAAAACACAATTTGTTGTTCTTTATTCTCATTTGTGGAACTAGATCTGGCCCGGATCGATGACGTGGCGGCCATCCATCCATCCACCCCCTGCCCACCATCTATTCATCCCTTGCCCGCGTCTCCCACCCACCCACCACGATCCCTTCCCTCCCCTCGCCCTCCCGCATCGCGCCGCCATCCACCTCGTCTCACTACAACAAAAATACACTTCCGGTATGATACGTGTTTGTCACAGTAGGTCGCATTTTCTGTCATGCATGTATATCCATGACGATTTTATGACAGAATCAAGATAGTCATACCTGTGCTGTCGTAGAAGTGTTCCATGACATTACCAAAATTATCATCACGGAAGTGTCCAATTCCATGACGATAAATCGCGCGTCACAGAAGTGCTTTCGTCAAGGGTGACCGACACGTGGCATCCACCATAACGGAACACCGTTAAGCTATCGGGTCGGGTTTTGGATCCGATAACCCGTTAATAGCCCCGACCAATGGGGATTTTCCACGTGTAAAATTATCATTGGCTGGAGGAAACACGTGTCTGCTCATCATTGGGACAGATGTGATCCACCCATTGGACGTAAGGCGCCTATGATACGTCGACATGTGGCACGGCCCAACAAAGGACAATTCCTGTGAAAAGGCTGGCCCATTTGACTTGGTCAAAAGGTGGCGGCCCGGCCCATGGAAAGCCTGTTAACGGCCTTTTCGCATATAGCCCATTTACAGCCCGCTAACCCAAGGCCCGTTACGCCCTATCCGAATTAGGCCCAGTAGCGTCAACTGGGCCATCCAATATGATTCCAGCCCGTTTTCACTTCTGGCGCATGTATGGCCCATGACGTCTCTCGGCCCATACGAGGCCCTATGTAACTCTTGTCCTATTAACGGCCCGTGGTGAAACTTGCCCGTAACGAACAGTGTATCACTTTACACCCATTAACGGCCCTTAGTGAAACTGGCCCGTAATGAACAGTGTATCACTTTATACCCATTAACGGCTCGTTATTCCATTGGGCCGTTTTTAGCCCATGTTAGTCTTGGGCTCATTTCCAGCATTCATTTACTTACGGCCCGTTACTGTCATTTTCTGCTTGTGGGCCAAATTCAGCCCGTGGTTACAGTCGGCCCGTTTGTGGTCCGTTAATACGTTGGGCCGTTTTCATAGCGTCATCAGATACGGCCTATTGACGATGGCCCGTTATGGTCGGCCCATGAACGGATGATTCCAACTCTAGCCCGTTTACGGCCAAAATGCGGTCTGTTTGGCCCATGTTTGGCCAATCGATCATATGGCCCGTATAAGGCCCATTGATGGTACGATCCGCAGAAGGCCCATTGCTTCTACGGCCCATAGAAGGCCCATTGTTTCTACGGCCCATAAAGGCCCACTTTTCTTCGGCCAGTATGAGGCCCAGTGTCACTACAGTAAATATTAGCCCATGGTTATTGTGGCCTAGTTTTAAAAAATAGGTTATTGCAGCCACTAGCAAACCACGGAAAAAGAACTGTAATGACTACAAGCAAACAAATAAACAAGACAATAAGGAAATAAATAAGCAAGCAACTAGCGCTAGGCTATCACGGCTATTAAACATATTACATCCACTAGGCATCAAAGTTCACCACCAGTGCAAATATAGGGAACAAAGCAGCATATCATATACACTGGTTGTCAAAGTTGGCGACCAGCGCAAATAAAAGCCGCAGCAAAACAAATCCAGAATTGAAACCACTTCAGAAGATCTCAAGAAACAATATCCTGGGTACCCATAATGCTGGCAAGATGCTTAGCAAGCTTATTAACTTTCTCTTCTTTGGCGCTTAAATCCTCCAGCGCTTACTGTTGCACCAGAAAATATGCATCTGAATTCTGCAGGGACTTCCTCAGTCCTTCAACTTCCTATCGCTGCACATCTGATTGATGTCTTTCAACTTGAAGTTTAGACTCAAGAAGACGAACTGATTCAGGCAGCGAGTTCGAAGAGCTTGTGCCAGCAGTAGTGGCCAATAACTCGAACACTACATCAAGACAGGACTTTTGGGTTCCCTCACTATCGTCAAGATAGTTTTTATCAGCTTTCTTGGAGACCAACAGGGATGTCTCACTATCTTGAACCTTATCTACATTACTTCCTTTACCATTGGATAACGCAGTACTGTTCTCAAATATTTTGTCCGCATTCTAAAAGAGAAACAAGCAGACACTTCACATGTTTACCATGTTGTATATGAAACTCATTTTGGTAAATGAGTTCAGTAGTAAAGTGGACAGGATAACAACATGAAACAAACATATATCTATGTACCATGGTCACTTTATGGTCTATATCATTCTAGTTTTTGTTGCCAAATCAAGATAGAGACACATTTCAAATAATATTTCTTCAAGACAAAACAGAATAGACAGAATATAAGTGTGGGTAACTATAGAGCAATAACAACACTTGTAATGTGCATGACATGAGAACATAACTGTTTATTCAATTGAAACAGAAATCAACATAAAGCAGGTTACAACAGCAAACCAGTTAAAGAAACAGGTTTAAAACATACCTGTTGCGCCATTGGAGTTTCAATTACATCCTTCAAATTTGAAAATAGTTGGTATGAGTAAGTACAGTAATGCAACAGCAAAGGAATATGAACCATAGCTACAGAACCTGACTTAAGAACAAATCTTCTTCTCCTTTAAGCATTGAGTTGGGATTCGGAGTGGTGGTCCTCGGGCTTTGAGCACTGTAGTTCCCTTACTAACTGCTCGTGTTTGGGTGCTCTGTGGTGGAGACGGTGCTGTGTCAACTGGAACTGGGTTACTATCTGCCGGGGTTGGGGTTAGAAGGGGTGTAGCTGGTTCTCTGTCCAACTGGGTAGGGGTACAATCTGCGAGAGTCTGGGTTATCTGTGGTGGATCTGGTCCTTGGGAAAGTACAACCGTGGTTCTATCTGCATCAACTAGTAGCACTATCTTTTCTGAAGACCGTGTTGTTACTCCCTTAGATACTGCCATCACGCTCTCCAATTCAAATGGCTGTTAAACAAGAAAAGTAATTGAAAGTATAGATATTGTATGATAGACAGGTGCAATGGATACTGGGGAATAAAAGAGGGCATGAAATAATTCATATTTATGTTGTCTAACCAAACAACATGTTATGGCATGATATAATTCAAATATATGATTTATATAGTAAGAAAGTAAGAAGATGGCAATCCATATATGATGTAAAAACTAAGCAATGCAAGACAAAATGCATGACATGGGCAATATAACCCTGCCAAGTTTGAGAATAGACCTCAGGGGGGAAATAGGACTGGTCATCAGTCTCTGAATCCTCCTCTGAGGATCTCTCTGTAACCAGCAAGATGTCTTCTTTAGCATGTAGCATTGTCTGCTCTGAATACCTTGTTTTCACTCCAGATACTTCCATCACCGCTTTAAATGGATGATGCACAGGAAGAGTAGTTGAATATACAAACGTTGTTGACAAATGGAACACATAATGCAAAAAAATGATAGCATGATATAATTCACATACATGATGATTGGCTAAACAGCATGGCATTGCATAATTCACATATATAATGCCTTTGCAACAAGATAGCATTGTATAATTCACATATATAATGTCTTGCAACAAGATGGCAATGCATAATTCACATATATGGTAATTAGACACTGAATAGGTGACATTCACACAAAGCATGTCTAAACTAATCAAATGACATAGCAATGCGAGACACCATACGCACGATATGAGCAACATAACCCTGCCAAGTTAGAGCATACACCTCGGGGGATGGAATAGGACTGGTCATATGTCTCTGAATCCTCCTCTGAGGAGCTATCCGTAACCAGCGAGATATGCGCTTCGTCAGATTGCATAGTCTGCTGTGAAGACCTTGTTTTCACTCCAGAATTTGCCATCACCGTGTCAAATGGCTGATGCACACGAAGAGTAGTTGAATGTACTAACATTGTTGACAAATGTAATATGTAACACAAAAAAGGATGGCCTAATAAAATTTACATATCAGATGACTGGCTAAGCAGGATGGCATTGCAAAATTCACATATATGATCCCTGACTAAACAAGATGGCGTTGCATAATTCACATAAACGATGAAGAAACTAAACAGATGGCATTCACACAAAGGATGTCTAAACTAAGCAGATGAAATATTTGATGTATAAGGTAAGCAATGCAACACACCATATGCATGATATAACCAACATCAGCATGCCAAGTTAGAGCGAAGACCTCAGGGGGTAAATAGGAGTTGTCTTCTCCTTATGAATCCCCCTCAGAACAGATATCTTCCTCTCGATTACAATCCGAAATGCGTGGAGGGGGGCTACCTTTGCGCCTACCATGGAGCGACGTCTGCATGAAATTTTATTGCCATGCAAGGCTCGTCTCTTTTACTCTACATGTTCAGTTCCATTGTTTATAGTAACTGTCATGCATAGGAATAAAACATAGTGAGATTATGTAAGGAGTGCATGCAGAAATCCAGAGTGATGGTAGCAACCTGTGGATAGACCCAAAACCAATAATAGCTGGCAGATAATGGCTTCAGTTAGAAAATATAGAAAATGGCTTCTTTACTATTTGTTTCCCACCCAACATAAACCTCATAGTAGACACCGGAGATTAACTAGATAGTAGATAGATACTATTGATAGCGGCCCCAATATGTACCGCATAACCATTTAAAAACTCAAGTTTGACCATTAGTTTGGAGCTGACTGAGAGTCTAATCGATGAACAGGACGATAAAGTAGCATGTAATATTAAGCGATGCATAACGTAAGCAGACACGAAAGAGTGCGACCTCTCTTGCGGACCCGTGTAGTCCTCGAGGTCATCTGCTCGGTTGATGATGGGAATGCAGTTTTCATGGCTGCCAGCAGCAGGGAATAAGATCTGAGGCGGCGAAAGACAGTCTGGAGGCCGAATCCCTGCTGTGCTGGACCCTTCTGTCGTTGGAGCAACTGAGCTGGGGTGGACGACGGCGCAGCAGGAGCGGGACAAACCACGCAAGGTTTTCTTTGACAACTATCTGTAAGATAAGTAATTTTGTAAGTGCTCGTTTGAATTGGAGGATTCCAACAATGCAGGGATAGGAAATAGACAGGAATAGGATAGGAATGCACGTGCAAAACAGAGAATTTAAAAACACAAGATTTCTGCCAATCTGGGTGTTTGATTCACAACAATTGGAAGATCACAGGATGCAAAGAAGCATGGTGAGATTAAGTCAAACCACAAGAAAATGTACGGTTATAATGCTATTATGCTACTATCTCTTAGTCTTCTGCTTCATGAATAGGAATTTGAAAAGGAGGACACGTGAAAATTAAAATTCCTACGTTTTTTCTTTCAAGGAGACACTAAAGGAACAAATCCGTGTGCTCAGTGGACAATGTATATAACATGTAGAGTAAAAAAGAGATGCAACAAGTGTACAACCTCTTTGGCGAAGCCATGTTGATCTCAGCGTGATCGGGTTGGCCGGTGAGGATGCTCCGGCTGACTTTGCCGTCGGAGGAGGGGAAGAAGATCTTAGGCGTCTAGAGATGGAGCCTGAGGTACTACTCCGCTGTGATGGAGGGTTTCCTCATTGGAGCAGCTCCGGTGAGTTGTACGACATCGAGGCTGAAGCAGGACAAGAGAGACAATGAACAACGTTAACTTGAGTGGAATTCTAATAGCATCTCCAATACATGACGTAAAGTACATAACCACAAAGTGCTAGATGTAAAATACATCACCCGCTCATCTCTTAACTTAACTGTCGAAACTGAACTTAATTATCGAAACTGAACTTACCTATCGAAACTGAATTTTGCTGTTGAAACAGAACACACTAGCAAGGTGAGGCTACACGTCGGTCGACTGACTTTTTCATCTCTGGTCAGTCGATTTTGCAGCCGTTGGATACGAAAATCAAGGGCATGCGGTTCATCTTCAACCTCCACCCCCCTGAGCCGCCAGCAACCACCAGCCAAACAGCAGCCCCCCGCCGCTCGCGACCGGCGGTGCACCGCCCCGCCCGCCCCGAAAACACTCCCCACCGCCGGTCCGCCGCCGCCCCGACCATCCCTCTAGGCCCCCCCGTGCCGAGCTTTTTCTCCGGTGATCCCCACGCCACCGCCCCGCCAACGCCCGGCCAACGCCGGCGACCACCGCCCCCATCCTGAACCCTAAGATAGATAGTGGGGTACCTCTCCGATGAGCCCTGCTCCCCGCTGCGGCTGGTTCTTCCTTCTCCCCGGCGAGCCCACCCCTTGAAAATCGACTGACCCAAAAGTCGATTCAGTCGACTGAAGTGTAGCCAAATCGGAGCAGCATCGCAAGCAAGAGCAAGAGCGAGAGCAGCAGCGTGAGCAAGAGCAATAGCAAGAGCAGACCAGGCAGGGGACCGAGGGCAAGAGCAGAGCAGCAGCGCGAGCGAGAGCTAAAGCAGCAGCAGCTCCTACTGGTGTGGACGTCACCGTCGAGGGAGCGACACCGTGGAGGAAGTGGCCGGCGATGCCGCCGTGGATGGAGTCGCGTTGTGTCTGCTCGATACCGAGCGCCGGCAGCACCGTGAGATCGAATCAAGAAGAAAATGCGGCGATTAGTGTGCAACCTCTTTGGTGGCGCCGATTAGGCCACAGCTTCATCCGAGGAAACGATGATGATGATGCTCTTCCGGTGGTGCAGGTGAAGACGGCGGTGTGGGAATGGAGGTGGCACGAAATACGAGGGGAACATTGGGGCAGCTCCTTGGAGGTGGAGGATGGGGTGGCTGAACCGACGGGACGATGAGATCAATGACGGATCCTCATCCGGTACGGTGGATGAGGGACGTCAGGTGTTTCTATGGACGACGTCGTCGGGGAAGAGGCTCCGGCTGGGTGGCGGACGGAGCAGTGTGTGGGGTTTCATCACGGGTTTTCGCGGCCTCGGTGTACGAATGGGTGGGCGGATGGGATGGCAGTGGGGAACCATGGCTTAGAGACGCGCTTGTCTGAAATGTGGGGTAAGTTATGAAAGTACCCCCCACTGATTTGAGGCGGTTCTTTCGGTTCAGGGGTACCGCGGGCATTTCGCGTGTCGGGATTTCATAGGAGGTGGGAGTTTTCGCGCACGTTGTAATTTCGGAATAGCAAGGCGCGGGTTGATATGGAGGGATTTGTCGGAGCACAACGAGACAAAGGTATATCTTAAATATTTCGGGCTAACAAGGCGCGGGTTGAAATTTCCGGACAAGCCTAACGTGTACTGTACCAAATCAATGCGCACTACAAATGTCATTCAAAACTTTGAAGTCATGTTATATTCAATTAAAATATTCCGCTACGTGTATAATGCATGCAACCTACTACTCATATGAACGTTTTAGTGCATTCCAAACGTATATACTACCGCTTCAATATCTTATCTTATATTTACTAATAGGAGGCACCATACGAGGCTCTACGTTAACTCTCAAAACTGAATAAATTGTCCGTACGATCTGAAAATTAATCGTCTATAACCGTTGGATGAGGTACCTTAGGAGTCCTTGGCTAATGTCCCACGTGTACCTGTTTTCTAGGGAGAAAAAAAAGGCTGATCTCCCACGTACTCCTCCTCTAATGAAAAAACAAGTCTGCATGTCCTCCAGCAGCTGTGCACAATCCCTCAACAACGTTTGCACATGTGAGACTGATCTTGTTGCTCTGCATACTTTGAATCTCTCCTCCTTCCAAGTTCTGACCACACATCAATATAGGCTCTTCAGTTCATTAAATTAATCCCATGATGGTTGCTGCAATTTAGGAGCTGTACCGACAACTTCTAGGTATTCACTTTTTGGACAAGGTGCTAAGTGAAAGAACTACATCAAACTAGCAATGAAACTATTCACTTTCTAGACACCATTCAGTTTCATTGTCGGTCACGCCCACTCCCATCATCGGGGAATTAGCTATGTGTCCTTAATTTCTCTGCCTGACAATATACCTACTCATATAATTTCCCCATAATACCATTTCCAAATCTTCCATGTTACACCCACAACTTCAAGATGTGAGTTCTTCAATTGATGTTATCACTTTAACCAAAAATAGTCCAATTGCACATTGTGGACAATTAGGAATAGGCGGTACAAACAATGTTTAATATGTTACTTCGTGTTTTGTTCCACTTTCTCATGTTTACATAATATATGCATATCATGCTTTTAGAATAGAGCTGGTAGAGGAAAATACAACAATATTTTCTGTTGTTTTTAAAAATTGGCATTGGGGATCTCGTTTACATGTTATTTCTACACTCTGCTGGGAGCTTAATTGCCTTTACTATATATGAACAAATGGCAAGACATACAAAGCATGGTTCCTCATAACTGAACGACAGTTTTTATGCTATATGCCCTTATCCGTGTCACAGATCTATCTACTATCTACAGGAAAATATATCTTTTCTTTCTACTGCTAAGGAAACTACAGTAATCTTGGATTTTTTTTGTAGTTCAAATGGAGTAATCTATACATTATTTATTATTTATGTATAACTGCTCATTTAGTTAAATGTTCACTTTTCTAGAGAGAGTAAAAACTGGGGTAGGGCAGGTTATATGGATAGACCACTAAAATAGTTATGTAGTTCTAGTTGGCCAGCAGTGGTTTATATCCCTATTATGTTCGATTTCCAGGTTGTATGCGGTCTCTCTCATAGGCAGAAGTAATTGCTGAGCTTACTTAAAGGCTATATGTTCCAGAACAAATTTGACCTACAGTGTGTAGACCGATTAATGATATCATCCTACACTAAGCCCAACTTTTAATAGAAAGCTCTAAAAGATTCTGATATTGCTGGCTGGGCCAGAAGCGAACAAGTGCTATCCATGGTGAACTGTCGCTTACTTCAAGAGATGTGCATATAATGGCATGGTTGCATTTGGCTGGAGCAAGCTTCTCTTCAAATTCTCTTAATTCTTCACCTATTTTTTTCTGCAGTTTCTATCCTTTCCATAGCTCTTTTTGTTTAGTATGAGCCTAACCTGAGAATATATCAGGTTATATATGGTGAGTATTTTTCTTCTTCAATACCTTCTCATGGTTATTCGCTTCGGTTAGCTAGATGAACATGCTTCAGTTATAGGAATTTCATGCCTTCAATGCTTATGCTGTTGTCATATTGGCTTGCGCAACATGCATATGACTGTACCTATGGATAATAATTACCCTAGAAGCCCAACATTGAAAATACATACTGACTGGCATGAAAGTTTGAGAATGCAACAAGTGAACGACTTTGATTTGCCTAATCGGCTCCATGAAACTATTGTATTTTTTAATCTGAAAATTGGACACAAGGCATACAGTTCATTTCTGCAAATAGATATTACATACATTATCACAGTTCGTCACTGCTTGGTGTAGACTTATCTAACCCAACACACGTTTGACCTTTTATCACAGATACGCACACCATAATGTGACCTTCATGAATTTTGTTGTTATTGAAGATGTACTAATTTACATTAGTTAACCAGAGGAAAAAATTATCTGGTGTCTCTATATGAAAGCCATCTCATAGCATTATCACTCCTCCAATATGGGGTCACCCGCCGTACTAAATATATAGATGAAGCTGGCACTGCAGTTTGGTATTGGTATCATTCAGCAGTGCTAGGTATCTTATGCCAAAGAATTACGATTGGAAAGGAGTATTCCTGCAAATTTCACACGAACTTTTATCAGATACACTAAAATGTCGTGGATTCTTATAGTTATATAATTTAGCATTATTTTATCTTTATGATAATAAGAAGTAATAGTACACATGATTTGTACCTTTGTTTGGAGTACATAAGGATAACAATATATAGAAGATGGCTGCAATTTTTTTATTCACACTTACATCTAACATTTATGTTTCAGTGCATATGTTTGGTAGCACTAAATCAACATGAATGGATGATGTTTCAAGTCTCTTTTAGTTTCAAAAATGCTCCAAGCGCTACCATCAATTCGCTGGGGTACTAATAGGTAATACTATTCGTTAATATTCTACCTCTGAATATCAATGTAAACCATAAAATATTTTGTTGTAATATTTTTCATCTATAATCATAATGTCCAAAAATTTGAATTTATATATTCCGTGTGTTTAATGAACATAACAGATAAATTTAGTATGTAATCACTACTGTAGTATGTAATCTCTACAACACATAACTAGACCGTGCAGGTGCACGGGTCGATGACTAGTGAACTAAATTTGAATTCATTTCTCTATTTGAATAAGATCTACAGTAATGATTGTTGTGAAGTCAAAGCATTTGAATTTGTTTCTCTGTTTTAATAAGATCTACAATCATCATTATTGTCAAGTTAAACCATCGTTTGTGTATTATCTTCACAGCACACACCACATGATTATTCTCGAGTTACATATGAACTATGTGTACTATATGAACTCGAACTAAATTTTTTGAATCCATTTTATTTTGATTTCAAATCAAATTATGTATGGTGCCCCACCCCCTACGCCTACAAGTATTTAGATGTGAGTTGCAAACACCACACATTACCAAAAATTCAAATAAAATGTGAGAATGTTTGATATATAGTATTGTTTAGATTGTTCGATATTTAGTTGTAAGCTGCAAACGCCACACATTATCACAAATTCAAATAAAATGTGAGATTGTTTGATGTATAGTATGGTTTAGATTGTTTGGCATTTAGTTGTGAGTTGCAAACGCCATGCATTATCACATTATGGTATAACATGTGCACAACACGTGTATCACTCCTATATCCATGCATGCAATGTTTAAAACACTATGATCTCCTGTTCAAATATATGAATCCGCTTTCATATCAAATTATGATCTTTGTTAGTCTCTTACACCCACACAATCCTCTAACCTTTGTAGCTACCACTAACTTTCTCTCGTGCATACACACGCCCTCCTCGCCCTCCCCCTCCCTCGGCATTTTATCCACCAGGCACATTCATTTTTTTCTTTAGGTCGTTCTCCCAGAGTCTCCACAACTCCTTTCCGACACACACTGATCGATAAACCTCTCCAGCGATGCCTGCCTACAACATACACACACACACCTTCAATCTCCTCCTTTATGTGTCCTTGCCTCGTGTCTCTCATACGGTCAGACACACGTGTAAACTCTCTCCTCTCTGTTCATCGATCTCACAACCGCACACCACTACTAGGAAAAGGGCTATAGATAGGATTGATACTAATGGCGCATCTGGTAAGCAGTGCGCCACTACTACTAATGGCGCACCGGACGGAGGTGCGCCATTAGTGTGGAAGACACTAATGGCGCACCGGGCACAGGGTGCGCCACTAGTATTGAATTTTTTTCCATTTTTCCATACACTCTAATGGCGCATGGCGCTAAAGTGTGCCATTACTAGTTCTACCAAGTAATGGCGCACCTTGTAAGCAATGCGCCATTAGTATATAATTTTTTTTTACTTTTTGCAACACTGCTAATGGCGCACCGAGTATATTTTCATGGACACTTTTTGATCTCGATCTCGATCCCACCCGCACCCTCCCCTGCTAGCTGCACCGCCGCCGACGACCCACCGCAACCCTCCCCCGCTCAACCGCCGCCGACGAGCACCCGGCCCCCCGCACCCTCCCCCGCTCCACCGCCGCCGCCGATGATATTTCCAAGTAACAAATTTGAACATATTTTTAAAAAAATGATTACTGTTTTTATAAAAAAATATTACTGTTATGATTTAAACAAGTTTGAACATATTTAAACACAAATAAATATAAAAAACAACATTTAAAATGCATAAAAAAATATTAGGGAGACTGGGACTCGAACCCAGGACCTCCTGGTGTGTGTGCTACGTGCCGACCAGTCGGGCTAGTGGGTGGGTAATGTTGTAGATAGGGTTAGGTTGTAGATAGGGCTAGTGGACTAGATTAGAACAAAATTCTAATGGCGCACTGAGCTCTGGTGCGCCATTAGAATAGTCGTACTTATGGCGCACGAGATGGTGGTGCGCCATTAGAATAGTCGTACACTACTTAATCCCCAATCTCTCTAATCTCTCCCTGCCTCATCGATCTCACCCGCTGCCCCCCGTGTTCGCTGTCCCGCCTTGCTCCGCCCCCTCCGTCCGCCGCGCCTGCACGCCATCGGCGACGACGCCGGCTCTCCTGGCTGTGGTCTTGTGCTGCCCCGACGCCGCCACCACGACCACCGCCGGACTCAACCCCCGCCGCCCCTGCGCCCCCGAACGGGATCGGCCGAGCGCACGCGCTAGGGTTCCTCACCCCGCCGCCCGCTCCTCTCCTCTCCTCCTCCCTCCAACGAGCGAGGGCCTCCTCCGGCCCCTGCAGCAGCCGACAAGCGCGGCCCCGACGTGCCCACCCCGCCTGCCCCTGCCGTCCTCCGCCACCGGTCACCTCCGCAGCAGCCGGCGAGCCAAGGACGGTGTTGTGACCCTCGCCGCCAACCCCGAGCTCCCCTGCTTCCTCTCTGCGCCATCCAAGGTGAGCTTTGCTGCCCCTTCTCCCTCTCTCTCCATGTCCTGGACAGCAAGATCAAGAGAATTATGCTTTTAATTAAAATTATGCTTTGAATAGTAGAAACAAAAAACAGAGTATGGACCACTCATCCAATATTTTAAGTGTTCTGATTCATAAGTAAATCGCCTTAATTCATTCAGTGTAGGGGAAACTTAGAAGAGAATTCAACATCCTTGGTCTTTTTTATACAAATTCAGTTTATTGTTTGACACAACTGTCCAGTACCAAAGACTTAGGAGTATTGCAAAATATTAAGATAATGGTAACTGGCTTTTCTTATTTTCGACAACATGCGGGTTGATGGTTTGATAGGCTCCTAACGGTTCATGTATCATCACTTACTGACATCCCAAACATATGCAGAAATATGCCTATATGGCCTAGACCTACAACTATCTCCTGCTATGGATGTTTGCTGAACCGAATAAATATGCCTATAAGGCTAGTACTAGTAGTGCTATGGATGTTTGCTGAACCGAATAAATATGCCTATATGCCTATAAATATGCCTATAAATCTGCTTGAATATTTGTTTATTCAAAGTAAATGAAAATTTTACTGCTAGTGTACTGATAGTGTAATCTAGCTATTGTACTGATATTTCTGTTTCTTTGAACATTTTACTATCAATAAAAATGATGTACTGCTGCTTTCAGCTAATTCAAATTAGCTAAAACCTTTTACTGTCAAATATTGCTAATTAATGTTTACTCTATGAAATAAACTACTCCATGTCAAATAAACCTTGCTAGGTGAATCTTGTTTGCATTAGGAGTAGTTGCTGGAAATTTACTGAATTTTGTTATGTGCTTTGTGGTGCTAGTTTGCTGGGTTTTGTCTCCGACCATTGTGTCGTGATGAATTTGCAGGTACCCCGAGAGGCCCTTGAGTTTGCCGGAATGTCAATTAACTTCCGTTCCTGCAAATTCGGGTACTCCATATGTCCTACTTTCAGCAAAGGTAATGCTGAAATTTTTCCATGAATTTTAGCATTACTTTGCTAAAAATAGGACATATGGGGTACTTGCGACTAATGCTTGTTATCATGCATGGGTACTAATTGGTCTCTTCTGCTGCTTATCAGAGATGGCGGGAAGCAGCCACCGCCGATCTGCGACACCGCAGTACGAGTTGGATGCTTCCGAGTTCTTCACTATCATACTTGAGGCAGGTATATAAAATGAGAGATCTCCCCTTCACCCATCTCATTATGATATCTGTTGTTTGCTACATCACTCATTGTCCCAAACTGCAGAGGCTGCCTGACAGTTTTATGAACATGCTGATGGATGAAGATCCGGCAAATAATGTGAAGCTGCGACAGGCCGGCAGCGGGTTTCGCAGGCAATGGGATGTGCAGTTGGCGATCAAGAAGGGCCACATGTACTTGTCTCGTGGGTGGGAGAAGTTCTACCGTGCCTATGACCTGCAGCTGGGGTACTTCCTTGTCTTCAGGTACGACAACAACGCCAACATGCTCATCATGAAGGTGTATAACAAGACTATGTGTCGCATGCACTACGCTGCCGATGATGATGCCGGTACGTTCTGCCTCTTCTTATTCCTCTACATTTGGCTTTGTCTCACATCGATTGTTAACGGTCATTGTTCCATTTTGGACAGGTAGGAGCAGCAGCAGCGACACTGGCTACAGCCAAAGCAGCAGCGACTATGGCTGTAGTGAAAGCAGCAGCGATTCTGGTTGTAGCGAAAGCAGCAGCGATTCTGGCAGCAGCATAGACAACAAGAAGGATGATCCGGACTGGCGTGCGGGAGAAGAGGAGCAGAGTGAGGATGAGGAGCTGTAGTATGACGATGGGCATCAGGCTGAGGATGACCTAGCGCTAGTGGTGGCTGACCAAGGGCAAGAGATGGTGGTGGCTGACCATGGGCAAGAGATGGAGGTGGCTGAGGATGACCTAGCGATGGTCGTGCCTGAAGGTGTCCTCGCGATGGTGGTGGTGCCTGACAATGACCACGCACCGGTGGTGGCGCCGGCGATCCCACAGCTGGGCGACATGACCACGCCAATTGTGGTAGAAGACTACATCCCACTGCCTCCACTGCCTCCACCGCCTCGCCGCTCTAGGCGCATCAGGGAGATGAAGGAGAAGAAGGAGAAGAACTTCCTACTTTGTCAGGTATGTCAGATCTCCTATAGGTTAGCTATCCAAAATGATATATATATACTTAGTTACCTATGTTATCTCTAATATGCTTAGTTTCCTATAGGTTTGCTTCATTTTACCTAAGTTGGCTCTAATATACTAACTTAGAGCTTATATGCTTAGTTTCCTATAGGTTAGCTCCAAAATAACTTATGTTAGCACAAAATGATCAAGTTTACATAATAAGCTTATAGTCTTCTTCTTATTCTTCTTCTTTTCCAAAACTCTTCTTATTCTTCTTCTAGTGTTCTTCTTCTTCTAGTATTCTTCTAGTCTTCTTCTTTTTCTTCTTCTAACTTCTTGTTTATCATTTTGCAGATTTGATTTAATTGACGGAAGCTTGTGTGGATGGAGTGCTTCTTTTCCATTTGTGTTTTTATTTTGTATCAATGTGAAACTTTTGTGAATTGATGGATAACGGTGTTGGATGAACAATGTGAAACTTTTGTAACGATGGAACTATGTCTTGGCTATGTATGTATATATGATGAAACTTGTGTGTTGGATATGATTGCTATATGGATGCTTGTTGTATATATATGTGTTGAATATCTCATATGTGAAATAGTGACCTGAGATTAAGAATTTTTTTTAAAAAGTTGTTACTAATGGTGCACTACCATGTGATGCGCTATAAGTATAGCAGATAATAGTGGCGCACTGTGGGCAGTACTAATGGCACACTGCCTGGTGCGCCATTAGAATACCAGATTCTAATGGCGCACATGTGAGGCGCCATTAGAAAAAAATTCTAATGGCGTGAGGCTAGTGGCGCACCAGCCATGCGCCATTAGAAGGCAAAACTGGTGCGCCACTAGCATGCCTTTTCCTAGTAGTGCACCCTCCCCCTATCTAGCTAGTAGTTGGGCCTCTCGCACCACCTCCTAGCTCCATTCTCTTTGTCTATCCGTCTCGTTGGGCCTTATTTGCCACTAACAAATGGACGTACACCGAGCGATCTCTCACTATACATATAGCTAGCTAGGTCCTTATAACTTGTTTTTACCCACACGTCGATCGATCTACCTCATTAGTTGTGTCTATCCCTTCCTCTGACAAACAACAATTGATATACCGATCTAGTTAGGTTTGCTTACCAAACACATGGTTCCCCTTCATAATCCATCGATGCGTCCCGACAGATCTATCATGCACAGGCACACACAGAAACACATCCTCACTCTTATTGATAACATTGCAGTTCCACCCACAGTTTTTCTAGTAGGCCTCTCCCACCATCTCCGAGAAGCAACTCCATCACCCATCCAGCACTCTACCCCTCTTCCTGCCTCTGCCTCTCTCTCTCTCTCTCTCTCTCTCTCTCTGTCCCATCATATTTCCCGTCCTTCAGTTATGTATGGATGTCGACCGATCTCCCTCATGACATAGCTGGGTCTCTCCTTCTCAACACATATACGAGTAGTTCTACATCTATAGTTAGGCCTCTCCCTACCCCTCCCCCCACCCCCCTCCCCCCACACACACCGATACATCGAGCGCTCTAGTCATGTCTCCGTGCCACACACAAACTTGACATGTTCCCTCTAATGTTCTAGTAGGCCAGTCGCCCTATATCTTTGACTTGCACACACACACAATTTCGATGGCTCTCTTCATCGATCTCGCACCCATTGTCGGTGTCAAAACCGGCGGATCTCGGGTAGGGAGTCCCGATCTGTGCGTCTTAGGCTGATGGTAACAGGAAGCAAGGGACACAATGTTTACCCAGGTTCGGGCCCTCTCGATGGAGGTAAAACCCTACTTCAAAATTGATTAATATTGACGATATGAGTAGTACAAGAGTAGATCTACCACGAGATCATAGAGGCTAAACCCTAGGAGCTAGCCTATGATTGTAATTGTGAACGGCCTTCTAAGGACCAACCTCTCCGGTTTATATAGACATCGGAGAGGGCTAGGGTTTACACGGAGTCGGTTACAAGGAAGGAAATACAATATCCGGATCGCCAAGCTTGTCCTCCACGCAAAGGAGAGTCCCATCCGGACACGGGACGGAGTCTCGAGTCTTGTATCTTCACGCTCCAATAGTCCGGACGATGTATATAGTCCAGCTGTCCGGATACCCCCTAATCCAGGACTCCCTCAGTAGCCCCTGAACCAGGCTTCAATGGCGATGAGTCCGGCGCACAGTCTTTTCTTCGGCATTGCAAGGCGGGTTCCTTCTCCGAATACTCCAAAGTAATTATCGAACACTTAGACCGTGTCCGGATCTGCGAGATTATTCTCACATACCATCGTAGGGAACATATCATAAATCTGATCTGCTAGCAATCTTCGTACGTCGTGCCTTTGCATCGTGGCCCGGTCCAACATGAACCGGCGTTTCTCGCATCACCTCGACTCGTGTTGCGAGGCGGTTTTATTGGCACGTCCTGCCAAAGCAGAGATTGTGTTCCTCTTATTACGGGATCTTCCATCAATATGGGCATGCATAACCCCACGACGACCGTTGGCATGACTCCGTGTGTTTTTAGATAAACCTCAAGTGGTCACCCTGAGGACTCTTGGTATTCACCCCCTTTATAAAGGTGCTGAGGCCTATGCCTCTTTTCCACCTCCCTTGCGCCTTCTCGCACCTCGAGTTCTAACACCCGAGACCTAAGATCCAACACCCCAGATCCTCCAATATGTCTGGATCCAACACTCAAGGCTGGTGGGTGGCCTCTTGAAAGCACAAGTGCTCCCTAGGTGGTTTTGGTAATTAATGTCAACATATCTCTTGTTGGACTAACACTTTTATCTAGCATGTTTCAGATAAGTTCAACAATGGAGTGTCATGGACTAAAGGATGTGGGAACTCCTTCAAGATGCTAAGGACAAAGGATTGGCTCAAGCTTCAAGCTCGAGACTCTTCATTTTATACTTTAGTGATCCAAGATCACATTTAGTCTATAGGAAAAGCCAATACTATCAAGAAGGGATGAGGTGTTGCTTAATGAGTTTCTTGCTCCACAGTGCTTAGTGATATGCTCCAAAACCCTCAAATACTTTCCCACTTCCACACATATGACCTAAACATAAAGTCAAACTCAGCCATACCGATTCTTTCTATCCGGCGCCACCGAGTTCAAATGTCATAGCCACTGCCACAAACCCTAGGCAAATCGGTCTCACCGATACGGATCTCGGTCTCGCCGAGATGGGATTGTAATCTCTCTGTGTATGTCCATTACCAAAATCGGTCTCACCGAGTTTGAGCAATCGGTACTACCGAGATTACAATGCAAACTTCCTGGTTGACTCATTACCAAAATTGGTCCTACCGAGTTTGAGTAATCGGTCCCACCGAGTTTGCCTGACCAACTCTTTGGTTAGCTAATTACCAAAATCGGTCTCACCGAGTTTGTGTAATCGGTCTCACCGAGATTACGTTATGCCCTAACCCTAACCATATAGGTCCTACTGAGTTGCATTTCGGTCCCACCGAAAATCCTAACAGTCACTAGATTTGCTAAATCGGTCCGACCGAGTTTACCAATGCGGTCCCACCGAGTTTGGCAAGTTGTGTGTAACGGTTTGATTTTGTGTGGAGGCTATATATACCCCTCCACCTCCTCTTCATTCGTGGAGAGAGCCATCAGACTGAACCTACACCTCCAGCATACATTTTCTGAGAGAGAACTACCTACTCATGTGTTGAGGGCAAGATATTCCATTCCTACCATATGAATCTTGATCTCTAGCCTTCCCCAAGTTGCTTTCCACTCAAATCTTCATTCCACCAGATCCAAATCCTATGTGAGAGAGTTGAGTGTTGGGGAGACTATCATTTGAAGCACAAAAGCAAGGAGTTCATCATCAACGCACCATTTGTTACTTCTTGGAGAGTGGTGTCTCCTAGATTGGCTAGGTGTCACTTGGGAGCCTCCGACAAGATTGTGGAGTTGATACAAGGAGTTTGTAAGGGCTAGGAGATCGCCTATTTCGTGAAGATCTACCGCTAGTGAGGCAAGTCCTTCGTGGGCGACGGCCATGGTGAGATAGACAAGGTTGCTTCTTCGTGGACCCTTCATGGGTGGAGCCCTCCGTGGACTCGCGCAACCGTTACCCTTTGTGGTTTGAAGTCTCCATCAACGTGGATGTACGATAGCACCACCTATCAGAACCACGCCAAAAACATCCATGTCTCCAATTGCATTTGAATCCTCCAAAACCCTTCCCTTTACATTCTTGCAAGTTGCATGCTTTACTTTCCGCTTCTCATATACTCTTTGCATGCTTGCTTGTTATGTAATATGAATGTTAAACTTGTGCCTAAACTCCACTTAAACTTAAAGAAGTTAAAAACTGCAACTTTGTCACTTAGTGTCTAATCCCCCCCCTCTAGACACCTCTTCTCAAGGTCCTACAAGTGGTATCAGAGCTTTGGTCTACATTGCCTTGGTTTAATAACCATTGGAGGAAGATGGATGAGTCTACTTTGGGGAGTCTTAGACATAGAGTGCCTATTCTTGTTGGAGAGTATTTTCATGAGTGGAAAATGAGATGCTTGTAATTTTCAATCAATATCATTTGAACAAGTACATTGCTAGCCCTTGTGCACCTCATGTTGATCCTTTGCATCCTACTCTTGATGAGTCAATTGACATGATTAGGAATCTTAGAACTACCGAACTTATCATTAGAGGATTGCCTAGAAACTTGATTGGATGTTTGCCTACTCTTAAGTTTGCCTATACTATATGGAAATTTCTTGAGGAACGCTTTCCGAATTATTCCTTGAAACATCTAGATGAAATTCTCCATAAGTCTATTGCTTTGAGTAAGATGAATTCTAGTGATCCTATGTTTGGTGATTGTTTGTTTGAGCTTACAAACCTTATGCGTGCGAAAGGAGATATTGGAATTATTAGTGATATTATTTCCGAAGCTATGAGAATTCATAAGCAAGATCATTGTTAAACTCACTCTAACGAATCACCCTCTCTAGGATTTGATCCACCACATGACAATGTTGAACATGGATACTATGATGAGGATGATCATAGTGACTTCGATCTTGATAATGCAATGATACACTTTGGTCTTATGGCAAATCTTCGAGGAATATGTCAGGAGGAAAGGAAGGGTTGTTGATAGTGGATGTACCGATCACATGACCGGAGATAAAGACATGTTTCGGGAGCTTGCGGAAAATGATAGTCCTCGAAAGTATGTCATTTTCGGTGACAACTCAAAGGGTAAGGTGGTTGGCCTCGGTAAGGTGGCCATATCACATGATAGCTCCATAAAAAATGTCATGCTCGTTGAATCTCTTGGATACAACTTACTTTCAGTATCTAGACTTGCTGATTTCGGTTTCAATGCCCTATTTACTGAAGTAGATTTCCAAGTGTTTTGTCGAGACAATCATAAAATGGTCTTTACCGGTGTGCGTAGAGGTGATCTATACATTGTTGATTTCACTAAAAAGGCTCAACCTAAAACTTGCTTCATTGCTAAATCCTCAAAAGGTTGGTTATGGCATAGACGACTAGGTCATGTTGGCATGCGAAACCTTGACAAGCTTATTAAAGGAAATCATATCCTTGGAGTTAACGATGTCATATTTGACAAGGGTAGACTTTGTAGCGCTTGTCAGGCAGTTAAACAGGTTGGAGGAAGGCATCCCGTGAAGAACATCATGACCACAAGGAGGCCACTCGAGCTACTTCACATGGATCTTTTTGGACCCAACTGTTACAAGAGTCTCGGTGGAAATTCTTTTGGTCTAGTTATAGTTGATGATTTTTCAAGTTTTACGTGGGTGTTCTTTCTCGATGATAAATCGCAGGTCCAAAAGATCTTCAAAAACTTCGCTAGGAAGGCCCAATATCAATTTGAAGTGAAGATCAAGAAGGTTCACAGCGACAACGGAACGGAGTTCAAGAACGCAAATGTGGATACCTTTCTTGACGAAGAAGGGATTTCACACGAGTTCTCGGCTATGTACACATCTCAACAAAATGGAGTCGTTGAGAGGAAGAACCGGATGCTCATCAAAATGGCGAGAATGATGATTGATGAGTACAAGACGCCGAAGCACTTTTGGGCAGAAGCAGTTGAGACAGCTTGTCATGCAACAAATCGCTTGTATCTTCACAAGCTACTCGGCAAGACGGCATACGAGCTCCTCGCCGGAAACGAGCCCCAAGTTGGATACTTTCGAGTATTCGGCTCAAAGTGGTACATTCTAGATAAGCATCGTCGTTCTAAATTTGCTCCTAAGTCTCATGAAGGTTTCCTACTAGGTTATGGCTCAAACTCTCACACTTACCATGTCTACAACAATTTCACCCAAAAGGTTGAAGAGACGGTAGATGTGAAGTTTGATGAATCTAACGGCTCGCAAGTAGAGCAATTTCCAATTGATGTAGGAGGCAAAGATCCTTCGGAAGCAATCCAAGACTTGTCTATTGGTAAGGTTCGTCCAACGGAGGTGAAGGAGAGTACCTCGTCCGTCCAAGTGGAAGCTTCTACTTCACAACAAGGTGAACCAAGAGTTGATACGGAAGCATCCACCAGTGTCACACACCAAGATGAAGAAAACAAGGAAGTGCATCAAGATGAACGTCAACAACCTCCTTCTCCACCACGACAAGAGAACGACAACGCCAACAATGAAGAAGGCCAAGAAGAAGAACAAGATGAAGAAGAAGTTCAAGCAAGAAACAAGCAAAAGCTTTCACGAGTTTGAGCAAGAATTGCTAAAGATCATCCCGTCGAGCAAATCTACAATGATATTCAAACCGGGAGAATCACTCGCTCTAAAACTCGTTTAGCTAACTTTTGTGAAAACTATTCTTTCATCTCTAGCATTGAACCTATGAAGGTTGAAGAAGCATTGGAAGATCCGGATTGGATAAATGCTATGCATGAAGAGCTACACAACTTTGAGAGGAACCAAGTATGGACATTAGTTAAGAAGCCCGACAACAACCACAACATCATCGGTACCAAATGGGTGTTTCGCAACAAGCAAGATGAAGATGGACAAGTAGTTCGCAGCAAAGCACATCTCGTCGCCCAAGGCTACACACAAGTCAAAGGTATGGACTATGGTGAGACTTACGCTCCCGTTGCTAGACTTGAGTCCATTCGCATCTTACTTGCCTATGCTAATCATCATGATATCACATTGTACCAAATGGACATTAAATGTGCTTTTCTAAATGGTGAAATAGAGGAGGAAGTTTATGTTAAGCAACCTCCCTGCTTTGTCAATCCTAAGAAACCCAACCATGTTTACAAACATCACAAAGCTCTTTATGGTCTTAAACAAGCTCCTAGAGCGTGGTATAAATGCTTGACCAAGTTCCTTATTGGAAAAGGTTTTGAAATTGGGAAAATTGATTCCACACTTTTTACTAAAAGGGTTAATGGAGAACTATTTGTGTGCCAAATCTATGTTGATGATATTATATTTGGCTCAACTAACCCTCATTTTAGTGAAATGTTTGGGAAGCTAATGTCAGAGAAGTTTGAGATGTCTATGATGAGTGAACTCAAATTCTTTCTTGGGTTGCAAATCAAGCAAACTAAGGTGGGTACTTTTGTTTCTCAAATGAAGTACACCAAGGACTTATTCAAGAAGTTCAATATGCAAGAATGCAAAGGTATGTCTACACCCATGCCTACTAGTGGACATCTTGACTTGACCAAAGATGGTGAACCGGTTGATCAAAAGGTTTATCGCTCTATGATTGGTTCATTGTTATATATATGTGCTTCACGTCCCGATATCATGCTAAGTGTGTGCATGTGTGCACGATATCAAGCTGCTCCTAAAGAATGTCATCTTAAGGTCGTGAAAAGGATAGTAGGATACTTAATACATACACCAAATTTTGGCATTTGGTATCCTAAGAGGGCCTCTTTCGATCTTGTTGGCTACTCCGACTCGGACTATGCCAGGGACAAGGTTGATAGAAAGTCCACTTCGGGTACTTGTCAATTTTTTGGTAGATCTCTTGTGTCTTCGTCCTCCAAGAAACAAAACTCGGTATCCTTATCCACCGCCGAAGCGGAATACATTACCGCTGATTCATGTTGTGCTCAATTACTCTGGATGACCCAAACTCTTAAAGATTATGGGATATATGTGAAACATGTTCCATTGCTTTGTCACAATGAAACTGCTATCAAAATTGGTCATAATCCCGTACAACATTCTCGAACTAAGAATATTGAAGTTCGTCATCATTTCATTCGAGATCATGTTGCTAAGGGTGACATTAATCTTAAGCATGTTCGCACCGAAAAGCAATTAGCGGATATATTCACTAAACCTCTTGATGAGAAAGTATTTTGCAGGTTAAGAGGAGAATTGAACATCATTGATGCTTCAAACTTGGAGTAGAAACTCCATTAGATACATGCAAGACATGAGCTTATGACTAATCCTTGATATTTCTCTTATGATGAAAATCTTATGTCTTGGATATATTTGCAACTTGCATGCTATCTAACCCATGTTGGTACTTGGTGGAATCAAATTCCATGAGATTCTAATCTACTCACATCTTGAGCAATCTCTACATCACCAAGTTTCTACACTATGGAGGTTGAAGACAAGGAAGCACGGAACCATTCGAACATATTCTTTAACAAATTCTATGTTGATCTTCATGATTGTCATCTTTGGATACACAAGTGCTCTTCCTTGCAAGGACTAACCCATGTAGGTAGATGGACTCAAATTCCAAGTGGTGCTCCCAACTCTTGACGAGGTACATCAACCTTGAGCAACCCACACAAGTTCAACTACATGGACAACACCACCAACCAAGGTATGTTATTCCATCTTAGAGAAGCTTTACTCCAAGTCATGAGCTAAAGCAACTCGACAAGATGTGAATACATCAAGATGCTTAAATGAAAAATGGCAACCCCATTTTGAGCTTAAACAATGAGTATGACCTATGATCAAGTGATCTAGCTTGACCTCTAAGTCAATATACTCTAACATAGGTGACTTTGTCGCCGACCATCTCTAGATGAAGTTCTCTTGTGTTCTTTTTCCGTGTTTTTGCATTTTTCTCATGCATATTTGTTTCCCCTTTCAAAAAAAACTTCATCTAGATTTCTTTCTGTTTGCTCTGCATTTTCTGCATCCAATTCATTGCATATCATTCAGTAAATTCCTTGCAAATCTTTGTGAGATCTTACTAGTCTAGTGAGCTGAGGTGACAAGTGTTTTCTCTGTGATGAACTCGGTTTCACCGATTTGTTGTTTTCGGTCCAGCCGAATCCTTTCGGTACAACCGAAGCATACCACTCGGTGCCACTGATTTCACAACAGCAAAAACAGTTTGCCACTTATTCTGTGTTTTTTTCTGATCCAACTCCACTCAATAAATCTTGTCCTCTACAAGCATCACATTTTTATCATTGCTTTGTACCGTGACTCAAGGACCAAACCCCTTCACGACAAATTCCAGAAGACCCTTCTTGGAAATTGATGTCAAAGGGGGAGAG
This sequence comes from Triticum timopheevii, assembly GCA_963921465.1. Classification (NCBI taxonomy): domain Eukaryota; kingdom Viridiplantae; phylum Streptophyta; class Magnoliopsida; order Poales; family Poaceae; genus Triticum; species Triticum timopheevii. The sequence goes on from OY997274.1 coordinate 74,239,240, forward strand.
AGAGATCACATCAAAGCTTATCACTTAGAGAGATCACCTCCTCAGGGGGAGAAAGAGATCTCCAGGGGGAGAGAATACTCAAGTAGAAGGTATTTCTCAAGGATCCCAGATGCTTGGTGTTCAAGAGGAGAGATGCCACATGTCTTCTTGAGGGGAAAGACATGTTCATTTGTGCTTATTTGCATTAGCTTGCATTAGCTCCGTTCATTTATATCTTTCAGCTCTGATTTTCTGTTCCCTATCTTCTCCCAGTATCCCATGCTAGATTCAGGGGGAGCAAGTCATCTAAGGGAAAGGAATCATTTACATTCATTGCATATCTTTACTCTTGGGGACATGTCTAATCCAATGTGGTACTTAGTACTCACTCTCTACATGCCATCCCAGTCTTGGTATTCTTGTGGTTTCTTCTGTTTGCTCTGGCTAGTAGATGTACTTGTGTTATCTAACCTTGTTTACGCAGGTTCATTCCATCCTAAGCCAACTCAAGACTACAAGGTAAGTATATGCATCACAATCATGTGTATGAGGAATTCTTGCTGATGTACATACTGTTTGCAAGAAGGACTCATGGGCATGAAGGTATTCTCTTTAAATATTCTTTGATCTGATGAATATGGCCAAGATACATGTAACACACTGCCTACTCTATCATGGTTATGCTCTCACATGCTTCTATATTCCATATTCACATGATTGCATACATGTAGGGGGAGCCTATGCTTGTTACATGTCTTTCCAAATCTTTACTTGCTATTCTTTATATATCTTTATCTAAAGCTTTGATGTATGTTGTCATCAATTACCAAAAAGGGGGAGATTGAAAGCACAAGTGCTCCCTAGGTGGTCTTGGTAATTAATGTCAACATATCTCTTGTTGGACTAACACTTTTATCTAGCATGTTTTAGATAAGTTCAACAATGGAGTGGCATGGACTAAAGGATGTGGGAACTCCTTCAAGATGCTAAGGTCAAAGGATTGGCTCAAGCTTCAAGCTCAAGACTCTTCATTTTATACTTTAGTGATCCAAGATCACATTGAGTCTATAGGAAAAGCCAATACTATCAAGAAGGGATGAGGTGTTGCTTAATGAGTTTCTTGCTCCACAGTGCTTAGTGATATGCTCCTAAACCCTCAACTACTTTCCCACTTCCACATATATGACCTAAACCTAAAGTCAAACTCGGCCATACCGATTCTTTCTATCCGGCGCCACCGAGTTCAAATGTCATAGCCACTGCCACAAACCCTAGGCAAATCGGTCTTACCGATAGGGATCTCGGTCTCACCGGGATGGGATTATGATCTCTCTGTGTATGTCCATTACCAAAATCGGTCTCACCGAGTTTGAGCAATCGGTACTACCGAGATTACAATGCAAACTTCCTGGTTGACTCATTACCAAAATCGGTCCTACCGAGTTTGAGTAATCGGTCCCACCGAGTTTGCCTGACCAACTCTCTGGTTAGCTAATTACCAAAATCGGTCTCACCGAGTTTGTGTAATCGGTCTCACCGAGATTACGTTGTGCCCTAACCCTAACCATATCGGTCCTACCGAGTTGCATTTCGGTCCCACCGAAAATCCTAACGGTCACTAGATTTGCTAAATTGGTCTGACCGAGTTTACCAATTCGGTCCCACCGAGTTTGGAAAGTTGTGTGTAATGGTTAGATTTTGTGTGGAGGCTATATATACCCCTCCACCTCCTCTTCATTCATGGAGAGAGCCATCAGACTGAACCTACACCTCCAGCATACATTTTCTGAGGGAGAACTACCTACTCATGTGTTGAGGCCAAGATATTCCATTCCTACCATATGAATCTTGATCTCTAGCCTTCCCACTACTAGGGAAAAGCCTAGCAGCAGCGCGGGTTTTAGGCCTATCAGTAGCGCGGGAAGGAGCGCTACTAATAAGGCGCCACAGCTAAAGCTTAGCAATAGCGCGCCTAGATCCACGCTACTGCTAAATTGACTTAGTAGTAGCACTTCATCAGAACAACGCTACTGGCAATTAGTAGTAGCGCTTCTTCTTTCCCGTGCTACTACTATTATTTAGTATTTTATTTCTTTTTTATTTCATGTTGTATTCATACACCTTTACCCAAGTTTTCATACAACAGAAATTTAGAGGTTGTTTTTACATCATAATGAGTTATTACATCACGGGGTGAAAGAACCATGGACTAGTTTCAAGTGGATGTCCATCCACTTGAAACTAATCCACGGTTCTTTCACCCAATGATATAATAATATCAACATCATCATCATATCATTAACAACTTATCATCATAATACATCATTGTTATATAACACCTCCTCAAGATTATCGTTTTCATCAATGACATCACATAGCAAATTGGTCACTAGTCGTAATCACAAGTACTCCTCATTATCAACTCTAACACATTACCACATAATAAACATATTGTACCTCATAGGACCAACTACATTCGATTAAGACCTCCTACATTTTCTAAGGTAAAATAGCAAAAAACAAGATAGCCCCTAACTCTCCATTATGGAGAATGGAGATTAGCCTGTCTTCAATTCTTGCCTTTTGCTGAATGTTACTTCCAAGAACCTCCTTGGGAATGTCCATACATTTCTTCCATTCTTTGATGAACATGTGTTCACCGGTTTTAGAAATCCGATATGCACAGGTGAGCTCCCTAGATTTACCTGGCAGTATGTTCAGAACTAAGAGGCGACCATTCAGAGACATCAAATGAGGCACACAATCCATCGGAAGTTTCTGTTGAAAAACATAATAATAACTTCGTAGTTAGCAATGATGTACTAGTTTTAGAAGTATGCAAAAGATGCACGGATGTCATAATAGTAAAAGATCTTATCAAGGTATCTCCAGAGAAGTTACCGTAGTTCAACACATGCACTAGTGACACGTATTCACCATAATTAGGAGGACTTCGATAATAGTTATTGTAATTATCAAGAAGAGTACAAAATGCGATCAGATGATTTTTCTCCTTATACGTTAATTCGGTGCCATCGGTGTAGTGGGTTTTATCTACCATCTTCCGCATAGTCTTTGAAGAATCAAAATAAGCTGTCAATGGAAATAAGCTAAATAATATAAATTTGTTAATAACTATGTTTGAGAAACTCACATAGCGGTACAATCGGAAGCGTATCAACAAGGACCCAAATGTCCATTTTGTCTTGCTCGATGTCAGGATCACCAAGATCCATGGTGACAATCATACCCTCATAAAAACCATACATTTTGCAAAGTGCTTCCCAATTTTGGCAACCAAAATGGGTTACTCTCTGAGCATTGCACAGATTTACTTCAAAATCCATATCATGATGGGTCCTTTGGTGTATTTTCTTTGTTTCAAAATTTTCATGGTCTTCAAAACCCATCCTCTCCAAGACATAGCGACTTGCATGGCATGGGATAAGCTAATCGAATTGTAAAATATGAAAATTAGACGTTGAAATAGTTGAAGTCATGCTTAATTACGAAAAAAACACTTGTCGTTGTTGCGTACCGTTTCAACATCGAAGGTCTCCTCGAGCTTAATGCTGAAGCGCCGATCTTCGTCCAGCTCAACGAACCTGTCGCACATACCTTGATTGTCGTGGCACCAGCTGCACTCCCCCGGGAGACTGTCGTCGTCCTAGTACGACATTTCCTATGTTCATAATTCAAAGATTAAACTTTTACATATTCTAGCACAATTCATGCCAGAATTCACGAAAAAATTCGGCATGACCTTTGCTAAAAAAGGACATATCAAGCGCCTGAAATTTTCTGGAACGGAAATTAATCAACACTCCGAAAAAACATAGGCCACTCGGAGATGTAAACTGAACATGAACGGCCACTTGGGCAACCACATATCCTATTTGAGCAACAACACAAGATATACAAGGATATTTGGCTGGTCTCACCTCAATGTCGGAGGGGGTCGGTGACTGGGACGACGGCGGGGATGTCAGAGGGGGTCGGTGACGGGGACGACAGTGGTCACCTGAAACCGTATAAGTTATCACTAATACATCCCGAATAATTGCTTAAACTAAAAAATAACAACAAATATGACATGTTCAACTAGTTTTATTAATTCAACTAGTTCTTACTAAATATAAACTTACTATAAATAGAAAAAAACTAGGTCTTTCTAAAAATAAAGTAGTTCAACTAGTTATATTAATTATCTTACTAAAAATACATTAGTTCTATTAATTCAACTAGTTCAACTAGTTTATTAATTTACTTACTAAACTAGTTCAACTACAACTAAAGTAGTTCAACTACAACTACTATTAATCATACTGCCCTAGTTAACTAGTACCATCACTACTAGTAATTAACATCTACTACTACTAGAAATGTAGTACTAACTAAGCAACATCTAGTACTAGCTATGAACCCTAAATTAACATCTACTACTACTAAATCTAGTACTAACTAGTGGCGGGGGTGGGGGGCGACGGAGAGGTAGCTAGGGGCGGCGAGGGCGGGATCGGGATCGGGAGGCGGCGGTGCTGGGTGGGCTCGGGTGGCGGTGGTGAGGTTGAGGGCGGTGGGAGGAGGTCTGCTGGTGGATGAGGGAGGAGGGGCGGCCGCAGCCTGAGGGAGGAGGGCGGCGGCGGAGGAGGGAGGGGCGGCCGCAGGCGGAGGGAGGATGTGCGAGGAGGAGGGGGAGGGACGGAAGGAGGGGAGTACCTCGGCGGCGGGCGGACAAAGGCGGCGGCGACGCACGACGACGGTTATCGGCACGCTGGAGAGAGTGAGAGTGTGAGTGAGAGAGAGGGTCGGTCGTTCGCATGGGGATAAGGTAGGGATAGTTGTAGCGCGTTTGCCAAAACGCGCTACAGCTAATCTGAATAGCAGTAGCGCTTTGCATATAAACCGCTAGTGCTAAGTGTAACTATACAAAAATACGTCAATGCAAAAATACATTGGACATCAATGATCTCTTTGTGTACAATCTGAATTGTCAATATGAGTCCTCTCCGGTAGGAACCGGAGAGGACTCATATTGCGGCCACAAATTTTACACACAGAGTTCAGTGAAGACCAGCTGGTTGTGATAGTTTCAGAAATAACATATTTAAGGTGGTAAACACCCTGTTCACGAAGCGAGGTGGGACTAAACTTGTGGGTTGATCTTAGCAGTAGCGATTTTCTTTGAAGCAAGCTGCTTCTAAATTCCATAGCTGTAGCGCGGTTCATTATAAGGCGCTACTGCTATAACTAGCGGGGGGGGGGGGCGAGGTCATGGCAATTAGAGCAGTAGCGCGGTTTGTGGTGGACGCGCTACTGCTATTTTCCTTTCAGCAGCGCGTTTTGCTATCACGCACTGCTGCTAAATAGCAGTAGCATCGTATTTTGAGGAGCGCTGTTGGTAAGATTCTGTGTATAGGCTTTTCCCTAGTAGTGTCCCCAAGTTGCTTTCCACTCAAATCTTCTTTCCACCATATCCAAATCCTATGAGAGAGAGTTGAGTGTTGGGGAGACTATCATTTGAAGCACAAGAGCAAGGAGCTCATTATCAATGCACCATTTGTTACTTCTTGGACAGTGGTGTCTCCTAGATTGGCTAGGTGTCACTTGGGAGCCTCCGACAAGATTGTGGAGTTGAACCAAGGAGTTTATAAGGGCAAGGAGATCGCCTACTTCGTGAAGATCTACCGCTAGTGAGGCAAGTCCTTCGTGGGCGACGGCCATGGTGGGATAGACAAGGTTGCTTCTTCGTGGACCCATCGTGGGTGGAGCCCTCCGTGGACTCGCGCAACCGTTACCCTTCGTGGGTTGAAGTCTCCATCAACGTGGATGTACGATAGCACCACCTATCGGAACCACGCCAAAAACATCCATGTCTCCAATTGCGTTTGAATCCTCCAAAACCCTTCCCTTTACATTCTTGCAAGTTGCATGCTTTACTTTCCGCTTCTCATATACTCTTTGCATGCTTGCTTGTTATGTATTATCAATGTTAAACTTGTGCCTAAACTCCACTTAAACTTAAAGAAGTTAAAAACTGCAACTTTGTCACTTAGTGTCTAATCCCCCACCCCCTCTAGACACCTCTTCTCAAGGTCCTACACCTCGTCGATCCAAGAGGAGGACATTGTGAGGCTTAGGGAGGTCGGATATCTGACCGCCGACATCCAGCACAGGCTTCCTGCTCCAGGGGAGGTCATCCCTACACCGGAGCCCAATGAGAGCGTCGTGTTTGTTCCTCACTTCCTCCGTGGCTTGGGACTCACCCTTGATCCCTTTGTGAGGGGGCTCATGTTCTATTATGGGTTGGATTTTCATGATCTAGCTCCAGACGCTATCCTCCATATCTCGTCGTTCATCATTGTGTGCGAGGCTTTTCTCCACGTCACTCCATACTTCAGCTTATGGCTCAAGACCTTTAATGTGAAGCCGAAGACCATCAAGGGGCGACATGTGGAGTGCGGAGGTGCCATAATAAGCAGGAATGCCGATGCCCTATGGCCAGAGGGTTCTTTCCCAGAAGTATCTGATGTATAGCAACAAAGGTGGTTTTATGTTACGGCTCACAGAGGCACAAAGTGGGTGGCCGCCCCCGACTTCCGCTCGAGCCCTCTGTCACAACTGGCATCTTGGACCGACATCAGATGGAATTGGGGGCCCGCTGGCGATGTACCAATACTGCAGAGCCGCATCCGGGAGCTTCTTGAGAGGGACATTAACCTTGTCAGCATAATTCAAGTGATGTTAATCCGACGGATGTTGTCGTGCCAACGCCAGCCTCTCCGGATGTGGGAGTTCAATCCAGAGGGTTCGCGGACTGTTAAGCACTTCTTTGGCCTGAAGCTCGAAGGGATGTGTAAATTATTCTTCGGAACACAAGTAGAGTGTCCGGACACCACCGAGGATGCGGGCCTAAGCTGCAATCGCCTAGATACCCAAGTAAGTAACCTTGATACCGGACACTTTGTTTTATATTTGTCATAGTTGTTATTCTGAAAATCGTCCGTGGCGAGGAATGGCTTAGCAAGGCGGAGAGAATCAGGTGTCTAGCGCCACTTCCCGAAAGCTCGCCTAGTCCTACCATTGCTAAGATGCTTGACTGGGTACTCAGCAAAATGCCCTCAGGGAAAGACATGGGGAAGAACAAAGAAACCGAACTTCACAAGCTGCGCATCCGAACCGAGGGAATTGTTACCTCCCCTGAGGAGGATAGTCAGGAAGGGGAGGCGAAATCCTCCTCCCCGCGCGGGAAGAAAAGGGATGCCTCCAAAGACTTGGAGACGGAGATGCCCAAACTAGGGAAAAAGGTATCACCAGGGGGCTCTACCCCGACGGGCACCCTCACCGCGTCATGCCCGCCAATGGGCCAGCCCTCCACCAAGTTGTAAGTTAACCGTTAATTCGAAGGTACTGCGTTTCTCCGAGATCAATAACCAGGATTCATCTTTTGCTGTCCGGCTAGCAGCTCTTCTCAACAGAGTTCGTCTTCGAGGGATCTTCCTCCAGAGATGATGGAGAGCAAGACCCCACCCACCTTTCCGCCTCATGAAGCGGGCGACACCGAGGTGTCGTCACAGAGGAGTCCGGATCTTCCGTAGCCAGAAGCTAATACGTCAGCCGCCCTGAGCCCGGAGCGTTTGGCTCCCACGGGGGGCGATGAGAAGGGTCCGACATAGTTCGATGTCCGGCCGGACATACTGACAGGCCTTCTGGAGCAAGCTGCGCTCTCGGAGGAGCACCGCTCATTAATGAGAGCGGTGCTCAAGAAGATTTCATCCGCCACAAGCGGTTTGAATGAAGCATTTACGTGCGTGCTCAAAGGCTTTGAGGTATGTAGTGAAAAATACAGTATTTTTTGGCTGCAAAGCACGCGCTGGTGTGCTCCATACGGATAGTAGCCCCTGAGACTCTGGTTGCCCGCCCTAGGCGGCAAACGGGGGATCATATAGTAATGGTTGTGTTGTACATATGCGCAGGTATCTAAGGGTCCAGCAGCCGACCGGTCCGTTGAAGTTGCTGAGCTAAGGAGGCAGATCGGATCTATTGATGCCGATATCACACTGGTGAACGATCGGCTGGACGAGTCACAAGGTATGTGCTATGCTTTCCTTATTATGTTATATAGGAAAATATGAGAGGGGCATAATATTAATGCAATATGCTTGGACTGCAGATGGTGCTGCTGCCATGGAAGCCCTGAGGGCGGAACTTGCCCAAGCCAAGGAACGAGCTCGGGTTAGTAGTGCGGCTGCCCTAAAGGCGGCCAAAGAATTGAGAGCCGAACAGGCTGCTCATCGCCGAAGCGAGGAAAAGATAGCCGAAATGGCTATGGAGTTGAAAAATGCCGCCAACCGGTATGAACTCCTTGAAAAGGAGAATACAGCTAGCTCGGCCGACCTGAACAAGGCACTTAATGCCACCAAGGAGATACAGACCAAGGTCAGGGGTGTGCGGGAGGAGCTTCAACAGGCCGGTAAAATCGCGGCTGGGGGCTCCTACTTACTGTGGACGAAGTTTTTGGATCCGAAGTATGCTCCCCTGGATGGACGCTGGAGTCCTACAGATGCGTATGCGAACTTGGCGAAGAGTACAGCTGATGCAGCCAAGTTTTTCGAGGATCAAGGTGATAAAGAAGTGGAGAAGCTTTTCTGGTCGCAATTCAATGCTCCCGCACGCCCGCTGCCGTTAAGTGCGAAGATGGCTACTGTGGCGGAGCTTCACAGGTTGTCCGGGCTTCCAACGCGGTCTGTAATAGACCATCTTTGGCCGAAGGGGCCTAAGCCGGACAGTTACTTTGGTTTGGTGCAACTGTTCCTTGGGGCCATATATCAGATCGACGCCATGAGAAGGTCGGCATGCAGAGAGAGTGCACGAATGGCTCTTGCCCGCGTTAAAGCATATTGGACAGATATGGAGGCCACCATTGCGGGAGGCCAATATCCGGCCGAGCACTACTTGGCGCAGGTAACAGAAGGTGCCCGCTTAATACAGGCGTAGTGCTCGAAGGATGTCTTGTTCGTGTGACGAATCGAATCATTGTAAAAACCATGTTATTTCGTTTATAAGGCTATATTTATACTTTTTTCCTGAAAGTATTATTGTGTCTCCTGTGCGGCCGTTTATATATATATATATATATATATATATATATATATATATATATATATATATATATATATATATATATATATATATATGTAATCCGAAAGTTAGCAATCATTGGCTTCAGCCCCCACGCATACAATGCGGGGGTGTTCGCGAAAAATATGCGTAATCACACTTGATCCAATGTCTTGGTCCATTAAGGAGGTGATCGCACGTCAAACTAGGCAACCGTACTATATAGCTGTAACACTTTCGCTTAGCCATGGGTGTCTAACGGTGGGGCTACTATGTAGCCCCTGGTACCTTCACGTGCATCCGAATACGGGCACGTGTGTACATGATCGGGAAATGGTCCTTCGTTAATGCGGAGGGATCCTAAAGATTCTGATAAGTCTTTGAGTGGTTGAACAGTCTCTCGCTGCATCATGACAGTTAGTTTTCGTCTTTCTCTACTGAGGTGCTCATCTAGAATAACCAGGTCACAATCGCAGTAGTTCTCCTTTGGCCGCCTTAGCCGATAAGAACGGAACATAAGGCGGCAAACCCAGGAGCCAGGCAAACCCAACATTTGACCAATGACATGATTCAGAGCTAATGCATATAAGGACAAACTCATGACGCCGAAAACTCCCGAAGGTATTCGGACTTTGTAACAGAAAATGGGCTGAAGAATTCCCTTTCATTATAAACCCTGTATTTCCAGGTACGTGCATTAATCTGTCATGGCGAAATGCCAATAACGGCAGTATCCTCTGTGGTTGTAGTACCCATGGGATGTGTGAACAACAAGAGGCAATATAAAAGGTTTACACAGGGGCTTAATCTAAAGAGAAACCTTTGAGCGGGGCCTGCTGCACGTCTGCGCCTTTGTCTCTGTTGTGCTGTTTCCTGCAAGGGTATCGCACACGTTGTGTCTATAAAAAAATAAAAAGAACTTCGTGTAAAAGAGTACAACGTAAGCATGCGATAGATGGTAAAAGTGTAAGGCATTGGCCTGGAAATAAGGTTAGGCCGTCGGTGGGGTTTTGTTAAATATTTATAGCCCCTGGTGTCCTCTATGGGATTAATTATACTGCGGACGGCTCATTTTTATCCGGGCTGCCGGACTCGTCTAACCGTGTCCGTGGTCTTGACGACCAGTGATGCTTTTTGGTATCGGAGGCCGCTTAGAGTCCAGTCGCTAGGGCCGTTGCATATTCCTCCGCGCGTGAAGAGCGCTCTGTGTTTCCGTTAACGGTGATGACGCCATGTGGACCGGGCATCTTGAGTGTAAGGTAGGCATAGTGTGGTATTGAATTGAGGCGGACGAAGGCCGCTCTTCCAAGCAATGCATGATAGCTGCTTTGTAAGGGTGCGATAGTGAAGAGTAGTTCTTCGCTTCTGGAGTTGCCTGGGGAGCCGAATGTTACCTCCAGCACGAAGGAGCCTCTACCGTAGGCTTCAACGCCTGGTATCACCCCTTTGAAGGTGGTGTTGCTTTGGCTGATTCTGGAAGGGTTTATCCCCATCCCGCAGACAGTGTCCTCGTATATTAAATTGATACTACTGCCGCCGTCCATGAGGATGTGGGTAAGATGGTATCCGTCGATTATTGGGTCAAGCACCAAGGCCTCTGATCCTCCGCGCCGAATACTAGTCAAGCGGTCCGTGTGATCGAAAGTGATCGGACAAGCCATCTAGTAGTTAGGTGTGGGTACGATGGGCTCTATAGCGTACACCTCTCTGAGCGCGCGTTCGTGCCTTCTCGTGGATGTGTGAGTCGCGTGGATCATGTTTACTGTTTTGACCTCTGGAGGGAATTTTTCTATCCCCCAGTGTTCAGCTGACGAGGTCCATCCTCATCTTCACTTGGTGTTTCCCTTCACTTGTGTTCGGCATTTAATTTGTCGGCCTGCTTGAATACCCAACACTCTCTGTGCGTGTGCTTCGCAGGTTTGTAGGGGGTGCCATGAATTTGGCATAGTCTGTCTAGGACTCTGTTCAGACCAGACGGTCCCTCTTTACTGCTTTTAAGTGGCTTCTTTTGCTGATCGGGTTAAGATCCCCTGAATCCGGCGTTTACCGTTGTGTTGTCCGGGCTCTCTTCCTTGTTTTGATGTTTGTTTTTATTACGCCGTGGCTTCCCATTGCCATCCCTTATTTCAGATGTGCTGGGATCACTGGTGCCTTTACGGGCCATTCAGCTATCTTCACCCGCGCAAAAGCTGCTCATAAGGCTTGTTAAGGCTGCCATTGTCCTTGGCTTTTCTTGGCCGAGGTGTCTGGCGAGCCACTCGTCGCGGATGCTGTGTTTGAATGCCGCTAAGGCTTCGGCATTCGGACAATCGACAATTTGATTCTTCTTAGTGAGGAATCTGTTCCAAAGCTTGCGGGCGGACTCTCTAGGCTGTTGAATTATGTGACTTAAATCGTTCGCATCAGGAGGCCGGACATAACTCCCTTGAAAATTGGCCCTGAAAGCGTCCTCGAGTTCCTCCCAACTCCCAATTGAATTTTCGGGGAGGCTTTTCAACCAGTGTCGAGCTGGTCCCTTCAACTTGAGGGGAAGGTATTTGATGGCGTGGAGGTCATCCCCATGAGCCATGTGTATATGCAGGATAAAATCCTCGATCCAGACCCTTGGGTCTGTCGTTCCGTCGTATGCCTCTATATTCACAGGTTTAAAACCCTATGGAAATTCATGGTCCAGTACTTCTTCGGTGAAGCACAGGGGGTGAGCAGCCCCTTTGTATCTGTACGTGTCGTTGCATGCCATCAGCTGTTGTTGTGTCCGGTGTTTATTACGAACTGGTATTTTGTTGATTTGATCGTTTTGGTGACCATAGTCCCTCGCCGGGGTGTGTCCTATAGATCGGTAGATGGACCTGGCTGCACCGGCTTTCTTATCCAGGTGCTCACGTAAATCGTGTGCAGCGTCGGTAACTACTCTGTTGCGGTTATGAAGTGGTACGTCTGGCCTCCTGGTCATGTTATTCTTTGGTGGAACGGCCTCGTCGTCGAATTCTGGCAGTAGCTTGCGTTTTGGATAGATCTTTGTATGGCGATCGTCGCCGTATCTTTCTTCAGAGTTTAGCACTTTATTCCATCTACGATTGAGCGTTTCCTATGCGGCCTTTAGCCGTTGCTTCTGCTTCTTTAGACTTCTAGCTGTGGCCATAAGCCTTCGGTGGAGGTTATCTCCTTCCACGCGTGTTTCCGGGATGATGAATGCGTCGTCATCTGGACTTTGTTCTTGTCCTGGGGTAGTTTGATGAACTCGTCCCTCGGGATCATTGTGATCGGGTGTCCGCTCCGAACTGTGTTCAGCATGACCTGGCTCATCCTGCTCCATCGCAGGGTCCGTATGGTCGTTGTTGCCTTCGGAGTTGACTTGGGTGTCGATCTTTCTGGCGCTCTTGTCGCTATTTTTACTGTTGCTGGACTTTGAGCGGCGTCTGCTGCTACCTCTTGAGCACTGCGTTGGATTTCCCCGAAGAGGAGAGGATGATGTAGCAAATTAGCGTATGTATTTCCCTCAGTTTTTGAGAACCAAGGTATCAATCCAGTAGGAGACCACGCACAAGTCCCTCGTACCTATACAAAATGATAGCTCCTCGCAACCAACGCGATTAGGGGTTGTCAATCCCTTCACGGTCACTTACGAGAGTGAGATCTGATAGAGATGATAAATAATATTTTTGGTATTTTTGGTATACAGATGCAAAGTGAAAAGTAAAAGGCAAAGTAAAAACAAAGCAAGTAATAATGTAATGGAGATTGATATGATGATAATAGACCCGGGGGCCATAGGATCCACTAGTGGCTTCTCTCAAGAGCATAGATATTCTACGGTGGGTGAACAAATTACTGTTGAGCAATTGACAGAATCGAGCATAATTATGAGTATATCTAGGTATGATCATGTATATAGGCATCACGTCCAAGACAAGTAGATCGAAACGATTCTGCATCTACTACTATTACTCCACTCATCGACAGCTATCCAGCATGCATCTAGATTATTAAGTTAAAAACAGAGTAACGCCTTAAGCAAGATGACATGATGTAGAGGGATAAATTCATGCAATATGATAAAAAAACATCTTGTTATCCTCGATAGCAACAATACAATACGTGCCTTGCTGCCCCTTCTGTCACTGGGAAAGGACACCGCAAGATTGAACCCAAAGATAAGCACTTCTCCCATTGAAAGAACTACCAATCTGGTTGGCCAAACCAATAAGGATAATTCGGAGAGACTTGCAAAGATAACTCAATCATACATAAAAGAATTCAGAGAAGATTCAAATATTGTTCATAGATAAGATGGATCATAAACCCACAATTCATCGGTCTCAACAAACACACTGCAAAAAGAAGATTACATCGAATAGATCTCCATGAGAGAGGGGGAGAACATTGTATTGAGATCCAAAAAGAGAGAAGAAGCCATCTAGCTACTAGCTATGGACCCGAAGGTCTGAAGTAAACTACTCACACTTCATCGGAGGGGCTATCGTCACTAGTAGAAAAGGGGGCAATGGTCCAGGCCAGGTCAGCCCATTAGTCCCGGTTCAATCCAGAACCGGGACCAATGAGGGCATTGGACCCGGTTCATGAGCCCCGGGGGCCGGCCGGGCCACGTGGGCCATTGGTCCCGGTTCGTCTGGACCTTTTGGTCCCGGTTGGTGGGACGAACTGGGACCAATGGGCCTTGCTCCTGGCCCACCACTATTGGTCCCGGTTGGTGGCATGAACCGGGACCAAAGGCTGCCCATTAGTCCCGGTTCATGCCACCAACTGGGACTAAAGGGTTGGTCCTCGTTGCGGCCAGAGTTTAGTCCCACCTCGCCAACCGAAGGGGGCTCACACCGGTTTATAAGCCCCTCCCTCTCTGCCTTGTTGAGCTCCTCTCAAAATGAAAATAGATGCCCTTATATAGGGAATTTGACCTAAATTCATACTGAATTTCTTTGAAGTTAGTAGAAATTTATTATGAATTTAGGTTGAATTTTCTCTATAAGCGCATCTATGCTCATTTTTTAGTAAAGTTAATCACAACTATTTTTTCTTCTATTTATTTCTGAGTAGTTTTTTATATAGTTTTTTTCTTTTCTGCTATATTTATTTATTTCTGAGTTGTAATAAGTCATTAAAAATAAGCATCTATGCTCATTTTTTTAGTAAAGTTAATCACAACTATTTTTTTCTTCTATTTATTTTTGAGTTGTAATAAGTCACTAAAAATAAGCATCTATGCTCATTTTTTAGTAAAGTTAATCACAACTATTTTTTCTTCTATTTATTTCTGAGTAGTTTTTTATATAGTTTTTTTTTCTTTTCTGCTATATTTTTTTTCTTTTTATTTCTGAGTTGTAATAAGTCATTAAAAATAAGCATCTATGCTCATTTTTAGTAATGTTAATCACAACTATTTTTTCTTCTATTTATTTCTGAGTAGTTTTTTATATAGTTTTTTTCTTTTCTGCTATATTTATTTTTTTCTATTTATTTCTGAGTTGTAATAGGTCATTAAAAATAAAAAAGAGGCGCAATGCTCGTTAATTAGCTTCAAGCCTTTCGGAATAGTGTAAACTGCACTGCACATAGCTCCGTGCAGTCTACCCTAATCCTCAAGGCTTGAAGCTAAGCAACGTGTAGGTGAGCATTGAGCCTCTTCTTCATCGTCTCTGCACTTAGGGCTTATAAACCACTGCGAGTGCCTCTCGCTTGGCGAGGTGGGACTAATTAAAAACAGCTGCAGAAAATAAATAAGTAATTAGACGGGTGCATTGGTACCGGTTGGTGGCTCCAACCGGGACCAATGCCACTCTTTTGTCCCGGTTGGAGCCACCAACCGGGACCAAAGGACTTTGTTTCCCGCCCTTTGGGCTGCTGAAAAGAGGCCTTTGGTCCCGGTTGGTGGCACCAACCGGGACTAAAGGGGGCATTAGTCCCGGTTTGTGCCACGAACCGGGACCAAAGCCTTTGCTATATAAGTAGCACTTAGGAAAATTTCAGAACCACGCATCCCCACTTCAATCTCTCCTCCTCCTCTCCCGACGCCGCCGTCCCATGCCGCCCCGACGCCGTCGCCACCCCCGCCCCGACGCCGCCGTCCCATGCCGCCCCGACGCCGTCGCCACCCCGCCCCGACACCGTTGCCGCCCCGCCCCGCCCTGACGCCGCCGTCCCTTGCCGCCCCGGCCCACGCCATCGCTGCCCCCCCCCCCGCCACGACGCCGCCGTCCCCTGCCTCCCCAGCCCGCGCCGTCACCGCCCCGCCCTGCCGCTCCGACGCCGCCGTCCCCTGCCGCCCCGGTCCGCGTCATCGCTGCCCCGCCCCGCCCCGACGCCGCCGTCCCATGCCGCCTCAGCCCGCGCCGTCACCGCCCCGCCTCGACGCCGCCGTCCCCTGCCGCCCCTTCGTCCTCGCCGCCCCGCCCCGCCCCGCGCCGCACCTCGCCGTCGCCATCGCCATGAGCAACTTTTTATGATTTTTGTTAGATTTTGTTAGATTTTTTAGATTTTTTTGTAGTTCATAGATTTTTTTGTTAGATTAGATGTGTAGTAATTTAGATGTGTAGTTCATAGTATGTTAATTTAGATTGTGTAATTAGTTTGTTCATGTTGTGTCAGATTTTTTTCTGTTAATAGATTTTTTTTTGGTGATATTATTGTTGAATATGCATGTTTGTATGTTCATATATATGCAAAGATCGAATATGTCAAATTTTATGATTTTTTTGTTCATAATTTTGTTCATAGAATTTTAATGATTTTTTGTTCATAGTATTTAGAAAAAAGGAAAAAAAATAAGAAGAGAAAGTGTTTAATATAATTAGTTAGAAAAATACTAGTTTATTTTTAGTAAGTAGTATTTTATTTTATTTATAGTAAGTGCTTCATATATAGTTGAACTAGCTAGTTCATTTAATAAACTACTTTATTTTACTATATATAGAAGTAGTTTGTTTTTAGTAAGTACTACTTTATTTATTTATAGTAAGTGCTTAGTAGTTGAACTAGCTAGTTGATTTAATTAATAAAACTACTTAATTTAACTATATATAGAAGTAGTTCCCGCATCGACGTCGGCGATGCCTATCCCGCATCCCGTCGTCGTCGACTCGGCGGTGGAGGCCTGCTTGATCAGGGCCATGTTCGGGACTGGGCTCCGCCGGGCTGGAATTGGGAGGTGTTACCTTCCGGGGGACGTAGGTTGGTGAGGAGGCATCCCGTTGTTGACCCGATCCTTGTTTGGTGGCGGTCGCGTGGGCCAGTGATGGTGCTGAGGCTTCCGGACACCGCGGAGGTGGTACGTCACCGTGTCAGCGAGGAGGACGAGCACGTCCGTCGCTACATGGTTGCATTGGAGGGCAAGTTCGACAATACCTAGCAGGTTCTTCAGGGATCTCACTGGAGCTATGATCCTGTGATCGTTCCTTATCTTTGGGTGTCCACCGCCCGCGACGATACCCATCGGGCGCTATGGTTCTAGTTGTATTAGTGATGCTATATTAGTGATAATATTCGACGATGTACGGACACCAAGAGAAGATGTACTTTTGCTTATAATTATTGAATGCATGCTAATTTGAATACTACTTTATATTATGATTTGGTTTTGCTTATTTTATGATTTGGTTTTGCTTATTGAATGCTCATATTGGATAAGTTCTCCTTCATTCCCGTGTGCTAGACAATTTGGTGTAATAATGCACTCGGGAATGAAAGGAGGAGCTACGTACATCACCGATAGTCAACCCGTGATTAATAATAATGATATAGTTTAATATTTGAATTATGAACATAGGCCGGAAATGTCGTACTTGGACGACGAAAACCGCCCGGGGGAGTGCGACTGGTGCCACGACGACCGAGGTATGTGCGACAGGTTCATTGAGCTGGACGAAGATTGGCGCTTCAGCATTAAGCTTGAGGAGACCTTCGATGTTCATACGGTACGCAATGACGACAATAGTTTTTTCGTAATTAAGCACGACTTCAACTATTTTAACGTCTATTTTTCATCTTTTCCAATTCGACTAGCTTATCCCATGCTATGCAAGACGCTATGTCTTGGAGAGGATGGGTTTTGAAGACCATAAAAGTATGGAAGCCAAAAAAATTATCCTAAGTACCCATCATGGTGTGGATTTTCAAGTAAAGTTGTACAATGCTCAGAGTGTAACCCATTTTGGTTGCAAAAATTGGGAAGCACTTTACAAGATGTATGGTTTTGATGAGGGTATGCTTGTCACCATGGATCTTGGTGATCCTACAATCGAGCAAGAGAAACCTTCGATTTGGGTCCATGTGGATACACCTCCAATTCTTCCCCCATGTGAGCTTAACATAGTTATTAAGTAATTTATAGTGTTTATTTCAAAATAGTTGACAACCTATTTCCATTGACAGCTTATTTTCATTCTTCAAAGAATGTGCAGAAGATGGTAGACACAACCTACTACACCGAAGGATCTTAATTAACTTATCAGGAGAAAAATCATCTGGTCGCATTTTGTACTGATCTTGAGAATTACAATATCTACAATCAAACTCCTCAACATTATGGTCAATACGTGCCACTAGTGCACGTGTTGAACTACGGTAACTACCATGGAGATACCCTGGTAAGATTTTTTACTATTACAACATCCGTGCATCTTTATGCACACTTCTAAAACTAGTACATCATTGCTAACTACGAAGTTATTACTATGTTTTTCAACAGATAATCCCGAATGATTGTGTGCCTCATCTGATGTAGAGTCAGGGTCTATATTGTTTTATGCTATTTTACCTTAACGGTGTTTAGGTCCTACCTGATACTGATGATCATGTGCTAAGAACAATTATGTAGGGTTGGGTTCGATGACTATGAGGATGATGGTCGTATGACTTATTATTAATAACAAGTAGAAGTTGTATGATGATGCATGATTAGTAGGACTTGTTATTATAGATGATGATGTGATGCGAGCATGCATGAGTTATTATATCAGCGGGTGAAATGAACATAGCAGCAGTGTTGGTAAACCAAGGACGAAGATATAAGAGAGGACACTTCTCTCTATTAGCTAGCTAATAACAACCTAAAAATAACCCCCAAAACGCCTAAAGCAGCCACTTTTTTAAAAAAGAAAAGAAAAACACGGACTTTTGGTCCTGGTTGGTGCCACAAACCGGGACCAAAGGCCCCCCTGACTGGGCTCGGCGCACCGGCCACGTGGAGGCACATCTGTCCCGGATCGTGTTTGAACCGGGACTAAAGGGTGGAGGTATTAGTAACGACCCATTAGTCCCGGTTCATGAACCGGGACTAAAGGCCCTTAGGAACTGGGACAAATGCCCCCTTTTCTACTACTGGGTGTTGATGTAGAAGCCCTCCATGGTGGATGCCCCGTCGGCGGAGATGGGATCTCGTGGATACAGAAGGTTGCGGTGGTAGAATTAGGTTTTTCGCTCCTGTTCTGATCGTTTGGGGATACGTAGGTATATATAGGAGGAAGGAGTACGTCGGTGGAGCAACAGGGGGCCCAAGAGGCAGGGGAGCGCGCCCCGCACCCTCGTGACCGCCTCTGTTGTTCCTTGGAGCAGGGTCCAAGTCTCATGTATCACGTTCGGTGAGAAAATCACGTTCCCGAAGGTTTTAATCCGTTTGAACTCCGTTTGATATTCCGTTTCTTTGAAACACTGAAATAGGCAAAAAAACAGCAATTCTGGGCTGGGCCTCCGGTTAATAGGTTAGTCCCAAAAATAATATAAAAGTGGAAAATAAAGCCCAATATAGTCCAAAACAGTAGATAAAGTAGCATGGAGCAATCAAAAATTATAGATACGTTGGAGACGTATCATTTGCGCCATCGTTTTGGCTTTTGCCCGGGGGTTTTCTCTTCCGGATTGTCGCCGTCGTCTTCCTTCGGCGTATCCACCATGTATATGTTGTGCGACGAGGTAGTAATCCAGCGCCCCAGAGATTCTGAATCTTCTCCTGCATCGTCGTCCATACCGTCGATGTCTTCGGAGTCGAAGTCAAGCACGTCGGTTAAATCATCAACCGTGGCAATGAAGTGGGTGGTGGGTGGGCAACGAATTCCTTCGTCGCCTGCTTCCCACTCGAGCCGAACATAGTTCGGCCAGGAGTCTCCTATCAAAGGGAGAGATTTTAACGAATTCAGCATGTTGCCAAAGGGCGAGTGCTGGAAGATATCCGCAGCGGTAAACTCCATTATCGGGGCCCAACCTTGCTCGGCTGGCTCGGGAGCGCGCGGACTGGACCCAGCAACCGGATACGAGTCCGGGGGTCCGGAGTCACAGGCTTCCGTAGAGGTGAGACCTATGTTCGGCTCCACGGCCGATGAGTGTGCGGCCTGCGGGGCGGGGCCCATCCCTCCGTCCTTAGGCAACATAGCCTGCTCCGGATTTAGGTCTGGGGCTACTGCAGGGCTGACATCCCGAGCATTGTCGACAGCAGGTCTAAGTCGTGCTCATCGTGACTCTCCGGTGCTCCAAGCACAGGCCCGAATCCGTCGAAGATCAAGTCTCCGTGACTATCCGCCGTGTAGTTCTGGTTTCCGAACCTGATCTAGTGGCCAGGGGCATAGCTATCGATCTGCTCCAGATGGCCAAGCGAATTAGCCCGCAGTGCGAAGCCGCCGAACACAAAGATCTGTCCGGGGAGAAAAGTTTCACCCTGGACCGTGTTGTTGATGATGATTGAAGGAGCCATTGAGCCTTGCAGCGATGACATAGAGGAACTCTCAATGAAAGCACCAATGTCGGTGTAAAAACCAGCGGATCTCGGGTAGGGGGTACCGATCTGTGCGTCTTAGGCTGATGGTAACAGGAAGCAAGGGACACAATGTTTACCCAGGTTCGGGCCCTCTCGATGGAGGTAAAACCCTACTTCCTGCTTGATTAATATTGACAATATGAGTAGTACAAGAGTAGATTTACCACGAGATCATAGAGGCTAAACCCTAGGAGCTAGCCTATGATGATTATGATTGTAATTGTGATCGGCCTTCTAAGGACCAACCTCTCCGGTTTATATAGACACCGGAGAGGGCTAGGGTTTACACAGAGTCGGTTACAAGGAAGGAAATACAATATCCGGATCGCCAAGCTTGTCCTCCATGCAAAGGAGAGTCCCATCCGGACACGGGACGGAGTCTTGAGTCTTGTATCTTCACGCTCCAATTGTCCGGGCGATGTATATAGTCCGGCTGTCCGGATACCCCCTAATCCAGGACTCCCTCACCCACCCACTTGATCCTCTCTTTGACTCTATCGATAGCTATGACCCCTCCCTCTCTTCTCATGGATTGCCCGACCCTCTATTTATGATATGGATAGGCCTCCATTTCACACACATTGCATGCAAACTTTTGTTTGAGATGTCATCGACACATATTCCCACAAACAATTCACGAAATCAACCCCCATCCCAAAAAAAAAAAGCACTCACGAATGCGGTTTGTATCTCTCACACACACCCACGTAGGTGGGGGACGTGCAGGAAGAGAAGAGGTGCATGCACGGCGCACGTACTCCCGTCTCTTTCCCAACCACACCCGCGTGGGTACACGGTGGAGCTCAATTCTGTATGAAAAAGGCAGCCCACGTGGTAATTTGGCATGTGTACTGGTTGTCCACTTGGTGGAGGGAGGATCGTCTACCACGGGTGAACAAACAAATTGCGACTTAACGTGTTATGTTAAAAAAAGAGGCAAACCACGTGGGGCCTACCTTAGAGGCAAGACTTTTGATGTGTCCCGTCAACTCGCAGAACGAGGAGAAGCTTGCTTAGTACGCCGTCTCCCCCGCCCACGGGCACGGTGGCTCGCAGGATGAGGTGAAGCTTGATCCGGCTTACGCCCGCTCTCTCGCCCATGCGCGCGGTGGCTCGCAGGACGAGGAGAAAAAATTACTACTCCCTCTGTTTACTCCTTGTCCCTACTACCTTGGTTATAGAGATTATATCATATTGTTTGGAAGTAGATTTCAATATGAACTACTCGCCGTTCTCTCTCACAAAGCAGGTGAGGTTGCCTTCGTCCCTTGCTCACTGCCGCGACGTGGGCAGTTGCCGCCTCCCGCCGCCCTCCTCAAGGTTGAGCTACGTCCCTCGGGTACAACTCCCTTTACAGCCGGCTTGCACCACTGCTCTAGCTGCCCACATCACTCCCTGTGGGTATTTCTCTACTTCTTTGCCCCGCACATACCTCTAATGGCTTCTATGTACTGTATCTATGATGAGTTTATGTCTCATCAACTAGTCCCAGTAATCTTATTCTAATCACGCTTCTTCAATTTGTTTTCCACAGGGATGCTCATCTCGATTTTGGTGAAACTGCACAAAATGATCCGATGGTCAAAAGGTTGCAAACTTCATTTATTAGGAAGCTCGAACGTTGGTAGCAAACTGAAGCCTGGTCAAGGTTCATGGTTCAAGGGCTAGGGACTGCATGGATCATTTTTTCTTTAGCTGCCTCTGTTCCAAAATAAGTGTCAACTTTAGTAGTAGTACAACTTTGTACTAAAGTTTGCACAAAGTTGAGACACTTATTTTGGAATGGAGGGAGTACATATTTGCTATGATCTGTCAATCATTGAAATGCAATAGCATGCATGTTAGTCTCCTTTTTATTTGATGAAATGTTGCAACGGGCAACCTTGGACGCACGATACATGTAACAGAAGCTGGAAGCTTCATAGCATTGTACAAATTTATCTCGCTGATAAATTACAGTACGTACTATACTAGTACTTCCTCCATTCCTAAATATTAGTCTTTGTAGAGATTTCACCATGAACCACATGCGGATGTATATAGATGCATTTTAAGTGTAGATTCATTCATTTTGTTCCGTATGTAGTTCACCTAGTGGAATCTCTACAAGGACTTATCTACTAGTAATAGCTAGCCCCCACTAGTAGGAATTCTCTATCCTCTCCTTGAGCCACATCATCAAAATTGATGTAGCCATTAGATGAAGTAAATCAGTCCATAATAGCCGTCTGATCTAGACGTTGAGAGGCTCCGCACTAAGCCACATGCAAACATGCAGAAATACCGTGGCACATGCATGTGAGTGGGTTTTAAATCACATCAACATGTCTGCATGCAAGCATGCACCGGTAGCATGCATGTAAGTGAGCTTTTAAGTCCCATTAACATGTCAAAAAGAAAAATATAATCCCATTATGCAGTAGGAGTTGGCTGATCATTTTTCCTTACGTGGGATTATCTAGATAATGATGGGAGTTTATTTAGTTTGGCTACCACATTTGTCACGCGGTTATAGAGTTTTTTTTAGTTCTGTGAAATTGATAATTTTGCACAGAGAGATATACCGCTGTTCCGCGGCAACGCGTGGGGACTCATCTAGTAATATTTAGGAACGGAGGGAGTACTATGTAAAGAGTTAGGTGTCGCACGGTGATAGTGTGAGGTGGGCCATGTAATCACTGAGCCTGCGTGTTTTCACTGCTCTTGCAGTCCTCCGCTGTAAGAATGGAGAAAATTGTAATCTACTACCTCCTTTGGCCGAAAGCGTGGGACATCCAGCAGTCCTACCACCTCAGTAATAAAGACCAATGAGCCGTCAAATCACATAGACCCAGCAGTAAGTTGGACGGACGAAGCAACCATCACTCTTGCACCAGTGAGAGGTCGCGTCTGCTCTGCCCGGGCATGAATGCGGCACCGATTCTTTGGAGCGTTGCTGACCCTTTTAGGCGGGAAGCGCGCGCGGGCGATGGAGGGGCTTTGGGTGGGCCAGGCTGGTCAGGAGCCGGCGTGGCAGCTGTCCGCATGTCCCTACTGGACATGCCCGGAAACGAGAGGATGCACCGACTCTCGCGGCTAAAATCATACACTACACACCATCTCTCTATAGGAGTAGGTCGATCTGTCGCACTCTCTAACACACACATGATGTTAAACACACACACGCACACGCACGCACCTTGGTCCCGTTTCACCTTCTAACGTGACTTATTACACCTAGACGGAGGGAGTAGTAAGTATACGAGATACGGTGGCACACTGACTTAAGTTGAATACAAGTGCCGAAAATTTGTGTGCATGTTATAATAAGGATTCACTTAAAATAGTACGTGAGCGAATAGAGGGATCAACTGGACAGTTTTCCCGAGTAGTAGCGAGATGTGTGAGGTAAGATACACCGCTGGCGCTTTTAATTTTTCTTATTAATTTGTTCGTTTCACCCTCTGACTGGTGGGACCCAACGTACTACATGGAGAGAGGTAAGGTGACTAAGGCTGCATTATTTCTGCACCATTGTGGATAGTCTTACCACCAAAGCCACATGACACGATTATGATTGAAATCCCAATGACTCCCACACACACACACAAAAACACGGCATCCTTGTCACACGAATGCAGGAATGTATAAAAGGTTATTTTCCTCTCATTGAACATAACGGGAGGGTTGTGTAGCTGGTTAGACTGTTTGCTCATCAAACTTGAGGTCTCGGGTTCGATAACTACACTTGAGCATAATTTTTGCCAGGAGGATTCTTTGGCTGGTCAAAATGTTTTCTAGGGTTTGCATGCTTCACACTCTCTCTCCAGTATATATATACACGCTGGAGCCTCAGCTCTTGTAGTTGCTCTCTTCACACTCTCTCGCCCTCTCCTGTTGGAGCCTCAGCGCTTGTAGTTGCTCTCTTCATACTCTCTCGCCCTCTCCAGATCTAAACAAGACTTCGTTGGCCTCTCTCTCCCCTCACTGCTGCTCAAAGAGCCGGCAGGATCCGTCCGCCGGGAAGGGAAGGAGGCTTAACGCTGTCGCCATTGGCGAGGGACACTACCGGCGTAGCTGTTCACTTTCCACCCAGCGGCGGCACGGGAGGGCCTCCGACCCCTTCTTCTTTGTCGTCGTCCCTTCGCCCACCGAACCACGCCCCAAGAACCTTAAAGTATAATTTACTTACTCCACATGCATTGCTCTAGCTGCATGTATACCATGAATCTAGGACATGGTTCAAAGAGGAAAGGAGTGGTGGAAACTAGTGGGAAAAGTTGTACTCCCTCTGTTCCTAAATATAAGTCTTTGTAGAGATTTTACTAGGACTACATATCGAGCAAAATGAATGAATCTACACTCTAAAATACATCTATATACATCCGTATGTGGTTCATAGTGGAATCTTTAGAAAGACTTATATTTAGGAATGGAGGAAGTATATAACATGAATCTAGGACGTGGTTCAAAGAGGAAATGAAGGGGGAAAGTTGTATAGCATGAATCTAGGACGTGGTTCAAAGAGGAAAGGAATGTGGGAAAGTAGTGGGGAAAGTTGTATCGCATAAATCGAGGACGTTGTTCAAAGAGGAAAGGAAGGTGCGAAAGTACTAGTTCAAAAAGGAAAGGAAGGGGCAAGGCTGTAGAGTTTGAGCAGGACTAGATTTGCTGCGCTCACATAGGGAAAGGTGTCTAAAGATAACAAAACTGGGACCAACACAAATATGCTCCTTGGTTGTTTGTTCTTTGTTGCAACAGACTGTGCATGACCACAGTACATCGGTAGATGCACATGGTGCTGGTGTGTCCATTGTCCCGTGCAACTCATTAGCTGTTGTTAATCTAAGGCCTTTTTTGGTTAAAAACTCCCTAGTCCCTACCTGCTTGGTTCTAGGGACTAAACATGGAATAGAGGTTATTAAATGACATGCTAAAGGACCATGTTACCCCTAGTAATGAACTAATAGAAACAAGGTGCGATGCGTGGCAGGGGCAACTGTTGGAAAAAGTCCCAAAAAGACTCCCTCGGGGTCTTCTTTCTTTAGTCCCAAATGCCCACTTTTAGTCCCTAAAAGTCCCTCCTATTTGGTTTAGATGGGACTGACACCGATTTTTTTTAGTCCCTACACCAAAATGTCCCTGTAAACAAACACCCTCTAATAATGCCGCTGGAAAATTGATGCAATGCCATAGTTAAAAGCAAATTACATGTTTAACAAATTTTATTGTTAATATAATCTCTATGTTAATATTAATCAATGCCACCATTTGAGAAATGCTACTGTCTTGCTTTCTTTCCCATTTAGATAAGGTAGATGCTTCTTTTTGTTGGCTTCTGTGTCATCCACCGTTATTGACCACTAATTGCTTCTTTTCACCTCTGTGTAAACAGGGTTATCTACTTCACCTTGTTGCCATTGCGACCTTTTGTTGCACTGCCCAAAACACTTTTGTTTTAAGAGTGTTTTGTGTAGTTCCACCAAAAAGTCACACCGACAATGTTGCTTGATTGCTTGATCTTAGTGGAACTGCACAAGAGGAGATCTTACTTCCTATCCGTTAAGGCGAATTTGGTTCAGATCTTCTTGTGAGTTGTTTGAATTCCGCATCATGAGAGGTCAGTACTAGCCTTCTTTCACATGATTCTGCAGTGTGCTTTCATATGTTGTGCTGCTTGTACGATAATGTTGCTTGATTTTAGTGAACTGCACACTGCTGGATATGCACCGTAATATCCCACTGAGGTAAGATAAGGATATTTCACAAGTGCTGGCCTGTATTTTGCCACTTTCATCAGAAAATTAAGTTTAGTACTATACTTGTGCTACCTAATTGACATGCCAAATCTTAGATTGAAGGCGAAGCTTGTCTGTTATTGAACCAAGTGATGAAGGGGAAGAACAAGCGAAGAAAAACAAAAGTCAACTCCCGGTGCTGTAATGAAGCACTGGAACTGTGATGACACAAGTAATGATATAGTTTTGCATCTTAATTTATTGCTATGGCTGGAACGAGCAATTGTTTTGCCACTGATTTGATGCCATACGTAATTATCTCTACCTGTGCAAACAGGGATCTTCTTTGAAGATACCTTATATTTTAGTGGAACTGGACAAGAAGATGTTGGAAACATTAAACTAATCGAGGAGTATATAGTAAGCATGGCCACCCCCGTAGATAGCAACAGATGGTTCCGGAGAAGTGCTTCATCTGTATGCTCTACGCAATCAGCCTCCTGACAAAGGTTGGTACTCGCCCACTGATTTCATCCATATGATTGAGCTTTTTCATCTCTATTGGTGTTGTGCTACTGTTTAGATACTGTCATGAAAAAGTGGTATTGTCCTTGAGACGTGCTTCATCTGTGATGTTTTAAATATTTCCTTTCCTTTTTTTCGAGCAAACATGGATGCTAGCATTTAGTAGTCCTCTTGTCTTTGCACAACAGGATCATCTTCCTCTGAAGAAGAATATGGAGTACATGAAGTGACTAGTTCCGATTATGCTAGGATGAAGAAGCCATGTCTATCTTCTCATCAGAAGGAGCAGTTGAAGGATGGTTACGTTACTCCCCACAAGACCAAACTAACTTCAGCTCAGTAGGACAGACAAATATCCATTTTTTTGCTGTGATGCACGAGTACAATGTTTTTCTAGGATTCTTTCTAGTGAGTTCCATTTTTCTAAAAGTGTACTCTACATGGACCATGTATGTGCTTGTTGAAACTGTCAAATCATAGTACAGTTTGCTTTATACTAATCACTTTTTTGTATTAGTGCAAACAGGGGTGCTCAACTTGATTTCAATGGGAACTGCACAAAATGTTCATGAATACATCGAATCATTCATTTCCACCACAAGAAAGGAGGTGCTAATAAGTTCAAGGCGTTGCAACATATAAGGGCGAAATCATACAAGCTACGCCCGAATTTGGTTGATTTTCGTGGAACTGCACAAAAAGAACAGCTGGTTTATTTAGCACGAGGTGCCATGTCAATGTATGAACTGATGGCAAACCCTTCCCATTCCACAATCGTAGGCATTTGATATTTTGGAATGGGACAACCTTGTCAAATTTTGCTCATTGATTTTAGCAAGACATGCGTTTGATATTTTCGAATGGGACGCCCTTTGCTGTCAGCAGCGTCGATCAATTTTTTCATTATTCTTTAGTTGTGAAGTAAATATTGCCTCTGACATGAGAGTTGCTGAGATGCATAATCATCGATTGTTTTGAATGTTCTCTATGAATTTCCAGGCCTATGTGTTTAATTG
Source organism: Triticum timopheevii (assembly GCA_963921465.1). Taxonomy (NCBI): domain Eukaryota; kingdom Viridiplantae; phylum Streptophyta; class Magnoliopsida; order Poales; family Poaceae; genus Triticum; species Triticum timopheevii. The sequence continues at coordinate 74,266,359 of OY997274.1, forward strand.
CAATGTACAGAAACGCTAAAAAGCTGCTCAAACTCTTTGTACTCCTTTTGTTCCTTTTTACCTCGCACATTGTGAAAGTGCATACCTTTTTGTATAAGATTTGTCAAAGTAGAGATACTTTGACTACAGACAAAACTTGTATGCAGACTAGCACTACTAGGGAAAAGGCTAGCAGCAGCGCGGGTTTTAAATGTATCAGTAGCGCGGGGATAGGCGCTACTAATAAGGCGCTACAGCTAACACATAGTAGTAGCGTGTGCCCACCGGCTCTACTGCTACACAAGTGTAGCAGCAGCGCGGTTAGAGGAAGCTCGCTACTGCTAGTAGCTCTAGAGCGCTTTGCCTGGACGCGCTACTGCTATCGCCACGCTGCTGCTAACTTCTATACACTCGCTACTGCTAATTTAAATAGTTTTTTTTGGCATATTTGTTTTGTATTTGAACAGGCTTTGTAGAAGAATCTTTAGCACATAGAAATGTCATCGTGATACACATACAAATGCCTGCGAGACCACAAATGTAATCATAGCATGTACATACAAATAGTCTCATCATAATCATCATCCAACACAAAGTGATATCTTGTCATCATCTCGAAAATAGCGATACATGCAAGTCCCGAATACTTGCAACTACAACAACGTCATCCATCTAAACAATGGTATACGCAAGAAGTGCTGTCACTATGAGTGAGAGCGGAACTATGCAGTACATGAGGTGGTGGTTACGAGTCCTCTCTCGCGCTAGCGTGAACCTCAAGTAACTAGCTTCTCCTTCTTGTCTGCTTCTGAAGCCTTTATGGCTGGCGCCTGTGAACCCATTCACTTGCGCCTGACACTCATGCCACTCGTTGTACACCCCCGGAACCTTCCCTTTGTACACGACATAGCAATTCCATCTCGCCATCAAGAAACTAGGTACCTGTTAGAGATGCATGTTCATGAAGAGGATGTACAATCATATATATGCAACAAAATATACTATAGCAACACCGAAAAAGAAAGAGTTAGCAACTAGATGCAACATACAGTACGCAAATTAATTAACTAGAGGTACGCAGGTCATCGTATGCAAACTAACAAAGTAGCGTTACGCAAGTTCGGCAGGGACCATGGACATCACAAAGTTTCATCCCTATAAAAAGTATACAAGTTCAACCGACACATATCATCATCATCGGCATCATAAATCACTAGAAGTTCCATCCTTCCATATCATCGAGGACAAACCCTAGCTTCTTGAACAGCGTGAGGTCTAGACGTTGCATGCCTATGCGAGTTCGGACGTCAGCTCGCGATATAGGGCCGTGGTGGAACATCCCCTTCTCATTGACGACTTCTTTCATGATGATCGTTGCAATGTCGCTTTGGATGCGAAAGAAGTCATCTCTAAGTTTATAATCCGCTTCTCCATGAGATTCTAGCCACTTGTGGATATGATCATCATTTCTGTTGTTAATGTGAAGCTTTTGGTGATCCGTGTTGACCTGAATCATGAGATGGACGATGTAGAATCAGTCCTTCTTTCTTGGTTTTGGGACATGGATGCAGAAGAAGTTAGTTTTATGCGCGAAACCCATCTTCTTGTTCCTTTGTTTCCTGATCTGCATGTGGACACCTCTAAAGCTGAAGCCTTGGAGAGCATCATCTAGAATATTCATTATGTAGGTGTAGTCTTTTTTCTCGTAGTCTCTGGAAGGGTCAAAATACACAGCGTGGGAGACTTGCGGGTAAAGAACGATAAGGACGGTGCGCCCGTTGCTGCGGGGAAAAGACACCTCAAATTATTCCCCATATGAGAGAGAAGGAATGATTGAAATGTACGAAAGGGTTGTCCGGAACTGACTTACTTTGGATGATAAGGCACGAGGACAATTTCCCGGTCCTTATTCTGTACCATGAAGTTTTGGAGGTACTCCCTAGCAGTTTCACACTCAAAGTCGCCGAAACTCAAGAAAGACTCGTGCATGTAGTATGGATCCGCCACACAGATTTGCGAGACTTCTTCACTCTTCATGACGGAGCTCATATGTAGCGCAAAAAGGCGGACGATAGTAAAATCAAGCAGCCTTGTTAGAAACATCTCAAAGATATGGTCAAACCGCAGGAAGAACACCTCCGTGGGCCATGTGTCGACGTATCACTTCCCCTTAGGCAGACGAGCCGCGTATGTCGGATATCCTGGATCCTTTGAGGCTAGTAGGCTTTTCTCAGTCGACATCACATGGTCGTGCAGTCTCCTGAGATCCCCTGATAGTGCCTCCAACGGTTTCGGCGGTAGCATCGGCTTGCCCGTGAGATGGAACATGACCGCACCTTTCACAGGTACATGCTCTTCAGAATGCATCGTATGGCTGCTATGTGCTCTGGCTTGTTTGGAGGCAGTTACCTTCCCCGATCTCTTCCTCTCCTTTTTCTTGGGCACACCTTGCAGACCCTTCCTTAACCCCTGCCCCAGTGTTCCCGAGCTAAGTACTGTACGACCCTCGCGCCCGGCTAGTTGAGCATGTGTTGAGGTGGCATCTTCAGGCGTGTCCTATGAGGATTTCATGAAGAGAGACTTTTTGCAATCCATGGTACGACCCTGCCCGGGCATATCATCCATATCCTCATTAGCAAGCCGATAGCCCGATTCATCATATGGTTGACTCATCATATCTATGTCACAGTCATACGCGTTTGTATTGAGGTAATCCATAGGGTCGACCTCCATCTCATCATCCATTCTCTGTTCTACAGGAGAAATTACATCAGCTAGTACTATTGCACCCCCTTCATCATGTCGTCCGCCGCTCTCAGCCGGCACTACAGGAGCTGGTAATTGCATAGGCGGAGTGGTGGTCTCCGCACATGCTTGTTGATGTGTGGTAGTTATTGGTGTGCTCTCGGCCGGCTCCAGACGAATAAGATTCTTCGGCCATAGCAGCACCCAATTCTTGCAGCTTCCAATCCGCGGCAGGGTCTCGTCGTCCGCTCCCACATGTTGTATTGGAGGAGGCAAATCCTCGTGCCCCAATTTCACACTGGTCAAGCTAACCCTGAAGTGCCCAGCGGGGATCGGCTGGTTGTGGAACGTGCATTGAGAGGGGTCCATTATCATCCCCTTTCCCACGTCCACCTTCTGGCCTCTGATCAAGTAGAGTATGGTGCACGGGGTTTCTTTCGCCTGCAAACACATATGTCTGTGGCGTAAAACAACTGAAAGGCAACAAAAATGGAATATTATCTATATATATATATATATATATATATATGTTGGTGCGACATGTAATTACCGTGACGGCATCGAGCTCAGCCAAAGACGAAGGCCCACCTAGCGCGCTTGAGACTGAGGACGGGATGCTATGAGCGGGAGCGGCTGTGAGAGGAGGCCCGGTTGCTTGAGCAAGTGATGGTGCGATGGTGTTGTTGTTCATGGAGTTGCTCGCGACGAAACTGGGCATCGGGAAATCATGTACCGTCTTGTCTGGATTTTCCTTCGCCCAGTTGATGATAACTGGAACCAAGTTAGTAGCAAAATCATTTCTGCATGCAGTTACAGCTGCATTGACTGCCTGTTGTAGCAACTCATATTTGTCCTCGGCTGCTTTTTTCGCGTCCTCAGTTGCTTTTTTCTCGACCGCATGCTTCACCTTCGCGTCGATGTCCGCCTGACTAAACTTATTTTTCTGCTTCTTGGCCTCAGGGCCGTCGTTGTAAAACACCTTCCACGTGGCGCCGTCTCCAGCACCGTGCACACGACCATATTGCCGCCGCTGGTCCAAAGGGAGTCCCTTAAGTTCGTTCAAGGCCCGGTTGAGAGGGGTGTCCCACTTGGGCCTTGTCGGTGTCAAAACCGGCGGATCTCGGGTAGGGGGTCCCGAACTGTGCGTCTAGGCGGATGGTAACAGGAGACGAGGGACACAATGTTTTTACCCAGGTTCAGGCCCTCTCGATGGAGGTAATACCCTACGTCCTGCTTGATTAATATTGATGGTATGGGTAGTACAAGAGTAGATCTACCACGAGATCAATGAGGCTAAACCCTAGAAGCTAGCCTATGGTATGATTGTTGAGATGTAATGTTATGTCCTATGGACTAAACCCCTCCGGTTTATATAGACATCGGAGAGGCTAGGGTTACACAGAGTCGGTTACAATGGTAGGAGATCTACATATCCGTATTGCCAAGCTTGCCTTCCACGCCATGTAAAGTACCTTCCGGACACGAGCCGGAGTCTTCAATCTTCTATCTTCGTAGTCTGGGAGTCCGGCGGATATCGATAGTCCGGCTATCCGGACACCCCCTAGTCCAGGACTCCCTCAGTAGCCCCTGAACCAGTCTTCAATGGCGATAAGTCCGGCGTGCATAATGTTCGGCATTGCAAGGCGGGTTCCTCCCTTGAATAATCCGGAGAAGATAATGAACACCAGGATAATGTCCGGCTCTGCAAAATAATTTCCACATTCCAACGTAGAGAGAATAAAATACACACTTAGTTCAATCTGCTGACGTATTACGCAGTGTGACATCACACCGCAGCCAAGTCCTTGTTTGAATCGTCTTTATTATTCCGCCTCAGCACGTTTAGCGAAGCGGTTTCCTTGGCATGTCCTGTCGAAGCAGAGATCGTGTTCCCTTTTATTCCGGGATCCTCATCAATACGTGCGTGGGTAACCCAACCGTTCCCGTCACCACGCCTCCTCTATCGAAGGGGAATCTCAAACGGTCACGGAGACGGCCCTTGGTATTATTTCCCCTTTATAAGAGGACCAAGGCCTGTCCTTGTCTTTCAACCTCGCATCGAATCTTTCCTCTGCTCCCAGCTCCAACACCGAGAGCTTCAGACTCGAGCGCTTCGGATCTACAGCAATGTCCGGCTCCGACCTCCAGGGCCGGTGGGTGCCCTCCTCCGTCACGGAGGAGGACATATTGAAGTTGCGTGAGGCCAAGTACCTGGCCTACGAAGTTTCGCACAGGTTGCCTGCCCCTGGGCAGGCCGTGCCAGCCCCCGAGCCCGGCAAATACGTCGTCTTCACATCTCACCTCTATCGGGGACTGGGCTTCCCGACGGATCCTTTCGTGAGGGGGCTCCTGTTCTTCTACGGGCTGGACTTCCACGACTTGGCTCCGGAGTCCATCCTCCATATCTCTGCATTTATCATCGTCTGCGAAGCCTTCCTCCGCGTCATCCCCCACTTTGGCCTGTGGCTGAAAACATTCAAGGTGGAGCCGAAGATGATCGGGGGGTATCAAGCAGAGTGTGGCGGGGCGACCATAAGCAAGAAGGTCGATGCCCCGTGGCTCGAAGGTTCCTTCCAAGAGGAACAGGGATTGTGGCAGCAGGAGTGGTTCTACATCACCGCTCCAAGGGTCAACCAAGGGCTCAACTGGGGGCCGTCCGAGGACGTGCCCGCACTGCAGGGCCGGATTCGAGACCTCCAAACAAGGGAGATCGGCCTGGTCAAGGTGATGCAAGTCATGCTAGTCAGGCACCTCCTACCCTGCAAACGTCGTCCTCTCCGGCTATGGGAGTACAATCTGGAGGGACCTCGTATTCTCCAGCATTTTATGGGCGCGACACCCATGGAGATGTACAAGCTGTTCTTCGGACTGCAGGTAGCGTGTCCGGATTCGGCCGAGGACGCAGGCTTAAGCCGCGATCGCCCGGATACTCAGGTAAGTAGCTCAAAGCTCGGACGTTCTATCTGTATGCCTTTCAAAAGATCATCTCCTGACCCCTTTTTTATTCTCTACAGGAATGGGTGGCGCGATCAAGGCTGATAAGGTGTCCGTCCCCCCTCCCAGAGACCGCACTGGAGCCCGTGCTGGTCAGAATGTTGGAGGTTGTGCCCACAGAGGGGGGCGACGGGGGAGATAAAGGAGCTAATACTTCATCCAAAGGGGCGACTGAAGAGGAGGGAACCAAGGATCCCTCCCTTCAGAAGGAGAAGAGGACCGCCTCCGAAGATCCGGAGGTCCCAGCCCCTAAGCGTGGGAAGAAATCCCCACCGGGGGGTCCGGCGTCCGGAGAGAATCCGGACGCGCAATCATCGCCCAAGGACCAGCCCTCCAACGAGCCGTGAGTATGAAAGAGAAAGTTTTAATAAGGAAGTACCTTCATTTATGCTTCTGTAGGTAATCGGAATATTTATATCGCAGTTCGGATCTGTAGCCGTCTCAGATGAGTTCGTCCTCGGGGGATCTTCTTCCGGAGATGATGGAGAGCGATACGCCTCCGTCTGCCGCGCCGCCAGATGAGGCAGGCGAGCCCGAAGTGTCGTCACGGAGGGCGTCCCTGAGTCTGGAGGGGCCAAAGAGTTCAACACCCACCAGAGTCCGGCCGGGAGAACTGAAGAGTTTGCTTGAGAGGGCGTCCATTTCAGAAGATCACCGTGCGTTAATGCGTATGGTGATTGGAAGGATTTCGTCCGCTGAAAGCGGATTGCGTGGGGCCGCCTAGAGCTTGCTGGCGGGATTTGAGGTATGCAAAAATGGCGTACCCCTTTGTTTTTTTTTAACAGTTGTGCATATGAAAAATGCGCCCTGTATAGATAGTAGCCCCTGAGACTCGGTAGGTTGTCGAAGACGACAGCGTACCGAGTATCGAAAATCTAAATGTCTCAGGTAATGAATACCGCCGTTCTGGCACAGGTGGCGGATAGTCCGGGGGCCAGCCGGACTGATCAGTTTGCCGAACTGAGTCGGCAACTGGACATGGCAGATGCTGACATCGCACTTGTCAATCAGCGACTTGACGAGTCGCAAGGTAAATAAATTCTCCGTAGCCGCTTTATTGAGTGGGTTAAAGCCCTCCTCCGATAAGTTATATGCTGTTTATGCAGACAGTGCTGCTGTTGTGGAGAGACTTCGGGCCGAGCTTGCACAAGCTAAGGAGCAAGCCCGAAGGAGTGATGCGGCTGCCGCGAGGGCGGCCAAGGAGTTGAAGGCCGAAAAGGCTGTGCACTGCCTAAGCAGGGCGGAGGTGGCCGAATTGGCCAAGAATTTAAAGGATGCTACCGACCATAGCGAGGCTCTTGAAAAGGAGCGCTTATCGGAGCGGGAAGACCTGAAGAAGGCCACGGCTGAAGCCAAGGATGCCCGTTCTGCAATGCGGGCTATGAAGGAGGAGCTGCGCCAAGCCGGAGAAATCACGGCTGGCAAGCCTTTTCTTATGCGTTGCCGGTTTATGGATGCCAAGTACGCTAAATTTGAGCGGCAGTGGAGTTCGGAGGATCCTTATATGGACTTAGCTGCGAGTGCGGCTGACGCCGTTAAGCACTTCCGGAGCCAGGGGGATCACGACGTGGAAGAGTTATATTGGACTCAATTCCACAGTCCGGATCGCCCTCTTCCTCTGTCGGACAGGTTGGCCGAATGGGCCGAACTGAATAGACTGCCCGGGCTGGCTATGACTGACATCGTGGCCCATGTGTGGCCAGAGAGGTCCAAGGCGACGAGCTATTTCGGCCTACTGCAGCAGTTCCTTGGGGCGGTGCCGCATATCAAGGAGAAGAAGCGGTCGGCTTGCATCGAGGGCGCGCGGATGGCTCTGGCCCGTGTAAAGGCGCAGTGTCCGGAGATGGATGCCACCGCTGTTGCTGCCCAGGGTTCGGATGGGAACCGGCTTCCTGCCGAACATTATTTCGGGGAAGTTATGCGCGGCGCTCGTATAATAGAGTCGCAGTGCTCGAAGAATGTAACGTTCAATTGAACGCATTAACTTGTTTTTCAATGAGTATGGTATGAATGCTTTTTATACTTGTGCTTCCAAGTAGTAATACTTCTCCTTGCGGCCGTTTAAGTATACTTGTGTATAACCTGAAAGATGCAGTCTTCGGATTTAGCCCCCTTGCACAAGGTGCTGGGGTGTTCGCAAAATAGCGCTTTTTCACACTTTAATCCGACGTCTCGGTCCTGTTATAAGGAGGTGATAGCGTAGCGAACGAGGCAATCCGGACTATAATGCTTTATCTCTTTCACTTAGCCAATGGAGCTCGAGGGTGGGGCTACGATATAGCCCCTAATGGAACCGCACATCTCCGGATTCGGGGTGCGTATGTGCCTGACCGGGAAGCGGCCCTTCGTCAAAGCGGGGAATTCTAAACATTCCGTGGTCGATCAAGTGGCTGACCAGACTCTCGCTACATCATGACAGTCAGTTTTCGGCTTTCTCTACTGAGGTGCTCGCCCAGCCGAACTGGGGCACAATCGCAGTAGTTCTCCTGGTGCCGCGTCAGCCGGGTGATACGGAACGTAAGGCAGCAAAACACAGGAGCCAGGCAAACCCAACATTTGACCAAAGACATGATTCGGAGCTGATGCATATAGTGCCCAACTTGAGACGCCGAACACTCCCTGAGGTGTTCGGACTTTTATGATGACGGGCAGAATTATGCCCTAAGCCCCTTGTGTCCAGGTACGGGCATTGCCTTCTGACGCGGCCAATGCCAAAGCGTCAGGCCCCGCCTCGGCTATAGGAAGAAGCCGAGGGCGATTTAGCAACAAGAGACAGTAATAAAAAGGTCTACGTAGGGTCTTAATCTGAAAAGAATCCTTGCAACGGGTCCCTACTGGACGTCTGCGCCTGTGTCTCCGTTGTGCCGTTATCCTGGACGGGTACGCACGTTTGTTCATCTGTAGAAAAAGAGGAACATTTTAGTTTTAGAAACAGTTCGTTCGAAAATAATGCAAAATAATAAGTGCAAATAATTAAAGCTAGGTTTATATGAAACCGTGGTTAGTTGTGCGCGCAGCCCCTTATGAAAGGGTATGCGGCTAGGGAGCCCCTAGCCTGCTGAGTGCGGATTCGTCTATCCGAATCCGGGGTCTTTAAGTGACCCTCGCACTGAAATGGTGCCATGTGGACCGGGCATCTTAAGTGTAAGAGACGCATAATGCGGTATGGCGTTGAAGCGGACAAAAGCCTTTCGTCCCAATAGTGCTTGATGTTCACTTTTAAATGGGACGATATGGAAAATTAACTTTTCTCGTCGAAAATTGTTCGGTGATCCGAACACGACTTCGAGTAATATCGAGCCTGTGCACTTGGCGTAAGGGCCTGGCGTAACTCCTTTGAAGGAAGTGCGGCTGTGTCGAATTTTGGTAGGGTCTATCCCCATCCGACGGATTGTGTTTGAATATAGCAGGTTTAAGTCACTGCCTCCGTCCATTAGGACGTTTGTGAATTGTAGTCCGTCTATTATCGGATTCAATATCAGGGGAGTCTGTCCCGCGGTTCGAACACTTTTGGAATAATCCTGGTGGTCGAAAGTGATTGGTTTTAATATCCAATCTCTATGGTTTGCGGGGCCGGACCGTGCGAAGCTCTTTTTAGAAAGTGCCGCACTGTTTTTCCGTGTCCTCACATGAAGTGAGTTTACTGCTTTGACCCCTTGTGGGAAAGTCTTTTGTTTTCCGGTGCCCTGCTGGCGGGGTTTATCTTCTTCACTTGACGCGTCGAGCCCCTTGCGTTCGGCGTTTAGTCGGCCGGACTGTTTGAAAACCCAACAATCCCTGTGGGTGTGATTTGCAGGCCTTCCGGGGTACTATCGATTTGACAAATCCGACCCAGAATTTTGTGTAGGTTAGACAGTTCGTCGCTGTCATCCTTGATGGGTTGAGCTTTATTATTCGGCCGTGAGCTTTTGAATCCGGCGTTGACTGCCGTGCTCTTTGGGCTTTTCTCTTTATTCCGGCGCTGTTCTTTTCTGCGCCGTGATTTTCCGTTTCCATCTCTTATCTCGGATGTACTTGGGTCGCTGGTGCTGCTTCTTGCCAACCAGCTGTCCTCTCCTGCGCAAAAGCGGGTCATGAGGCTTGCTAATGCGGTCATTGTCCTCGGTTTCTCTTGACCGAGGTGCCTGGCGAGCCATTCGTCTCAGACATTGTGCTTAAAAGTTGCTAAGGCTTCGGCGTCCGGACAGTCGACTATTTGGTTCTTTTTGGTAAGGAACCTGTTCCAGAATTTCCGCGCTGACTCTCCAGGCTGTTGAGTTATGTGACTTAGGTCATCTGCATCCGGAGGCCGGACATAAGTCCCTTGAAAATTTGCTCTAAACGCTTCCTCGAGCTCTTCCCAACTTCCAACAGTGTTTTCTGGGAGGCTTTTGAGCCAATGACGGGCTGGCCCTTTGAGCTTGAGGGGTAGATATTTTATGGCGTGGAGATCATCTCCTCTGGCCATATGTATATGCAGTATATAGTCTTCTATCCAGACTCCAGGGTCTGTTGTTCCATCGTAGGCTTCTATGTTTATGGGTTTAAACCCTGCTGGGAATTCATGTTCCAGCACCTCGTCTGTGAAGCATAGTGGGTGTGCGGCGCCCCTGTACTTGTACGTGCCGCTATCGTCGGACACTTGATGTGTTCCTTTGCTTATTGGGGCTTTCCTTTTGGGTCCGTAGATGGACCTGGCTGGGCCATTTGACGGTGGGGGCTTTATGGCCTCTTCGTCGAATTCTGGGAGCAGCTTGCGCTTCGGGTAGCTCTTCGATTGGTGGCTGTTGCCGTGTTTGTCTGCGGTTTTGAGCACTTTGCTCCATCTTAACCGGAGCGCGTCTTCCGCTGTGTTGAGCTTCCGTTTTTCCTTCTTCAGGCTTCTTGCTGTAGCGATGAGCCTGCGTTTGCAAAGATCTTGTTCGACGGGCTCCTCGAGTTCGTCGTCATTGGGGCTTGTTTCATCTTCGGAGGGAGGTACATAGTTGTGATCCTCAACCTTTTCTTCTGCCGCCCTTTCGTGAGGGCTTGCTTCTATATCCTCCTTTGCTGAGTCTTGCTGGAGGAGTTTGTCTTCGGCACTCTCTGGGGTGTTATTATCTCCCATGCCGGATTCTTCATTCTTGTTGTGGCGGGATTTAGAGCGGCGCCGCTGACGCCGGCGTTTGGGTTGCTTCTTTAGAGAATCTTCCTCCGCTGCTTTCTCACCATCCCCTTCTTTTTGGGGTATCCACCATGTAGACGTCGTACGACGAGGTGGCCTTCCAGTGCCCCGTGGGCGCTGGGTCCTGTTCGTCTCCGGCATCATCGTCCATAGCGTCGATGTCATCGGAGTCGTGGTCTAGCATGTCGGTTAGATCTTCGACAGTGGCTACAAAGTGGGTGGTGGGTGGGATCCGAATTTCTTCGTCGTCCGAACTCCAACCGTCCTGGCCATAGTCCGGCCAGGATTCTCCTGATAGCGAGAGATGCTTCAGAGAATTCAGGATATCGCCGAAAGGCGAGTGTTGAAAGATGTCCGCGGCGGTGAATCCCATAACCGGTGCCCAACCTGACTTAATTGGCGGGGGCGCGGGAGGCTCGGAGTCCGGCGAGGAGTCCGGCGTCTCGGGATCACGAGTTTCGCAAGGGACAAAATCGGTGTTCGGCTCCATCGCCGTAGATGTTGAAGCCCCTGGGGCGGCGTCTATCCACCGACCCTCGTCATGGGCAATCGGCTCAGGGCAGTAGCCGGGGCGGATTCAAGTGCGGCCACCAAAGCACTGTCCAGCGGCAGAGCCAGATCATGCCCATCGTCGCAGTGCGGCACGCTTGGCTGTGGCTCGAGTCCGTCAAAGATCAAGTCTCCGCGGTCATCGACCGTGAAGTTTAGGCTTCCGAATCTGACCTGACGGCCAGGGGCGTAGCTTTCGATCTGCTCCAGATGGCCAAGAGAGTTGGCCCGCAGTGCAAAGCCGCCGAATACGAAGATCTGTCCGGGGAGAAAAGTCTCACCATGGACAGCGTTGAAGGTTGAAGGTGCCATCGAGCCTATCGGTGACGACACAGAGGAACTCTCAATGAAAGCACCAATGTCGGTGTCAAAACCGGCGGATCTCGGGTAGGGGGTCCCGAACTGTGCGTCTAGGCGGATGGTAACAGGAGACGAGGGACACAATGTTTTTACCCAGGTTCAGGCCCTCTCGATGGAGGTAATACCCTACGTCCTGCTTGATTAATATTGATGATATGGGTAGTACAAGAGTAGATCTACCACGATATCAATGAGGCTAAACACTAGAAGCTAGCCTATGGTATGATTGTTGAGATGTAATGTTATGTCCTACGGACTAAACCCCTCCGGTTTATATAGACACCGGCGAGGCTAGGGTTACACAGAGTCGGTTACAATGGTAGGAGATCTACATATCCGTATTGCCAAGCTTGCCTTCCACGCCAAGTAAAGTACCTTCCGGACACGAGCCGGAGTCTTCAATCTTCTATCTTCGTAGTCTGGGAGTCCGGCGGATATCGATAGTCTGGCTATCCGGACACCCCCTAGTCCAGGACTCCCTCAGGCCTCATCGAAGAAGTAGGGCTTTTGGCTGCAAGCCAGTGTTGCTTCTCCAGTAGTCTAATCAATTTCCTCGTGATCTTGTCCGTGTAAAAAAACCTTTTTCTCCTTGTCCCACTTGTAGCGGGCCCTGATGAAGTCATGCTCCAAGGGGTTGGTGAACTTCGCGAAGGGGTCTGGGAGACCCGCGGCTTCACGTTCTGCGTCCTCCTTATCCCATATGGGCCTTTCACCGAGGTAGCCACGGCTTCCGAGGCGATGCTTCCCCGTGTTCCTTTGCTGAAGGCTTTTGAATTTCGCAGCCTTAGCCTTGGCTGCCTCGGTAGCGCAAGTGTCCTTGAACTTTTCGAACTCCTCTTCTGTAAGTGTCAGATTTTCCTCCAGAATCTTGGACAGGGGTTCATCAGCCTCAATAGCTCGTTTCACCCTCCCTTTCCAGGAGGCCAAATCATTGCTAAACATGCCCATGGCGTGATTGTTAATCTTTTTCATCTCCGGATCATCCCATGGTTGTTCTATGTTATCATCCCGGTCGAGGAACTTGAATCTCTTGTGCAACTTCGTTAGGAGCAACTGCGTCAAATGTTCTTTCTCCTTAAGTCATCGTTGTTGATGCTCGCGCATTCCCGTAGGATGCATCCTACTTGGTTCCCATAGCACTTGCGAGGTTCTTCCGACTCTAATGGCTCAAACATGCCAGGTGCCATCTTTGTGATCACAAGTCGTCCAATCCCTAGTTTGTTAGGTTTTCGTATCCTCTGCTTCTTATGCTTCCTCTTTTCGGTAGCGGCATCGGGGTCGGTACCTTCGCCGCCGGTACCTTCCCTATCGGTACCTTCCCCACCAGTCTCGGTGCCGCCATCGGTGCCGGCGCCGTCGGTGTCGATGTCGGCTTCAGTACCATCATCGAGGCCGACCTGCAAACCTTGCTTAGCAGTCAAATAGTCAAGGTACTCTTGTTCACCCTCATAATCCATCTCGTCTGCATCTTGGTCAGAAGGCCCAGTTTCTTCGTTGTTCGACATGTTTCCTATGATTAAGTGTCCTCATTTATTTCTAAAAGTATGAATAAATGAGAAATGACATAAGAAGAAATATGTGTGCCAGCACTCGATATGCCAACTATGTAGCACAAATCATGCCTTTATTCACGGGAAATTTCGGCATGACCTTTGCTAAAAAATGGACATATCGAGCGCCTGAAATTCACCGGAACAGAAATGAATCAACATTCCGGCGTAACATACGCCACTCGGATCATTTTCCAGACATGACATGTCCAAAACATGACATATACACATATCACATGTCCAGTTCAAATTTGCATATAAATTCAGCTAATTTTGAAACCTACCTAATTTCATAACTAAATAGATAACCTAATTAACATAACCGAAGAACCCTAGCAAAGAGAGAGGGGGGGTTTACAGAGGGTGCAGGGGCAAGGAGGCAGGCCCGATGATGGCCGAGAGGGGAGAGGAGGGAGGCGAGGGCCAACGGTTCTTGGGCGAGCACGCCGGGGTCGGGGGTGAGCGCCGGCGCCGGAGTCGGGGGCGAGGGCTGGGTCGGGGGCGAGCGCCGGGGTCGGGGGCTAGCGCCGGCGCTGGGGTCGGGGTCGAGGGCTGGGTCAGGGGCGAGCGCCGGGGTCGGGGGCTAGCGCCGGCGCCGGAGTCGGGGGCGAGCGCCGGGGCCGGGTTGGGCGTGGCGGTGCGACGGGGGAAGAGAGAGTGGGGATTTGGGGGGAAAAGGCGGGATGAAGCAGGGCGAGTGAGAATTTTGGGTTAAGTGGACATAGCAGTAGCGCATTAGGTCAAAACGCGCTGCTACTAACTTCAGTAGCTGTAGCGGTTTAGACAAAATTTGCTACTACTAACTTCAGTAGCTGCAGCAGTTTATGCAAAACGCGCTGCTACTACCGTCGCAACTGCCAGTTTTCCTTTTTCTTTTCCTTTATTTTATCCCACTTTTATTTCTCGAGGGCAGTGAACGAAGGGAGGGCTATATATGTTGCATCATTTGACGGTTAAATATGTATGCAAAATAGGAACATATATATTACACATCATTTGACCCATGCATAATAATGGCTAAGTGTGTATACAAAATAGGAACATATATATATATATATATATATATATATATATATATATATATATATATATATTGCACATCATTGGACTGATAATATACGTTTCCTCAGTGCTGGCGTTTTCGTTTTTGAGTCAGCTTCTTTCCCTTCTTGTTCGTCGAAGAATAATTGAGCCCCTCATTGTGACTTTGCCTTTTCCATGGAGTACGATTTTTCTTAGGTAATGTAGTATTGATTCTTCTTTTGACGTATACTTCATCATCATCATCATCTTCTCTCATTGGGTTGCCGTACTGATCATAGTCTTCCTCGTTGCCGACTCCATCCATTCCAATGATGTTCCTTTTGCCTCTCCTCACGACAACACAGCTGGGATTGCGCGGGTCAGTTATGAAGAAGCATTGTGTCATGTGCTTAGCGTGTACCCATGGCTCGTCTTTTGTGATAGCGTTCACGGTAGCGCTCTTGGCGTCGGGTATAGTCATGGTAGTGAAAATCTGGTTTTCTCTTTTGACATTCTTAGCCCATCTGACACGGAACATTGTCGTGTTGTGCAGTCCAGAGTAGTCAAGCTCCCAGATCTCCTCGACCCTTCCATAAAATCGTTCAGTTGCGCCGTTGTCGCTGCCGGTCATGCATTCCATCGTCACCGCTGAGTTCTGATCATCACTGTCCATATCTTTGGCCTCCGTGTAGAACGTGTATCCGTTGATATCATATGCCTGATAGGTTACGAGGTTGGGCGAGGGGCCATGTGCTAAGGCGTATATGAGCAATCCGTCCTTAGAGCCCTCCTCCGGGGGATTAGCAATAATATGCTCTTTGAACCAATGCAGGAAAGTGGAGTTGTGCTCTCTAGTAACTTCGGTGTCCGTCCTGCATACCCCCCGGTCACGATACTTCTTTGCGATAATTTCTTTGTGCTGTGCCACGAAAGGATCTACCTCGTCTAGGTGTTGTAGCACTACCAAGTTTGCTCTGTCAAAGTCGCTGTGTTGATCTGAGTATGCCACGTGCAGTTCCCTGCGACCGTTGCAGTGACCATCTCCTTTGAACCTCCCATCGTGCTTGTTAACGGGCAAACCAATACTAACACCAGGCGGCTGGTCTGCGCCATATAGAAAATTCTCATAGAAAGAGATGCACTCTTATGCCAAATAGCCCTGGACGATGCTTCCATCCGGACGGGACATGTTACGAACGAATCCTTTGATGATCCCATTCATCCTCTCAAACGGCATCATGTTGTGCAGGAATGACGGCCCCGGGTCTATTATGTCATCCACAATATGGACACACAGATGCACCATCACGTCGAAGAACGCGGGAGGGAAGTACATCTCAAGCTCATTCAGTATCACAACGATCTCTTCCTGTAGCCTTTGGAGCTGCTTCACACTGATCGACTTTCGAGAGATGACGTCGAAAAAGTTGCAGAGACCAATAAGCGTGTCATGGACGTGCTTGTCCATTATCCCTCTAAGGGCAATAGGTAGTATCTGCGTCATCATCACATGACAGTCATGAGACTTCATCCCGCTGAACCTTTTCTTGTCCGTGTCTAGATATCTACTTATCTTGCCACAGTAACCGGAACTAACTTTGACTCCGGTAAGGCACTTAAAGAATTGATTGATCTCAGCCTGACTTAAGGTGAAGCAATAAGGGGGGCAATAATCCTCTTTCTTTATTTTCTTGCCCTTCTTCTCCCGTGCCTCTGTCTCCGTCTCTGTCTCGTCTTACATTTTATGGGGCGGCATGTGCAGATCTTCCCTGATTTTCAAATCTTGCAAGTCTTTTCTTGCCTTCGGCCCATCCTTGGTCTTATCCGGCATGTTCATCAGTGTTGCGAGCAAGCTCTCAAGGAGATTCTTAGAGATATGCATTTGATCAAGGCAATGAGGTGTATCGAGTTTGTGCCAGTACTCCAAGTCCCAGAACACAGACCTCGTCTTCCATACCTTCAGCAGCGGCTCCGGCGCCTTTCTCATCGTCTTTCCCGGCATGGGGCACTCCTTCCAGTTTTTCAACAGCTGATCAATTTCGGCACCGCTCCGCTTACGTGGAGGTCCTCGATGCTCAGCGTGACCATTGAATAGATCTCCACGGTTTCTCCACGGGTCATCCTGTTCAAGCCATCTTCGATGCCCCATGTACATGATTTTCCCAGACCCGCCATCTTTCCTTGACGTTAGCTGCTAAGACGTCGTATCATCCATGCACTGCGTGCATCCGCAATATCCATGGCACACCTGGTCTACCACATATCCGTAACCGAGATAGTCCTGCACTGTCGTGATCAGCGCGGCTCTCATGTTGAAATACTCACCTTTGCTGGCGTCCCATGTCTTGGCCGGTGTTTTCCACAACGTGTCTAACTCCTCTTGAAGTAGCCCCAGATACAAATTAATATTATTTCCTGGTTGTTTCGGCCCTTGAATAAGCATGCTCATGTGAATGTACTTCGATTTCATGCACAACCAGGGGGGAGGTTGTACATCCATACAAACACGGGCCATGTGCTATGGTTGGTGTTCTGGTTGCCAAACGAATTCATGCCATCGGTACACGCGCCGAGCACGATGTTCCTTGCATCACATTCCAAATACCGATAGAAGCTGTTCAACGCTCTCCACTGGCTTCCATCCTTCACGTGTCTCAGCTTCGGATCATCTCCATCGTCGGGCTTCTTCCTCTCCTTGTGCCAGCGCATTAGCTTAGCTTCCTTGGGATCTACAAAATACCTCTGGAGATGGGGAGTGATCGGTAAGTACCATACAACTTTTTGGGGACATTTCTTCCCGACCTTCTTGTATCGAGAAGCATTGCACACCGGACAGCTTGTTTTTTCTGTGTGCTCCTTTCGATAAATTATGCAATAGTTGATGCATGCATGGTATCTAACGTGTGGCAGATCAAGAGGGCACACGATCTTCTTGGCCTCATCAACACTAGTAGGACATAGATTACCCGCGGGAAGAACATCCTTTAGGTACTTGAGATGCTCATCGAGGCTAGTGTTGGTCCATTTGTTTTTAGCATTTGTCTTCAGGAGTTGGAGCATGAAACTCAAGCGGGTCACCTCAGGATTGCAACCATCATACAATGGAGTGTTCGCGTCTACCACCAGTTGCCCCAGCTTAGCCTCCTCTCTAGAAGCAGCTCTCTCAGTACTCGTCTCCTTGCGAATCAATGCTTGAACATGAGGGTCCCGCACAATTGAACTTAGTACCGACGAACTCTGCTGCGTGGAGTCCATGTCATTCTCTCCGCCGCCATGTCCGGCCCCTTCTCCTCCGCCATGTCCCTCCCCTTCTCCGCCGCCATGTCCAGCCTCTTCCCCGCCGCCATTATCGATCATCTCTTCGTCTTGCCCCGTGTCATCATTGCCTGCCCCGTCGGCATCCTCAACATCATCATCCTCATCTTCAATTATCCACCAAGTATAGCCATCCATGAAACCAGTCATGAGCAGGTGCGCTTCGACACGACTATCGTCATGGGGGTCGAGTCAAACTATTCCTTTGCATTTTCTACACGGACATAAAACCTCTGTCCGGTTATTTTCTTTCATGTCCTGCACCGCCGACCGCAACCACATGTCCACCATCGTTCCACTGACCATCGTCAACTCTGCACGGTAATAATAAACAAATTGATTATAAAAATGCATGCATGCATCAAAGTCATAAAAAATTTGGCATGACCTTCCCTAAAAATAGGACATATATGGATCTAGAGTTTGCCCGGAATTCGCCGAACAGAAATAAATCGACTTTTCGGCAAAACATAGGCAACTCAAAAGCACAATTTGGTGTCAACTCATGCCACACACACAATTTCCACAAACATATCACACACACATAAACATATTTACATTTTGCAAAAGCATGAAATTTTCATCACCTCTATCTCGATCGAGATCGAGCACACAGTGGAGATGATGTTGTAGGGAGATCAAAAGTGCACAAAGCTCTTCTTGACAAAGATAGATCTAGTTAGGGGGCAAATAGGTCACTTAACTAAATCCTACATCTACCTAGCTACCTAATTTGGGAGGAGACAACTTCAACTAGTGGAGGGGGAAGAAAAAAGAGAAAGGAGATGCATTAATGGAGGTGGTGTAGTTAGGTAGGAGTAATGAAGAGAGAGAAAGGTGGATAGAAGAGAGAGAGTAATGGGGGAGAAGTATTGAGGAAGAAGAAGAGTGAGAGTGGGAACATGTGGGGGAGGTAGGGGGAAGGGAAGAGAGGAGGGGGAGCTGGAGGTAGGGGGAAGGGAAAGGGAGGAGGGGAGGGGAGGGACGGGTGGGGAAAGGTGGTGGGTTGGTGCGGGTTAGCAGTAGCGCGGGACCGAAAACGCGCTGCTGCTAAGGAATTAGCAGCAGCGCGCTTTGGGATACGGCGCTACTGCTAACTGGGACAAAAAAGTGTGGCAATTTGAAATTTAGCAGCAGCGATCTCAGAAAAAGCGCGCTACTACTATATCCTTAGCAGTAGCGCGGTTCACGCGACAGCGCTACTGCTAAACAGAGTTAGTTGAACACCGCCGGTCGATATTTGTAGCAGCACGTTTTAAGCCGAGCGCGCTATTGCTAAAAACATATCAGCAGCGGGTTTCCCGCACATGCGCTACTACTAGTTAGCAGCAGCGCTCCTTTTTGAGCCGCGCTGCTGCTAAGATTCTGTGTATAGGCTTTTCCCTAGTAGTGTAGAAAGGACCGGAGGGAGTACATGTGAAACTGCTGCAAACGAGGTGATCACACTGGGAATAATGCTAGTACGTATTGTTTTGCATGTTCATCCAATGCCAGTGATACAAGAATTCGAACTAATCGAAATAAATTCTTTAATACACGGTCGGATTTCATATAAACATGCCGGATTTCATTACATTTCATACATTCTTCAACTAAAAAGGGGTGCACTGCAGGTATAATTGATTAACCGAAGCTACCCACTTGTGTCCCGCTGAGCCGAACTGAAGCTTCAGTGACTTAACTACAGGTGCAGTTGGGTAACTGACATGTGGCCTGTTGGGCCCACGTGTCAGTCAGCCAACTGCACCAGCAGTTAAGTAGAAGCAGCGTTCTTCTCCAATGCAGCTCTCCGACTCCACGTCGCCGCCAAGAAGCTAACCGGCCGTCAATGGTCAACCCGCCTAGCTTGGCTTCAACCGAAGGGTAGCAGCGGTGGCCTTACTTGGACCCGAGCGGCGGAGACCTACCGTGTTCTACTCTTCCTTGTTTTCTGTGTGGCGCGGCCTTGTTTGCAGCGGGGAGGGGCCTCGGCGGAGCCGACGATGTCCTCTATCTCGTTGACGGCGGGTGGCGCCTCAGTGGAGCGGTGAAAATCCTCCCCCACGTTGCCGGCAGGGTGGGGCCTCGGCTGAGCCGGCGATGTCCTCTGCCTCGTTGTTGCCGGGGCGGGGCCTCGGCGGAGCCGGCGGTGTCCTCTGCCTCGTTGTTGGTGCCGCGAAGTCTCGGCGGAGAAGGGCCTCGTCGACGCCAGCGGAGCAGGAACTCGTCGGAGCCGGCATTGTCCTCTGCCTCGTCCTCGTTCTCGCCAAACAGCGCCTCGCCCGCATCATCGCCCTCTTTGCTAGCCTCTTTGTAGGCGGCCGCAGCCTCCGCCACCCGCATGCGATACCGCCAGCGCTCGAGGCGGGCCTTGTGGGCTGAGCGGTATGAGTCGAGCAGCACCTCCTGCTCCGCCCGCTCCGCGGTGATCTGCTCCTCCGCCTGCAGGTGCTCCTGGAGGAGATGGTGGTTGTAGGCGACGTCGGCCTGCGCCTCCCGGAACTGATCCTCACGCATCTGCCTCACCCTGTCCATATATTGGGCACGGGTCTCGCCGATGGTCATGGTGCAATGCACCGACAAGGATGGCGCGGAGGAGGGGGTTGGCGCTGGATCGTCGACTACCATATATATAGGGTGGATCTATTATGATAACACCCTTAAGACCCTTATTCTGCATATCCCCGCCTTATTCTGCAAACACAAATAAACTGCACGACCGAACCCCACCGAACCCACCCCAAAAAAACACCATCGCATCCCCCACGCACCCCACCTCCATCTCCAACCTCCCCCGATTCCTCCCACCAGCGCCCACCTCCCTCTTCCGCTGCACCTCCCCCGATCCACCTGCTGCTTCGGCCGCGCGGCCTCCTCCCTGGCGCCGTCACCTCGTCCCTGGCCTCGCTGCTCCTCTCTGGCGCCGCGCCCATGTCCCCAGACCCGAGGCCTCCTCCCTGGCGATGTGGCCTCCTCCCCGGCCCCGCGTCCTCCTTCCCGGCGCCAACTTCTTCGTCCCCGTCACCGTGGCCTCTTCCTAGGCACTGCCGCGCACCCAGCCGTGCGTCACCAGGGGAGCGCCCACACCGCCACGCGCGTACCTTCCCTCGCCACCACCCCGGGTGCGGGCGTTGCTCCACGGCGGCCGGATCTGCCGCCCCAGCGGCACAAGGGTCAACTTCAACCTCCCCCCCCCCCCCCCCCCCGTAGACCACCCACTCCCATGGTGGCTCCTCCGACCTCTGCCATTCATCCCCACCTGCTAACGCATCGTCGCGCCCAACATTCTACTGACTGGGCACCTCCCTTCCCGCCGGCAACCACCTAGGCCGTGCCTCCCCCGCTACACACCAGGTCAAATGGTGACGACCACGGCCTCCCGCCCTAGATCTGATGTGCCAGATCTGCGACCCCACGGCTGGATCCAACGACCCTCGGCCACGGAGCCCCGCCTACTCCACCCCCCGTCGACTCCGCCGAGTCCGGTGGTGGCTGGGCGGTGATGTTTGATATTTTTTCAGGAAGCTTGTGGTCGGATTCGCACTGCAGTGCTATTCCCCTTCCGCCTCACTGTGAAACATGGCCATCGTGAAGTTCGGCATCCCCCAGCAGCGTTGGTCATCTCTGTTGTCGTCATTTGGTCCTCTTCGACTGTCTATGGATGTGCAGTGCGGTCAAGCCATGTGTGCGGTTTGGCCTCGCGGGTGCTGCAGTTCGGCAACCGTGGCTATGTGCTTTGTGCTGTTCGCGGAACCTTTCTTCTTTTAAATTTGTTTGATGGCTTGCTATGTAAAATTTGCAAAGTTTATTTTGTAATTGTTGGAAAAGCAATGCAGTTTTTTGAGGTCAGCGTGCAGTGCATCTGGAACCCTCGAGCAATGTGCCCCACGCCTTCGAGCGGTTCATCCACGAGCACCACGGCCCTTCTGCCATTCATGCTATAAAAATTGGAGCTCACTTTGTAATACTTTTTATATGATGCAGTCCACTAACCTCCACAGTACATACTTCTTGATGAAAAAAATAGTGTTAGAAAAAGCCCTCCTCTTGTGTTAAAAAGATAGTTATACAAAATGCATGCAGTCCCCTTTTGACGACATTGCAGTGCGGTATTAAGACTGAAGCGGTGCAGTTTTCTGTCTGATGAAGTGCGCCTCGTCGATTTTGGTGTAGTGAAAAACAGAGTGAAGAAAACAAAAACTCATTTGAGAAAATTTACGTCCAACAAAAAGAAATTATGAACTTCGCGTCTGATGCAGTGCAGTTTTTCGTCCGAAGCAGTGTGTTCTTCCGTCGTTCATAAGAAATGACAACAAAAACTCTCAAAAGCTCATCTGAGAAATTTTACTCCCGACAAGAAAATCATGAAGTTCGCTTGACTCTCTGATACAGTGCGGTTTTCCGTCCGAAGCAGTGCGTTCTTCTGTATTTCATAAAAAATAACAACAAACACTCACAAAAAGCTCATCTGAGAAAATTTACGCTAGATAAGACAAATCAAGAAGTTCGCTTGACTATCTAATGCAGTGCGGCTTTCCGTCCGAAGCAGTGCGTTCTTTTGTCGTTCATAAAAAAATGACAACAAAAACTCACAAAAAAGCTCATCTGAGAAAATTTACGCCCAATAAGACAAATCTTGAAGTTCACTTAACTGTCTGATGCAGTGCGATTTTCTGTCCGAAACAGTGCGTTCTTCTGTCTGATGCAGTACACACGTCGGTTTTGGTGTCGCGAAAAACAAAGTATCCGCATTTTAGTAATTTTAAAACTACTCTTAAACCGTAAAGAATTAGAGAGCGTGTTCTACATGAAAAAGTTGCGCCTCGTTGATATATTTCCAACGGTGTATCATTAGCAACATTCCGCCAAGCGGTTTGAAAAAAATTACGAAAATACCGCTGCTGCCACTCGTCGGTCGCCACACGATTTTTAAAATTAACTTAAAACCGTAAGGAATCTCAAAAACATTTCAATTTATGCAAGTTGCTCCTCATTGATAGCTTTCCAACGGCGTATCACACGCCTCATTTCTACAAATGGTTTAAAAATTAGAGCGAAAGCAGTACCGAAATTTTGATTTTTTTTTGAAAAACAAAGTTCCGCGATTTAGTAATTTTGAAACTGCTCTTAAACCGTAACGAATTAGAGCAAATAATACATATGAAAAAGATGCGCCTTGATGATATCTTTTCAGCGGTGTATCATTTGCCTCATTCCGATGAGTGGTTTAGAAAAAATGCAAAAAAAACGCTTGCTGCCACACGTCGTCCGCCGCGCCATTTTTGAAACTACTCTTAAACCGCGAGGAATCTCGAAAAGTGTTCAACACGGAGAAGTTGCGCCTAATACATAGCTTTCCAACGTTATATTATACGTCTCGTTCCGATAAACGGTTAAAAACTAGAGCGAAAACAGAAACAAAAAAACACTGCATGCAGTTTTTTCGACGCGAAATTCACTGGTCTTGTATTGCAGTGCTCGTTGTCAAAATGATTCAGTGTGTTTCTGTTGACCGTGCAGTTTCGAAGTATTATCAGAATTACTATATATATATATATATATAACTGTAATTTATTTTGCTTCCTCCTGGTTTCCTGACATCACGGTCACACACCATTGTGAACCTCCAGGAGTAGTCAATAAATGAGAAAATTGCACAAGAAGCGGCCGACAGCTGGAACCAAGCAGCTCGAGCAGTATTTGTGCAGAGTTTTTTGATGTTTAGCCCAGATATTAATTTTTCTCCTCTGAACAACAACGAAAACATCGCTGCAGGTATTAACTTGGCAGACTGTGGCCCATCTAGCCCAAGCAAGATATCCAGCCCAGATATTAATTTTTTTCAAGCTGAAAATGGCTAGCCCGGCTATACTTTTTTTAGGAATACCAAGGCAAGGTCAAGTTGTTATTCTCCGCCCCGCCGTGCTGCAAATCTTTCCTAGGAGGGATGCATTAGGCTTAACAAGAAAATGGGCTTTAAGAAATAATAAATGGGATGTAATTGTAAAAACTGGGCAGTAACTATAAAAATGCACCAAACACGTGATTACTTTGTAAATTATTTTTTTTGGATATTAATAATTTTAATTTCATTAATTGTTGCGAGCGCAATGTTTCGTTGGATTTTTACGTAATATAAATTTATATTGAAATTGTATTTAATCTGACTAGAAATTTCGGGATAAAAATATTTCGGATCCCATCAAAATGTGGGAAATTTTATTGAATTCTGTTTTGAACGGTTGGTTGAAATGGGATGTACTTTTAACAAACTGTAAATGGGCTGTAGTAAATTCCATTAGAATTCAAAAATAGGCTACACATTCTTACAAATCTCAAATGGGCTATAAGTTCTCTGCCACACACTTCTGGCCCTAAGTTGACGCGCTCCCTAAAAAACAGAGTTGACGCGTATGCAAGGCTTTGTCAACTTATAGTCAACACACGGTTCTAGCAGCAGTGGCCGTTAGATGTCCATCCAACAGATGCCGTGCTTCCTCTTCAATCTCGGATATTCTAGCTTCACCCGCCCAAAAAATGATTCCTCCCCCTGACATCTAGGGCGCACCATTTCGGAAGCTGACCTGTGGGCCTACTAAGTTGACATACGATTCTAGTTGCAGTGACCGTACGATGTCCATCCAATGGCCGTCATGCTTCTTCAATCTCTGGTCTTCTTGCTCCAGCCGCCCAAAGCAGCGCCGGTCGTGCCGCCTGCTCCTGCCTATCGTGGCCGGCTGTGCTGCCGCGGAGGCCTCACCGCCCCCTACTGCTCCCACCGCTGGCCAGGCCATCCCTTCACTCACCCACACCCGCTGTTATTCTACAGCAACGGCAGCGCAGCCGAACCAGTGAACCCTCGTACTCCTCTCCGTGTGTGCATCCACTGTCGCGTCTTCCCAGGCTCCGCGTCGTCCCCTTCCTAGGCCTCGCCGTCGTCCACCGCCGTGGTGCTCTCGGCACGGCGTGGTCAACGAACGACTTCCATCGGACGTGGACTGTACATGGAGAGGCTGACAGCTGGGTCCACGGCAGCCGCAAGGAAGTGCCTCCTTATTACACGCAAAATAATTATTCCTCCACCTTACAGCGGGGACCCAACGGACGGGCCACCGTATTTCGCGAAAAAAATGATTCGCCCCCTGACTGCTGGGACCCATGAGCTACATCTTCACACGCAAGGAAGTGCATTCGAAAAAAACGATTCGCGCCCCTGACTGCTGGGACCCACCAGCTACATCTTCGCACGCAAGGAAGTGCATCCGAAAAACACGATTCGTCCCACGACTGCTGGGACCCACCTGCTACACCATCGCAAGCAAGGAAGTGCGTCTGGGCAAAAAAAACGATTCGCCCCCCTGACTGCTGGGACCTACCAGCTACACCTTCGCATGCAAGGAAGTGCGTTCGGGCAAAAAAAATGATTCGCCCCCCGACTGCTATGACCCACCGGCTACATCTTCGCACGCAAGGAAGTGCGTCCGGAGAAAAAAACTGATTCGCCCCTGACTGCTGGGACCCACCAGCTACATCTTCGCACGCAAGGAAGTGCCTGACAGTCGGGACCCACCTGGTCGAAGCGTACATGGCGTTGTCATTCTGGTCGCAAACATGTACGTACATATATACTGGTCGATGTAGAGGCACGCACGTGTCGTAGTAGAGGCGCGCACGTAGCATGTACACGTACGTACAGCGGCCAGGGTGCAAGAAAGAAAATACGGCCACGTATGTGCACATACGGGCGGGGTCTCGAACGCCTACTTGCGCATACGTACATGGCTGGGTCGAAACGGAGAAACAGCGTCATCGTCGTGTTCATGGGGAGACAATGGAATGCGTCGTGTTCATCGGGAGGCAACGGAATGTGTCTGTTCATTGGGAGGCAACGGAACGCGTGGGAGCCAACCGGCTTGGACGGAACAGGCGATGGAAACATGGCCTGGCATACCGCAGAACGGAGGAAACAGCCTTGTGTTCGACCGGCCACGTTCGGAACGGGGTCTGTTGATCGGGAGGGGTGTGGCGTACCGCAAAACGGAGGAAATGGACCTCCTACAATCGAAACGGGGTCCTGTTGATCGGGAGGGGTGTGGCGTACCGCAAAACGGACAAAGCGAACTTGTGTTGGAGCGCTACGGTCGAAACGGGGGTCCTGTTCATCGGGAGGGGTGTGGCGTACTGCAAAACGGGACTCCATGGGATACTGTTCATCTCCACCGTCGACCTCCTCTAGCCTCCATGGGCTACCGTCGACCTCCTCCAGCCTTCACGGGCTCCTGTTCATCCAGCCTCCACCGCGTGCTACTCCACCGGCTCCTGTACAACCACCCCTCCACGGGCACCCCTCCACCCTCTACTGTTCATCCAGCCCTCCACACCACGGGGTCCTGTTCAACCACCCCTCCATGGCCACCCCTCCACCGTCTACTGTTCATCCAGCCCTCCACACCACGGGGTCCTGTTCATCCAGAGGCAACGCCACCGCTCACTGTTCATCCAACCCCCCCCCCCCCCCGCCCTGCAACGCTCACTGTTCATCCCAAAGTCAGCATCGATTTTCTTAAGTTAGCAGCAGTAGCGAAGGAATCGCTCCATCGGGTTCAGTTAACACCCATCGATCGATCGCTCGGGTTCAGTAACGCGTAGCCTGCAGTGCAATCGCTCGGGTTCAGTTAGAGCCCAACGCCTCACTTGGGTTCAGTTAGAGCCAACGCCCTGCACACAAGCGCGTACCTGTACGAGAGAAACGCGCATCGCTCGGCACCCGACCTCCCACCGTAACCGGCAACTCCCCGAAATTTTCCTCCCCCTCGCTTCTACCACGGTTTTTTACGTCATGGACGGCCCAAAGAATGTCATGCAGCTGCGTCTCCAGCCCGCCCAGGACGAAAAGCCCATTTTCTGTCATGATTTTTTGTCATAGAAGTAGGAGCCCACCACATCTATGATGATACCGGGTTTTGTCACAATTATCGTCATAGAACTGTCATATGTATGACAGAGAAAAAATTCTTTCGACCCGAAATGTCACGGATGTGTCTTTTTTTTTGTAGTGTCTCCCCGATCCAGATGGAGATCCAAAGCCCTAGCCCACTCTCCCCTGCTCCACCTCCATGTCCATGGCGTCGGACGCCTCTCCCCTTGGTGCGCAAGAGCCCCGGGCCTCAGCCCGCAGCAGAACCCCCTGAATACGACGTCCCGCCGGTGCCGGCGGGGTATATCTTCATGTGCAGCGGCGAGACCAAGATCGGGTATTTCAGATACAGGATGTTGTCCCTGCCGCGGGGGAAGCTGGACGTTGTCTCCCCGATCAGGCGCGGCGCCATGCTTTTCCTCTACGACTTCCATGCCAAGTACCTCTACGGGCCCTACCACGCCAAGACGGTGCGCGCGCTACTGGCGGGGCTCGGCGAGGACGACCGCCGAGAGGGGATGCGCAGGACACCCAAGCGCGTCGCAAAGGCCTTCCGCGATGGCACCCGAGGTATATCCCGGCTTCATCGATTTTAGATCCATGCTTGTTCCTGCGAGTTAAGATGGATCTAGCATCGTACGCAGATGCAGAGGCAGCTTTGCTTTCTGCAGTATCTCCTGCCATGTTTTGTTCTGTGCAGTATGTCTTGGTTGGTCAAAAGTTACTAAAACGTTTGTTGTTCTGTCGACGGAGGGCTGAGGCACAGCAAAGGCATGTTGATTATTGCTTGCAACGCCAAGTTGCAATTAGCTGGGATGTGTAGCATGGCTAGCTTGTGTTGATTGGTTTTGAGATAAAATTGGAAACTGATTGTGTGTCAGTACAACAAACGTGATGATATTTTTTATGAATAGCAAACGTGATGATGGAAGTGTCCTTCCATACGTGATTCTGATTTGCACTTCTCGGTCAGAGGCATCTCTAGTACGTGACACACATTGGATGTGCAAACGAATATGTGCGTGTTTCACATATTACGTGAGCAAATTTTGTTAGTTCTCGGCCATATAATTAGGATCCATAGCTTGTTTGCCTCGCTTTGCTAGGCTGTTTGGGAATGTATGTCATAGATAGGCGTAGTTTTATTTTTTGAACAGGTACATGGTCGTGTAGGAATTGGACTCAACTCATTGCTCCATCATCTCAGTACATTCTGAAGAGAAGAGAAACATCACCTGTCCATCTGTGTGTAGATGTTTTTCTCTGCTCCGGAATTCCTAAGACTTTTCTTGTCTTCCAAACTAGAGTGGTCCAACATAGAACTATATTGCATTAGAATTCAATTCAGAAGGAGATTGATCATACCCAAATCAGACACACCGGGAGTCTGTCTCACCTGTTGCTGCATTGTTTTGATTGCAGGGAGCCAGGCTCTCAAAACCAAGTCAAACTCCGACAGCAAGTCATTGGTCGAGATAAGGGGGCGGACGATGCAAGCAAAGCGGCGAATCATCAGATACCAAGTGAATAAGAAGGTATGAAGAGATCAAGTCTGGGTCTAGTTATTATCAGGATACAACATAGAAACTTACACTACGAGTAGTAGTCCGAATCTAAGAACTCACCCTGTTTACCTGATATTTGCAGCTGCTAGATTTGAGTGGTATCCTCACTGTATTCTTCTATGGTATTGTGATGTCACATTACACCTGGCATAAAATGATAGAGAGAGTTACAACAAAGTAACCTTAGTTCTTAGTCTGTGTTATTTCAATATAAGTAATCTTATGTTTAGTCAAAAACTGTTGCAGGTGCTACTACGAGTAGTGCTTGTAATTTTGTTTTGTTCTACCAATCGTCAATTAATTCCCTGGTTACTACTATGTAGGGGATGTTACTGTTCAGTCAAAAACATGCATTGCAAGATATACTACAATGCAGGTCCTTGTGGTACTATGGGATTTGTTAGTTGTTTGGAGATGTACTCATATTGTGCCGTGTATTTTCTTAGCTATATGATTACACATGTCATTTTTATTATCAAAATCTGAACTGTAGTAGCTATGTATTTTATTAGCTATTGGTTCTTTCTTTCTTCAGGGCTATGAGTTGATGGCCACGCTGCTGTTTTGCTCTGCTTGATAATTCTTTTACTGTCTGGTCTGCTCTACTCTGCATAGTTTCTAGTTGCTCATAAAATGATAAAACAGTGGTGATGTGAGGTCCGACAATGGTTTGTAATTTTGGTTTCATCCCAAACCTCTCCAGCTAGCTTCTTCTTCACATCATATCATATTTGCACCTGCTACTGCATCATGGATTGGATGGTCACCTACTAGCTAAGTAGCTTAGCTTGTATTGCCATCGAATTAGTCAATACTATTTCACTTTGCTTGTTTCTTGTACTAGTTCTGTCAGTTATAGCATAAAAAAACAAATTGCTTAGCTCTCAACTATGAATACATAGCTAGCTGAACCTGTTCTTTATTTATTTCTTTCTTTCTTTCCACAGAGCTATGACTTATATGGGTTAAGCTGTTGTTTTGCTGTGCTCGATGATACTATTTCTGCTTGTATACTGATACATGTGGTGATATTTACCTAAACTAAAGTTGTGAATGTACCATTATTTTCCTGCTGCTACTTATCCCTGGCTCACCTGCTCTAGTTGGTTTCAATTGATATTTGTCTCATCCAGCACTCTGACTATAAATGTGTTGTTTTAATCCTGATGATGATGATGTAGTATTAAGGTGGACACCATATTCCTGTTTTAATCCAAAAGGAATAAAGCAATCATGTTTGTTCCCTGTTGTAGTTTCTGGATTTATTTTGCATATGCAGCACATCATCTTGAATAACATGATGTGCAAATGTGGAGTTGCTTAATTTGCCTTTTCATGTATTTGTTCAACCTACCATCTGTATGTATATGCTTAGGGTATGCATGATGCCTCTGCTCTGTATTAGATCAGTATGTTGATGTTAGTAGGCATATATCCACGTATGAGCAGTGCATAGTGCAGTTGGCCATATTCTAGCTCATATGGAACTTACTGTGATATTATTGGTGTAGTCCTATTTTGTTTCATTGATTGCTTTTATTTTGTCCCTAACCGTTCTGTTCTATAACATGTAGATGCTGGCATTTGTTCATGTTTCGTCGCAAGCTCCAGGATGAAGAAGTGAAGAAGCATTTAGTTCTAGCTCATTGGAGCTAGTTATACTTTTATAGATAGTATATTTTGATATTTGGCTGTGTTCTTGGTGGTTCTAAACCTGATGTGAAGTATGTTCGATTATAAACGTGGTGTGAACTATGTATGATTGTAATGTACCAAATTTGGTTGTTTGATCTGTTTGAAGTATTACTTCTGTTTTCAGTATGTTTTGATCCAAATATTTGTTTTGATTTACTAGAAAATTGAAATATGAAGAATAAGACCCTGACCATTGGGACCCACTCAATTGGGACCCATCTGACTATTGGATCTGTCTTTAAAAAAAGTAATTGTTGAGCCACAAAGGCCAGGACCCAGAAGATAAAAAGGCTGAATTGATGTGCTAGGCCCATGTAGCTTTTAAAAATTGTCATGAAAAAATATATAAATGGGCTGAATTAATGGGCTCGGCCCATATAAACACCGAATTGGACTGGTCTGATCCTTATCCACGTTAGCTTGCCACGCTGGATCCTACGTGGCCTGGGGAGGCTGCTAGTGACCAAAAATTTGGTCAAAGAACCAACAACCTTTTACATATCACAAAGAAGGTCATGAATTTCAGTTTACAACCGTCAGCTTTTGACCATCTGTTTTTGGTCACAAAAAGGTCACAAATGAAAAACAATGACCTTTCAGCGACCAATAGTGATGGTCGCAAGTTGACATATTTCTTGTAGTGCTAGGTGATTTTGAATCTTTTCTAAAGCCTTCTATTGTTTAACAGCAATTTTAGCAAGTTTTGAATAGCTAGGCTTAAGATTGTCATCAGATTCATCCTCACTAGAGTCAGAGGGGGAATGTTTGAGTACCATGGCACCTTTTGACATGAGGAAATAGGTGGGAGCATAGTCATCGACGCTGTTGTCAGTACATCTAGTCGGAGAAGTCATTTTATTCAATGTTGAAGATGGACTTGCTGACGTAAGCAGTAGCGAGGGCTAGGCTAGCCACACCAGAGTCAGATTCATCAGATTCTTCCTCTTCCACATTATCCTCAGATTTTGCTTTAGAGTCCATTTCCTTGCCAATGAATGCCCGGGCCTTCTTGGAACTGCTCTTCTTGTGAGATGAAGACTTTGAGGATTTTGATGATGAAGACTTTGAGGATTTCTACTTGTTCTTTGAGTCATCAGAATCATCATCTTTGTACTTCTTATTCCTTGATTCCTTTTCCCATAGAGGACAATCAGACATGTAGTGACCAGGTTTCTTGCATTTGTGGCAAGTTCTCTTTTTGTAGCCACGGGACGAGGAATCATCATTTCTTGAAGCCTTTCCAAAACGGCCGCGGCGAGAGAACTTCTGGAATTTCCTCATGAGCATTGCTAGCTCCTGGCTCAATTCTTCAGGATCACCAAGGCTGCTACCAGAATCCTCAGCTTCAGACTCAAATACTGCCTTGGCCTTCAGTGCACGTGATCTTCCATAGCTCGGTCCATAGGGATCTCTTTTCTCAGCAAGCTGGAACTCATGAGTGTTTAGCCTCTCGAGGATATCAGCGGGATCAAGTGACTTGTAATCAGCTCGTTCTTGAATCATTAGTGCGAGGGTATCAAATGAGGTGTCAAGTGATCTCAGCAATTTCTTCACCACCTCATGATCGGTGATATCAGTGGCACCAAGTGCTTGAAGCTCATTTGAGATGTCAGCGAGGCGATCAAAGGTTTGCTGAACATTCTTGTTGTCGAGTCTTTTTGAAAGAACATGCGGTGCCCCCATGTTTGGTTTTGGTAATTGATGACAATCTCTATGGACTAATGGTTGCCTTGAGTTATATTTGAAGGGTTTGTCCATAGGCTTTTCTTGGAGTCCATTTGTTGGTTTCAAGGAGAGTTTGTGATGACCACGGTGCTATTAAGGAATTATCCAAAGATTGGTCATGTGAGTGTTGAGCTTATTGCAAGCATGTCCTGAAGAAAAAGATTGTGTGATCATTCATGTCCACCTTCAAGACATCATCTAAATTAAGAGAGTTGGAAAGATTCAACACACAAAGCGCACAAGATGTATCGAGGGACCAAGTGATCCCAGAGTATGGTAAGCATTGTCCATTACGCTTTGTGTGCTAACCCATGGTCTTCGTGAGAGTTCTTTGTGGGGTTAGGTTGCGGTGTGCAAGTTCAAGTGATGCATCACGAAGAGGTCAAGTGCTTGAAGCTTGCCGTCCATTGTGGTGACAATGGACTTGTGAAGATGAGCGGAAGAGTGGCTCACCCATAGTGGAGTATGGGGGAGCAATCAACTAGTCTTCATCGAGCCAACGCAATCAAGAAAGGTGGTCCGTCTTGAGGAGGAGTAGATCGTCATCATCTAGCTCAAGTGGACTTTGTGCAAGGCAAAGGTTTGCCCTTGATAGGTTTTCTATTTTACCGGTCTCATGGTAGTTGTGGGAGACCGGGTTATAGGATCGATTGCCGTACTATCAAGGGGGGCTCTTGATGAGTTGCTTGATCGTATCATTCGTAGAGAGCTCAAACCATTGCATCCTTGCATCATCTTTATTGGTTCTTGTTTGGTTCTTCTCCTTGTGAGATTTGGAGCTTTTGGTCATTTACATGACAAGCTCGAGTTCATCGAAAACGGAGTTTACTTGCATCTTCTATGATGTTTTCGATGTTGGAGGCTCTGCCGGTTCTTCTCTGTTGGAGGTTTCTCTCCTCTCTTGTTAGGCATACCTCCCCTGCCTCCTTCTGCCGGTTCTTCTCTGTCGCTGTTTTGATGCTACTCGTCTTCCTCTATCCAACAAGCTTGAGTTTGCTCAATTCGGAGCTCATTTGAAGAAGTTATGGCAGTTCTGGTTTTCCTTGGTGTATACTCTATTTTCGTGGTAGTGGCATAAGGGTGGCGCCAGCGGTAGTACCGCGGTCTACAGCGGTAGTACCGCCGAAGCTCTCCAGCGGTAGTACCGCTCCACGAAGCGGTAGTACCGCTCTCAGCGGTAGTACAGCTCTGCAGGGCGGTAGTACCGCTTGCGGGCTTTGGCCGTAGTACCGCAGCTATTCCACGCTACTACCGCCTCGATTCGAGACTGGTGTTTTCTCGTGTCGGGTTTTGCGGTACTAGGAGCGGTAGTAGGAGCGGTAGTACCGCTCCAAGCGGTAGTACCACTCTTCTCCCGCGGTAGTACCGCTCTGGGGCCAGGGCCCGGTCTTCCTTGCCAGCGCGGTAGTACCGCTGGGTAGGGAGCGGTAGTACCGCTCTCAGCGGTAGTACCGCCCTGCCCGAGCGGTAGTACCGCTCTGTGCGGGGATGTTCAGTGGGGTAACGGTTGGATTTTCCCCCTCCTATAAAAGGGGGTCTTCTTCCCCATTGAACCTTATCCTTTGAGCTCGTGTTCTTCCCCCATTGTTGACCTTCTTCGAGCTTGCTAACTCTCAATCCCTCCATGGATTCTTGCTAGTTTTTGAGGGAAAAGAGAGAGGAGATCTAGATCCACATTTCCACCAATCACTTTCTCCTCTATGTGAGGGGAACCCCTTGGATCTAGTTCTTGGAGTTCTTGGTGTTCTCCTTCTTGTTCTTCCTCTCATTTTCCTCCCTAGCATTAGTTGCTTCGGTGGGATTTGAGAGAGAAGGACTTGGGCACTCCGTGTGCCCTTGCCATTGAATTTGGTGCATCGGTTTGAGTTCTCCACGTGATACGTGGAAGTTACAAGTTGAGAAGCTTATTACTCTTGGGTGCTTGGTGCCCTTGAGCTTGTTCATCTTGGGTGCTTGGGCGCCCTAGTCGGTTGGTGGTGTTCGGAGCTCAATCATTGTGGTGTAAAGCTCCGGTCAAGCGTCGGGGTCTCCAATTAGGTTGTGGAGATCGCCCCGAGCATTTTGACGGGTACCGGTGACCGCCCCCAAGTGTTGCCAAAGTGTACGGGTTCGGTGACCGCCCCCAAGGGTCGCCATTTGTACGGGTTCGGTGACCGCCCTCAAGGGTCCCTTAGTGGAATCACGGCATCTTGCATTGTGCGAGGGCGTGAGGAGATTACGGTGGCCCTAGTGGCTTCTTGGGGAGCATTGTGCCTCCACACCGCTCCAAACGGAGATTAGCATCCGCAAGGGTGTGAACTTCGGGATACATCATCGTCTCCTCGTGCCTCGGTTATCTCTTACCCAAGCCCTTTACTTATGCACTTTACTTTGTGATAGCCATATTGTTCTTTGTCATATATCTTGCTATCACATTGTTGCTTATCTTGCTTAGCATAAGTTGTTGGTGCACATAGGTGAGCCTAGTTGTTGTAGGTTTTGTGCTTGACAAATTAACCGCTAGGTTTATTCCGCATTTGTTCGAGCCTCTACCGTAATTATTTTAAAACGCCTATTCACCCCCCCCCCTCTAGGCGACATCCACGATCTTTCACTTTTGAAGCGGTTCAAGAGATTGCGAAGAACATCAACTCGGGAGTCACGTTGAGTTGAGACTCCTTCGTTGACCTTGGACAGCCTGTCCCAAATCAGCTTAGCAGTTTCCAGTGCACTCGCTCTGCCGTACTGACCTTTGCTCAGATGGCCACATATGATATTCTTCGCTTGAGAATCAAGTTTCTTGAAACTCTTCACATCAGTAGCATTCAGAGACAGAGTGACTGAGGGAACACCATTTTCCACAACGTACCAGAGATCATTATCAATTGCCTCAAGATGCATATGCATCTTGTTCTTCCAGTAGGGGTAGTCCATCCCATCAAAGGTAGGACACCCAGCCGAGACCTTGATCATACCTGCAGTTGACATAGCTAAAACTCCAGGCGGTTAAACCAAAATCACACAGAACAAGGGAGTACCTTGCTCTGATACCAATTGAAAGTGCGTTACGTCGACTAGAGGGGGGTGAATAGGCGATTTTTATGAATTCTTCACTGAGAAATTTCAGGGTGAGGAAATTCCTAAGCGAAGAACTACTTGCAGCGGAATAAGTACTCAGGTGTAAGCATAACAGAGCAACAGCATAGTCATCATGATAAAATGAAAGACAAACATAGAGTACAGAAAGCGTAAACACAGGATAAGCAGGATGAAGACTGAGGGAGTCCTGGACTAGGGGGTGTCCGGATAGTCGGACTATCATCATCGGTCGGACTCCAAGACCATGAAGATACAAGATTTAAGACTTCGTCCCGTGTCCGGATGGGACTTTCCTTGGCGTGGAAGGAAAGCTTGGCGATACGGATATGTAGATCTCCTACCATTGTAACCGACTCTGTGTAACCCTAGCCCTCCCCGGTGTCTATATAAACCGGAGGGTTTAGTCCGTAGGACACACAACCATTACAACAATCATACCATAGGGTAGCTTCTAAGGTTTAGCCTCCTTGATCTCATGGTAGATCCACTCTTGTACTACCCATATCATCAATATCAATCAAGCAGGAGTAGGGTTTTACCTCCATCGAGAGGGCTCGAACCTGGGTAAAAACATCGTGTCCCTTGTCTCCTGTTACCATCTGCCTAGACGCACAGTTCGGGACCCCCTACCCGAGATCCGCCGGTTTTGACACCGACATTGGTGCTTTCATTGAGAGTTCCTCTGTGTCGTCACCGATGGGCTTGATGGATTCTTCAAACAACAACGCAGTCTAGGGTGAGACTTTTCTCCCCGGACAGATCTTCGTATTTGGCGGCTTCGCACTGCGGGCCAATTCGCTTGGCCATCTGGAGCATATCGAAAGCTACGCCCCTGGCCATCAGGTCAGATTTGGAAGCCTAAACTTCACGGCTGACATCCGCGGAGACTTGATCTTCGATGGATTCGAGCCACAGCCGAGCGTGCCGTACTGTCACGATGGGCATGATCTAGCTCTGCCGCCGGACAGTACCTCGGAGGCCGCACACGAATCCGCTCCGACCCATAGTTCGGAGCCGACCACGCAGATCAAGGACAGGTGGCTGGACACCGCCTCGGGAGCTGCAACTGCTACGGCGATGGAGCTGATTACTGACCTTGTCCCTTATAAAGCTCATGACTCCAAGGTGCCGGACTCACTGCCGGACTCCGAACCTCCTGCGCCCCTGCCAATCGAATCCGATTGGGCGCCGATC
The DNA here is from genome assembly GCA_963921465.1 of Triticum timopheevii. Classification (NCBI taxonomy): domain Eukaryota; kingdom Viridiplantae; phylum Streptophyta; class Magnoliopsida; order Poales; family Poaceae; genus Triticum; species Triticum timopheevii. The sequence goes on from OY997274.1 coordinate 74,302,170, forward strand.
ATGGAGTTCACCGCTGCGGACATCTTTCAGCACTCACCCTTTGGCGACATCCTAAATTCGCTAAAGCATCTCTCGCTATCAGGAGAGCCCTGGCCGTACTGCGGTCAGGATGGTTGGGATGCGGACGACGAAGAAATTCAAAGCCCACCCACCACCCACTTTGTAGCCACTGTCGACGATCTAACCGACATGCTAGACTATGACTCCGAAGACATCGACGGTATGGACGACGATGCCGGAGACGATCAAGAACCAGCACCTATAGGGCACTGGAAGACCACCTCGTCATACGACATATACATGGTGGACACCCCAAAGGATGGGGACGGCGAAGAAACAGCGGAGGTAGATTCCTTTAAGAAACAGCCCAAGCGCCGACGTCAGCGGCGCCGCTCTAAATCCCGCCACAGCAAGAATGGAGATTCCGGCACCGGAGATAATAACACCCCAGAGAGTGCCGAAGACAACCCCCTCCAGCAAGATTCAGCGCAGGAGGATGCAGAAGCCAGCCCTCACGAGAGAGCGCAGACGAAGAGGTCGAGGATGACAATTACATACCTCCCTCCAGAGACGAGGCAAGCCTCGACGATGATGAATTCGTTGTGCCTGAGGATCCCGTCGAACAAGAGCGTTTTAAACGTAGGCTAATGGCCACGCCAAATAGCCTAAAGAAAAAGCAGCAACAGCTTCAAGCTGATCAAGATCTGCTAGCCGACAGATGGACCGAGGTCCTCGCGGCCGAAGAGTATGAACTCGAACGCCCCTCCAAAAGCTACCCAAAACGCAAGTTGCTCCCCCGACTAGAGGAGGAAGCATACAGACCTTCATCACCAGCGCACAATACGGCAGACCGACCACCTCGTGGCCGCGACAGAGAGGCATCTAGGCCCTCCACCAGGACCGCACCCCAGCACCGCTCGAAAAGTAAGAAGCCACGGGGGAATGCGCCGGACTTGCGGGATATATTGGAGTACAAGGCAAGACAATCCAGATCTATCTATGGATCACGTGGGCGCCCCACGACCCACGACGACTACCGTCGCACCGGATACAGCAACTCCGGCCGGGCCGAACACAGCAGACAACGCTCTCTTGAGCTACGTCGTGATATTGCTCAATATAGAGGCGCCGCACACCCACTATGCTTCACAGATGAAGTAATGGATCATCAAATCCCTGAAGGGTTTAAACCCGTGAACATTGAATCCTACGACGGCACAATAGACCCCGCGGTTTGGATCGAAGACTATCTCCTTCACATCCATATGGCCCGCGGTGATGATCTTCACGCCATCAAGTACCTCCCACTCAAGCTTAAAGGACCAGCTCGGCATTGGCTTAACAGCTTGCCCGCAGAGTCAATTGGGTGCTGGGAGGACCTGGAAGCCGCATTCCTCGACAACTTCCAGGGCACATATGTGCGACCACCAGACGCCGATGACCTAAGCCACATAATTCAACAGCCAGACGAATCGGCCAGACAGTTCTGGACACGGTTCTTAACAAAGAAAAATCAAATTGTCGACTGCCCGGATGCAGAGGCCCTTGCAGCCGTCAAACACAACATCCGCGACGAGTGGCTGGCCCGGCACCTAGGACAGGAAAAGCCAAAATCCATGGCAGCCCTCACATCACTAATGACCCGCTTCTGTGCGGGAGAGGACAGCTGGCTAGCCCGCAGCAACAACCTTAGCAATAATGCTGGCAGTTCGGATACTAAGGACCACAATGGCAGGTCGCATCAAAACAAAAATAAACGCCACGTTAACGGCGATAACAATGAGGATACGGCAGTCAACGCCGGATTCCGAGGCTCTAAACCCGGTCAGCGGAAGAAGCCATTCAAAAGAACCACTCCGGGTCCGTCCAACTTGGACCGAATACTTGACTGCTCTTGCCAGATACATGGCACCCCTGAAAAGCCAGCCAACCACACCAACAGGGATTGTTGGGTATTCAAGCAGGCAGGCAAGTTAATCGCCGAAAACAATGACAAGGGGCTGCATAGCGATGACGAGGAGGAGACCCGACCGCCGAACATTAGAGGACAGAAGGGTTTCCCCCCACAAGTGCGGACGGTAAACATTATATACGCAACCCACATGCCCAAGAGGGAGCGGAAGCGTGCACTTAGGGACGTATATGCGATGGAGCCAGTCGCCCCGAAGTTCAACCCATGGTCCTCTTGCCCGATCACTTTTTATCGAAGGGACCACCCCACCAGTATCCACCATGGCGGATTCGCCGCATTGGTTTTAGACCCAATCGTCGATGGATTCCACCTTACTAGAGTCCTGATGGACGGCGGCAGCAGCCTGAACCTACTTTATCAGGATACAGTGCGCAAGATGGGCATAGACCCCTCAAGGATTAAACCTACAAAGACGACCTTCAAAGGCGTCATACCAGGTGTGGAGGCCAATTGTACAGGCTCAGTCACATTGGAAGTGGTCTTCGGATCCCCGGATAATTTCCGAAGCGAGGAGTTAATCTTCGACATAGTCCCGTTCCGCAGTGGCTATCACGCTCTGCTCGGACGAACCGCGTTCGCAAAATTCAACGTAGTGCCGCATTATGCATACCTTAAGCTCAAGATGCCAAGCCCTCGTGGAGTCATCACGGTCAACGGAAATACTGAACGCTCCCTCTGAACGGAGGAACACACAGCGGCTCTCGCGGCAGAAGTACGGAGCAGCCTTTTAAGGCAATTTTCGAGTCCGGCCGTTAAACGACCGGACATATCCAAACGCGCCGGAGTAACATCAATCAAGACCACCTGGCACGTCCCGAGCACGCGTAGCAATGCGGCCCCAACCCCAGCCCTTGCATGATTGCAAGACCAGCTCTTCGCGTACATCATTACGCTCTGAAGATACCATGGGCATAGGGGGAGGGGCACGACCACGATAGGCCCAGAGTGCGGCTCAACCACACCAGGGGCTCCTAAGTCTGTCGCTCTTTTTATTTTTCATTTTTCTTCTTTTTATCCACAAGACTCCGTTCACCAGAGGCCCTGTCCGGCGGCGAACCTGCCGAACTCACGATGCAACAGCCAGGGAGGGACACAGGCTGCGACGAACACTCAGGTGGTCTCCATCATGATCATTAAATTTGTTAAATACACCAGTCCGCAGCCTACCCCTGGAGGGGGACATGTTTAAATAGTCCAATCCCTTGCTTACTGCACTATTTGTATCGTTCTACACTCATGTCAGAATCCCTTGAATAAACAATGCATCACTTTTCGCTTATAATTGCATTCCTTTTCTTATATATGTTCATTTATGACATCCTGCACCCGTACACTCTGGTACGGACAAATACACCAGGGGCTTATGTTCCCCGCATTATGGTGTGATAAGTCCGAACACTTTCACAAGTGCGGCACCCCGAACTTATAGCACTATATGCATCAGCTCCGAATCATGTCTTGGGTCAATAGTTGGGTTTGCCCGACTCCCATGTTTTGGTACCTTATGTTCCGTTCCGTCGGCTAAGGTAGCACTGGGAGAACCACTACGATTGCGCCCCGGTTGAGCTGGGCGAGCGCCTCAGTGGAGAAAGCTAAAACTAACTGTCATGATAAGGCGAGAGCTGGTCGCTGTTCGAGAGGTCCTTTCGAGTCCCTAAAGACTTATGCCGCTTAGAGCGAGGAACCGGATAGTGTCCGGCCCAGGCGTGGATAGCGCCCCGAACTCGGTCTTCCGAATACTAGGGGCTTCGCCGAAATTTAAAATTATAGAATTCTATGGCTAAGTGAGAGTGTTCAAGCATTATAAGTCCGGTTGCCTTGTTCGTTGTGTTGAGCGCCTCCCTAGATGGACCCAAAAATGGGAACAAGAGTGCTCAAGTTTATCCCGAACACCCCAGCACTAGTGGCATGGGGGCTGAAGCTGACGACTTGCCATCTCTCAGATTTAATAAACGGCCGCACATAAGGTAATATTTTAAATTAATAAGCGTTGCATAGCGCATATGAACAAAGTTTTCAGCGCACAGGATAACACATTGTGAGTTTACTCAATAATTACATCTTTGGGGCACTCATCCGCAATCTTGCGGGCACCCTTCAGGACACTCTTATAGTACATCTCGGGTGTACGATACTCCTTGCCCGCTGGCGGCGCGTCCGTTATAAGCTTCTCAGCATCCAGCCTGCCCCAGTGCACCTTTGCGCGGGCAAGGGCCCGACGGGCACCTTCAATGCAGGCGGAGCGCTTGATGACTTCCACCCATGGACACGCATACACCAGCCGCCGCACCATGCCGAAGTAGCTCCCAGGCATGGCCTCTTCGGGCCAAAGCCGGACTATGAGGCCCTTCATGGCCTGCTCGGCTACCTTGTGGAGCTCGACCAGCTGCTTCACCTGGTCGCTAAGGGGCACCGGATGTCCGGCCTCAGCGTACTGAGACCAGAAGACCTTCTCCGTTGAGCTCCCCTCCTCGGCCCGGTAGAATGCGGTGGCATCGGACATGCTGCGAGGCAGATCTGCAAACGCTCCTGGAGAGCTCCGAATTCGGGTAAGTAACAGGTAATTCACATTCACATGCTTGCTTTGCATGAAAAATGCCTTACCCGCCGCTATTTTATTCACTGCCTCCATCTCCTGAAGGGCCTTATGGGCCTCGGCCTTAGCGGCTTTGGCACTCTCAAGAGCCGAGGCAAGCTCGGACTCTCGAGTCTACGAGTCGTGCTCCAAACTCTCATGTTTTTTCATGAGAGCCTGGAGCTCTTGACGCACCTCCGTCACCCGCGCCTCCTGCTTCTCTCGCTCTGCTCGTTCCGCGGCCGCATTGCTTTTGGCCGCGGACATGGCCTCCTTCAGGGTTGCCACCTCGTTCGTGGCCCCTGCAGTGCCCAAGTTATCCTTGTTATTTCTATTGCAACCAAAATCCTTTTCTGTAAGGTACAAATTTATTACGGTGTTACTCACCTTCTTTGTCCTCGACCTGCTTCTTGGCAAGGACGAGCTCGTTCTCGGACCGCTCGAGGTTCTGCTTCAAAGCACCGACCTCCGCAGTCAGTGCGGTAGAGGTCAGCAGCGCAGCCTGCAAACCCATATTGACATAATTTTTAGCATTCCTGCGTATATCTTTATTAGATACTCAGTCCGGTTTTTCTTTCCGAACACCGAACCGAGCATCAGGGGCTACTGTCTATGTGGTATTACATTACATATTTTAAAACTTCTTACCTCAAAGCCTGTTAGAAGGCTGCTGCAGGCTTCGGTCAGCCCGCTCTTGGCGAGCTGAACCTTTTGAATCACCGCACTCATGATAGTGTGGTGTTCTTCCTCGATGGAAGCGCCGTTGAGCGCCTCCAACAAGTTGTCCGGCGCCTCCGGTTGGACGGGGGCCACCGGTCACGGTCTTGCCCTTCTTACGAAGGGGCCGCCTGCCGGACTCTAGAACCACTGCGGGTTCCGGCACGGAGTCCGGCGCAAAGTCCGGGAGGCTGCCTTGCGGCACCTCCGGAGCCTCCCCCTCCTGGCGGGTCTCCTCCTGGGATCCCACCTCCGCTTCTTCAGCATCACGAGGGGTGGAGGCAGTCGGAATGGAATCTACATCCGATGGAGCCAATGACCCGCTTGATGAAGCGGGAAGATCATCATCGGCCGGACTACAGGTAGTGTGCGGCATTAGAAGGACACTATGTGACACAAAAGAGAAATTATAAATCACTCAGGGATCCGGATACTTACGATCTCGCCAGGGGCTTGACCCTTGAGGGCCACTCCTCGTCGCCGCCGTCGGCGTTGGCAGAGCCGTCCGGAGGAAGGGTCCTCCCCTTCTTGGACCCTTCGGCCTCCCCCGTTGGGGAAGCCTTCCTCTTCCTCTCTCCCCCCTCCTGGGGAGAGTCTTCTTTCTCCTCCTCGTCTTCGGGGGAGGAGTCCGCCTCGGAGCCATCGGACGATGAGTCCGATATCACCTGGCGCCGGGAACTCCTTCGGGTTCCCATGGCCTTCTTCTTGGCCTTCTTCTCCAGCACCACATAAAGGGCCAGAACCAGCAGCCCCGTTAAACGGGCATCCGCTGGGTCTTCGGGAAGGGGAGCCGGACAGTCTACCTGTCCGGACGTCCTCTGCCAGTCCTGTGAAAGGCATTGGGAGTTTTAGATCCCACATAGAGTCAAACTATGAAAGAAAATAAGTGTCCCATAGAGGATAACAAAGCTTACCTCACCGGCCGGGCGCTTGGTGCTAGATCCACGATCTTCAGACGCGGGGGCTTCTCCGCCCTTGAATAGCACCCTCCAGACGGCTTCGTACGTCGTGTCGAAGAGCCCGCTCAGAGTCCGGTGTTGTGCCAGATCGAACTCCCACAAATTGAAGGCCCGCTGTTGGCAGGGGAGAATCCGACGGACGAGCATGACCTGGATCACATTGACAAGCCTAAGCTTCTTGTTCACCAAGGTCTGGAGACAGGACTGGAGTCCTGCCAGCTCCTCCGAACTGCCCCATAGCAAGCCCTTCTCTTTCCAGGAGGTGAGCTGCATGGGGATACCAGATTTGAATTCGGGGGCCGCTGCCCATTTAGGGTCACGCGGCTCGGTGATGTAGAACCACCCCGATTGCCACCCCTTGACGGACTCCACAAAGGCCCCATCGAGCCAGGTGACGTTGGGCATTTTGCCCACCATGGCGCCTCCGCACTCCACTTGGACGCCCTTCAGTACCTTCGGCTTGACATTGAAGGTCTTGAGCCACAAGCCGAAGTGGGGCTGGACGCAGAGGAAGGCCTCGCACACGACGATAAACGCCGAGATGTTGAGGATGAAGTTTGGCGCCAGATCGTGGAAGTCCAGGCCGTAATAGAACTTGAGCCCCCGGACGAAGGGATGAAGTGGGAAGCCCAATACGCGGAGGAAGTGGGGAAGGAACACGACCCTCTCATGGGGCCTGGGGGTGGGGATGAGCTGCCCCTTGTTGGGCAGCCAGTGCGCGATGTCACTGGAAAGGTATCCGGCGCCGTGCAGCTTTTCGATGTGCCCCTCCGTGACGGAGGAGGCCAACCACTTGCCTCCCGCTCCGGACATGGCTGGAGAAGGTCGAGGCGATATGTGCGAACTTGGGCGCTGGAGCTCGAGCGCGCGGAGATGGATAAGCAAAGGAGGAAGAAGGCGTAGGTAAAAAAGGTGGATCCTTATCCCCTTATATATGGGCAGACGAAGACTATGCGTCCCCACCGGCCTGGTAAAACTCGCTTATCTCCCATGCGCCACCATCAATGGCGCGGTTGGGTTATCCACGTCCATATTGATGGGAATCCCAGAATAAGGGGAACACGATCTCTGCTTCGACAAGACGTGCCAAGGAAACCGCTTCGCTAAACGCGCTGAGGTGGTATAATAAAAAAGATTCAAGTGAAGGCTTGGTAGTGGCGTGATGTCATGCCACAAAATACGTCAGCAGATTGAACTTGTGTACATATTATTCTCTCTACGGTGGAATGTGGAATTTATTTTGCAGAGCCGGACACTATCCTGGTGTTCACAATCTTCTACGAATTATTAGGATGAGGAACCCGCCTTGCAATGCCGAACAATATGCGCGCCGGACTCATCGTCATTGAAGCCTGGTTCAGGGGCTACTGAGGGAGTCCTGGACTAGGGGGTGTCTGGATAGCCGGACTATCATCATCGGCCGGACTCCAAGACCATGAAGATACAAGATTGAAGACTTCGTCCCGTGTCCGGATTGGACTTTCCTTGGCGTGGAAGGCAAGCTTGGCGATACGGATATGTAGATCTCCTACCATTGTAACCGACTCTGTGTAACCCTAGCCCTCCCCGGTGTCTATATAAACCGGAGGGTTTAGTCCGTAGGACACACAACCATTACAACAATCATACCATAGGCTAGCTTCTATGGTTTAGCCTCCTTGATCTCGTGGTAGATCCTCTCTTGTACTACCCATATCATCAATATCAATCAAGCAGGAGTACGGTTTTACCTCCATCAAGAGGGCCCGAACCTGGGTAAAAACATCGTGTCCCTTGTCTCCTGTTACCATCTGCCTAGACGCACAGTTCGGGACCCCCTACCCGAGATCCGCCGGTTTTGACACCGACAAAGACAAACAGGCTGAAGAAATAGAATTGAGAATTAGAGAAAATCTTCAGCCAAAGTCTTCAAACAGTAATGATCAGGTTCATCAACACATAACTGAGGAAATGAAAGGGTTGAGGAAATAGAACCAGTTGGCTTGGTGAAGACAATGATTGGTAGACCAGTTCCAACTTCTATGATAGTTGTACGTCTGGTTGGAGCGGCTGAGTATTTAAACTCGAGGACACACAGTCCCGGACACATAGTCCTCACCGTATTCTCCTTGAGCTAAGATTACACAGACCTCGCCCAACAGTAGTGGTAAGTCTTCACAGGTGACTTCCAAACCTTCACAGACTTGGTCACCCGGCAATCCACAATTCCTCTTGGATGCTCAGACCATGACGCCTAACCGTCTAGAGGATACACAATCCTCAAAGGTAACAAGCATCGGTTCCACATAGGAACAATTTCTTCAATGATGCTCAATCACTTTGGGGTTTGTAGGTTTGGGTTTGGGATGTGGGTTTTTCTCAATCGATGATTTTCGCTCAAAGTCCTCGGAGGATGGGATGCTCTCAAATGACAAGTGTCAGTTTCTCTTGGAGCAGCCAACCAGCTACTGGTTGTTGGGGGCAGCTATTTATAGCCTAGGGAGCAGCCCGACATGATAAGACATAAATGCCCTTGGCTGATATGACCGTTAGGTGGTAGGATATTTTGGAATAGCCGGCGCGCGGCTCAGCAACGGTCGGATATTTGAGGTTCGAATTCCTCAGGGCTATCATGTTCCTCACTATGTAGGCAATTCGCATTGGCGAATCCCTAACTCCTCGGTCAGAACAAATTCCTCAGAGACCAGAAGATCTTCGTCTCCGTCACTGAAGAAATTTGACTGAACTGATATGAGATGTCCAATGGCTTCACTCGAAGGATTTGTTAGGTGTAGGATTTTGAGATGAGCATCACATGGAAATCAGTTTCCTTAGTATAATCTTGACCCCCTTCAACAGTACAGTGTTTCCTATGACTCAAGAAATAGAAAATGAAACTACGAAAACAAAAGTCTTCACGCTTCAGATTCCTCGCATGAATATCGAAGTCTTCAAGGTCACACCAATTTCTTCACTTTCAAAGTCTTCAGGAGAACCAAAGTCTTTAGCCGAAGACATTCATTTTTAGGGGTCGAATTTATCAATAAATATCAAACTCTTCATTGACTTATAGAGCCTATGTACACTCACAAACACATTAGTCCCTTAACATATAAGTCTTCAATACACCAAAAACACTAAGGGGTACTAGATGCACTTATAGTTTAGCTTGATGACGTCCCACGAACTCTTGATCCAGTAGAGGTATGAAGGAGTCGATGAGTTCCGTCAGCACAACTGCGTGGTGACTATGTTGGTGATGTGATCTGCACAGGGCTTCGCCTAAGCACTGTGACAATATGATCGGAGGAGTAAACGGTAGAGGGGGGCACCGCACAAAACAACTGTTGTGTTTTGGGGTGCCCCTGCCCCCATACATAAAGGAGGAGAGGGGAGGCTGCCGGCCCTAGGGGCACGCCAAGTGGAGGGAGTCCCACTAGGACTCCTAGTCCTAGCTAGTCGGCTCCCCCTTCCTTCCAATAGAGGGGGGAAAGGGGAAAGAGGGGGAGAGGGAGAGGGAAAGGGGGTCGCGCCGCCTCCCTAGTCAAATTTGGACTCCCCATGGGGGGGCATGCCACCTCCTCGTGGCCTGCCTCTCCTCTCCCCTATGGCCCATTAAGGCCCAATACTTCCTCGGGGGGTTCCGGTAACCCCTCGGTACTCTGAAAAATACCCGAACTTGTCCGGAACTATTCCGGTGCCTTGATATAACCTTACAATATATCAATCTTTACCTCTCGGCCATTTTGAGACTCCTCTTCATGTCCGTGATCTCATCCGGGACTCCGAACAACCTACAGTCACTACACACATAACTCATATAATACATATCGTCATCGAACCTTGAAAGTGCAACTATCCCTGGGTGGTTTTGGTAATGATTAACAACATATAGCTCATTGAACTAATGCCATTACAAGATAAATGTTTTAGGAAAGTTCAATGATTGGCATGGCATGGATAAGGAATGTGGACCCCTCAAAATGCTAAGGACAAAAGATTGGCTCAAGCTTCAAAGTCCAAGACTCTACATTTTCTATTTTAGTGATCCAAGATCACATTGAGTCTATAGGAAAGTCAATACTATTAAAAGGGGATGAGGTGTTGCTTAATGGCTTGCTTGCTCAAAATGCTTAGTGATATGCTCCAAAAGCCCTCAACCACTTTCTCATATCCTCATATGTCCCAAACCAAAAGTCAAACTCGGCCCCACCGATTTGATCCATCCGGCGCCACCGAGTTCATTTGACATATGTACTGCCAGAAACCCTAGTCTTTTCGATCTCACCGATAGGGATCTCGGTCTCACCGAGACGGGGTTGAACATAACGTTTCGGTCTAACCGTGATGAGCGATCGGTCCCACCGACTCTGCAATGCAAACTCTCTGTTTCTTTTTCGTAACGCTTCGGTCCCACCGAGATGAGCGAATCGGTCCCACCGAGTTTGCCTGACCAACTCTTTGTTAGCTTATTACCAAAGTCGGTCCAACCGAGTTTGAGTAATCGGTCCAACCGATATTACGTTATGCTCTAATCCTAATGATATCGGTCCCACCGAGATGACATGTCGGTCCCACCGAAATTGCCTAACGGTCACATATGTACTAAATCGGTCCGACGGAGTTTTCTGATTCGGTCCCACCGAGTTTGGTATAATGTGGGTAACGGTTAGATTTTGTGTGGAGGCTATATATACCCCTCCACCCTCTCCTCATTCGTGAGGGAAGCCATCAGATCGTGCCTACACTTCCATTACCCATTTTCTAAGAGAGAGCCACCTACTCATGTGTTGAGACCAAGATATTCCAATCCACCCATATGAATCTTGATCTCTAGCCTTCCCCAAGTTGCTTTCCACCCAAATCATCTTTCCACCAAATCCAATCCTATGAGAGTGAGTTGAGTGTTGGGGAGACTATCATTTGAAGCACAAGAGCAAGGAATTCATCGTCAACACACCATCTATTACCTTTTGGAGAGTGGTGTCTCCTAGATTGGTTAGGTGTCACTTGGGACCCTCCAACAAGATTGTGGAGTGAACCAAGGAGTTTGTAAGGGCAAGGAGATCGCCTACTTCATGAAGATCTACCCTAGTGAGCCAAGTCCTTTGTGGGCGATGGCCATGGCGGGATAGACAAGGTTGCTTCTTCGTGGACCCTTCGTGAGTGGAGCCCTCCGTGGACTCGCGCAGCCGTTACCCTTCGTGGGTTGAAGTATCCATCAAGGTGGATGTACGATAGCACCACCTATTGGAACCACGACAAAAACATGTGTGTCTCCTATTGCATTTGCACTCTCCAAACCCTTCCCTTTACATTCTTGCAAGTTGCATGCTTTACTTTCCATTTCTCATATACTCTTTGCATGCTTGCTTGAATTGTGTTAAGACTGCTTGAATTGTGTTAAGATTTCTTGACTTGTGCTAAGTTGTTAAAATCTATCAAGAACTAAAATTGGGAAAAGGTTAAGTTTTTATTTGGTCAAGTAGTCTAATCACCCCCCCCCCCTCTAGACATACTTTCGATCCTACAAACCTTAAGCGTGCATACCCTAAGGGTTCGAGAACTATGTAGACATGACCGATACACCTCTCCGGTCAATAACCAATAGCAGAACCTAGATGCTCATATTGGTTGCCACATATTTTACGAAGATCTTTATCGGTCGAACCGCAATGTCAACATACGTTATTCCTTTTGTCATCGGTATGCTTCTTGCCCGAGATTAGATTGTCGGTATCTTCATACCTAGTTCAATCTCGTTACCGGCAAGTCTCTTTACTCATTCCATAGACCATCATCCCCTAACTAACTCATTAGTCACATTCCTTGCAAGGCTTCATATGATGTGCATTATTGAGAGGGCCCAGAGTTATCTCTCCGATACTCGGAGTGACAAATCCTAATCTCGATCTATGCCAACCCAACAAACACCTTCGGAGATACCAGTAGAGCATCATTATAATCACCCAGTTAAGTTGTGACGTTTGATAGCACACAAGGCATTCCTCTGGTGTCCGGGAGTTGCATAATCTCATATTCGGAGGAATATATATTTGACACGAAGAAAGTAGTAGCAATAAAACTGAATGATCATAATGCTAAGCTAACGGATGGGTCTTGTCCATCACATCATTCCGCTAATGATGTGATCCTGTTTATCAAATGACAACTCCTGTGCATGTCTAGGAAACTTAACCATCTTTGATCAACGAGCTAGTCTAGTAGAGGCATACTAGGGACATAGTGTTTTGTCTATGTATTCACACATGTATCAAGTTTCCGATTAATACAATTCTAGCTTGAATAATAAACATTTATCATGAACAAGGAAATATAAAATAACAACTTTATTATTGCCTCTAGGGCATATTTCCTTCATGAGCCACAAAGGCATTAATAAGACGCAAAGGGCAGCAATTTTCATGCACCCCTTGCGGGGCCTACAGTGATCAGCCGTAGGATAAGAGACGGGACAAGGAATAGATCCCCAAGGAGGTGCGCCCTCATGCCACGCGAGCCCTTACGAGCCACGGTCGATCTGCGCCGCGCCCCAAAAAGCTAAGTTAACATCCCGCACCATTCGAAGGTCTTGGTAGTGTCCCCTCTCATTGTAACCTCGTCTAGAGTAGAAGCCTCTTTCCTCATGTGAGCCACTTGCGCGTTAAAGGGGACCTCCTGAGCATCGCGCCTTAGGCGCTCTCACCGGACCTCGAGCCCCTCACCCCCCGGCCTTGTCCCAGGCATCACGACCTGACATACCGGCAGCGGCTGAGCCTTGCTCTGGGCCTGGGTCCTAGCCATGCAGAGTGTTGGGACAATCATAAAAGAAAGAGGGCAAGCCTAACAAAGAACATTGAGATCGAACTCAATATTAAAACACAAAAGCATTAAGGGTAAGGCGCAAGCGCCAGAGATTCTTACACGCCCCCACGCGGACCATGTGTTCTGATGTAGGAATAAAAACCAAAGCAAAAGAAGAGGGCTTGAGGCCGAGAAGTTATGCCTCACAGGCTCCGGTCCTGGCGTCGCCCATGCCTAGTCGGAGTCCTCCTCCTTGACGCGAAGGCAGCGAGAGTTGTCGGAGTCGTCGTCACTCCCGCTTTCCTTGAAGGAGGTGCTACCGTTGCCACTACTGTCATCACCGAAGGAGCCACCGCTGCTGTAATCGTCGCTCTCCATGTAGCAATCGAGGCGGTCGCCAGCCTCCCCGAAGGCCTTCATGAATAGTGTCACAGCCCTATCAAACTTGAAGTGGAGGGCGTGCCCCTCCTTCAAGTCGCGCACGAGGGCGAATAACTTCCACCCCCGCTTCAAGAACATGAAGTCGGAGGGAGTGAACTCGATCGCCAACCAGGAAGACCCGTTGCAATAGCCGTCCGGCAGCAGCTACAACCCCAGGAGTGCATGCTCCGGCAGCTCGTCCACGAAGGAGTCCTGGAGCCGGAGCTAGGTGCGTGGCAGGCCGTCCATCCCTTGATGAACTCGCGGGCCAAATCAGTGGAGTGGCTCCAGTCCCGAGGCAGCCCGGTGGCTGCACCATCCCTTCCCCTCGGCCCACGTGCCCACGCATGCGGGTAGAGCTCTTCCCGCGACTGCCTGGGCCGGTGTAGGCCTCCAATGGGGGACTCCCACATCCCCGGGGAGGCGCCCCGGGCATGGAGGAGGACTTGTGAGGGCGGCCCCGTCCCCGCGCTGGCTTTGGCGGCTCCTCTACGTCCAGTGTTGCCTTTTCCTTCTCGGCGGCGGAGAACCTTCTAAGGGGAGCCATGGCTGCAACTGTGGCAAATGGAAGTGGAAAGGCGCGATTGGGGAAGATGAGCCAAGGGGTCCGCCCCTTGGCCCTTATATAGCGTTCGATGCGGGTCGGCCCGCGCTCCTTTGCCTTCAGAAGATGAGATGCAAGCAACTAGGAAGAGCAATGATGCCCCGTGCTACTCACATGCTTTATGTTAGCCTGGGCAGTTGTCGAGGGGTCGTGGATAAGTGGGGGCGTCCCACACCCTGTTGTGCACCATGCGCCGCGCCTGACCCGCAAGCGGTTGGGGCCCGCACCGTTTCACCCCTCCAACTAGCGGAACCGTGGATGCCGTAGGCCTGGGGGTAACTATTGTGCCCGTGGGACTAGGGGTACCCGGGCCCGTCTGCCTGCGACCCGAGACGCGCCGCGTGCCATAGGCCCAGGAGGGCCTGTCTTCAAGGCTTCACGAGCAAGACTCTCGCGAGTGCCCCCGCCCCGCGAGGCGCACATCGCCAAAGGCTTTCCGAGGACCTCACACGGGGCAGCCTCTCGAAGTTGTCTCCCAAGAGCCCTCGCGGGGCAGATATGTCTATGCTCACCAAGCCCGCCTCGCGCTGCACATGGGTGACACAAGCCATGACGAGGGTCGCGAGGAGCCGTGCTAACGGGCACGGTTGGTGAAACTTTCCTCGTTTGTGCTAAGGAGGCAGGGCCAGCTCGCGGGTTCCCAAGGAAATCCAAAGGTTGCCACTTCATTGCTAGAAGACCAATGACAGCAGGGTCACCAAGGCGGAGGTCATCGCCGAGCCCATCGGAGCGTCATGGCAGGGACCTTTAGCAGGCGAAGACTACTTTTGTCAGAATAGACTGTACTCCTATTCCCCTTTGATTTTGGTTGTTGTGGGCACCCTTCCCGCCTAGTGTTTTGGGGGAAGAGGACCGGGCCAGTATAAGATAGGCAGAGCACCACCGTAGAGAGAGACGGACCCCCGGGAGCAAGAACACAACTTGTACTCTCATACTCATCCTCCCTCGCGAGGCAATCCAACCACAAAGCAGGAGTAGGATCTTACACCGCAAGGTGGCCTGAACCTGGGTAAACTTCCATGTTTTGTTCTTCTTCCTTGGCTCGAGCACGTCCGAGATTGGTTGTGGCGTAGAGAGCAGCTAGGTGGGGCGTAGCGAAGTTCAGCGATCGCACCCAAGAGTTAAAACCTTTCTTGGGTCCATGGAGCCCCGATTCCAACACATCCGTTGCATGGCAATCCCAGCTCCTCGCATCGATAGCGATTGAAAGGCCTCTCCATTAGCGAACAACCCGTCGAGTTGATGTGAGACTGTCTCAATTTATGTCTTCCCTTATAAACCCCTATCACCATTCTCACTGCCATCCAAAGTACTAAGTCCATGGCTCACACTTAAGTATTGAGTGGAGCTGAAAATGCTGAAGCAAGAAAAACTATGATACAATTGTTTGGTTTGGCACTAGGGTGTTCATGATTTATACTTTGTGCTAGGAGGACCGACTTATGCCATGCTTACACGATTAAATGAATATGAATAACATTCATTAACATAGATATTTTGAAGAGTAATGACTATTTTCTAGCATTCTATTATATAATCGTTTTGACATCTATTAAGTAATCATTTCTCAGCATTCACACCGAAAAGTTTACATGATACGTTTGCGGCATAAAAAATTCTATTTCTGTCATTTATCTACTCGAGGACGAGCAAAAATTAAGCTTGGGGATGATGATATGTCTCCGACGTATCTATTATTTTTTATTATTTAATGATATTATATTATCAATCTTGTATGCTTTATATATTATTTTATATTTTTTTCTGGAACTACCCTATTAACTCAGTGCCAAGTTCTAGTTGTTGTTTTCTGCTTGTTTTGGTTTTACAGAAAATTTATCCTTACAACTACATGACTATTATGTTTAGTTCCTATATAGTGAACCAGCCAAGCAACCTCTCTCTCTCTCTCTCTCTCTCTCTCTCTAATTTGATCTTCATTACAATGATTTCTTCGAAGACCTATTCGATTTAACTTTTGTGGTGTGTTTGTTGGAAGCCGATGAATTGTGGGTTTATTCCCTTTTGGGGTACCTTCCATGAGCCTCGTAGAAGTGATTATGAAGCGGTTCTTGGGAGCATTTTCTATCGGGAAACTAGAGGGGTAACTCAAGGTAGAATTGGCAATATTCATTTTCCTGTTGTTCCTTATATTAATCTTTTCACTGGCAGATGTTTGACTGGTAAGGGCATCTCCAGCCGTTGAGCCCCCAAGGGGGCATTTTTTTCGCCCCTTGGGGGGCTACCGGCGAAAATTTTAGCCTGGGGGTCGAATGATATCCACTCGTTGCCCCCCCACTGCCCAAGCGTGCGTGCTCTGCTCGCCACCGACCGGCTCTGCATCCGCCTGCTCGCCACCGCCCCGCTCTACAGCCTCGCGCCCGCGACCCGGCCGGCTCCTCCTCGCGCCCGTCAGCCGCCGTCTCCCGCTCAACCGCGCGGCCACGGCCCCGGCGCGCGGGAAGGAGCACCAGCGACCTGGCACCCGACGGCAACGCGAGGCGCGGGCCGACGGTGCGCCGTCCGCCGACCCGCCGCTGTGGCGTGTCCTTGGCGTGGCATCGGCCGCACGGAGACGAGCAGAAGCCGAGCAGCAGCAGCCGCGGCCACAAGGCCAGGAGCGCGTCGACGGCGCCCTTGCACGCGAGCGGCCCATGGAGGGCGGGAGGTGCGCGCGGAGGCGCGGCCATGCGAGCTCGCGTGCCGCTACGAGGGCGGGAGGCGCGGAGGAAGCGGGGCGCGGCCAGCCCGTCCGCCATGCCGGACACGCCGGACTCAGACACGCGAGGAGAAGGAGGAAGGGGGGGCGCCCGACACGCCACACCCCACGCGCCGCCCGGCTTCACGCCTTGGCCGCTGCCAGTCGTGCCCGTGCGAGGGGCTGGTGCCGCCCGTGCGTGGCTCGTTGTGGCCGGGGCCGCCCGTGGCCGGCGCGCTCGGGGCCTCCTCCTCGTTCATCTCCAGGTCGCCGGCGCTTGAGCGGGCCGCCCGCGAACTCGGCGGCGAGTGACGGCGCCGACCGGGTCCGCCAGAACGCCCACTCGGCGGACGCGGAGGAGATGGGCTGGATCTTGCGAGGATGGTGGCCATGGCGCCCAAGTGAGGAGGAAGGAGATGGTCCGCGAGCCCTGCCCCGGCCATGCGCGCTGTGTGGAAGGAAAGGGAGAGGAGAGGAGAAAGAAAAATAAAGAAAGGGGAGGAGAGAGGAGAGAGAGGGGAGGAGAGGGGCTGACGAGTGGACCTGTGCATGCAAAAGTCATCCGCCGGCGTCCCCAGCTGCCCCCCGGGGGGCTGGGTTCGGGGTGATAGCGCCGGCCGTAAATATCGCGAAAACCGGCGAAAAACGTGTCTCTAGGGGTCCGAGTGGGGCGTTTTTTGCCCGCCGGCGTCCAAAAAGTGCCTTGGGAGGCTTCCTGGGGGGCCGGCTGGAGATGCCCTAACAGTATCCTAGTGCAACTTGTGCTCCTAATCTAAGCATCCCTAGTTGTGCCTTGCATGGTGATATTTTTTTTAATATGGGTGGTGTAGTTGCATGTCGTCTTGGTAGGAATGCTCGTGATGGTGATTTGTATGGAGGAATTTATGCTTCCTTTATAGATGCTCATGTTGGCTAAAAATAGAACTGAGTAGTGTTTTTTTTTTCATTTTCTTAGTTTCCTTTTATTTTTATCTTTTTTTGTATTTACTTGGTTTCTTCATGCTTCTTAGTTTTTTGTTGATTTTCATCGGTTTCTTTATTGGATTTCAATGTTTCCATTTTATTTGCAATTATTTCTTTGATTTTACTTTTATTTTTATTTTGGTTTCCTTTGTTTGTTTCGGTTTTCATTACCTTTTAACATTTTTGTTTCTTTTGCTTTTCCTTCTACACTTTCCATATACGTCAAGCAAATCTTTCTAAAAAATATTTAGCATTTTTTAAATAAAAGTTTAAACACTTTAAGTGCACAGTCAAAAAAATTGATCCACATTTTGAAAAAAAATGCTCGATTAACATTTTTCGACTACAAGTTTAACATTTTTTCGTATAAGCTCACCATTTTTCTATACACTTTCTTAACACTTTTTCAGTCTTTTTAAATGCTTGGTTAATACTTTTTGAATACATGATCAAAAAAATTAGCATTTTTTAAAACATGGTAAACATTTTTTGTATACACATTTAACATTTTTTTTAAATGCTTGATTAGAATTTTTGAAATACTTTTAATACCTTTTTTCAAATGCTTGGAATAAATTTATGTATACATGAGAAAAAAATTCTCTATACGCATTTTACATTTTCAAATGCTTGATTAACATTTTTCAAATATTTTATGTAAGTTCTTTTTGGAATATATGAAATCATGAAAGAAATTAAAATACAAAAAATAAATTAAAGATTAAAAAAGGCCGGCTCGGTGAAAAACCAAACTGTGCTGGCCCATTCTGGGAAAAGTAGTGTGAGATGAACCGTTGTCTCACTGTAAGCAAGATATATCATCACACCCCCGTGCAGGTCAGGTACTCTTAGCGTTCGGGCCACTGGCCCATTGATGAATTAAATACTGCAGATGCGTAGACCAACCGCCCAACCAAACTGTAAAGAAAGAAATAACATGGCTTTTCATCACAGAAGTTATTTGGCTGGCATTTGTTGTTGTGATTCATATGGCTAACATATTTTTTCCCCAATGTTTCTAACATTTTTTTCCTGACAAGCGGGTCTTATGTATTATGATGATGATGATTTATTAATCCACTTAATCAAATTCTACGTCCCCCTCCCTCCCCCCCCCCCCCCCCCCCCCACGCGAAAGAATTGGTAACAAAAGGAACGGACATACAATTATGTGTTACCACAATTATTTTATGAAACCACTACTCAGTTTTTCATTTTATTTGATTTCCTTTTATTCGTATCCTTTTTTGTATTTATTTTGTTTCTTCATGTTTCCTAGTTTTTGTTGATTTTCATCGGTTTCTTTATCAGTTATCATTGTTTCCCCTTTTATTTGCACCAATTAGTTTTTACATTTCTTTTGTTTCATTTGCATTTTATTCCCGTAGGCACCAAGAATTTTTTTCTAATCAAGATTAAAAACATTTAACTACAGGTTCAACATTTTTAACTACACAGTAAAAAATAATATATAAACATTTTGAAAAATAATAATTGCTCGATTAACATTTTTAAGTACAAGTTTACCAGTTTTTATACGGTCAACATTTTTCTATACAAATTTCTAACATTTTTCGAACGCTTGACCAATCTTTTTAAGAAAAAGATTAAAAAAAACTGAATACATGGTTAACATTTTGTTTATACACATTTTAACATTTTTCAAATACTTAATTAACAAATTTCAAATACAGTACAACATCATTTCATAAATTGTCAACATTTTTTCTATATAGGTTTAACACTTTTCAAAAGCTTGAGCAACAATTTTCAAATACAATATAAATATCATTACTACAAAGTGAACATTTTACTATACACATTTAAAATTATGTAAGTGGTTCATTCACATTTTTTAAAATACAAGATTAACATTTTTGATACATGGTAAAAAAATTCATATAAACATTAATAATTTTCAAATGTTGAACTAACCTTTTTCAAAAACTTTCTCAATTGTTTTTGCTTGGTTAACAACTTTTTAAATACACAATGAAAAAATTCAGCATTTTTTATTACGTGGTCAGCATTTTTTGTATACACATTTAACATTTTTTCAAATGCTTCATTAACATTTTTAAAATACTTGTTTAAATGGTTATTTTCAAATGCTTCGAATAAAATTTAAATACATTTTTCATATACGTGAGAGACATTTTCTCTATACTCCTTTTACATTTTTCAAATGCTTGGTTAACATTTTTTCAAATGTATTATGTAAATTCTTTTTTGGAATATATTTATTTAGAATATTTGGAATCATCAAAGAAATTGAGAAAATAAAAATAAAAACATGAAAAGAAAAAACGCGGGCACGAGGAAGAACCTAATTGTGCTGGCCCATTCAGGGAACGCTAGAGGCGAGATGAACCGTTCTATCATTGTAAGCGAGATATATCACACCCCCTGCACAGGTCAGGTACTCTTAGCGTTTGGGCCACTTGCCCACTGATGGATTTAAAGTCAAATCAACCATTGCATTTAAGCGGGATCAAGGTGGCTACTTCGGCACGGCCGGTGAAACATCTCCTGTTTGCTGATGACAACCTGATGTTCTTCAAGGCGAGTATTCAGGGGGCTTAGGAGGTGTCAAACCTATTTGATGCATATTGTCAGGCTTCTGGACAATGTATTAACACAGACAAATCTTCCATTTTCTTCAGCAAAGGTTGCCCTATTACAATACGTGTGGAGGTAAAGCTTTCTTTACAAGTTACAAATGAGGCTCTTACTGAGAGATATTTCGGGATGCGCACTGATGTTGGCCATTGAAAGAATGGCACACTCAAACATCTCAGACAGAATTTGGTCTAGGATCAAGGGATGGCTTGATAAAATTTTGTCGGTAGGGGGAAAATGTTTTAATAAAATCAATGGCATAGGCACTCCCGGTATATTCCATGGCATACTTTAGAATACCCCAAGGCCTGTGTAAACACATTAATTCCCTAACCAGGGGCTTTTGGTGGGCTAGCAAAGAAGGAAAAAAGAAAACCACATTGGGTATCATAGCAGGTAATGACTTCACCCAAGTTCATGAGAGGACTGGGTTTCCGCGACCTAGAACTCTTTAACTTGGCACTTCTTGTGAAAAAATCTTGGATGATGCTGCAGGAGTCCATGACTCTAAGTCCTCGCATTCTGAAGGCAGTTTACTACCCGGCCACGTCCATACTAGAAGCCGATCTGGGATCCAATCCTTTACCGATCTGGAGAGCAGTCTTGGATGGTAGAGAAGTACTAAAACAGGGCCTGATTCGTTGGATTGGAGATGGAGATTCAAGCAAAATTTGGGGTTGTAACTGGATTCCTAGGGAACCTCTCCTCAGACTACTTCTTCCTCTTGTGCCAAACCCTCCAAAAATGGTACACAAAATAATAAACCATTTAGAGGATATTTAGAATTCAGATCTTATTCGGCAAGTGTTCTGGCCCATGGACGCTTAGGTCATACTGTGTATTCCCCTTTTCACCAGTCACTACAGGAATCAGGAACTTTTCCGTCTGCCACAGCTGACGGCACAGGCGCACGACAACACGTCCGGCTGAACAGGCTACGGCAAAGACCTCTTTGCCGTCTGCTAACGGACGGCAAAGATGATACGGTCTTTGTCGTCTGCTGGCAGACGGCAAAGAGGCTGGACGGCACATGTGCCAGCGTAGGTCCGTTAAGTGGTTAACGGCATGGTTTACCGTCAGCCAACAGATGGCAAAGACCATTGATTATTTGCTGTTTGCCAGCGGATGGCAAAGAACATTGATTATTTTCCGCCTGCGAGCGGACGCCATAGCATGCCACGTGGTAGCGCCTGGGGGCTGGCCTATTTGGTAGCTTTGCCGTCAGCTGGCTGACGGCAAAGATGTAACGTTATTTGCCGTCTGCTGGCTGACGGCAAAGCTACTAAATAGCCAGCCTACTGCCCCAGTTTGCAAAGGTGGCTGACACGTGGCATGTTTGCCGTCTGTCGGCGGACGGCAAAGAGCCTATAGAACCCCTGTTTTTTCTGTTTTTTGTTGATTTCATTCAATTTGACACACACACACACACACACACACACACACACACACACACACACACACATATATATATATAGAGAGAGAGAGAGAAATAGACACACACATATGAACACATATACATAGCAAATCATATCCCTGCCATATGGATATGATCATCCAACACATATACATAGCAAATGGTTTCATCCAACACATATGCATAGCCAACATATCCAACAACAAGCATAAAATGGTTTCATCCATCCATCCATATATAGGTATAGCAAGCTTCCTCATATAAAGCAAATCAAAACAAGATGGAAGCATAAAGGGAAGAGTAGACTCCATCAACGCAAGCTTCCTCATCTAAAGAAAATCTGTAAATTGGGAAAGAAGCAAGTTAGAAGAAGAAGAAAAAGAAGAAGACTAGCTAGAAGAAGAAGAAGAAGAAGAAGATGATGATGAAGAAGAGGAAGAAAAGGAAGAAGAAGAAGAAGTTTTTTTCTTCTCTTTCTTTTTCTCCTCTCCTCTTTTTTATCTTCTTCTTTTTCTTCTTCTTCTTCTTCTTCTTCTTCTTCTAACTAAGGTAGGTAAAAATGCCATTTTTCTGCTAAGTTAGGTAAAAAATGCTAATTGTAGGTAATTTTAGAGATAAGCTAGGTAAATAGGTCATTTTGGAGCTTACAAAGGTTATTATGTCATTTTCGAGGAAAGTAAGCTAATTCTATATCATTTAGGAGGTAACAAAGTTATCATGACATTTTTTAGGAAAGTAAGCTAAGTATAGCTCATTTTTTGTCTAACTTAGGTAGTTATGCCTGTTAGGACGAAAGTACCTAAGTATGCATTTGTTAAGCAAAACACTAGAGAAAACTTACCCTCATCACAATAAATGCGATGAAGATCGCAACTAAGGTAACAATTGATCCAACGGCATAATGATACCAAGCCTCATTATCAACGGCATATTTTCTAATCTTCTTAATTTTCAAGCGCATTGCATTCATATTCATCTTGTGATCATAGACCACATCGGCAACATACAACTCCAATGTCATCTTCTCTTCTTTAATTCTTTTAATGTTCTCTTTCAAATAGTCATTTTATTTTTCAACTAAATTTAACTTCTTGACAAGAGGGTCGGTTGCAAATTTCGGTTCACATACCTCCTAAATTAAAATATCTCTATGTCAACTTGATGGCCATAATTGTCATAAATGCAAAATGCAACAAATAGTTATAAAAGAGGATTTACCACATCAGAATCATAAAGCGGGCGAGGACCGACGGGGACGGATATCAAGACCATGGCACTATGTATAACAAACAATCATAGAAAGTAAGAAAATTATACAAGTAACTATATAAATCATACAAGTAACTATACAAATCAAGTACAACATAAAATATTTAATACCTAATAATAATTTGGTTCAATAAATGCTTCGAGATCAATAAATGCATCATCATCATCACTATCAGTAATGACGTGCTCATCATCATCATTAATAAATGCATCATCATATGGAAGGCCACCTCAACGTCCGCAGCAGTAACCTCTTCTAGTTCAGGCACTTCTTGTTCCGGCTCTTCTTGTTCCGGCTGAGGGGTGAAGTCGAGTTCACTATTGCTGTCTACTTCAATGTTCTGTGGTGAAGTAGAGCGGTTCTTGAAACATTTTTTGGAAAGACGTGTTTCTTGGAAGAATTCTCCTTCATATGTGTTTGGGTTAATATGAGGTTCATAATCATCTTCATTGGGGGGAGGTGGTCTAACACGTCATGAAATGTCCACACCGGATAATCTGGCGTAAAACCCCTCTTCTGCAAGTGTTTGCCCATTTCATCATCTGTTCTCTTGTGCCAATTGTTGCACCCTGCACTAGGGCACCAGGTTGTCCTCTGGCCATTTGCAAATGCGGTTCTCAGAAACCCCTTGGTTTTTGTTAACCATTCAGTTGTCATGTTTTTCTGACTAGTGTGACCGGTGTACATCCATGCACGATCACTCATCTTGCCTAGCTACTGGACACATAAGAAATATATATATATAAATTAATCAGCATGTATATATTCATTAGTTACTGGAGTTTGTCACTTTTATTACGTCCATGCAACCTAGACGCTAATAGGTAAAGATAGGTCCTAATCCCACCCGAGTATGTGTAGACTGGGTTCGTTTTCCCATGCTCTGCTCCGGATCTGACACAAAATTTCAGTAGCACCTCCCCGCTGTTCTCCTGATACACGTCTCGGCAATAAGCAAAGAGGATGTGTACCCGGAGAACAACAGGGAGGCACTAACGAAATTCTGCATTGGATCCGGAGCAGAGCATATGGGAAAACGAAGCCAATCTACATGTACTCAGGCTGTCCATGGATGACGTTGGACAATTCGAAAGAATCATAGTTATAAATATGCAAATGCATGCATATTTATAGATGTAACCCTTTCGAATGGGAGACGCATAGTGGTCACGCATACTGATGATTGAAGACACCTATAGCTACCAAGTTTCATCAGCACAAAGACCGGAACAGAGCAAATCAAGGGGGAAGGAGATGTCATTTGTGCTAACCCAGGAAAGCAGGGGCGGAGCTTGTCGAACACTAGACCCTTGCAGCAACGAAAAAACTGCACATTTAGATCGAAATATGAGTTTCATAGCAATATTGTTTTTCCATCAACCTAACTAAATATTTACAACAGGACGAGCGGGTTACGGGTTCCTCGGCGTCGATAGAACCCTAAATAGCAAGTACCATCGGTGCATGATACATGAGGTGCTCGGCATTGACCACTAGATCCACCTCCCACATGAGGTGCTCGGCCGATGACGGTTGAACACCTTAGCAAATTTGTCTGTCAGCCTTTGCAATGAGGATTAAAGCCAAGTTTTGAAAGTTCAAACAACCAAACCGAGTTGAGTCAGTTTGGGTGTTTCAAGTTTCAACACTTAGCTTTCAATCGTCATCTCAGAGGCTGCCAGACAAATTTGCAATGGTGTTCGACCGCCATCGACACCGAGAACTATTGCTGCGGACGCATGACCCCTGTTTCACTTGTGGGACGTGGATGTAGTCTTCAACAACGATGGCCACATGTATCTCGCACTGACGATACTTTCTATTTAAGGTACCATCGATGCCGAGGAACCCCCTAACCCGCTCGTCCCTGGGTAAACTAAATTAGCATGCATTCAATAAGCAAAACTACATCATCTATTATGTCCGTACATCGTTGAATATTATCACTAATACAACTAGAACTATAGCGAACGACGGGTATCGGCGCGGGCGGTGGACACCCAAAAAGAAGGAACCATCACAGGATCATAGCTCCAGTGAGGTCCCTGAAGAACCTGCCAGGTATTGTCGAACCTGCCCTCCAACGCAACCATGTAGCGACGGACGTGCTTGTCCTCCTCGCTAACACGGTGTCGTACCACCTCCGCGGTGTCCGAAAGCCTCCGCACCGTCACTGGCACATGCGACCACCACCAAACAAGGTTCGGGTCAACGACGGGGTGGCTCCTCACCTAGTTGTGCCCCCCGGAAGGTAGAACCTCCCAGTACCAGCCCAGCGGAGCCCAGTCTCGGACATGCCCCCTCTGATCGAGCAGGCCTCCTCCGCCGAGTCGACGACAAGGATGCGGAATAGGCATCGTCGACGTCGATGTGGGAATAAATGCTTTAACTAAAACAATAACAACAAATTTCACATGTTCAAAATCAACCATAAACTTAACCTAAACTAAACTAATCTAAACCTAAACTAAACTAACTAAACTAAACTAAACTAAACCTAAACTAACTAAACTAAAACTAAACAAAACTAACTAAACTAAACCTAAACTAAACCAAAAACTTAACCTAAATTAAACTAAACTAAACCAAAACTAAACTAAACAAAACCTAAACTAAATTATAATAAACCTAATTAAACTTACTCTAAAAAACAGGAAAAAAAATCTCACCTTGGAGCGGCCGGGGCGGCGGGACGGAGCGGCCGGGGCGGCGAGGTGGGTCGGCGGGGCGGGGCGGCGGGGCGTTCAGGGCGGGGCGGGCCGGCATGGAGGGGCGGGGCAGCCGGGGCAGGGCCGGAGCGGCCTAGCGGGGCGGCGAGGCGGCCCGGGCCGGCGCGGACGGGGCGGCGCGGCGGGGCGGCGAGGCGGGTCGGCACGGACGAGGCGGCGAGGCGGCCCGGGGTGGCCGGGGCGGCGCGGCGGCCCGGGGTGGCGAGGCGGGGCGGGGGGGCCGGGGCGGGGCAGCGGCACAGGTTGGGACGAGGCGGAGTGGCGGTGCGGGGGAGGGGTGAGGAAGAGAGGGGCAGGGCTGGGCGTTTTTTAGATAGGGCAGGCCTCTTTGTTGTCCGCTAGCAGACGGCAAAGAGCCTAGCTAACGGATGTTAGTTTGGCCACTTTCTTTGCCGTCTGCTAGCGGGCGACAAAGATTCTTTGCCATCAGCTAGCGGACAACAAAGAAAGTGGCAGTTAGGTGGCCCTCGCCAGCGGTTCACCCTGCTTCTTTGTCGTCATCTAGCGGACGGCAAAGGTTCTATGCCATCATCTAGCTAACGACAAAGATATTGCGGACGACAAAAAATTTCTTTGCCACCAGCTTCTTCTTTGTCGTCCGTTTTCATCAAGTTGATGGCAAAGACCATCTTTGCCATCAGTTAGCAGACGGCAAAGAACCGGCTGACGGCAAAGTTCCTGATTCCAGTAGTGTGTGGAGTTACTGATTTTTGGGCCTGGTATTTCGAACGAAAGGGCTATTCCCCGTCAGTCAGCTTATCAAATGCTCATTGACACAAAGACTCGAAGGGAAAACTGGCTTGATGGAATCCCAGGATCGTCAAACAACCAACTAGTGGCCAAGGCCTGGTCAAAACTACGGAAACTCTTTGTCCCTTCCAAGCTGAAAATCTTCATATGACGACTGGCACAACAATTCCTACCCACATCCGACGTTGGCATATGGCCACTTCCGACAGTTGTGCACTACGCAGGTGCCTAGATTCCTTGAGACACTCCCTGTTGAACTGCACGACGTCAAGATGCACATGGGATCTATGTGATGAAGGGATCGCAGAATGCATGTCTGCATGTACTGTACCAAATGTGAAGAACTGATTGTTTTCAATGAGTGACTCACTATCTCATGTGGATTTTACAAAACCGATCGTCACTTTATGGGCCATTTGTTCAGCGACGAGGAAGGCAATCCAACATGATATATTTCCGAAGCCCCGATCTCATAATTTTTGTCAAGTCTTACTTTGCTGAGCTCAAGGCAATTCAAACCCCAAAATCCATCTGGACCAGTCCAGTTCCCGATACAAGTAAGAAGTGACTTCCACCAGAGATTGGTTGTAACAAAATTAATGTAGATGGAGGCTTTGACCGGAGCAGCAGAAGGGCGGCGGCGCAGCCATATGTAGAACTGAGCGGGGTTCATACCCCGTTGTGTCGGCCATCGTAGTGGAAGGCATCAAAGGCCCTGCAAGCATGGAAGCACTTGCATGTCAGAAGGGTCTAGCTTTGGCCGAGGATCTTTCTATTGCAAGACTAGTGGTCCCCTCTGATTTAAAGGATGTCGTTTGGGATATTGAACATCACGCAACTGGGAGTTATGGAGCAATCATCAGAAAAATTAGTCAGCGAAAATCTCTGTTTGATAAATGTACTATTGTTTATGAGCGCAGGAACTCACTATGAGGCGCATATTATTGCAAAGCACGCAGCTGAGCTAGGTGTTGGACGCCATGTATGGCTAGGACATCCCCATGATCCCTCTGTAATTCATGTAAACATTGCCATGAATGAATAATAAAGCATGTTTTGCCTCAAAAAAAGTTACGTAGCCCAACCGCCCAACCAAACTCTAAAGAAAGAAATAACGTGGCTTTTCATCAAAGAATGTTGTTTGGCTGGTTGGTTAGCTCATTTGGTGTTGAGCCATTTGTCCGTGTTGTAATTCATATGGTTAACATATATTTTCCCTGATGTTTCTACTATTATTTTCCCTGACAAGAGGGTCTTATGTATTATGATGATGATGATTTATTAATGCACTTAATCAAATTATACGTTTCCCCCTAAGAATTTGTAACAAAAGGTACCGACATACAATTATATGTTACTACAACCATATCTCGTAACATCAGCAGCAACATAAACCTATATGTTACTGTTTACTATGCATGTAACACCTTTTCAGATCTTAGGTACCGAGTATGTGTTACCATCAAACCCTGCAACTCAAATGATATGTTATTGTTGTTTTACTTCTTGTCTTAGGGGCTCTTTGGATGGGAGCCATCGCCTGCCCTGCCAATATATTGGCATTGGCCAAGGATTCACTGCTTGTTTGGATGTAGACCACAATTTTGAGACACCAGCAGTCTTCAGCCGTTCGTCTCTACCTTTCGCGCCAAATAACCGGTGGAACGGGGGCGGCCGAATCGGCGGCCGATTATTTGGTGTGCCCATGATTTGGCGGGGCGGGGCGGGCAGAAACCAAACAACCCCTTAAACTTTATACAGTTTTACTGGTTCGAGGTTCTGTAAAGCATCGACTTTACTACCAAGTGTTTTACATTTAAATTGGTGTGTTGTTTGCCCAATGCCTTAGACTTTATAGAGTGTTACTGCTTCAAGACTCGGTAAAGCATGAAAAATACATAGAAACTCCTGGGTGCTCCATACCCATATACGAATATTAAATGTAAAAAATACCCAAAAAATCAAAAATAAATAAATTTGTGGATATCAAACCTGGGTTCTCAATCTATACCCGTGTGAAGTTTAGAGAGAAAATACTAGGAAACGTATCCGTGGCAAAGGAAATATTGTCTGAACAAAAATCCATCCAGACAGTTTTTTCTATACATAGGAATTCTTGGTCTTTTTTGCACGAATACGTTTCCTGATATTTTTCATGAAATTTATATGGGGGTAAATCAGGAACCTAAGTTTGATATCCCAAAATCCCCCCAAAAAAATCAAATTTCTCGCTATGTTTTTTAATTTAATGTTCGTATAGGGGTGTAGAGCACCCGGGTGCTACAAATCTGCTTCCCCCACCTGCTATACCAAGTGTTTTGCATTTACCGGATGTTTCTCGCTATCACTTGATTTAGGGTATAGGATTCATTATTGTGTCTTCGACAAAATACAATCGGTAACGATTAAAGAGGGCGATTCAGATAGTGTACTGAATGTAAGTGTACCCGTAAACGTATGGCGACCGCCATCATTCAATCCCTTTGTCGGCGTAGATGAATGACCCAGCTTACCAAAAATGAACCTAGTTGGGAAGGTGGTCCAATATAATAACTGCGACAAATGGGTGGTAGTTGTTTCTGTCACGATAAGCATTATTTAATGCCATTAATAGCATGCAAAATGCGGATAGGCAGATGGACGCGCGGTAATAGAACTAAGCGAGTTTCCTTAGGCTGGTCATAGTGGGGAGTAACTTATACTAGTGTCATGCATATGACACTAGCCTAAGTTACTACCTTCATAGTGCATAGTAACATAGTAGTAGTGTCATAGAGGACTTAATTAATTAGCTTGTAGACTCATCTTGTCTTGAAAAGCGCTATGTTACAGTAACATATTACTAGATCATTGACGGCGCGCTTTGCTGCGCCCGTCTTTTTGTACAACGAAATGGTAGGAACTTTGATAAATATATGACCACATTAAACATAATGAATTTGCCTACATATAACCATTATTAGTCGGTAACCCAATGAAATCTCATATATACTCGGTAAAAGCAAATGTCACATATACAAAGTGGCTTGGTATAACAACATACACAACAACTTAGATAGTTAATACAACTAATCAGTATTGGATAATAGGAAATAAGAAATTGATTGTATACATGATGCATAGATTAGATCTTCACATGCCTCTACCAGTGGGCCACCATGTTTGGAAACAATGAAGAATTAAATTAGCCTAGTGCACCTGGAAATTTTTTGTGGAGGCATCACATTCATAGGACAAGAGTCCTAACAAGGATTAAATTAGTGGCAATATCCAGTAACGATATACTCCTACTAAATACTACGTACGAGCAGCAGCGGGGATATGTGGTAATTATATTTTCATTTTTGTTTGCTTGTTTTGTAAAGAACAACTTAGCTGAAAGATATATGTAAGGATGTCATGTGACTTTACATTTGATACATGGAAAGACTTACCCAAACAAACCAGCATGGAAAATGGTGTTTGCTAACTTGCACGAATAAAATAAGGTTCAAATTGAGATGTCAACCAATCAGTAACCACCTATGTTGCGTAAAGAAAAGAAAACTTCCCGGTCATGACAACATAACTGATATAGCAAGTAACATCATGTATAAGATGAAAGAGAGTATTAGATCAAAAGTGATAACTATAATAAATGTGAAGTAATGCATAAGATATCAGCATACGCAGCATGTATCCTGTGCGTCATACTTGAGCTGTTCAAGCTAGATATCATTACATAGTTATGCATTAGTACTGAAACAAATTTCAGTAACGATTCAATCAAATTGTATTGCATGAGTACACATATAAAGAAGAAACTTGAATCCTCTTAAAAAACATAAAATCCGTTCAACTGGGAACAACCATGTTTACTGCAACACTATTGAAAAAGTTGAGATTAGCATGTTCGTCCTTGTGTTGCAAGTTTGAAATATTTCTACCACTGTTGTGAAACCTTATTTGACAACCAAAAAATAATGTCTAAATTTTAACGCAGATAGAGTTATTAGAGTTTTATTTCCAGGAATTATATACTAAGGGTTAGACGTTCTAAAGAAAGACATTTACAGGTATCTATAGCAGACATTGTTTTATGCTTAAATTTTTGGCATAAGTATTTAAAAGGTCCTGGGAAATAAAATGAAATAGATCTTTGTGTTCTTGAGGCCATCTTATAAGGCTCAATCACGTTCGCCCCACGATTGTCGTGTCATCACATGGTAAAAGTGAGATACTGAGTTTGTACTCAGGTACTGATGAATTAAAGAGCAAAAACAATCATACCTAATTCATAATCTTCATGTAGTACTACTGCTACTCATAACTGAAAATGGACCACATGATTTAGATAAAGATAATCTATGGGATTTGTAAAAGTAAATTTCCCCTCCATAAATATTTCCTTTACCTCATATCACAACATTTTGACCTACAACTGGCTCTATTAGTTCAGGAGAAAATTCACAAATTCAATGAAATATTGTATGCGGGTGAGTGGACTTGAGAAACAAAGCTTGCAAATTTGTATGAAGAGGATTGTCTGGTTACCTTGGAGAAGGGATTTGACATCAACACGCAGAGGTGGATACTGGAGAGGATGTATTGCATAATCAGAAGTGGATTTTCAGCTACAAATAATAATTGCTGAAGATTTTTTGCTGATATTGTGACTGCAACGCAAAATTCAGAAATTAGATCATCAGTAATATACCTTCATGGAGTCCACCAGTTTACCATCATGGCCTTCTACCTAACAAATCCGAAACACAAACAGGTCACTGTTCTGCTATTATTACACTATGAACAGGTACACATTATTTTACAGGTTACAATATATCATCCACTTACAGATTTCATTGCTCTGGATGGCGATGGTCTCCTCGAGCTGCAGTATCTTGGACTCAATGGTTGTCATCCGCTCCAGGACCTCCGATGTGCTGGACGAACCTGCCAACACTAAGCAACCACGCAAAATGAGTCGTCACCGTTGGCAACAGTTAAACAGACACAAGACGATTCACAAGTAGACGATGAACCTCTCAATGGTGCCCTTGGTGAACAATGTGCACCGGCCTCCAGAATCCAGATTAGGCTGGAGGAGGATGGTGTAACCTCCCTTGGCAATCTGCTCCTGGGTTGCCTTGAGGTGCGCCACCAAGGGGACCAGGAGGCCGGAGGGAATCTTCTCCTTCCTCCCATTCACTACAATAACCAAATCACACCTACGATACAAAAATGGGGAGAAACATAAAAAATCGTTGTAATGTGCTAAAAAGGGGTTGCAGATGCAATGCGGTACATAAGCAATCAGTATGCTCTAGTAATCATCAGAGCACAAATTCAACAATTAATATGAATGGTGTTTGATGCAGGGTCTCTGACAGGGAAGCTTCGGGAGCTAGTTGATGCAGCGGTGAGGAGAGGTGTTGATATCCTTTGCGTCCAAGAAACCAAATGGAGAGGACAGAGGGCGAAGGAGGTGGAGGATACCGGCTTCAAGCTGTGGTACACGGGGACGGCTGCAAATAGAAATGGCGTAGGCATCTTGATCAACAAGAGCCTCAAGTATGGAGTGGTAGACGTCAAGAGACGTGGGGACCGGATTATCCTGGTCAAGCTAGTAGTTGAGGACTTGGTTCTCAATGTTATCAGCGCGTATGCCCCGCAAGTAGGCCACAATGAGAACACCAAGAGGGAGTTCTGGGAAGGCTTGGAAGACATGGTTAGGAGTGTACCGATTGGTGAGAAGCTCTTCATAGGAGGAGACCTCAATGGCCACGTGGGCACATCTAACACAGGTTTTGAAGGGGCGCATGGGGGCTTTGGCTATGGCATCAGAAATCAAGAAGGAGAAGATTTCTTAAGCTTTGCTCTAGCCTACAACATGATTGTAGCTAACACCCTCTTTAGAAAGAGAGAATCACATCTGGTGACTTTTAGTAGTGGCCAACACTCTAGCCAGATTGATTTCATCCTCTCAAGAAGAGAAGATAGGCGTGCGTGCCTAGACTGTAAGGTGATACCTGGAGAGAGTGTTGTACCCCAGCATAAGCTGGTGGTTGCTGACTTCCGCTTTTGGATTCGTGTCCAGCGGGATAAGCGTGCCAAAGTCGCTAGAACGAAGTGGTGGAAGCTCAAGGGGGAGGTGGCTCAGGTGTTCAAGGAGAGGGTAATTAAGGAGGGCCCTTGGGAGGAAGGAGGGGATGCGGACAATGTGTGGATGAAGATGGCGACTTGCATTCGTAAGGTGGCCTCGGAGGAGTTTGGAGTGTCCAGGGGAAGGAGAAGCGAAGATAAGGATACCTGGTGGTGGAATGATGATGTCCAGAAGGCGATTAAAGAGAATAAAGATTGCTTCAGACGCCTATACCTGGATAGGAGTGCAGACAACATAGAGAAGTACAAGATGGTGAAGAAGGCCGCAAAGCGAGCTGTTGGTGAAGCAAGGGGTCGGGCATATGAGGACCTCTACCAACGGTTAGGCACGAAGGAAGGTGAAAGGGACATCTATAAGATGGCTAAGATCCGGGAGAGGAAGACGAGGGATATTGGCCAAGTCAAATGCATCAAGGACGGAGCAGGCCAACTCTTGGTGAAGGACGAGGAGATTAAGCATAGATGGCGGGAGTACTTCGACAAGCTGTTCAATGGGGAGAATGAGAGTTCAACCATTGAACTGGACGACTCCTTTGATGAGACCCGCATGCGTTTTGTGCGGCGCATCCAGGAGTCTGAGGTGAAGGAGTCTTTAAAAAGGATGAAAGGAGGCAAGGCGATGGGCCCTGATTGTATCCCCATTGAGGTGTGGAAAGGTCTCGGGGACATAGCGATAGTATGGCTAACCAAGCTTTTCAACCTCATTTTCCGGGCAAACAAGATGCCAGAAGAATGGAGACGGAGTATATTAGTACCAATCTTCAAGAACAAGGGGGATATTCAGAGTTGTACTAATTACCGTGGAATTAAGCTGATGAGCCATACAATGAAGCTATGGGAGAGAGTCATTGAGCACCGCTTAAGAAGAATGACAAGTGTGACCAAAAATCAGTTTGGTTTCATGCCTGGGAGGTCGACCATGGAAGCCATTTTCTTGGTACGACAACTTATGGAGAGATATAGGGAGCAAAGGAAGGACTTGCATATGGTGTTCATTGACTTGGAGAAGGCCTATGATAAGATACCGCGGAATGTCATGTGGTGGGCCTTGGAGAAACACAAAGTTCCAGCAAAGTACATTACCCTCATCAAGGACATGTACGATAATGCTGTGACAAGTGTTCGAACAAGTGATGTCGACACCGGTGACTTCCCGATTAAGATAGGACTGCATCAGGGGTCAGCCTTGAGCCCTTATCTTTTTGCATTGATGATGGATGAGGTCATAAGGGATATACAAGGAGATATCCCATGGTGTATGCTCTTTGCGGATGATGTGGTGCTAGTTGACGATAGTCGGACGGGGGTAAATAGGAAGTTAGAGTTATGGAGACAAACCTTGGAATCGAAAGGGTTTAGGCTTAGTAGAACTAAAACCGAGTACATGATGTGCGGTTTCAGTACTACTAGGTGTGAGGAGGAGGAGGTTAGCCTTGATGGCCAGGTGGTACCTCGGAAGGACACCTTTCGGTATTTGGGGGCAATGTTGCAGGAGGATGGGGGTATTGATGAAGATGTGAACCATTGAATCAAAGCCGGATGGATGAAGTGGCGCCAAGCTTCTGGCATTCTCTTGACAAGAGAGTGCCACAAAAGCTAAAAGGCAAGTTCTACAGGACGGCGGTTCGACCCGCAATGTTGTATGGCGCGGAGTGTTGGCCGACTAAAAGGCGACATGTTCAACAGTTAGGTGTGGCGGAGATGTGTATGTTGAGATGGATGTGTGGCCACACGAGGAAGGATCGAGTCCGGAATGATGATATACGAGATAGAGTTGGGGTAGCACCAATTGAGGAGAAGCTTGTCCAACATCGTCTGAGATGGTTTGGGCATATTCAGCGCAGGCCTCCAGAAGCTCCAGTGCATAGCGGACGGCTAAAGCGTGCGGAGAATGTCAAGAGAGGGCGGGGTCGACCGAATTTGACATGGGAGGAGTCCGTTAAGAGAGACCTGAAGGATTGGAGTATCAACAAAGAGCGAGCTATGGACAGGGGTGCGTGGAAGCTTGCTATCCATGTGCCAGAGCCATGAGTTGGTTGCGAGATCTTACGGGTTTCACCTCTAGCCTACCCCAATTTGTTTGGGACTAAAGGCTTTGTTGTTGTTGTTGTTGTTGTTGTAATATGAATGGTGTTTCTCCCCATTGTTTTCTCCAGCCTCCAGTAATTCTCCTCCGTCATTAGGGTATCGTCCCGCGGTGCGAAGCATTCCACAAATCTCCATCTCCCCTTCCAACAAGGAAATATGCATATCCATTTGATCTAGTCTGCGCCAACGGCTGTGCTCAGATCTGACGATGCACTCAACAATAGGATGCATCTCAGACTTACCTAACGAAGGAGAAGCCCAAGTAGTTAATTGTGACAAAGGCGGTCCGGATCCTCAAGCATGGCGAGGAGCCGCCAGATCCGGCTCCTACTCCTTCACCCTCCGCTGCACCTCCTGGGCGCAAGCCCCGCCGACGGTCAAGCGCATGCGATTTCCTCCCCTGCGTCAGCACCCCGGAAGCCCCGCAGGCGGACGGAAAGAGAAGAGAGGTAGGGGAGAGGAGAAGTCGAGCAGGGGAACTGGGCCAGACAATCAAATACAAGCCCAATAGCACCAGTAGGCCCAGTTGAATGTCGCACGACCAAAAAGGCCACCGGAGCAGCGGCCCGATAAGGCTAGCGCAGCCTGTACGCATGATTTGGCCTCTACGTGCTATTTAGGTGGGTTTAAGAGTGATCGGACGGCCAAGAAACCAAAAAGAGACGATCCAACGGATAAAAATGCTGATGGTCTCAGAGGGTTGGGAGGGTGCTCAGTTTTAATATATCTAAATGTTACCACTTTTCATTAACTACATGCTATATAAGCAAAAATTTCTCGGAATGCGCTATGTTACTTGCTAAGTTACTCCCATTATGACTAGCCTTATATTACCCTACTGAAGATGCAGCCAATGTTTGGAAGCCCATTTGCTCGCTTCCATATCCTCCATGCACTTAGACAAAATATTACACGAAAAAAGCTGTTGCGAAATGCATGATTTGTCTATTTAATCATTTCATCAACCAGTCAAGACAAAAAAAAATTACAATGGAGGACTAATTTATGCACACACGCGTGTGTAGCATGGATGCTAAGCACTGCCACGTGCCTAACTATTAATTTCCGCTAAGAAACAAGACTATTAATTAATCTATAATTATAATGAGAAATAGATATGGTTAACGAGTGCTAATGCTAACCCAAATCAAACCCGGTTGGCAGCAGGTGGTCACCCAACACGACGAGTATTAAACGAGACGGACAAGCATTGCTATGAATAGTCGATATATACGGATACCTACAACGGATAAAGGAACAATAGTTAATGAAAAGTGACTGACTGACAGACAGACAGACAGGCTATAATTGGCAGGCGGCCAAAAGTTGGCATTGCCAATATTTGATAAATGCCAAATGTTGGCTAGTGATTGGTTGAGTACAAACTTTTCTTGCCAATCTCATAAAAAATTGTCAATTTTTGACGACTTCTTATTTTGCCTAATGTTGACTTGCCAAATATTGGCAATGTCGAATGTTGGCATCAAACCAATTATGCTCTTAGTCTCTTTCAAAGGATATATACACATATTACTTTCATGGACAATTATTTCTTGCTAATCGGGTTTCGATCTGCACTGGCTGAGATATTATCCATCGCTATGTGCATAGCCGTGACGTGCAATCGTTTTGAAAGCCTCTTTCCTAGCCATTGATGAAAAGTGGTGTGTTGTTTCAAAAACCCATCAGTGCCGTCCATATGCTTCATACTGCACCTTATTTTACTACTTCCTCCGTTCCAAAATAAGTGTCGCTGATTTTCGGACGGAGGGAGTAGTAACTTGTATCGGTGCTTTGCATGTGAGATTATTACCTATCAGCGAAGTACTAAATAACTGAAATGAAAACCAATGCTACCCTGTTATGATAGAATTATCATGGAATTTTCAAAAGGAGATCCCTAATTTCTATCTGGAAGCCCTGGAACATGTTTTGTTCTTGGCATCATATCACATTAGTGCAACAAATTTTTTATTAAGCAGATTATATTAGGCACAACCTTTGTTTCTTCGAAAAGAAATTTTTGTTGATGTGTCCTGGAATTTTTACTTTTCATACTCAAACATGAAAGATGGGAAAAAGAAGCTAGTCAGAATTTTCTGTAATTTTTGATTTCATGAATGTGACATGGACAGAAGAAAAAACAACGAAAAGTTACTATTCTACAGGTTGTTTTACCTGAGCTCAAAATTACATAGTTGACACATTTGTGTACAAGATTCCCGAGTTGCTCTCCGCAGTGGCACAGGAGAAACCCTTATCGCCATCAGCCACCAGCCCACTCCCTCTAACCCTCACCCCCCCCCCCCCCCCCCCTGCTGCGGACGGAGAGTGTCAACAGGCAAAGCCCGCATGGTGTTGGGTGTTGGGGAACGTAGTAATTTTAAAAAGTTTCCCACGCACGCGCAAGATCATGGTGATGCATAGCAATGAGAGGGGAGAGTGTTGTCCACATACCCTCGTAGACCGAAAGCGGAAGCGTTAGCACAACGCGGTTGATGTAGTCGTACGTCTTCACGATCCAACCGATCAAGTACCGAACGCACGGCACTTTCAAGTTCAGCACACGTTCAGCTTGATGACGTCCCTCGAACTCCAATCCAGCCGAGCTTTGAGGTAGAGTTCCGTCAGCACGACGGCGTGGTGACGATGATGATGTTCTACCGACGCAGTGCTTCGCCTAAGCGCCGCTACGATATTATCGAGGTGGATTATGGTGGAGGGGGGCACCGCACACGGCTAAGAGATCCAAGGGATCAATTGTTGTGTCTATGGGGTGCCCCCCTCCCCCGTATATAAAGGAGTGGAGGACGGGGCCGGCCAGGAGGAGGAGGCGCACCCAAGGGGGGGAATCTGACTCCCACCGGGAGTAGGATTCCTCATTTTCCTATTTGGAGAGGGAGAGGGAAGGAAGAAGAAGGAGGGAGGAAGGAAAGGGGGGCCGGCCCCCCTCCCAATTTGGATTGGGCTTGGGGGGCGCGCCCCTCCCTTGCTCCTTTCCCCTCCTTTCCACTAAATCCCATTAAGGCCCATATACCTCCCGGGGGGTTCCGATAACCTCCCGGAGCTCCGGTATTGTCCCAATCTCACCCGGAACCATTCCGGTGTCCAAATATAGTCGTCCAATATATCGATATTTATGTCTCGACCATTTCGAGACTTCTCGTAATGTCCGTGATCACATCCGGGACTCCGAACTACCTTTGGTACATCAAAACATATAAACTCATAATATAACCATCATCAAACTTTAAGCGTGCGGACCCTATGGGTTCGAGAACTATGTATACATGACCGAGACACGTCTCCGGTCAATAACCAATAGCGGAACATGGATGCTC
Organism: Triticum timopheevii; assembly: GCA_963921465.1. Taxonomy (NCBI): domain Eukaryota; kingdom Viridiplantae; phylum Streptophyta; class Magnoliopsida; order Poales; family Poaceae; genus Triticum; species Triticum timopheevii. Next base: position 74,340,213 of record OY997274.1, read on the forward strand.
ATATTGGCTCCCACATATTCCACGAAGATCTTTATCGGTCAAACCGCATAACAGCATACGTTGTTCCCTTTGTCATCGGTATGTTACTTGCCCGAGATTTGATCGTCGGTATCTCGATACCTAGTTCACTCTCGTTACCGGCAAGTCTCTTTACTCATTACGTAATGCATCATCCTATAACTAACTCATTAGCTACATTGCTTGCAAGGCTTATAGTGATGTGCATTACCGAGAGGGCCCAGAGATACCTCTCCGACAATCAGAGTGAAAAATCCTAATCTCGAAATACGTCAACTCAACAAGTAACTTCGGAGACACCTGTAGAGCACCTCTATAATCATCCAGTTACGTTCTGATGTTTGGCAGCACACAAAGTGTTCCTCCGGTAAGCGGGAGTTGCATAATCTCATAGTCACTGGAACATGTATAAGTCATGAAGAAAGCAATAGCAACATACTAAATGATCAAGTGCTAAGCTAACGGAATGGGTCAAGTCAATCACATCATTCTCCTAATGATGTGATCCCGTTAATCAAATGACAACTCTTTGTCCATGGCTAGGAAACATAACCATCATTGATTAACGAACTAGTCAAGTAGAGGCATACTAGTGACACTCAGTTTGTCTATGTATTCACACATGTATTATGTTTCCGGGTAATACAATTCTAGCATGAATAATAAAAACATTTATCATGATATGAGGAAATAAATAATAACTTTATTATTGCCTCTAGGGCATATTTCCTTCAGCCTCCCACTTGCACTAGAGTCAATAATCTAGATTACACAGTAATGATTCTAACACCCATGGAGCCTTGGTGTTGATCATGTTTTTCTCATGGAAGAGGCTTAGTCAATGGGTCTACAACATTCAGATCCGTATGTATCTTGCAAATCTCTATGTCTCCCACCTGGACTTGGTCCCGGATGGAATTGAAGCGTCTCTTGATGTGCTTGGTGCTCTTGTGAAATCTGGATTCCTTTGCCAAGGCAATTGCAGCAGTATTGTCACAAAAGATTTTCATTGGACCCGATGCACTAGGTATGACACCTAGATCGGATATGAACTCCTTCATCCAGACTCCTTCATTTGCTGCTTCTGAAGTAGCTATGTACTCCGCTTCACATGTAGATCCTGCCATGATGCTTTGTTTAGAACTGCACCAACTGACAGCTCCACCGTTCAATATAAACATGTATCCGGTTTGCGATTTAGAATCGTCCAGATCAGTGTCAAAGCTTGCATCGACGTAACAATTTACGACTAGCTCTTTGTCACCTCCATAAACGAGAAACATATCCTTAGTCCTTTTCAGGTATTTCAGGATGTTCTTGACCGCTGTCCAGTGATCCACTCCTGGATTACTTTGGTACCTCCCTGCTAAATTAATATCAAGGCACACATCAGGTCTGGTACATAGCATTGCATACATGATAGAGCCTATGGCTGAAGCATAGGGAACATCTTTCATTTTCTCTCTATCTTCTGCAGTGGCCGGGCATTGAGTCTGACTCAATTTCACACCTTGTATTACAGGCAATAACCCTTTCTTTGCTTAATCCATTTTAAACTTTTTCAAAACTTTATCAAGGTATGTACTTTGTGAAAGTCCAATTAAGCGTCTTGATCTATCTCTATAAATCTTGATACCCAATATATAAGCAGCTTAACCGAGGTCTTTCATTGAAAAACTTTTATTCAAGTATCCTTTTATGCTATCCAGAAATTCTATATCATTTCCGATCAACGATATGTCGTCCACATATAATATTAGAAATGCTACAGAGCTCCCACTCACTTTCTTGTAAATACAGGCTTCTCCAAAAGTCTGTATAGAACCATATGCTTTGATCACACTATCAACGCGTTTATTCCAACTCCGAGAAGCTTGCACCAGTCCATAAATGGATCGCTGGAGCTTGCACACTTTGCTAGCACCTTTTGGATCGACAAAACCTTCTGGTTGCATCATATACAACTCTTCTTCCAGAAATCATTCAGGAATGCAATTTTGACATCCATTTGCCAAATTTCATAATCATAAAATGCGGCAATTGCTAACATGATTCGGACAGACTTAAGCATCGCTACGAGTGAGGAAGTCTCATCATAGTCAACCCCTTGAACTTGTCGAAAACCTTTCGCAACAAGTCGAGCTTTGTAAATAGTAACATTACCATCAGCGTCAGTCTTCTTCTTGAAGACCATTTATTCTCGATGGCTTGCCGATCATCAGGCAAGTCAACCAAAGTCCATACTTTGTTCTCATACATAGATCCCATCTCATATTTCATGGCCTCAAGCCATTTTGCGGAATCTGGGCTCATCATCGCTTCTTCATAGTTCGTAGGTTCGCCATGGTCAAGTAACATGACCTTTAGAATAGGATTACCGTACCACTCTGGTGCGGATCTTACTATGGTTGACCTATGAGGTTCGGTAGTAACTTGATCTGAAGTTTCATGATCAATATCATTAGCTTCCTCACTAATTCGTGTAGTCATCACAAGAACCGGTTTCTGTGACGAACTATTTTCCAATAAGGGAGCAGGTATAGTTACCTCATCAAGTTATACTTTCCTCCCACTCACTTCTTTCGAGAGAAACTCCTTCTCTAGAAAGGCTCCATTCTTAGCAACGAATGTCTTGCCTTCGGATCTGTGATAGACGGTGTACTGAGGGAGTCCCGGATTAGGGGGTATCCGGACAGTCGGACTATATACTTTGGCCGGACTGTTGGACCGTGAAGATACAAGACTCAAGACTTCGTCCCGTGTCCGGATGGGACTCTTCTTTGCGTGGAAGACAAGCTTGGCGATCCGGATATTAGATTTCCTTCTTTGTAACCGACTCTGTGTAAACCCTAGCCTCCTCCAGTGTCTATATAAACCGGAGGGTTTAGTCCATAGAAGAACAATCATAATAATCATAGGCTAGCATCTAGGGTTTAGCCTCTACAATCTCGTGGTAGATCAACTCTTGTAATACTGATATCATCAAGATCAATCATGTAGGAAGTAGGGTTTTACCTCCATCGAGAGGGCCCGAACCTGGGTAAAACATCGTGTCCCTTGCCTCCTATTACCATTAGCCTTAGACGTACAGATCGGGACCCCCTACCCGAGATCGGCCGGTTTTCACACCGACATTGGTGCTTTCATTGAGAGTTTCTCTGTGTCGTCGCTGCAAGGCTCGATGGCTCCTTCAATCATCAACAACAATGTGGTCCAGGGTGAGACTTTTCTCCCCGGATAGATCTTCGTGCTCGGCGGCTTCGTACTGCGGGCCAATTCGCTTGGCCATCTGGAGCAGATCGCAGCTACACCCCTGGCCATCAGGTCATTCGGAAACTTGAACTACACAGATGATATCCGCGGAGACTTGATCTTCGACGGATTCGGGCCTACGCCAGGAACGCCGTACAGTCACGATGAGCACGGCTTAGACCTGCTGTCGGACCGTACTCGAGATATCGCACCTGCAGGAGCTCCGGACCTAAATCTAGGGTAGACTGCATCGTCCGAGGATGGGTGAATGGACCCCGCCCCAGAGGCCGCACACTCATCGGCGGTAGAGCCGAACACAAACTTCACCCCCAAGGAAGCATGTGTCTCCGGACCCCCGGACTTGCGTCCGGCTGTAGGTTCCAGACCGCGCGCCCCCGAGCCTACCGATTTTAGTTGGGCTCCGATAATGGAATTCACCTTTGCGGATATCTTCCAGCACTCGCACCTCGGCGACATGCTGAATTCACTAAGGTCTCTCTCTTTGTCAGGAGATGCTTGGCCGAACTATAACCGGCTTATGGGGAAGAAGGCAACGAAGAAATTTGTTCCCCGCCCACCACCCACTTCATAGCCACTGTCGGCGATGTCACAGACATGCCTGACTTTGACTCCGATGACACCAACGGTACGGACGTCAGCGCAGGGGACGATTCTGAACCACCGCCCACGGGGCCCTGGACCGCCACCTCATCATATGATATATACATGGTGGACATGCCTAAGGATGACGATGGCGACAAAATGGAGGATAAAACCCGCGGACAAAAGCCAAAACGACGGCGCAGACGCCCTTCTAAGTCCAGCCACAGTAAAAACAGCGATAACAGCGCTAGAAGGGTCGACACCCCAGTCAACTCCAAAGCCAACAACGACCATATGGACCCAGCGATGGAGCAGGATGAGCCAGGTCACGCCAAACACAGCCCGGAGCAGACGCCCGATCACAGTGATCCCAAGGGCGGAACTCATCAACCCGCCCCGGGAGAGGAGCACAGTCCGTACGATGATGCATTCATCATCCCAGAAAAACGTTTGGAACGAGATAACCTCCACAGAAAGCTTATGGACACTGCGAGAAGTCTAAAGAAGCAGAAGCAAAGGCTTAAGGCCGCACAGGAAACGCTCAATCGTAGATGGAATAAAGTGCTAGGCACTGAAGAAAAATACGACGACGATCGCCACACAAAGAGCTATCCAAAGCGCAAGCTGCTGCAAGAATTCGATGATGAGGACGTTCCACAGAAGAACAATACGGCCAGTAGGCCGAACCAACCACTTCATGACCGCAATAGAGCAGCTACTGATGCCGCACACGATTTACGTGAGCTCCTGGATAAAAAAAGTCGGCGCGACCAGGTCCATTTATGGATCTAGGGGACACGCTCCGGTGCAGGATCATGGTCACCATAATGATCAGACTGATCGAGTACCAGTTCGGAATCAGCACCGGACACAACAACAGTCGACAGCACGCCACAACATGTCCAGATATAGAGGGGCCGCTCACCCTCTGTGCTTCACCGAAGAGGTACTGGACCACGAATTTCCACAGGGCTTCAAACCCGTGAACATAGAGGCATATGACGGAACGACGGACCCCGGGGTCTGGATTGAGGATTTTATCGTTCACATCCACATGGCTCGTGGGGACGACCTCCATGCCATCAAATACCTTCCCCTCAAGTTGAAGGGACCAGCGCGGCACTGGTTGAAAAGTCTCCCCGAAAACTCAATCGAAAGTTGGCAGGAACTTGAGGATGCTTTCAGGGCCAATTTTCAAGGAACCTATGTCCGACCTCCGGACGCTTACGATTTAAGTGACATAATTCAACAGCCCGGAGAGTCCGCCCGCAAGCTTTGGAATAGATTCCTCACTAAGAAGAATCAAATTGTCGATTGTCCGGATGCCGAAGCCCTAGCGGCCTTCAAGCACAGTATCTGGGATGAGTGGCTCGCCAGACACCTCGGCCAAGAAAAGCTGAGGACAATGGCAGCCTTAACAAGCCTTATGACCCGCTTTTGCGCGGGTGAAGACAGTTGGTTTGCCCGTAGAGGCACCAGCGACCCAGGCACATCCGAAATCAGGGATGGCAACAGGAAGCCACGGTGCAGTAAAAAAAAGTCAAGACAAGGAAGAAAGTCCGAACAACACAACGGTCAACGCCGGATTCAGGGGATCTCGACCCGGTCAACAAAAGAAGCCATTTAAAGGCAGCAAGGAGGGACCGTCCGGCCTGAACAAAGTCCTGGACAGACTGTGCCAAATTCATGGCACCCCCAAAAAGCCTGCGAACCACACTCACAGAGAATGCTGGGTCTTTAAGCAGGCTGGCAAGTTAAATGCCGAACACAAGGGAAGGGAAACACCAAGTGAAGACGAGGAGGAGCCTCGCCAGCCGAACATTGGTGGACAGAAAAAATTCCAACCAGAGGTAAAAACAGTAAACATGATCCACGCGGCTCACATTCCCAAGAGAAGGCGCAAACGCGCGCTCAGAGACGCATACGCTGTAGAGCCCGTCGCCCCAAACTTAACCACTGGTCAGCCTGTCCGATCACCTTCGATCACATGGACTACCCGACTAGTATGCGGCACGACGGATCAGCTGCCTTGGTGATCGACCCAATAATCGACGGATACCATCTCACTCGCGTCCTCATGGATGGCGGCAGTAGTCTCAATCTAATATACCAGGACACTGTCCGCAGGATGGGGATAGACCCATCCAGAATCAGCCACGATAACACCACCTTTGAAGGGGTGATACCAGGCGTTGAAGCCCCCTGCAGGGGCTCCCTCGTACTAGAGGTGACATTCGGTTCCCCAGGCAACTCCAGAAGCGAAGAACTACTCTTCACCATCGCCCACTCCAAAGTGGTTATCATGCATTGCTCGGGAGAACGACCTTCGCCCGCTTCAACGCAGTACCGCACTACGCCTACCTTAAACTCAAGATGCCCGGTCCACGTGGCGTCATCACCGTTAATGGAAATATAGAGCATTCCTTACACGCGGAAGAGTATGCAACGGCTCTAGCAACCGGACTCTAAGCGGTCTCTAATATCAAAACGCATGATCGGTCGTTAAGACCACGGACACGGTTAGACGAGTCCGGCAGCCCAGATAAACCTGAGCTAGGCGCTATACGTGTAATCCCATAAAGGACACCAGGGGCTACAGATATTTACTAAAGCCCACCTTCTGGCTTGACCTTATTAATAGGCCAATGTCTTACACTTCTACTATCCATTGATAATAGCCAACTCTTCGCACGCTTACGTCATACTCTCCTACATGAGTTTTACTTTTTACAGACACCATTTGTGCGATACCCTCCCAGGACACGGCACAACGGAGACAAAGGCGCAGACGTGCAGTAGGGCCCCGCTCAAAGGTTTCTCTTTAGATTAAGCCCCTGTGTAAACCTTCTTTATTGTCTCTTGTTGCTTACACATCCCATGGGTACTACACCCACAGGGGATACTGCCGTTATTGGCATTTCGCCACGACAGACTAATGCACATACCTGGAAATACAGGGTTCATAATAAAGGGCTTTATTCAGCCCAGTATATGTTCTGAAGTCCGAATACCTTCGGGAGTGTTCGGTGTCGTGAGTTTGGCCTTATATGCATCAGCTCCGAATCATGTCTTTGGTCAAATGTTGGGTTTGCCTGGCTCCTGGGTTTGCCGCCTTACGTTCCATTCTTATCGGCTAAGGCGGCCAGAGGAGAACTACTACGATTGTGCCCTGGTTATTCCGGATGAGCACCTCATTGGAGAAATCCGAAAACTGACTGTCATGATATAGCAATAGACTGGTCAACCACTCGAGGACTCATTGCAATCTTTAGGATTCCTCCGCATTAACGAAGGACTGTTTCCCGGTCATGTACACATGCGCCCATACTCGGATGCACGCAAAGGTACCAGGGGCTACATAGTAGCCCCACCGTCAAACTCCTATGACTAAGTGAAAGTGTTAAAGCTATATAGTTCGGTTGCCTACTTAGACGTGCGATCACCTCCTTAATGGACCAAGACGTTGGATCAAGTGTGATTACGCATATTGTTGCGAACACCCCCGCATTATATGCGTGGGGGCTGAAGCCAACGACTGCTAACTTTCAGATTACATACATACATAAAACGGCCGCCTAGGAGGCACAATAACACTTTCGGGCGAAAAGTATAAACATAGCCTCCATAATTAAAATAAAATTGTTTTTACAATGAAATGATTTGTCACTCGAACATGACATTCTTCGAGCACTAAGCCTCTATTAAACGAGCACCTTCTGTTACCTGCTCCAAGTGGTGCTCGACTGTATCCTGGCTTCCCGCCGGATTCTGGGTCGCAATAATGGTGGCCTCCATATCTGTTCAGTATGCTTTAACACGGGCAAGGGCCATCCGGGCCCCCTCTATTCACGTCGACCTCTTCATGGCATCGATTCACGATACGGCACTAAGGAGTTGTTGCACTAAACCAAAATAATTGTCCGGCTTCGGTCCCTTCGGCCATAGATGGTCTATTACAGACCTCATTGCAAGACCAGACAACCTATGGAGCTCGGCCACAGCAGCCATCCTCTCACTCAATGGCAACGGGCGCATTGGAGCAATGAATTGCGACCAGAACAGCTTTTCCACTTCATTATCTTTTTGATCCTCGAAAAACTTGGCCACATCAGCCGTACTCTTCGCCAGATCCGCATACGCGTCTACAGGGCTCCAGCATCAATCCAGAGGAGCATACTTTGGATCCAAGAACTTCATCAACAACAAATAGGGGTTTCCAGCGGCGATTTCTCCGGCCTGTCGAAGCTCCTCCTGCGCATCCCTAATTTTGGAACGTGTCTCCTTGACCGCATCAAGGGCCTTCTTCAGGTCAGCCGAATTAGCCCGATTCTCTTTCTCAAGGAGCTCATAGAGGTTGGCGGCGTTTTTCAGCTCCACAGCCATCTCGGCTATTTTATCTTCGCTTCAGCGATGAGCAGCCTGTTCGGCTCTCAACTCTTCGGCCGCCTTTAGGGCAGCCGCATTGTTAGCCCGGGCTTGTTCCTTGGCTAAGGAAAGTTCTGCCCTCAGGTCATCCACGGCAGCAGCTCCGCCTACAGTCCAAGCATATCACATTAACATTAGGCTCCTCTTAATATTTCCTAATATATATATATATATATATATATATATATATATAGGGGAAATGCATCCTACTACCGGGTGTAGCTACACTCATTTCTCATATACTACTATGTGGTAGTATATATACTACTTTATCATTTTTAGTATGTTCATATACTATATCTAAGATACTCCAAAGCGAGTTATGTGAAAAAATTGCATGTGAGCCCATGTTTTTATCATATTTGTGAAAATACGTACATATTTGTACGTAAAAAGAAGTATGCTAAAAATATACTACATACTACCTAAAAAATAGTATATATACCACCTAAATATTCTTACATACTACATACTACGCATACATACACTACGGTACGGTAGATACTACCTAAAACGTACAAAATAAAGATGGGTGTAACTACACCTGGTAGTAGCAAAAATTTGTGTGTGTGTGTGTGTGTGTGTATATATATATATATATATATATATATATATATATATATATAGAGAGAGAGAGTACATACTTTGTGCCTCGTTAAGCCACTCGTTCACAAGTGTGATATTGGCATCCACAACTCCAATCTATCGCCTCAGTTCGGCGACTTCAACGGACTGGTCGGCTGCCGGACCCTTAGCCACCTGCGCATGAATACAGTGCGATCATTACTCAACAATGTGATCCTCCGTTTACCGCCTAGGGCTGGCAACCAGAGTCTCAGGGGCTACTATCCATATGGAGCACACCCAGCGCATGCGCCATAATCAAAAATTACGTATTACATACCTCAAAGACTTTGAGCAGGCTCGTAAAAGCCTCATTCAACCCGCTTGTGGCAGATGAAATCTTCTCAAGCACCGTGATCATTAATGAACGGTGATCCTCCGAGAGAGCAGCTCGCTCCAGAAAGCCCTTCAGCGTGTCCGACTAGTCGATGAACTGTGCCGGACCCTTCTTATCGCCCCCCCCCCCCCCCCCCCCTGGGAGCCGAACGCTCCGGGCTCAGGGCGGCCAAAGTACTAGCTTCTGGCCTCGGCAAATCTGGACTCCTCCATGATGACACCTCGGGGTCGCCCACCCCATGAGGCGGAGAGGTTGGTGGGGTTTCACTCTCCATCATCTCCGGAAGGAGATCCCCCGAAGACAAACTCTGTCGAGAAGAGCTGCTAGCCGGACTGCAAAGGATGGATCATAGCTATTGTTCTCGGAGGAGGAAGCAGTAGCTTTGTATTTACGATTAACTTACAGCTCGACTGAGGGCTGGCACGCTTGCGGGCATGGCACGGTGAGGACGCCCTTCGGGGCAGGGCCAGCTGGTGAAGTTTTCTTCCCTTGTCTGGGCACCTCAGTCTCCAAGTCTTCGGAGGCAGCCCTTTTCTTCCCGCGAGGGGAGGAGACCTTAGATTCCCCTCCCCGACTATCCTCCTTGTTGGAGGTAGCAATTCCCCCGGTTTGGATGTGCAATGTGTGAAGTTCTGCTTCTCTGCTCTTCCCTTCGTCTTTCCCCGAAGGCACTTGACTTAGCACACGACTAAGCATCCTGACTATGGCGGGACTAGGAGAGCCTTTGGGAAGTGGCGCCGGACACCTGATTCTCTCCGCCTTGCTGAGCCATTCCTGGCAGCGGATGGTTTTCAGAATAATGTTATGATAAATATAAACAAAGTGTTCGGTTTCTGGGTCACTTACTCGGGTATCTGGGCGGTTGCAGCTCAGGCCCGCATCCTCGGTGGTGTACGGACACTTTACTTGTGATCCAAAGAATAACTTACACATCCCTTCGAGCGTCATGCCGAAGAAGTGCAGAATAGTCCGCGGACCTTCCGGATTGAATTCCCACATCCTGAGAGGTCGGCGTTTGCACGGCAAGATTCGTCGGACTAGCATTACCTGAATTACGCTGACAAGGATAATGTCCCTCTCAAGAAGCTCCCGAATACGTCTCTACAATGTTGGTACATCATTAGCAGGCCCCCAATCTAGTCCCACATTGGCCCATGAAGCCAGTTGAGGTGGAGGGCCCGAACGGAAGTCGGGGGCAGGCAACCACTTTGTGCCTCTGGGAGCCGTGACGTAAAACCACCTCCGCTGCCATAGATCGGACACCTCTGGGAACAAGCCCTCTGGCCATGGGGCGTCGGCGTTCCTGCTTATTACAGCACCTCTGCACTCCGCGTGTCGCCCCTCAATCATCTTCGGCTTCACATTGAAGGTCTTGAGCCATAAGCCGAAGTGCGGGGTGACGTGGAGAAAGGCTTCGCACACGACGATGAACGACGATATGTGAAGGATGGCGTCCGGAGCTAGATCATGAAAATCTAGCCCGTAATAGAACATGAGCCCTCTCACAAAGGGATCAAGGGTGAAGCCTAAACCGCGGAGGAAGTGAGAAACAAATACAACGCTCTCGTTGGGCTCGAGAGTAGGGATGACCTGCCCTGGAGCAGGAAGCCCGTGCTTGATGTCGGCGGTCAGATATCTGACCTACCTGAGCTTCGCAATGTCCTCCTCTGTGACACAGGAGGCCACCCACCGGCCTTGAAGGTTGGATCCGGACATGATTGAAGATCTGGAGTGCTTAAGCTTGGGTTTCGGATGTTGGGACTCGAGATGCGAAAAGGCGCAAGCGTGGTAGAAAAGAGGGATAGGCCTCGGCCCCTCTATAAAGGGGGTGAATACCAAGCGTCCTCAGCATAACCGCTTGGGACTTACCTAAAATCATGGAGTCATGCCAACATGCGTCGTGGGGTTGCACGCGCCCATATTGATGGAGGAACCCGCGATAAGGGGAACACGATCTCTGCTTTGGCAAGGTGTGCCAATAAAACCGCCTCGCAACGCGTATCGAGGCAGGCCAAGAAAAACCGATCTGTGTTGGGCCAGGCCACGGCGAAAGGGCACACCATACAAAAAAATTGTCAGCAGATCAGATTTGTGAAGTGTCATGCTCTCTACGGTGGTGTATGGAAATTATCTCGCAGATCCGGAAATGATCAAAGTGTTCGGTAATTATTTTGGAGTATTCGGAGATGGAACCCGCCTTGCAATGCCGAAGACAGACTGCACGCCAGACTCATCGTCATTGAAGCCTGGTTCAGGGGATACTAAGGGAGTCCCGAATTAGGGGGTATCCGGACAGTCGGACTATATACTTTGGCCGGACTGTTGGACCGTGAAGATACAAGACTCAAGACTTTGTCCCGTGTCCGGATGGGACTCTCCTTTGCATGGAAGACAAGCTTGGTGATCCGGATATTAGATTTCCTTCTTTGTAACCGACTCCGTGTAAACCCTAGCCTCCTCCGGTGTCTATATAAACTGGAGGGTTTAGTCCATAGAGGAACAATCATAATCATCATAGGCTAGCTTCTAGGGTTTAGCCTCTACAATCTCGTGGTAGATCAACTCTTGTAATACTCATATCATCAAGATCAATCAAGCAGGAAGTAGGGTTTTACCTCCATCGTGAGGGCCCAAACCTGGGTAAAACATCGTGTCCCTTGCCTCCTGTTACCATTAGCCTTAGACGCACAGATCGGGACCCCCTACCCGAGATCCACCGGTTTTGACACCGACATGTACCCAACAGTTTCCTTTGGGTATCCTTTGAAGACACATTTCTCCGATTTGGGTTCGAGCTTATCAAGTTGAAGCTTTTTCACATAAGCATCGCAGCCCCAAACTTTAAGAAACGACAACTTTGGTTTCTTGCCAAACCACAGTTCATAAGGCGTTGTCTCAACGGATTTTGATAGTGCCCTATTTAACGTGAATATAGCTGTCTCTAAAGCATAACCCCAGAATGATAGCGGTAAATCAGTAAGAGACATCATAGATCGCACCATATCTAGTAAAGTACGATTACGACATTCGGACACACCATTACGTTGTGGTGTTCTGGGTGGCGTGAGTTGCGAAACTATTCCGCATTGTTTCAAATGTAGACCAAACTCGTAACTCAAATATTCTCCTTCACGATCAGATCGTAGAAACTTTATTTTCTTGTTATGATGATTTTCAACTTCACTCTGAAATTCTTTGAACTTTTCAAATGTTTCAGACTTATGTTTCATTAAGTAGATATACCCATATCTGCTTAAATCGTCTGTGAAGGTGAGAAAATAACGATACCCGCCGCGAGCCTCAACATTCGTTGGACCACATACATAAGTATGTATGATCTCCAAAAAATCAGTTGCTCGTTCCATAGTTCCGGAGAACGGCGTTTTAGTCATCTTGCCCATGAGGCATGGTTCACAAGTACCAAGTGATTCATAATCAAGTGATTCCAAAAGTCCATCAGTATGGAGTTTCTTCATGCGCTTTACACCAATATGACCCAAACGGCAGTGCCACAAATAATTTGCACTATCATTATCAACTCTGCATCTTTTGGCTTCAACATTATGAATATGTGTATCACTACTATCGAGATTCATCAAAAATAGACCACTCTTCAAGGGTGCATGACCATAAAAGATATTACTCATATAAATATAACAACCATTATTCTCAGATTTAAATGAATAACCATCTCGCATCAAACAAGATCCATATATAATGTTCATGCTCAACGCTGGCACCAAATAACAATCATTCAGGTCTAAAACTAATCCCGAAGGTAGATGTAGAGGTAGCGTGCCAACGGCGATCACATCGACTTTGGAACCATTTCCCACGCGCATCGTCACCTTGTCCTTAGCCAGTGTTCGCTTAATCCATAGTCCCTGTTTTGAGTTGCAAATATTAGCAACAGAACCAGTATCAAATACACAGGTGCTACTGCGAGCTCTGGTAAGGTACACATCAATAACATGTATATCACATATACCTTTGTTCACCTTGCCATCCTTCTTATCCACCAAATACTTGGGGCAGTTCCGCTTCCAGTGACCAGTCTGCTTGCAGTAGAAGCACTCAGTCTCAGGCTTAGGTCCAGACTTGGGTTTCTTCTCTTGAGAAGAAACTTGTTTGCTGTTCTTTTTGAATTTCCTCTTCTTCTTCCCTTTGCCATTTTTCTTGAAACTGGTGGTCTTATTGACCATCAACACTTGATGCTCCTTCTTGATTTCTACCTCCGCAGCCTTTAGCATTGCGAAGAGCTCGGGAATTGTCTTGTTCATCCCTTGCATATTATAGTTCATCACGAAGCTCTTGTAGCTTGGTGGCAGTGATTGAAGAATTCTGTCAATGACACTATCATCCGGAAGATTAACTCCCAGTTGAATCAAGTGATTGTTATATCCAGACATTTTGAGTATATGTTCACTGACAGAACAATTCTCCTCCATCTTGCAGCTATAGAACTTATTGGAGACTTCATATCTCTCAATCCGGGCATTCGCTTGAAATATTAACTTCAACTCCTGGAACATCTCATATGCTCCATGACGTTCAAACCGTCGTTGAAGTCCCAGTTCTAAGCCGTAAAGCATGGCACACTGAACTATAGAGTAGTCATCAGCTTTGTTCTGCCAGATGTTCTTAACGTCATCAGTTGCATCTGCAGCAGGCCTGGCACCCAGCGGTACTTCTAGGACGTAACTCTTCTATGTAGAAATGAGGATAATCCTCAGGTTACGGACCCAGTCTGTGTAATTGCTACCATCATCTTTCAACTTTGCTTTCTCAAGGAACGCATTAAATATCAACGGAACAACAGCACGAGCCATCTATCTACAACAACATAGACATGCAAAAAATACTATCAGCTACTAAGTTCATGATAAATTTAAGTTCAATTAATCATATTACTTAAGAACTCCCACTTAGATAGACATCCCTCTAATCATCTAAGTGATCACATGATCCAAATCAACTAAACCATAACCGATCATCACGTGAAATGGAGTAGTTTTCAACGGTGAACATCACTATGTTGATCATATCTACTATATGATTCACGCTCGACCTTTTGGTCTCAGTGTTCCGAGGCCATATCTACATATGCTAGGCTCGTCAAGTTTAACCTGAGTATTCTGCGTGACTGGCTTGCACCCGTTGTAGATGGATGTAGAGTTTATCACACCCGATCATCACGTGGTGTCTGGGCACGACGAACTTTGGCAACGGTGCATACTTAGTGAGAACACTTTTATCTTGAAATTTAGTGAGAGATCATCTTATAATGCTACCGTCAATCAAAGCAAGATAAGATGCATAAAAGATAAACATCACATGCAATCAATATAAGTGATATGATATGGCCATCATCATCTTGTGTTTGTGATCTCCATCTCCGAAGCATCCTTATGATCACCATCGTCACCGGCGCGACACCTTGATCTCCATCATAGCATCATTGTCATCTCGCCACCTATTGCTTCTATGACTGTCGCTACCGCTTAGTGATAAAGTAAAGCAATTACAGGGCGATTGCATTGCATACAAGAAAGTGACAACCATATGGCTCCTGCCATTTCCCGATAACTCGGTTACAAAAGATAATCATCTCATACAATAAAAATAGCATAATGCCTTGACCATATCACATCACAACATGCCCTGCAAAAACAAGTTAGACGTCCTCTACTTTGTTGTTGCAAGTTTTACATGGCTGCTACGGGCTAAGCAAGAACCGTTCTTACCTACGCATCAAAACCACAACGATAGTTTGTCAAGTTAGTGTTGTTTTAACCTTCTCAAGGACCGGGCGTAGCCACACTCGGTTCAACTAAAGTTGGAGAAACTAACACCCGCTAGTCACCTGTGTACAAAGCACGGCGGTAAAACCAGTCTCGCGTAAGCGTACGCGTAATGTCGGTCCGGGCCGCTTCATCCAACAATACCGCTGAATCAAAGTATGACATGCTGGTAAGCAGTATGACTTGTATAGCCCACAACTCACTTGTATTCTACTCGTGCGTATAACATCTATGCATAAAACCTGGCTCGGATGCCACTGTTGGGGAACGTAGTAATTTCAAAAAGTTTCCTACGCACACGCAAGATCATGGTGATGCATAGCAACGAGAGGGGAGAGTGTTGTCCACATACCCTCGTAGACCGAAAGTGGAAGCATAGCATAACGCGGTTGATGTAGTCGTACGTCTTCACGATCCGACCGATCAAGTACCAAACGCACGGCACCTCCGAGTTGAACATCATGCAACTGGGAGATATGGAGCAATCATCAGAGAAATTAGACAGCGAAAATCTCTGTTTGATAAATGTACTTTTGTTTATGAGCGCAGAACTCTAACTATGAGGCGCATATTATTGCAAAGAACGCAGCTGAGCTAGGTGTTGGATGCCATGTATGGCTAGGACAACCCCATGATCCCTCTGTAATTCATGTAAACATTGCCACAAATGACTAATAAAGCGTGTTTTGCCTCAAAAAAAGTTGCGTAGCCCAACCGCCCAACCAAACTGTAAAGAAAGAAATAACGTGGCTTTTCATCACCGAATGTTGTTTGGCTGGTTGGTTAGCTCATTTGGTGTTGAGCCATTTGTCCCTGTTGTAATTCATAAGGCTAACATATATTTTCCTTGATGTTTCTAATATTATTTTCCCTGACAAGAGGGTCTTATGTATTATGATGATGACGATTTATTAATGCACTTAATCAAATTATACGTTTTGCCCCTAAGAATTTGTAACGAAAGGTACCAACATACAATTATGTGTTACTACAATCATATGTCGTAACATCAGCAGCAACATAAACCTATATGTTACTGTTTTATTATGGTTGTAACACCTTTTCAGATCTTACCGAGTATGTGTTACCATCAAACCCTGCAACTCAAATGATATGTTACTGTTGTTTTACTTCTTGTCTTAGGGGCTCTTTGGATGGGAGCCATCGCCTGCCCTGCCAATATATTGCCATTGGCCAAGGAGTCACTGCTTGTTTGGATGTAGACCACATTTTGACATGCCAGCAGGCTTCAGCCGTTCGTCTCTACCTTTCGCGCCAAATCACAGGCGGAACGGGAGCGGCCGAATCGGCCGCCGATTATTTGGTGTGCCGATGACGCCAATGATTTGGCGGGGTGGGGCAGGCAGAAACCAAACAACCCCTTAGACTTCATACAGTTTTACTGGTTCGAAGCTCTGTATAGCATCGACTTTACTACCAAGTGGTTTGCATTTAACTTGGTGTGTTGTTTGCCCAATGTCTTAGACTTTATGGAGTGTCACTGCTTCAAGACTCGGTAAAGCATGGAAAATACATAGAAACTCATGGGTGCTCCATACCCATATATGAATATTAATTGTAAAAAAATACCCAAAAAATTCAAAAAAAATCGGAAATTTATGGATATCAAACCTGGGTTCTCAATCTACACCTGTGTGAAGTTTAGTGAAAAAATACTAGGAAACGTATCCGTGGCGAAGGAAATATTGTCCGAACAAAAATCCATCCAAACAGTTTTTTCTATAAATAGGAATTTTTCGTCTTTTTTGCACGAATACGTTTCCTGTTTTTCATGAAATTTATATGGGGGTAAATCAGGAACCTAAGTTTGATATCCCGAAATCCCAAAAAAAAAAATTAAATTTCTCGGTATCTTTTTAATTTAATGTCCTTATAGGGGTGTGGAGCACCCGGGTGCTACAAATCCGCTTCCTCCACATGCTATGCCAAATGTTTTGCATTTACCGGATGTTTTCGCTATCACTTGATTTAGGGTATAGGATTTATTTTTGTGTCTTCGACAAAATACAATCAGTAACGATTAAAGAGGGCGATTCAGATAGTGTACTGAATGTAAGTGTACCCGTAAACGTATGGCGATTGCCATCATTCAATCCCTTTGTCGGCGTAGATGAATGAGCCAGCTTACCAAAAATGGACCTAGTTGGGAAGGTGGTCCACTATAATAACTGCGACAAATGGGTAGTAGTTGTTTCTGTCACGATAAGCATTATTTATTGCCATTAATAGCATGCAAATGCGGATAGGCAGATGGACGCGCGATAATAGAACTAAGCGAGTGTCCTTATATTACCCTACTGAAGATGCAGCCAATGTTTGGAAGCCCATTTGCTCGCTTCCATATCCTGCATGCACTTAGAGAAAATATTACACGAAAAAAGCTGTTGCGAAATGCACGATTTGTTTATTTAATCATTGCATCAACCAGTCGAGACAATAATATTTTTTTTACAATGGAGGCCTAATTTATGCACACGCGTGTGTAGCATGGATGCTAAGCACTACCACGTGCCTAAATATTAATTTCCGCTAAGAACAAAACTATTAATTAATCTGTAATTATAATGAGAAATAGATATGGTTAACGAGTGCTAATGCTAACCCAAATCAAACCCGGTTGGCAGCAGGTGGTCACCCAACACCACGGGTATTAAACGAGACGGATGGACAAGCATCGCTATAAATAGTCCATATATACGGATACCTGAAACGCGTAAAGGAACAATAGTTAATGAAAAGTGACAGATAGACAGGCTATAATTGGCAGGCAGACTACAACCATTTGGGGCATAATTGGTTCCATGCGATATTTGACAAATACCAAATGTTGGCTAGTGATTGGTTGGCTACAAATTTTTCTTGCCATTCTCATGAAAATATGTCAATTTTTGGCAACTTCTGATTTTGCCAAATGTTGACTTGCCAAATATTGGCAATGCTGAATGATGGCATCAAACCAATTATGCTCTTAGTCTCTTTCAAAGGATATATACTCATATTACTTTTATGGACAAATATTTCTTGCTAATCGGATTTCGATCGGCACTGGCTGAGATAATATCCATCGCTATGTGCATAGCTGTGACATGCAATCGTTTTTAAAGCCTCTTTCCTAGCCATTGCTGAAAAGTGGTGTGTTGTTTCAAAAACCCATCTGTGTCCTTCCATATGCTTCATACTGCACCTTATGTTACTACTTCCTTCGTCCCAAAATAAGTGTCGCTGATTTCTCGCTGGAAGTAGTAACTTGTGTTGGTGCTTTGCATGTGAGATTATTACCTCTCAGCAAAGTACTAAATAATTGAAATGAAAACCAATGCTACCCTGTTATGATAGAATTATCATGGAATTTTCAAAAGGAGATCCCTAATTTCTCGCTGGAAGCCGTGGAACATGTTTTGTTCTTGGCATCATATCACAGTAGCACAACAATTTTTTTTATTAAGCAGATTATGTTAGGCACAACCTTCGTTTGTTCAAAAAGAAATTTTTGCTGATGTGTCTTGGAATTTCTACTTTTCATACTCAAATGTGAAAGATGGGAAAAAGAAGCTAGTCATAATTTTCTGTAATTTTTGATTTCATGAATGTGACACATGGACATAAGAAAAAACAATGGAAAGTTGCTATTCTACAGGAACTGAGCTCAAAATCACATAGTTGACACATTTTTGTACCAGATTCCCGAGTTGCTCCCTGCAGTGGCGCGGTAGAGACCCTTGCCGCCATCAGCCACCAGCCCACTCCCTCTAACCCCACGCCCCACCCCCCCTGCTGCGGACAGAGGGTGCCAAAAGGCAAAGCCCGCATGGTGTTGGGGGCGACGGGGCTCCTCCTATGCATCTTGTTGGGCGCGGGAGCGACGTGGTTGCGGCTCGGCCAAGCGTAGGTTTGCGGCTTGGCGAGAGGGCATCGGGCTCGCGCGGAGGACCAGGGACGCATCATGGCACGGAGGGCTTGTGCCAGCGTAGAGTGGTCATTGCGGCGGGTCGTTGCGGGTCTGCCTTTTTTGGCCCAAGAGCCGACATAGGGGGGCATCATCTGGCGGTTTTTTACACAATGAAACAATTCTGCATCTCAAATTATATGTTACTGTTGTTTTACTTCTTGTCTTATGGGCTCTTTGGATGGTAGCCATTGCCTGCCCTGCCAATATATTGGCATTGGCCAAGGAGTCATTGCTTGTTTTCATGTAGACCACAAATTTGACAAGCCAGTAGGCTTCAGCCGTTCGTCTCAATCTTTCGATCACAGGTGGAATGGGGGCGGCCGAATCGGCCGCCGATTATTTGGTGTGCCCATGACGCCAATGATTTGGCCGTGCGGGGCGGGCAGAAACCAAACAACCCCTTAGACTTTATATAGTGTTACTGGTTCGAGGCTCTGTAAAGCATCGACTTTACTACCAAGTGTTTTGCATTTAACTTGTTGTGTTGTTTGCCCAATGCCTTAGACTTTATAGAGTGTCACTGCTTCAAGATTCGGTAAAGCATGGAAAATACATAGAAACTACTGGGTGCTGCATAACCATACACGGATATTAAATTAAAAAAATACCCAAAAAATTCAAAAAATTCTAAATTTTTTGGATATCAAACCTGGGTTCTCAATCTACACCCGTGTGAAGTTTAGTGAAAAAATACTAGGAAACGTATTTCCGTGGCGAAGGAAATACTGTCCGAACAAAAACCCATCCAAATAGTTTTTTCTATACATAGGAAAATTTTGTCTTTTTGCACGAATACATTTCCTGATATTTTTCATGAAATTTTATATAGGGGTAAATCGGGAACCTATGTTTGATATCCCAAAATCCCAAAAAAATTCAAATTTCTCGGTATCTTTCTTAATTTGATGTTTGTATAGGGGTGTCGAGCACCCGGGTGCGACAAATCCGCTTCCTCCACTGGCTATACCAAGTGTTTTGCATTTACCGGATGTTTTCGCTATCACTTGATTTAGGGTATAGGATTTATTATTGTGTCTTCGACAAAATACAATCGGTAACGATTAAAGAGGGCGATTCAGATAGTGTACTGAATGTAAGTGTACCCGTAAACGTATGTCGACCGCCATCATTCAATCCCTTTGTCAGCATAGATGAATGAGCCAGCTTACTAAAAATGGACCTAGTTGGGAAGGTGGTCCACTATAATAACTGCGACAAATGGGTAGTAGTTGTTTCTGTCACGATAAGCATTATTTAATGCCATTAATAGCATGCAAATGCGGATAGACAGATGGACGCGCGATAATAGAACTAAGCGAGTTTCCTTATATTACCCTACTGAAGATGCAGCCAATGTTTGGAAGCCCATTGGCTCGCTTCCATATCCTCCATGCACTTAGAGAAAATATTACACGAAAAAAGCTGTTGCGAAATGCATGATTTGTTTATTTAATCATTGCATCAACCAGTCGAGACAATAATTTTTTTATAATGGAGGCCTAATTTATGTACACGCGTGTGTAGCATGGATGCTAAGCACTGCCACGTGCCTAACTATTAATTTCTGCTAAGAAACAAAACTATTAATTAATCTGTGATTATAATGAGAAATAGATATGGTTAACGAGTGCTAATGCCAACCCAAATCAAACCCTGTTGGCAGCAGGTGGTCACGCAACACGACGGGTATTAAACGAGACGGATGGACAAGCATTGCTATGAATAGTCGATATATACGGATAGCTGCAACGGATAAAGGAACAAAAGTTAAGTGACCATGCACCCGTCAATAATTGGCAGGCAGACTACAACCACTTGGTCTCTTTCAAAGGATATATACTCATATTTCTTTCATGGAGAAATATTTCTTGCTAATCGGTTTGGATCGGCACTGGAGAGGAAGATAAGATAGTTACCTGACTGAGATATATTATCCAAAATCCAATGTCACAATCTATTAATTAGAGCCGCATGATTGCGATGATCCAACGGTCTATATGTTGTGCTATTGCTACACTGGCATAACGTAAAATTCTGATTAATAATGGCTGGCAATGGTGAGCATTGAGCTACATCTACAAGTCCCATCCCTCGCATCCCCTGTTCACGGGGCAGCCTTCTCTGCCCCGGTCCTTAAATACTGGTCACCTCCTCCTCCCATCCCTCGCATCTCTCGACTCGATCACACAACCATTGTTCAGTCTACTTCCTCATTTCCTCTCCTCTCCATTCCAGTGAATACTCAACAGATATCCTCAGCTTGGAAAGCGTGCACACAGGCAGGGAAGTAAGTAAGGTCCTACTTGTATATTAGTTTGTCTCTTCAACAATGACTAGCAAGAAATGCCTTTTATAATGTAACATTTTGTGATGAACTTTGAAGATATGATCATTTGGGATACTTACTATAGAAACGATTTAACAAGTATTTTTTTAATCCTTCATGGAGTAGATCGAACTGTCTTCTAAAAAAAAGAGTAGATCGAACTGTATAAAATAGTTGGCATTATACAGTATAACTGAAACGGAGCTTTGACAAAAAAAAATTAATACTTCATGGAGTATATTAGTAGTCCATCCGTTCCTAAATAAATTCAACTGTAGTGACTACATTCAGATGTATATAGACACCTTTTAGATTCACTCATTTTGCTCTTATGTAATCTATAGAGGAATCTCTAGAAGGACCTATATTTATGAAGGGAGGTGCACAACGCATCTTTGTTCCTTAAATATTACGTGGAGGCTTAACACAAAATAATCACAGATGGCCCACCCCTGAAATCAGGAGGGAACAGATTAGATGATGTTTAATAGGAAACTATGGAGGGCCCACCCCTGAAATTAGGGAGGCTGAGATTAGGTTACTTCATTGTGGGGAGTATCATAATACTAGTATCATGCATATGATACTAATGTATGATACTACCTCCATAGTGCATAGTATCATAAAGTAGTATTATAGATGATCATATTTATTGCCATGGACACAAGATAGCATAGCATTTAACATGATATGGTATATACCTATGTTACTCTAATCATTCCTCTCTTCTTTAATTATGTGCCACATAAGCATTTTTGCTAGTCCCAAGTACATGTTACCGGTTATGTTACTCCCACTATGACCGGTCTTAGATGGAGCCTTAATAACAAATTGGAGAGGAAAGAGTAGCATGCAGGAGGAGATTTAAAATGAAATTAGCGCATACAACGTGGTAGTGTGCCCCTTCCTTTTCGGTCCCTCACCTGGTCGGGGCACTTCTAACAACTCAGACTACCTACAGTGGGAGTAACATAGGTAATAACATCACACATATCTAGATAAAATAGATGATGTGGCAAGCAATAAATGAAGAAAGAGAGGAAAGTGGTAACATATCTAGTTACTAGTAGTATGAGTAACATCACACATATCAAGGCAAGATAAGTCTTTGGCCTAATAAATGAAGTGTTGCATGTTACCATATATATGTTACTTCTCACTATAGAGGTAGTAACATAGACTAGTAACATATGCATGTTACTAGTCTATGTTACTACCCATTATGGCTAGTCTCACGCGTTGGCACGCTCGCGTGTGAAAGAGTGATTTCGGTATATTAGTATGGAAAATGAAGCTTTAGTTTAGCTATATGAAGCGCTAAGGTGTGACATCCATTCAGCAGACCACTGTTAGCAATAAACGTTTTTAAGCCCAACGATCTGAATTTATAACTGAAACGAAAGTGACCAACAACGAACATTCTTGCAGTTTTTTTGAGCGGCATTCTTGCAGTTAAAACTAGGACAGAAATGCGACAGATTAAAAAACGTAACATGGGAAACTCTTTTTTTGTTGTTAATTATTACATAGACACTACATAAGGCGTAACAAATACGACTCTAGCTATTTGTAAGTGTAGTGATATGTAAAGTGCAACTGGGACTCTTGAAATTGACATGCCCAGATGCAAAGGCCGAGGGTAATCCTCCTTTCAAAACAAATGGACTCTTGGGATCAAAATTTGGCTAGTTGACGGCTGCAGTAAAAGATGTGGGCCTTTCTTCTCACTTACTTATATCTGTCACCCGTTCTAATAAATTTGTGGTTCCTGGTCAGGTACAAGTTGCTGACTGCTCGCATCGACACCATGGCAAACACCACGGCCAACGCTCGCGAGATCCGGCGTTTGCAACGTGCTGATGGACCCGCGGCCATGCTGGCCATCGGCACGGCAAACCCACCAAACCGCGTGTCACAGGACGATTACCCCGAGTACTACTTCCGTGTCACCAAGAGCGAGCACCTCGCGGAGAAGCTGACTGACACACTCAAGATAATATGTAAGCTTACGTGCCAACTTCTCCATCCGTAAATAAACATAAGACTTTTTAGCTTATTATTCTAGTTAAGACTGTCCATAATGAAAGTATCATAGTACACTACTTCCTTCGTTTCTAAATATAAGTCTTTTAAAGAGATTTTACTATGGACTACGTACGGAGTAAAATGAGTGAATCTACACATTAAAATATGTCTATATACATCTGTATGTAGTTTGTAGTGGAATCTCTAAAAAGACTTATATTTAGGAACGGAGGGAGTATCATGCATGCCAACTAGACAATTTTAATAAGGTGGCATAGAATTAAATAAAAAATATTGAGTATCATATCATTATACCATATCATATTAAATGATGTGTTATGCATACCAATAAATAAACTATTCTGTAATACTATTAGCATATGATACTACGCACTACTGATATAGTATCATGCACTAGTATCATGCATAAGATATTTCCCATTACAACCAGCCAAAGGTCTTATATTGGAGTACAGAATATTAATTTGCATATTACAAATCACACCTCCATATATCATCTGACTCTCAAGGCCTGCTATACATGTTTCCCTGTCCTAATTTTAATTAATTAATTAAATCAGGCGCGCTAACGGGGAACGAGAGGCGTTTCATTTACAACACGGAGAAAATGTTGAGCGCCCACCCCGAGTTCCTCGACCGCGCATTGCCGTCCCTCGAACAACGCCTCGCCATCGTTGCAGCCGCCGCTCCAGAGCTCCTTGCGGCAGCCGCGACCAAGGCCATCGCCATTTGGGGGCGTCCAGCCACCGACATCACCCACCTCATCGTCGTCACCAACTCCGGAGCCGGAGCCCCAAGCGCTGACGTCCACTTGGCTACTCTACTGGGCCTCCACCACAACGTCCGCCGCACGGTTCTCCACCTCAACGGCTGCTTCGCCGGCTGCTCTGCTCTGCGCCTGGCAAAGGACCTTGCCGAGAACAACCGCGGCGCGCGTGTCCTCGTGGCCTGCGTCGAGCTCATGAGTGTCGCCGGCTTCCGTGGCCCCGACCTAAGTGAAGACTCCGTCAACAACCTCATCAGGAACACAGTGTTCGGTGATGGCGCCGGCGCGGTGATCGTCGGTGCCGACCCCGTGGAGCCCGTCGAGCGCCCGCTCTTTGAGATGGTGTCCGCATCACAGACCGTGGTGCCCAACACCTTGCAGCTGCTGTCAACGGAGCTCAAGACCTACGGCCTTGATGGAAATGTTTCCACCAAGCTGCCAAGCCTGGTGGCAGACAACATCAAGCAGTCCCTACTTGACGCGTTCGGCCCGCTTGGCATCGAGGTCAAATGGAATGACCTCTTCTGGG
The DNA here is from genome assembly GCA_963921465.1 of Triticum timopheevii. Lineage (NCBI taxonomy): Eukaryota > Viridiplantae > Streptophyta > Magnoliopsida > Poales > Poaceae > Triticum > Triticum timopheevii. The sequence continues at coordinate 74,364,910 of OY997274.1, forward strand.
CGGTGCACCCTGGTGCTATTGCCATCTTGGACAAGATTGACAGGGTTCTCCTGCTGGAGCCCGGGAAGCTGATGGCCAGCCGAACCGTCGCGCGAGAATATGGGAACATGCTTAGCGCCACCATCATCTTCGTGCTCGACGAGCAACGCCGTCGAATGGAGGAGGAGGCAGGAGAGTGGGCTGAGTGGGGGGCCATGGTGGGGTTTGGGCCAGGTTTTACCATGGAGACCATGGTGCTTCAGGCCACCACCAACCTCAAGAAAAAATAATTAGCACTTCATTGTGCTACTACAAGGCTACCAGCATTCATGGTATATCCGTATCTATCCTTCAAATTTGGTGAGGCGTTTCAGAAACGACTACTATCTTAACAAAGTGACGCTGGTGGAGATAAAAAAATCCTGGCAAAAAAGAGAAGAAGAAGAAGATGGAGCGCCTGTGACCAAAGAAGAAGTTCCTTTAATTTTGGCTTATTGCTGTTCTTGCTTTTGCAGCTCCTGTTTACCTATCTATCTTCACTGGTTGGTCTGTAATAGTAATAGCTATGTTTATGTACGTGCTCATGCTGTCGCTGGGCTCGCTGGCTGGCTGTCTGTACTAGTATAAGAAACGTCTTAAATGTTGCTTCTCCTTTCCTGGGTACTACCAGCGGATGTTGGTTTGGAGCTCTTGTTGAGCTTCGCTTAGACCATGATCAGCTTCTCTGTCTAGGTGCCCTAGGATATCCTAGTTTCTGCTTGTTCCATGTTTAGTGTTTGTACCAAGACAATGGTGTTTTCTGATAATGGAAATCTTTTATCAAAATATAAATATCTAACGAAACAAAGTACTCCCTCCGATCCAAAATTTGGACCGGAGGGAGTAATCATGTTCATAAGGTACGGTGTTGTGAGAATGCTAATAGTGACGTGTAAGATACAAGCAATCAAGGTTTACGATTTTGAAGTGCAAAACAATACGCTCACCCTCGAAATGATCAAAATTTCTGAAATTTTCAAAATTATTTTAGACAAATCAACGAAATTTTTGTTTGAATTTGAATAATTGTAAATTAACTTTTAGATAAAATACAATGTAGCACATAATTAATGTAGCTTTATATTGAACCTGATGGTTTGTCCGTTTTTAGTAAGCACCTGGCCACAGTTCGAATGTTGGCTTCTTTTTTGCAGAAAATGTGCATTAGGTGCAAAAATAATTAAAATGTTTGTGCAGCATGATACAAACTCTAGACCTAAAAGTTGGAAAAACTATTCAACCACGCGCTACTGAAACCCATGTAAATTATAACTGATCTATCTTCTTTTTTACATAGAAATTCGAACCAACCGGAATTTCTTGAACGAAAGACGAAAATTTTGCCCACCCTCGAAATTGTCGAAATTTCGGATGTAATTTTAAACCTTGCAAGCAACAACTATAAGGATGCAAATTCACAGGGGCATGCACTTATCAAGCCCTACCCGCCCGCGTGATTGCCTCATGATTCGTGAAGTAGTTGGATCCCGCATGAGGGCACATTAAGTTTTAAGTTTCAACTGTTAAAACTTAAAAGGAGGTTAAACTCATGACCTCTATTATTGTGATGTACACATCCATTTTATTTAAATGAAACCAGTATGCAGTACAAAAGTAATAAACATCAAGAAAGTAGCCACAACGAACACACAGAAATGACACGTTCTATTATTAGACCACCATCTAAATACTTAAACGTAGCATGTGACACCATCATCCGACATTTGCATGTAGCGGTAAGGACCATGTACACATTCATCCCGTAGCTCTGTTAATAACCTATAAAAAGTTCAAAATCTTGTTTTTGCTAAAAACACAACCAGCTCATGTTGGGAAACGCGGTAATTTCAAAAAAATTCCTATGATCACGCAAGATCTATCTATGTGATGCATAGCAACGAGAGGGGAGAGTGTGTCCACGTACCCTCGTAGACCGAAAGCGGAAGCGTTTAGTTAACGCGGTTGATGTAGTTGAACGTCTTCGCGATCCAACCGATCCAAGCACCGAACATACGGCACCTCCGCGTTCAGCACACGTTCAGCTCGATGACGTCCAAATCACGGCGGTGAAGATGAAGTGGAGGAGATAGACGAGGGGGTGTATGAGAAAGCGCAAGCAAAAAAAAGGCGCGAGATCGAAGAACTACATGATGTTGGAAGACCAAATCTTGATCAAGGCTTGGAGTACGGTGTCTCTTGGTGCTTGCACTGATACATCTCAAACCGCCAAGAGGTATTGGCAAAGAATCGAAGATCAATACTTCCGCATGATGGGAAAGTATCCCAATAGGACTCCACGCACCTTTCAGTCACTCCAAGGTCATTGGGACGTGATCAAGCCGATTTGTAGCCATTGGGCTGCTTGCTTGGAACAAGTTCGCAATGCACCTCCAAGTGGAACTGTAGAATCCGACTATGTGAGTTCGTTTTCACGTCCCAAGTTGTGCAAATCATTTGTACCATTTGAAGTGATTGCATCATTTTACATTGTTTTTATTGTGTAGGATAAAATTGCCCAACAAAGGTACAAAGACATGGAAGCTTCCAAAGGCAAAAAAATTAAACTAGAGCATTGTTGGGAATTGCTAAAAGGGTGTGACAAGTGGAAGTTGATTGTCAGAGAATCCCCACCGAAGGGAGGTTCACTTACCAACATGGATGAAGATGAAGATGATGATGGCCCACGAAACTTGAACAAGCCCGATGGAGACAAGAAGACAAGGGAGAAGATCAAGAGGGAACATGATGCATCGAGCTTGCGGGACAAGATAGATGCCGTGGTGCAATCAAATGAGTTGATATTGGCGAAGACATTGGAGGCAAAGAAAGAGTTGGCCGAGAAGAAGGCACGAGAGAAGCAAGAGAAGTGGAAATTGCTCAAGGACGAGGGGTTGCGCAAGGCGGCCATTGAGGAGAGAAGAGTCTATGCCGCTGAGACTAAAGCCATGGCCAAGCTTCTTGCCGAAGAGAGCAGGATCATGACATCGAACCGCGATGACATGGACGACATCACCAAAGAATGGCATGATATAACAAGGAGAGACATCTTGAAGAGGAGGACGCTAGCGGCGGCCGGTGGGTGTTTCGTTGCCACTGATTGATAACCCACAAGTATAGGGGATCGCAATAATTCCGAGGGTAGAGTATTCAACCCAAATTTATTGATTCGACACAAGGGGAGCCAAAGAATATTCTCAAGTATTAGCAGCTGAGTTGTCAATTCAACCACACCTGGAAACTTAGTATCTGCAGCAAAGTGTTTAGTAGCAAAGTAATATGATAGTGGTGGTAACGGTAACAAAAGTAAAGACAGCAAAAGTAATGTTTTTGGTATTTTGTAGTGATTGTAACAGTAGCAACGGAAAAGTAAATAAGCGAGAACCAGTATATGGAAAAAGCATAGGCACCGGATTGGTGATGGATAATTATGCCGGATGCGGTTCGTCATGTAACAGTCATAACATAGGGTGACACAGAACTAGCTCCAATTCATCAATGTAGTGTAGGCATGTATTCCGTATATAGTCATACGTGCTTATGGAAAAAACTTGCATGACATCTTTTGTCTGACCCTCCCATGGCAGCACGGTCCTATTGGAAACTAAGGGATATTAAGGCTTCCTTTTAATAGAGAACCGGAACAAAGCATTAGCACATAGTGAATACATGAACTCCTCAAATTATGGTCATCACCGGGAGTGGTCCCGATTATTGTCACTTCGGGGTTGTCGGATCATAACACATAGTAGGTGACTATAGACTTGCAAGATAGGATCAAGAACTCACATATATTCATGAAAACATAATAGGTTCATATCTGAAATCATGGCACTCGGGCCCTAGTGACAAGCATTAAGCATAGCAAAGTCATAGCAACATCTATCTCAGAACATAGTGGATACTAGGGATCAAACCCTGACAAAACTAACTCGATTACATGATAAATATCATCCAACCCATCACCGTCCAGCAAGCCTACGATGCAATTACTCACGCACGGCGGTGAGCATCATGAAATTGGTGATGGAGGATGGTTGATGATGACGACGGCGATGAATCCCCCTCTCCGGAGCCCCGAATGGACTCCAGATCAGCCCTCCCGAGAGAGATTAGGGCTTGGCGGTGGCTCTATATCGTAAAACGCGATGATTTCTTCTCTCTGATTTTTTTCTCCCCGAAAGCCAATATATGGAGTTGGAGCTGGCGTCAGAGGGCCACCAGGGGGCCAACGAGGTAGGGGGGCGCGCCCCCCACCCTCGTGGACAGGGTGTGGGCCCCCTGATCTTTATCTTTGGCGAGGATTTTTTATTATTTTTTCTAAGATGTTCCGTCGAGTTTCAGGTCATTCCGAGAACTTTTGTTTTCTGCACATAAAACAACATCATGGCAATTCTGCTGAAAACAGCGTCAGTCTGTAGTTCCATTCAAATCATACAAGTTAGAGTCCAAAACAAGGGCAAAAGTGTTTGGAAAAGTAGATACGACGGAGACGTATCAACTCCCCCAAGCTTAAACCCTTGCTTGTCCTCAAGCAATTCAGTTGACAAACTGAAAGAGAAAAAGAAAAACTTTTACAAACTCTGTTTGCTCTTGTTGTTGTAACATGAAAAGCCAACATTCAAGTTTCAGCAAATATTATGAACTAACCATACTAACAATAACACATAGGTCTCACAATTACTCATATCAATAGCATAATCAGCTAGCGAGCTATAATAATAAAACTCGGATGACAACACTTTCTCAAAATAATCATAACATGATATAACAGAATGGTATCTCGCTAGCCCTTTCTGAGACCGCAAAACATAAATGTAGAGCACCTTTAAAGATCAAGGACTGACTAAACATTGTAATTCATGGTAAAAGAGATCCAGTCAAGTCATACCCAATATAAACCAATAATAATGAATGCAAACGACAGTGTGCTCTCCAGTGGGTGCTTTTAACAAGAAGGATGATGACTCAACATAAAAGTAAATGGATAGGCCCTTCGCAGAGGGAAGCAGGGATTTGTAGAGGTGCCAGAGCTCGGTTTTGAAATAGAGATAAATCATATTTTGAGCAGCATACTTTCATTGTCAACATAACAACAAAGAGACGACGATATCTTCCATGCTAAACAAATTATAGGCGGTTCCCAAACAGAATGGTAAAGTTTATACTCCCCCTCCTCCACAAGCATCAATCCATGGCTTGCTCGAAAAAACGAGTGCCTCCAACATTCAAAACGGGTCCAAGGGGGAGCTTTGTTTGCAGTTATTTTGATTTAGTTTCCATAAAGCATGGGACTGGGCATCCCGGTTACCAGCCATTTTCTCGTGAATGAGGAGCGGAGTCCACTCCTCTTGAGAATAACCCGCCTAACACGGAAGATAAGGGCAGCTCTAGTTGACATATGAGCTATTCGAGCATGCAAAACAGAATGTTTATTTCAAGGTTTAGAGTTTGGCACATACAAATTTACTTGGAACGGCAGGTAGATACCGCATATAGGAAGGTATAGTGGACTCATATGGAACAACTTTGGGGTTTAAGGAGTTTGGATGCACAAGCAGTATTCCCGCTTAGTACAGGTGAAGGATAGCAAAAGACTGGGAAGCGACCAACTGAGAGAGCGACAACAGTCGTAAACATGCATTAAAATTAATTTACACCGAATACAAGCATGAGTAGGATATAATCTACCATGAACTACATGCGTGAACATGTGCCAAGTCTAGTCATTCAATTCATTTAAAGGAGGATACCATCCCATCATACCACATCATAATCATTCTAATAGCATGTTGGCACGCAAGGTAAACCATTATAACTCATAGCTAATCAAACATGGCACAAGCAACTATAATATCTAAATGTCATTGCAAATATGTTTACTTCATAATAGCTGACTCAGGAACGATGAATCATCATATTTACAAAAACAAGAGAGGTCGAGTTCATACCAGCTTTTCTCATCCCAATAAGTCCATCATATATCATCATTACTGCCTTTCACTTGCATGACCGAAGGATGTGTATAATAATAAGAGTGCACGGGCATTGGACTAAGCTGGAATCTGCAAGCATTCAACTCAAGAGAGAAGACAAGTAATATGGGCTCTAAGTTAAATAAACAATCATGCATATAAGAGCCACTAAGCATTTTCAATATAGTCTTCTCGACCCCCAAAAGAAAGAAAAGAAAAGAAAACTATTTACACGGGAAAGCTCCCAACAAGCAAAAGAAGAACAGGAAATATTTTTGGGTTTTCTTTTTAATTACTACAGCAAAGAAATAAACTACTACTATTTTTTTTGGTTTTCTTAAGGTTTATTAAACACACAAGAAGAAAGCAGGAAAAATAAAATAAACTAGCATGGACATTACAGTGAAAGAGTATGAGCACCGACATCTAGCAATGAGTGTGTGTGAACATAAATGTAATATCGGTGGGAAATACGTACTCCCCCAAGCTTAGGCTTTTGGCCTATAAGTTGGTCTATTGCCAGGGATAGCCTGGCGGATACCCGTAGGTGAAGCTGGGGTCATACTGTGATGCAGCGGCTATCGCCGCCTGAGCTGTAGCGTTGCGTCGAGCAGCCTCCGCTCTCCTTTCGTACTCATCTGCCTCCTCTCTGGTAATAATATGTCTTCCTTTTGTCTGAGAATCAAAGAAGGCAGGAGCAGGAAGAGCAATATGGACTACATGTCGTTTGTTAAAGATTAGTCGATACTGGAGAGGTGGTTCAGTCCTCTTAACAAACTGATGGGAAACCATAGAATCAAAATCTAAATAAGTAGGGGGTAACTCCATATCACCCTCACAAATGTCTATCTCAAGAAAATTTGCTAAGCGGGTTGCATAAATTCCTCTAAAGAAATCTCCGTTATGTCTATTCTTATGCAACCTGCGAGCTACAATGGCTCCCATATGATAAGATTGGTCTCCTAACACAGCACTCCTGAGAATGCTGAGATCAGGGACACACATGTGACATGCTTCATCCTTAGCATTTATGCATCTACCTATGAAGAGAGCAAAATAATGTATAGCAGGAAAGTGAACGCTCCCTATAGTGGCTTGTGTTATATCTCTAGATTCCCCCACAGTTATTCTAGCAAGAAAGTCTCTATATTCAGATTTATGGGGATCCCTGACACTACCCCAAGATGGAAGTTTGCAAGCAGAAGTGAAATCCTCTAAGTCCATGGTATAAGATTTGTCATAAAGGTCAAACATGGCTGAAGGAGAATTACGCGAAGATGAAAACTCAAACCCCCTCACAAATGAACTTGTGAGATCATGATACTGGGGGCATTTGTCAGCTTCAAAGTCCTCAAGACCGGCGTTATGCAAATATGCACTAAATTCTTCTTTGATTCCTGCTTGATTCATAAAATTTTCCGATGGCCATTCACAGGGCCTCACAGGAGCGTCTCTTGGTGGTTCCTCATTAGCATCACGCATTGCAAGCCTTGGACCTTGCTTCCTTGAAGAACCACCTTGGAACATCTTCCTAAACATATTGTTTCCTCTGAAAAATTTCTGAAATTTTTTAGTAACTTCAAAAAAAAGTGAACCAACTTCAATAAAATTGATAGCAACAACTCCCACAAGTGCCTAAAGCCTATATCAAGCATTAGAACTATTTGGAACCATATAAATTTGACATGCAAGCTCAAGAACATGGTCACCTATGCAGCACAAATTTGCAATGAATAAAGCACTAGAACAAAAACTAATTGGACCAATGGAGGAGTCACATACCAAGGAACAATCTTCCCAAGCAGTTTTGCGAGAGGTGCTTTGAGCAAGGAGATCGAAAATCACAGCAACGGGGGCTGGAACTCGTGCTTGAGTTGGTTTTTTGTGTTTGTGTGAGGCAGAGGAAGAAGATGGGTGCAGGGATAAGTGGAGGAGGGCCACCGTGGGCCCACGAGGCAGGGGGCGCTCCTTGGGGGGTAGGGCACGCCCTCCACCCTCGTGATCAGGTGGCAGCTCCCCCCTTGGTAATTTTTGCACAGTAAATTCTCAAATATTCCCAAAAAATCATATTAAATTGGCATGGCATTCTGAGGACTTTTATTTTCGGGATATTTTTGTATTGCACGGATAAGTCAGGAGACAGACAAAAAAAATACTATTTTACTTTATTTCTACTAAATAACAGAAAGTATAAAAGGGTACAGAAGGTTGTGCTTCTAGTTTCATCCATCTCATGATCATCAAAATGAACCCACTAACAAGGTTGATCAAGTCTTGTTAACAAACTCATTCCGAATAACACAGAACCAAAGAAATTTCAAATAACACTAAGTTACCTCAACGGGGATATGAAAATCCCCAACAATAAGAATATCATACTTTTTCTTGACAGTAGGAAGAGGAAATTCAAAACCTCCAAATATAATCGATGGAATTTTTCCAATAGAGTTGATACTATAAACTTGAGGTTGTTTCCTCAGAAAATGTACCGTGTGCTCATTGCCATTAACATGAAAAGTGACATTGCCTTTGTTGCAATCAATAATAGCCCCTGCAGTATTAAGGAAAGGTCTTCCAAGAATAATAGACATACTATCATCCTCGGGAATATCAAGAATAACAAAATGAGTCAAAATAGTAACGTTTGCAACCACAACAGGCACATCCTCACAAATACTGACAGGTATAGCAGTTGATTTATCATCCATTTGCAAAGATATTTCAGTAGGTGTCAACTTATTCAAGTCAAGTCTACGATATAAAGAGAGAGGCATAACACTAACACCAGCTCCAAGATCACATAAAGCAGTTTTAACATAATTTCTCTTAATGGAGCATGGTATGGTAGGTAGTCCCGGATCTCCAAGTTTCTTTGGTATTCCACCCTTAAAAGTATAATTAGCAAGCATGGTGGAAATTTCAGCTTCCGGTATCTTTCTTTTATTAGTAATGATATCCTTCATATACTTAGCATAAGGATTTGTTTTGAGCACATCAGTTAATCGCATACGCAAAAAGATGGGTCTAATCATTTCAGCAAAGCGCTCAAAATCCTCATCATCCTTTTTCTTGGATGGTTTCGGAGGAAAAGGCATGGGTTTCTGAACACATGGTTCCCTTTTTTTACCATGTTTCCTAGCAACGAAGTCTCTTTTATCATAACGTTGATTCTTTGATTGCGGGTTATCAAGATCAACAGCAGGTTCAACTTCTACATCATTATCATTACTAGGTTGAGCATCAACATGAACATTATCATTAACATTATCACTAGGTTCATGTTCATCACCTGATTGTGTTTCAGCATCAGAAATAGAGATATCATTTGGATTCTCAGGTGGTTCAGCAATAGGTTCACTAGAAGTTTGCAAAGTCCTATCATTTTTCTTTTTCTTCCTTTTAGAAGAACTAGGTACATCAATATTATTTCTCTGAGAATCTTGCTCGATTCTCTTAGGGTGGCCTTCAGGATACAAAGGTTCCTGAGTCATTCTACCAGTTCTAGTAGCCACTCTAACAGCATAATCATTTTTCTTACTATTCATTTCATCAAGCACTTCTTTCTGAGCTTTATGTACTTGTTCTACTTGAGTGGTAACCATAGAAGCTTGTTTGCTAACAAGTTTAAGTTCACCTCTAATATCAGCCATAAAATCACCCAAGCGTTTAGTCATAAAGGTATTATCTTTTAATTGTCTACCAAAATAAGCATTAAAGTCATCTTTCTTAAACATAAAGTCATCAAACTCATCCAAGCACTGACTAGCAATTTTAGTAGGAGGGACTTCAGCTTTATCATATCTATAGAGAGAATTTACCTTTACTACCTGTGTCAGGATATCGGGATCAGGAGGTTCTTCAGTGAATAAGGAATTGAGATCATATACTTCTTCAACAGGCGGTAAATTAAGACCGTGTATTTCTTCAATAGGAGGTAAATTCTTAACATCTTCAGCTTTAATACCTTTTTCTTTCATAGATTTCTTTGCCTCTTGCATATCTTCGGGACTGAGAAATAGAACACCTCTCTTCTTCGGAGTTGGTTTAGAAATAGGCTCGGTAATTGGCTCTGGAGCTAGCTCAGGAGGTGGCTCAGGAGGTGCCCAATTATTTTCATTTGTCAACATATTATTCAATAGAATTTCAGCTTCATTCGGTGTTCTTTCCCTGAAAAGAGAACCAGCACAACTATGCAGGTAATCTCTGGAAGCATCAGTTAGTCCATTATAAAAGATATCAAGTATTTCATGTTTCTTAAGAGGATGATCAGGCAAAGCATTAAGTAACTTGAGAAGCCTCCCCTAAGCTTGTGGGAGACTCTCTTCTTCAATTTGCACGAAGTTGTATATTTCCCTCAAAGCAGCTTGTTTCTTATGAGCAGGGAAATATTTAGCAGAGAAGTAATAAATCATATCCTGGGGACTACGGACACAACCAGGATCAAGAGAATTAAACCATATCTTAGCATCACCCTTTAATGAGAACGGAAATATTTTGAGTAAATAAAGGTAGCGCGATCTCTCATTGTTAGTAAACAGGGCAGCTATATCATTTAACTTAGTAAGATGTGCCACAACAGTTTCAGATTCATAGCCATAAAAAGGATCAGATTCAACCAAAGTAATTATATCTGGATCAACAGAGAAATCATAATAATCCTTATCGGGAACACAAATAGGTGAAGTAGAAAAAGCAGGGTCGGGTCTCATTCTATCTCTAAGAGATTCTTTACTCCATTTAACTAGCAACCTCATAAGTTCATATCTATCCTGGCAAGCAAAAATAGCTGCAGAAGATTCCGCATCAAAAAGATAACCCTCAGGAATAGCAGGCATATTTTCATCATCACTCTCATCATCATATTCAGATTCAATAATTTTTCTTTCTCTAGACCTAGCAATTTGTTCATCTAGAAATTCACCAAGGGGCACAGTAGTATCAAGCATAGAAGTAGTTTTATCATAAGTATCATGCATAGCAGAAGTGGCATCATCAATAACAGATGACATATCAGAATTCATAGCAGTAGCAGGTTTAGGTGTCGCAAGCTTACTTATAACAGAAGGTGAATCTAGTGCAGAGCTAAATGGCAGCTCCTTACCTCCCCTCGTAGTTGAGGCAAAATAGTAGTTCGATCATCTTTCAACTTCTTCATAGTGTCCAGCAGATATAAATCTCAAGTGACTCAAAGAATAGAGCTATGCTCCCCGGCAACGGCGCCAGAAAAAGGTCTTGATAACCCACAAGTATAGGGGATCGCAACAGTTTCCGAGGGTAGAGTATTCAACCCAAATTTATTGATTCGACACAAGGGGAGCCAAAGAATATTCTCAAGTATTAGCAGCTGAGTTGTCAATTCAACCACACCTGGAAACTTAGTATCTGCAGCAAAGTGTTTAGTAGCAAAGTAATATGATAGTGGTGGTAACGGTAACAAAAGTAAAGACAGCAAAAGTTATGTTTTTGGTATTTTGTAGTGATTGTAACAGTAGCAACGGAAAAGTAAATAGGCGAGAACCAGTATATGGAAAGCTCGTAGCCACCGGATTGGTGATGGATAATTATGCCGGATGCGGTTCGTCATGTAATAGTCATAACATAGGGTGACACAGAACTAGCTCCAATTCATCAATGTAATGTAGGCATGTATTCCGTATATAGTCATACGTGCTTATGGAAAAGAACTTGCATGACATATTTTGTCCTACCCTCCCATGGCAGCGGGGTCCTACTGGAAACTAAGGGATATTAATGCCTCCTTTTAATAGAGAACCGGAACAAAGCATTAGCACATAGTGAATACATGAACTCCTCAAACTATGGTCATCACCGGGAGTGCTCCCGATTATTGTCACTTCGGGGTTGCCGGATCATAACACATAGTAGGTGACTATAGACTTGCAAGATAGGATCAAGAACTCACATATATTCATGAAAACATAATAGGTTCAGATCTGAAATCATGGCACTCGGGCCCTAGTGACAAGCATTAAGCATAGCAAAGTCATAGAAACATCAATCTCAGAACATAGTGGATACTAGGGATCAAACCCTAACAAAACTAACTCGATTACATGATAAATATCATCCAACCCATCACCGTCCAGCAAGCCTACGATGCAATTACTCACGCATAGCGGTGAGCATCATGAAATTGGTGATGGAGGATGGTTGATGATGACGACGGCGACGAATCCCCCTCTCCGGAGCCCCGAACGGACTCCAGATCAGCCCTCCCGAGAGAGATTAAGGCTTGGGGCGGCTTCGTATCATAAAACGCGATGATTTCTTCTCTTTGATTTTTTTTCTCCCCGAAAGCCAATATATGGAGTTGGAGTTGGCATCGGAGGGCCACCAGGGGGCCCACGAGGTAGGGGGCGCGCCCAGGAGGAGGGGGGGCACCCTCATGGACAGGGTGTGGGCCCCTGATCTTTATCTTTGGCGAGGATTTTTTATTATTTTTTCTAAGATGTTCCGTGGAGTTTCAGGTCATTCCGAGAACTTTTGTTTTCTGCACATAAAACAACATCATGGCAATTCTGCTGAAAACAGTGTCAGTCCGGGTTAATTCCATTCAAATCATACAAGTTAGAGTCCAAAACAAGGGCAAAAGTGTTTGGAAAAGTAGATACGACGGACAGGTATCAGTGATGTTTTCCCATTGATACGTCTCCAATGTATCTACTTTTCCAAACCCTTTTGCCCTTGTTTTGGACTCTAATTTGCATGATTTGAATGAAACTAACCCAGACTGACACTGTTTTCAGCAGAACTGCCATGGTGTTGTTTATTGTGCAGAAAACAAAAGTTATCAGAATGACCTGAAAATCCACGGAGATAACTTTTGGAAAATATAAAAAATACTGGCGAAAGAATCAAGGCCAGGAGGCCCACACCCTGTCCACGAGGTTGGGGGCGCGCCCTCTCCCCCTGGGCGCGCCCCCTGTCTCGTGGGCCCCCTGATGCTCCACCGACCTCAACTCCAACTTCATATATTCCATTTCGCGGAGAGAAAAAACAGAGAGAAATTTTCATCACGTTTTACGATATGAAGCCGCCGCCAAGCCCTAATCTCTCTCGGGAGGGCTGATCTGGAGTCCGTTCGGGGCTCCGGAGAGGGGGACTCGTCGCCGTCATCACCATCAACCATCCTCCATCACCAGTTTCATGATGCTCACCGCCGTGCGTGAGTAATTCCATCGTAGGCTTGCTGGATGGTGATGGGTTGGATGAGATTTACCATGTAATCAAGTTAGTTTTGTTACGGTTTGATCCCTAGTATCCACTATGTTCTGAGATTGATGTTATTATGACTTTGCTATGCTTAATGCTTGTCACTAGGGCCCGAGTGCCATGATTTCAGATCTGAATCTATTATGTTTTCATGAATATATGTGAGTTCTTGATCCTTTCTTGCAAGTCTATAGTCACCTATTATGTGTTATGATCCGACAACCCCGAAGTGACAATAATCGAGATACTTCTCGGGGATGACCATAGTTTGAGGAGTTCATGTATTCACTATGTGTTAATGCTTTGGTCCGGTACTCTATTAAAAGGAGGCCTTAATATCCCCTAGTTTCCACTAGGACCCCGCTGCCACGGGAGGGTAGGACAAAAGATGTCATGCAAGTTCTTTTACATAAGCATGTATGACTATATTCGGAATACATGCCTACATTACATTGATGAACTAGAGCTAGTTCTGTGTCACCCTATGTTATAGCTATTACATGAGGAATCGCATCCGACATAATTATCCATCACTGATCCAATGCCTACGAGCTTTTCACATATTGTGCTTCGCTTATTTACTTTTCCATTGCTAGTGTTACAACTACTACAAAACTGCTATCTTTACTTTTGCCACTGTTACCATTACTATCATACTACTTTGCTACTAAGTACTTTGCTGCAGATACTAAGTTATCCAGGTGTGGTTGAATTGACAACTCAACTGCTAATACTTAAGAATATTCTTTGGCTCCCCTTGTGTCGAATCAATAAATTTGGGTTGAATACTCTACCCTTGAAAGATGTTGCAATCCCCTACACTTGTGGGTTATAAGGACTAATTTCTGGCGCCGTTGCCGGGGAGCATAGCTCTATTCTTTGAGTCACTTGGGATTTATATCTGTTGATCACTATGAGGAACTTGAAAGATGAAAGAACCAAGATTTTTCCCTCAACTATGAGGGGAGGTAAGGAACTGCCATCTAGCTCTGCACTAGACTCTCCTTCTGTTTTAAGTAAGCTTGCGACACCTAAACCTGCTACTTCTATGAATTCTGATATGTCGCATGTTATTGATGATGCCACTTTTGCTATGCATGATACTTATGATGGAACTACTTCTGTGCGTGATACTACTGTGCCATTAGGTGAATTTCTTGATGAACAACTTGCTAGGGTTAAAGAGAATGAAATTATTAATGATGATATTATTGATGATAGTGATGATGAAAGTTCTCCACCTGATTATGAATTGCCTGTTGTTCCTGAGGGTTATGTTATGGATGAAGAAGCTGTTAGAGCTATTTTTGCTTGGAAAGATAGATATGATCTTAAGAAGTTATTAGCTAAATGGAAGCAGCAATCCCTTAATGCTAGAATGAAACCTGACCCCGCTTTTGCTAATTCACCTATCTGTGTTACTGATAAGATTATGAATTCTCTGTTGATCCTGAGATAATTACTTTGGTTGAATCTGATCCTTTTTATGGTTATGAATCTGAAACTATTGTGGCACATCTTACCAAGTTAAATGATATAGCCACCCTGTTTACTAATGATGAGAAGTCTCGCTATTATTATATCCTTAAGATATTTCCGTTCTTATTAAAGGGTGATGCTAAAACTTGGTTTAATTCTCTTGATCCTGGTTGTGTGCGTAGTCCCCAGGATATGATTTATTACTTCTCTGCTAAATATTTCACTGCTCATAAGAAACAAGCTGCCTTGCGGGAAATATATAATTTTGTGCAAATCGAAGAAGAGAGTCTCCCACAAGCTTGGGGGAGGCTTCTCCGATTACTTAATGCTTTGTCTGATCATCCTCTTATGAAAAATGAAATACTTGATATCTTTTATAATGGACTAACCGATGCTTCCAAGGACTACTTGGATAGTTGTGTTGGTTGTGTTTTCAGGGAAAGAACAGTCGACCAAGCTGAATTACTATTGAATAATATGTTGACTAATGAAAATAATTGGACTCTTCCTGAGCCAATTCCTGAGCCAATTGAGCCAACTCCTGAGTCTACTCCTAAACCAACTCCGAAGAAGAGGGGAGTTCTATTTCTTAGTCCTGAAGATATGCAAGAGGCAAAGAAACCAATGAAAGAAAAAGGTATTAAAGCTGAAGATGTTAAGAATTTACCTCCTATTGGAGAAATACACGGTCTTAATATACCGCCTGTTGAAGAAACACATTGTCTTGATAACCCGACACAGGTAGTAAAGGTAAATTCTCTCTATAGACATGATAAAGTTGAAATTCCCTCTACTATATAAATTTCATAGCCCATGCTTAGATGAATTTGATGACTTTATGGCTAGACAAGAAAGTTTTAATGCTTATGTTGGTAGAGAAATAAAGAATAATGCTTTCGAAATAGGATGCTTGAGTGATTATATGGCTAGAGTTAAAGGTGAACTTAAACTCATTAGTAAATATGCTTCTATGGTTACCACTCAAGCTGAGCAAGTACTTAAAGCTCAAAGTGATTTGCTCGATGAATTAAATAATAAACATGACTTTGTTGTTAGAGTGGCTACTAGAACTGGTAGAATGACTCAGGAACCTTTGTATCCTGAAGGCCACCCTAAGAGAATCGAGCAGGATTCTCAGAGAAATAATTTAGAGGCACCTAGTTCTTCCAAAAAGAAGAAAAAGAAAAACGATAGGACTTTACATGCTTCTAGTGAACCTGTTGTAGACACACCTGAGAATCCCAATGATATTTCTATTTCTGATGCTGAAACACAATCAGGTGATGAACATGAACCTAGTGATAATGTTAATGATAATGTTCATGTTGATGCTCAACCTAGCAAAAATAATGATGTAGAGATTGAACCTGCTGTTGATCTTGATAACCCACAATCAAAGAATCAACGTTATGATAAAAGAGATTTTGTTGCTAGGAAGCACGGTAGAGAAAGAGAACCATGGGTTCAGAAACCCATGCATTTCCCTCTTAAACCATCCAAGACAAAGGATGATGAGGATTTTGAGCGCTTTGCTAAAATTATTAGACCCATATTCTTACGTATGTGCTTAACTGATATGCTTAAATTAAATCCTTATGCTAAGTATATGAAGGATATCATTACAAATAAAAAAAAGATATCAGAAATTTCCACCATGCTTTCTAATTATACTTTTAAGGGTGGAATACCAAAGAAACTTGGAGATCCAGGGGTACTGACTATACCATGCTCCATTAAAAGAAAATATGTTAAAACTGCTTTATGTGATCTTGGAGCCGGTGTTAGTGTTATGCCTCTCTCTTTATATCATAGACTTAAATTGAATAAGTTGACACCTACTGAAATACCTTTGCAAATGGCCGATAAATCAACTGCTATACCTGTCGGTATTTGTGAGGATGTGCCTGTTGTGGTTGCAAATGTCACTATCTTAACGGACTTTGTTGTTCTTGATATTCCTGAGGACGATAGTATGTTGATTATCCTTGGTAGACCCTTTTTGAATACTGCAGGGGCTGTTATTGATTGCAACAAAGGCAATGTCACTTTTCATGTTAATGGTAATGAGCATACAGTACACTTTCCGAGGAAACAACCTCAAGTTCATAGCATCAATTCTATTGGAAAAAGTCCAACTATCATTATTGGAGGTTTTGAATTTCCTCTTCCTACTGTCAAGAAAAAGTATGATACTCTTATTGTTGGGGATGTTCATATCCCCGTTGAGGTAACCTAGTGTTATTCGAAATTTCTCTGGTTCCGTGTTATTCGGAATGAGTTTGTTAACAGGACTTGATCAACCTTGTTAGTGGATTCATTTTGATGATCATGAGATGGATGAAACTAGAAGGCACAACCTTCTATACCCTCTTTTTACTTTCTGTTATTTAGAATAAATAAAGCAAAAATAGTATTATCTATCTGTTTTCTGAATTATCCGTGCAATAAAAAATATCCCGAAAATAAAAGTGCTCCAAATGCCCTGCAAATTTAGTATGATTTTTTATAGAATATTTGAGAATTTTAGGCACTGAAAACACTGCAAGGGGCAAGCACCTAGCCACGAGGGTGGAGGGCGCGCCCACACCCCCTGGGCGCGCCCCCCTATCTCGTGGGCCCATGGTGGCCCCCCTCCACTTATTCCTGCACCCACACACTCCATCTTCTTCCCAAAAAAATCCCCATCCATCTCAAGCACGAGTTCTAGCTCATTTTGCTGCGATTTTCGATCTCCTTGCTTAAAGCTCCATTCACAAAACTGCTTAGGGAGATTGTTGCTTGGTATGTGACTCCTCCATTGATCCAATTAGTTTTTGTTCTAGTGCTTTATTCATTGCAAATTTTTGCTGCATAGGTGACCCTATTCTTGAGCTTGCATGTCAAATTTATGAGGTCCCAAGTAATTCTAATGCATGATATAGGCTCTAGGCACTTGTAGGAGTAGTTGCTACCAATCTTGTTTAGTTTTATTCACTTTTATTTTGAAGTTACTAAAAATTTCAGAAATTTTTCAGAGAAAGAAATATGTCTAGGAGAATGTACCAAGGTGGTTCCTCAACAAAGAGAGGACCTAGGCATGCTATGCATGAGCAAAACGATGAACCGCCAAGGGATGCTGAAGTGCGAGCTTGTGAGTGGCCATCAGAACAGTTTATGGCAATGCAGTCATTAAGGATGAATTTGACGCATATGTGCGTAATGCCGATATTGAGGACTTCTTACAAGATAAGTGTCCTCAGTACTACCAATTGACTGATTCATTCGTAAGAAGGTTTAAATATACATCTTCGCGTAATTCTCAGAGTGTCCTGTTCGATATTTATGATCAATCTTATACCATGGACTTAGAAGATTTTACAACTGCTTGCAAACTCCCGCAGTGGGGCAATGTTCATGAACCCCACAGATCTGAATATAAAGGCTTTCTTGCTAGTATTACTGTGGGAGAATCTAGGGATATAGCACAAGCTACCATAGGGAGCATTCATTTTCCTGCCATACATTATTTTGCTCTCTTCATTGGTAGATGCATTAACGGTAAAGATGAAGCATGTCACATGTGTGTCCCTGATCTTTGTGTCCTCAAGAGTGCTGTGTTAGGTAATAAAGATTACAACTTGGGGGCAATAGTTCCACGTAGGTTGCTTAATAATGGTATAGCTGGAGATTTATTTGGAGGGATTTATGCGACCCGTGTTGCTAATTATCTTGGTATAGCCCCACGAGAGGAGGATATGGAGTTGCTTCCTACTTATTTAGATTATGACGCGATGGTGAAACATCGTTTTATTTTGAGGAATGAACAATTCCTCCAGTATTGACTAATCTCTGACAGACGTAGCTCTGTCCATGTTACTCTCCCTGCTCCTTCCCTTTTTGATTACCAGGCAAAATGAAGATATGTTGTTACCAGGGAGGAGGCAGCTGAACACGAGGGGAGAGAGAAGGCAGCTCGCCAACATGCCACTGCTCAGGATGCATTTGCTGTTGCATCTCAGTACGACCCCAGCTATAACTTCGGATATCAGCCAGGCTATCCTTGGCAATAGACCAACTTAGGCCAAAAGCCTAAGCTTGGGGGAGTACGTATTTCTCACCGACTTTACATTCATGTTCACACACTACTCTAGTTGTCGGTGCTCATACTCTTTCATTGTATTATCCATGCTAGTTTAATTTCTTTTTCTAGCTTTCTTCTTGTGTGTTTGATAAACCTTAAGAAAAACCAAAAAAATAGTTGGTTTACTTTCCATGCTTGTAGTATTAATTAAAATGAAAACCCAAAAAGATTTCTCGTTCTTCTTTTACTTGTTGGGTGCTTTCCCGTGTAAATAGTTTTATTTCTTTTCTTTCCTTTGGGGGTCAAGAGTAGAAGAACATATTGAAAATGTTTAGTGGCTCTCATATGCATGATTGTTGATCTAACTTAGAGCCCATATTATTTTGTCTTCTCTCTTGAATTGAATGCTTGCAGATTCCAGCTTAGTCCAATGCACGTGCACTATTATTATTATACACACCATTCGGTCGTGCAAGTGAAAGGCAATAATGACGATATATGATGGATTGATTGAGATAAGAGAAGCTGGTATGAACTCGACCTCTCTTGTTTTTGTAAATATGATGAGTTCATCGTTCCTGATTCATCCTATTATGAAGTAAACATATTTGCAATGACATTTAGAGATTATAATTGCTTATGCCATGCATAATTAGCTATGAGTTTATAATGATTTACCTTGCGTGCCAACATGCTATTAAAATGGTTATGATGTGGTATGATGGGATGGTATCCTCTTTTGAATGAATTGAGTGACTCAACTTGGCACATGTTCACGCATGTAGTTGAAAGAAAATCAACATAGCCTTCACGATATTTATGTTCATGGTGGATTAATTTTAATGCATGTTCATGACTGTTGTCGCTCTCTCAGTTGGTCGCTTACCAGTCTTTTGCTAGCCTTCACCTGTACTAAGCGGGAATACTGCTTGTGCATCCAAACTCCATAAAACCCAAAGTTATTCCATATGAGTCCACCATACCTTCCTATATGCGGTATCTACATGTCGTTCCAAGTAAATTTGTATGTGACAAACTCCAAACCTTTAAATGAAATTCTGTTTTGTATGCTCGAGCAGCTCATGTTTCAACTAGGGCTGTCTGTATCTTCCACTCTAGGTGGGTTATTCTCAAGAGGAGTGGACTCCGCTCCTCATTCACGAGAAAATGGCTGGTAACCGGGATCCACAGTCCCATGATCAAAAAGATCAAAGCAAATCAAAATAATAATTAAACAAAACTCCCCCAGGGCTGTTGTTAGTTGGAGGCACTCGTTGTTTCGAGCAAGCCATGGATTGATGCTTGTTGGTGGTGGGGGAGTATAAACTTTTACCATTCTATTTGGTAACCGCCTATAATGTATGTAGCATGAAAGATATCGCCATCTCATAGTTGTTGCGTTGACAGTGGAAGTATGCCGCTCAAAATGTTATTCATCTCTATTTTAAAAATTGATCTCTGGCACCTCTACAAATCCCTGCTTCCCTCTGCGAAGGGCCTATCTATTTACTTTTATGTTGAGTCATCACCTACTTATTAAAAAGCACCCGCTAGAGAGCACACTGTCATTTGCATTCATTATTATTAGTTTATATTGGGTATGACTTGACTGGATCTCTTTTACCATGAATTACAATTTTTAGCCAGTCCTTGGTCTTTAAAGGTGCTCTGCATTTATGTTTTGCGGTCTCAGAAAGGGCTAGCGAGATACCATCTTGTTATATCATATTGTGATTGTTTTGAGAAAGTGTTGTCATCCAAGATTTATTATTATTGCTCGCTAGTCGATCATGCCATTGATATGAGTAAACATGAGACCTAAGTGTTATTGTGAATATGGTTAGTTCATAATCTTTGTTGAAAACTTGAATGCTGGCTTTACATATTTACAACAACCAGAGCAAATAGAGTTTGTAAAAGTTTTTCTTTATCACTTTCAGTTTATCAACTGAATTGCTTGAGGACAAGCAAAGGTTTAAGCTTGGGGGAGTTGATACGTCTCCAACGTATCTACTTTTCCAAACACTTTTGCCCTTGTTTTGGACTCTAATTTGCATGATTTGAATGAAACTAATCCGGACTGACGCTGTTTTCAGCAGAACTGTCATGGTGTTGTTTATTGTGCAGAAAACAAAAGTTCTCGGAATGGTCTGAAAATCCACGGAGATAACTTTTGGAAAATATAAAAAATACTGGCGAAAGAATCAAGGCCAGGGGGGCCACACCCTGTCCACGAGGGTGGGGGCGCGCCCACTCCCCCTGGGCGCACCCCCTGTCTCATGGGCCCACCAGTGCAGAACCGGCCTTTAGTGCCGGTTCGTGACGGCCTTTAGTGCCGGTTCGCCAACCGGTACTAAAGGGGGGACTAAAGGTCCCCCCCTTTAGTACTGGTTCGTCACGAACCGGCGCTAAAGTGCAAACACGTGGCACGAGCCAGGCCTGGGTGCGTGTAGGGCTTTAGTACCGGTTGGTAACACCAACTTGTACTAAATGTTTGGGTGTTTTTTTTAATTTTTCCTTTAATTTTGTGTTTTCAATTTAATTTAGTGATTGTTTTACATTATAATGAGTTGTTAAATCATTAGGTGAAAGTACCGCGGATTAGTTTCGACTGGATGCATTTGGATCTAGCTAGCTAGCTAAGTGATCAAGTATATGCCATATCCATATTATACTTGATCACCTAATTAGGTGATCAGGCATAATATATATGGAAATGGCATATATATACTTGATCACTTAGGTAGGATCCATCCAGCTGAAACTAATCTGTGGTTTCTTTCATTAAATGATATAATAACTCATCATCATCATCACGATATTAATATAAAAACTCTTGCATCATATCATCAACATGAGTATATATTGAAGGAAATATGCCCTAGAGGCAATAATAAAGTTATTATTTATTTCCTTGTATCATGGTAAATGTTTATTATTCATGCTAGAATTGTATTAACCGGAAACATAATACATGTGTGAATACATAGACAAACATAGTGTCACTAGTATGCCTCTACTTGACTAGCTCATTAATCAAAGATGGTTATGTTTCCTAGCCATAGACATGTGTTGTCATTTGATTAACGAGATCACATCATTAGGAGAATGATGTGATTGACATGACCCATTCCGTTAGCCTAGCACTTGATCGTTTAGTATGTTGCTATTGCTTTCTTCATGATTTATACATGTTCCTGTAACTATGAGATTATGCAACTCCCGTTTACCGGAGGAACACTTTGGGTGCTACCAAACTTCACAACGTAACTGGGTGATTATAAAGGAGTACTACAGGTGTCTCCAAAGGTACATGTTGGGTTGGCGTATTTCGAGATTAGGTTTTGTCACTCCGATTGTCGGAGAGGTATCTCTGGGCCCTCTCGGTAATGCACATCACTATAAGCCTTGCAAGCAATGTAGCTAATGAGTTAGTTACGGAATGATGCATTACGCAACGAGTAAAGAGACTTGCCGGTAACGAGATTGAACTAGGTATTGGATACCGACGATCGAATCTCGGGCAAGTAACATACCGATGACAAAGGGAACAACGTATGTTGTTATGCGGTTTGACCGATAAAGATCTTCGTAGAATATGTAGGAGCCAATATGGGCATCCAGGTTCCGCTATTGGTTATTGACCGAGAATATTTCTAGGTCATGTCTACATAGTTCTCGAACCCGTAGGGTCCGCACGCTTAAGGTTTCGATGAAAGTTATATTATGAGTTTATGAGTTTTTATGTATCGAAGGAGTTCGGAGTCCCGGATGATATTGGGGACATGACGAGGAGTCTCGAAATGGTCCAGACATAAATATCGATATATTTGACGACTATATTCGGACTTCGGAAAGGTTCCGAGTGATTCGGGTATTTATCGGAGTACCGGAGAGTTACGGGAATTCGCCGGGGAGAATTATTGGGCCTTATTAGGCCATACGGGAAAGAGAGAGGGGCTGCCTAGGGCAGGCCGCGCGCCCCCCCATGGCCTAGTTTAAATTGGACTAGGGGGAGGGGCCGCACCCCCTCCTTCCTTCCCTTCTCTCTTCCCCTTCCTTGTCTCCTACTCCTACTACTTGGAAGGACTCCTTGTTTGGACTAGGAAAGGGGGAATCCTACTCCCGGTGGGAGTAGGACTCCCCTAGGGCGCGCCATAGAGAGGGTCGGCCCTCCCCTCCTCCACTCCTTTATATACGGGGGCAGGGGCACCCCATAGACACACAAGTTGATCTTTGTGATCGTTCCTTAGCCGTGTGCGGTGCCCCCCTCCACAATATTATACCTCGGTCATATTGTAGCGGTGCTTAGGCGAAGCCCTGCGACGGTTGAAACATCAAGATCGTCACCACGCCGTCGTGCTGACGGAATTCCTCCCCGAAGCTTTGCTGGATCGGAGCCCGGGGTGCGTCATCGAGCTGTACGTGTGTCAAGAACTCGGAGGTGCCGGAGTAACGGTGCTTGGATCGGTTGGACCGGGAAGACGTACGACTACTTCCTCTATGTTGCGTCAACGCTTCCGCTTCGGTCTACGAGGGTACGTAGACAACACTCTCCCCTCTTGTTGCTATGCATCACCATGATCTTGCGTGTGCGTAGGAAATTTTTTGAAATTACTACGTTCCCCAACAGTGGTATCAGAGCCTAGGTTTTATGGTTTGATGTTATTTGCACGAGTAGAACACAAGTGAGTTGTGGGCGATACAAGTCATACTGCTTACCAGCATATCATACTTTGGTTCAGCGGTATTGTTGGATGAAGTGGCCCGGACCGACAATACGCGTATGCTTACGCGAGACTGGTTCTACCGACGTGCTTTGCACATAGGTGGCTGGCGGGTGTCAGTTTCTCCAACTTTAGTTGAACCGAGTGTGGCTACGCCCGGTCCTTGCGAACTTGACGAACTATCGTTGTGGTTTTGATGCGTAGGTAAGAAGGGTTCTTGCTCAGTCCGTAGCAGCCACGTAAAATTTTGCAACAACAAAGTAGAGGACGTCTAACTTGTTTTTGCAGGGCATGTTGTGATGTGATATGGTCAAGACGTGATAAGATATAAGTTGTTGTATGAAATGATCATGTTTTGTTGAAGTTATCGGCAACTGGCAGAAGCCCTATGGATGTCTCTTTGTTGCATAAGATGCAAGTGCCAAATAATTGCTTTACTTTATCGCTATACGATGGAAATAGTTGCAAGAGCAATAGTTGGTGAGACAACCATGTGATGACACATTGATATAGATCAAGATGATGAAGATCATGGTGTCGTGCCGGTGACGATAGAGATCATGACAGTACTTTGGAGATGGAGATCAAAGGCGCAGGATGATCATGGCCATATCATGTCACATATTTTGATTGCATATGATGTTTATCTATTATACATCTTATTCTTGCTTTAATTGACGGTAGCATTTTAAGATAATCTCTCACTAATTATCAAGAAGTGTTCTCCCTGAGTATGCACCGTTGCCAAAGTTCGTCGTGCCCAGACACCACATGATGATCGGGTGTGATAAGCTCTACGTCCATCTACAACGGGTGCAAGCCAGTTTTGCACACGCGGAATACTCAGGTTAAACTTGACGAGCCTAGCATATGCAGATATGGCCTCGGAGCACAGAGACCGAAAGGTCGAGCGTGAATCATATAGTAGATATGATCAACATACTGATGTTCACCATTGAAAACTACTCCATCTCACGTGATGATCGGTTATGGTTTAGTTGATTTGGATCACGTGATCACTTAGATGACTAGAGAGATGTCTGTCTAAGTGGGAGTTCTTAAGTAATATGATTAATTGAACTTAAATTTATCATGAACTTAGTCCTGGTAGTATTTTGCAAATTATGTTGTAAGATCAATAGCTTGCGTTGTTGCTTTCATATGTTTATTTTTATATGTTCCTAGAGAAAATTGTGTTGAAAAATGTTAGTAGCAATAATGCAGATTGGATCCGTGATCTGAGGTTTATCCTCATTGCTGCACAGAAGAATTATGTCCTTAATGCACCGCTAGGTGACAGAGCTATTGCAGGAGTAGATGCAGACATTATGAACGTTTGGCTAGCTCAATATGATGACTACTTGATAGTTTTGTGCACCATGCTTTATGGCTTAGAATCGGGACTTGAAAGATGTTTTGAACATCATGGACCATATGAGATGTTCCAGGAATTGAAGTTAATATTTCAAGCAAATACCCGAGTTGAGAGATATGAAGTCTCCAACAAGTTCTATAGCTAAAAGATGGACGAGAATCGCTCAACTAGTGAGCATGTGCTCAGATTGTCTGGATACTTCAATCGCTTGAATCAAGTGGGAGTTAATCTTGCAGATAAGATAGTGATTGACAGAATTCTATAGTCACCATCACTAAGTTACTAGAACTTCGAGATGAACTATAGTATGCAAGGGATGACGAAAACAATTCCCGAGCTCTTCGTGATGTTGAAATCAACGAAGGTAGAAATCAAGAAAGAGCATCAAGTGTTGATGATTGACAAGACCACTAGTTTCAAGAAAAGGGAAAGAAAGGGAAACTTCAAGTAGAATGGCAAACAAGTTGTCACTCCCGTGAAGAAGACCAAAGCTGGACCAAAGCCTAAAACTGAGTGCTTACACTGCAAAGGAAATGGTCACTGGAAGCGGAAATGCCCTGAATATTTGGTGGATAGGAAGTATGGCAAAGTGAACAAGGGTATATTTGATATACAGGTTATTGATGTGTGCTTTACTAGTGTTTATAGTAGCCCCTGAGTATTTGATACTTGTTCGGTTGCTAAGATTAGTAACTCGAAACAGGAGTTACAGAATAAACAAAGAGTAGTTGAAGGGAAGTGACGATGAGTGTTGGAAGTAGTTCCAAGATTGATATGATCATCATCGCACACTCCCTATACTTTCGAGATTAGTGTTAAACCTAAATAAATGTTATTTGGCGTTTGCGTTGAGCATGAATATGATTTGATCATGTTTATTGCAATACGGTTATTCATTTAAAATCAGAGAATAATTGTTGTTCTATTTAAATGTAATGGTCATACACCCAATGAAAATAGTTTGTTGGCTCTCGATCGTAGTGATGCACATATTCATAATATTGATGCCAAAAGATGCAAAGTTAATAATGATAGTGCAACTTATTTGTGGCACTGCCGTTTTGGTCATATCGGTGTAAAGCGCACGAAGAAACTCCATAAAGATGGATTTTCGGAATCACTTGGTTATGAATCATTTGATGCTTGCGAACCGTGCCTTTTGGGCAAGATGAATAAAAACTCCGTTCTCCGGAACAATGGAACAAGCTACTGACTTATTTGAAATAATACATACCGATGTATGTGATCCAATGAGTGATGATGCTCGTGGCAAGTATCGTTATTTTCTGACCTTCACAAGATGATTTGAGCAGATATGGGTATATCTACTTGATGAAACATAAGCCTGAAATAATTGAAAGGTTCAAAGAATTTCAGAGTGAAGTGGAAAAATCATCGTAACAAGAAAATAAAATTTCTGCGATCTGATCGCGGAGACGAATAATTGAGTTACGAGTTTGGTCTTCAATTAAAACAATGTGGAATAGTTTCACAGCTCACGCCACCTGGAATACCACAACGTTATGGTGTGTCCGAACGTCGTAACCGCACTTTATTGGATATGGTGCGATCTATGATGTCTCTTACTGATTTACCATTATTGTTTTGGGGTTATGCATTAGAGACAGCTGCATTCACGTTAAAAGGGCACCATCTAAATCCGTTGAGACAACACCATGTGAACAGTGGTTTAGCAAGAAACCCAAGTTGTCGTTTCTTAAAGTTTGGGGCTGCGATGTTTATGTGAAAAAGTTTCATCCTGATAAGCTCGAACCCAAATCGGAGAAGTGCGTCTTCATAGAATACCCAAAGGAAATTGTTGGGTACACCTTCTATCACAGATCCGAAGGCAAGATATTCATTGCTAAAAATGGATCCTTTCTAGAGAAGGAGTTTCTCTCGAAAGAAGTGAGTGGGAGAAAAGTAGAACTTGATGAGGTAACTGTACCTTCTCCCGAATTGGAAAATTGTTCATCACTGAAATCAGTTCCAGTGATTTCTACACCAATTAGTGAGGAAGCTAATGATGATGATCATGAAACTTCAGATCAAGTTACTACAGAACCTCATAGGTCTTCCAGAGTACGGTCTGCACCAGAGTGGTACGGTAATCCTGTTCTGGAAGTCATGTTACTAGACCATGATGAACCTACGAACTATGAGGAAGCGATGATGAGCCCAGATTCCGCAAAATGGCTTAAGGCCATGAAATCTGAGATGAGATCCATGTATGAGAACAAAGTGTGGACTTTGGTGGAGTTGCCCGATGATCGGCAAGCCATATTGTATAAATGGATCTTCAAGAGGAAGACGGACGTTGATAGTAGTGTTACTATCTACAAAGCTCGACTTGTCGCAAAAAGGTTTTTGACAAGTTCAAGGTGTTGACTACAATGAGATTTTCTCAACTGCAGCGATGCTTAAGTCTGTCCGAATCATGTTAGCAATTGCCACAATTTATGAAATCTGGCAAATGGATGTCAAAACTGCATTCCTTAATGGTTTTCTCAAAGAAGAGTTGTATATGATGCAACCAGAAGGTTTTGTCAATCATAAAGGTACTAACAAAATGTGCATGCTCCAGCGATCCATCTATGGACTGGTGCAAGCATCTCGGAGTTGGAATATAAGCTTTGATGAGTTGATCAAAGCATATAGTTTTGTACAGACTTACGGTGAAGCCTGTATTTACAAGAAAGTGAGTGGGAGCACTACAGCATTTCTGATAAGTATATGTGAATGACATATTGTTGATCGGAAATAATGTAGAATTATTCTGCAAAGCATAAAGGAGTGTTTGACAGGAGTTCTTTAAAATAAAGACCTCAGTAAAGCTACTTACATATTGAGCATCAAGATCTATTGAGATAGATCAAGACGCTTGATAAGATTTTCAATGAGTACATACCTTGACAAGATTTTGAAGTAGTTCAAAATGGAACAGTCAAAGAAGGAGTTCTTGCCTATGTTGCAAGGTGTGAAGTTGAGTAAGACTCAAGACCCGACCATAGCAGAAAATAGAAAGAGAATGAAAAGTCATTCCCTATGCCTCAGTATGCTATGCTGTGCTGCGAACCAGACCTATTGTATACTCTGCCCTGGTTTGGCAAGGGAGTACAATAGTGATCTAGGAGTAGATCACTGGACATTGGTCAAAATTATCCTTAGTGGAATAAGGATATGTTTCTCAATTATGGAGGTGACAAAAGGTTCGTCGTAAAAGGTTACGTCGATACAAGTTTTGGCACTGATCCAGATGACTCTAAGTCTTAATCTGGATACATATTGAAAGTGGGAGCAATTAGCTAGGTAGCTCCGTGCAGAGTATTGTAGACATAGAATATTTGCAAAATACATATGGCTCTGAATGTGACAGACCCGTTGACTAAACTTCTCTCACGAGAAAAACATGATCATACCTTTGTACTCTTTGGGTGATAATCACATAGTGATGTGAACTAGATTATTGACTCTAGTAAACCCTTTGGGTGTTGATCACATGACGATGTGAACTATGGGTATTAATCACATACAGATGTGAATATTGGTGTTAAATCACATGGTGATGTGAACTAGATTATTGACTCTAGTGCAAGTGGGAGACTGAAGGAAATATGCCCTAGAGGCAATAATAAAGTTATTATTTATTTCCTTATATCATGATAAATGTTTATTATTCATGCTAGAATTGTATTAACCGGAAACATAATACATGTGTGAATACATAGACAAACATAGTGTCACTAGTATGCCTCTACTTGACTAGCTCATTAATCAAAGATGGTTATGTTTCCTAGCCATAGACATGTGTTGTCATTTGATTAACGAGATCACATCATTAGGAGAATGATGTGATTGACATGACCCATTCCGTTAGCCTAGCACTTGATCGTTTAGTATGTTGCTATTGCTTTCTTCATGATTTATACATGTTCCTGTAACTATGAGATTATGCAACTCCCGTTTACCGGAGGAGCACTTTGGGTGCTACCAAACGTCACAACGTAACTGGGTGATTATAAAGGAGTACTACAGGTGTCTCCAAAGGTACATGTTGGGTTGGCGTATTTCGAGATTAGGTTTTGTCATTCCGATTGTCGGAGAGGTATCTCTGGGCCCTCTCGGTAATGCACATCACTATAAGCCTTGCAAGCAATGTAGCTAATGAGTTAGTTATGGAATGATGCATTACGGAACGAGTAAAGAGACTTGCCGGTAACGAGATTGAACTAGGTATTGGATACCGACGATCGAATCTCGGGCAAGTAACATACCGATGACAAAGGGAACAACGTATGTTGTTATGCGGTTTGACCGATAAAGATCTTCGTAGAATATGTAGGAGCCAATATGGGCATCCAGGTTCCGCTATTGGTTATTAACCGAGAATAGTTCTAGGTCATGTCTACATAGTTCTCGAACCCGTAGGGTTCGCACGCTTAAGGTTTCGATGACAGTTATATTATGAGTTTTGATGTACCGAAGGAGTTCGGAGTCCCGGATGATATTGGGGACATGACGAGGAGTCTCGAAATGGTCGAGACGTAAAGATCGATATATTGGACGACTATATTCGGACTTCGGAAAGGTTCCGAGTGATTCGGGTATTTATCGGAGTACCGGAGAGTTACAGGAATTCACCGGGGAGAAGTATTGGGCCTTATTGGGCCATACGGGAAAGAGAGAGGGGCTGCCTAGGGCAGGCCCCCCCCCATGGCCTAGTCCAAATTGGACTAGGGGAGGGGCCGCACCCCCTCCTTCCTTCCCTTCTCTCTTCCCCTTCCTTGTCTCCTACTCCTACTACTTGGAAGGACTCCTAGTTGGACTAGGAAAGGGGGAATCCTACTCCCGGTGGGAGTAGGACTCCCCTAGGGCACGCCATAGAGAGGGTCGGCCCTCCCCTCCTCCACTCCTTTATATACGGGGGCAGGGGGCACCCCATAGACACACAAGTTGATCTTCGTGATCGTTCCTTAGCCGTGTGCGGTGCCCCCCTCCACGATATTACACCTCGGTCATATTGTAGCGGTGCTTAGGCGAATCCCTGCGACGGTTGAAACATAAAGATTGTCACCACGCCGTCGTGCTGACGGAATTCCTCCCCGAAGCTTTGCTGGATCGGAGCCCGGGGTGCGTCATCGAGCTGTATGTGTGTCAAGAACTCGGAGGTGCCGGAGTAACGGTGCTTGGATCGGTTGGACCGGGAAGACGTACGACTACTTCCTCTACATTGCGTCAACGCTTCCGCTTCGGTCTACGAGGGTACGTAGACAACACTCTCCCCTCTCGTTGCTATGCATCACCATGATCTTGCGTGTGCGTAGGAAATTTTTTGAAATTACTACGTTCCCCAACATATATATACTCTAGCTAGCTAGCTAAAAATCATCGTAGTCGTCATTATCACTATTTAATCATCATAGTCATTACCGCTATCTAATCACCACCAACAGTAGCTTAAAGAAGAAACATTCACTTGTACCAGAAGCAAAAATATCATCGAGTTCAACATGATTGTCATGATATTATAAGTGTTCATATATAACACCACAAAAGCAAATCACTCTTTGAGATTAAGTTCAGAACGAAGAACACGGACATGAAAGGACAAGTACTAAGAGCAGCATGAACTAGCTAAATCACTCCTGCTAGCTACTCTCTCTCTGGTAAAATAGCATTGAACATGTATAACTCTCCTGATTCATCATACTGGAGCATGCAGATGAACCTATCTTCTAATCGTGGGATGCGCTTCTCATTGCTGCCCCCTAGTACTTCTCTGCGATCGTTAACAATTTTTCTCCAATCTTTCACTATTAAGCATTCATCGCTTCTAGAAATCCTGAATGCATTCATGTGCAATGAATGATATCTTGGCCGTAAGGTAACAATTGACATGTGACCTTTAGTCTCGATCCCCTGAGGCACAACTATCATCGGGAGTCCCTGTTGAAGAACATCGTATAGTACTTAATTAATATACTTAGCAATGAAAGTTTAGCAAAAAAATTATCTATGCAAAAGATGCACTGAGGATAAATAGTAAAAATCTTACCATCATTCCTAAATAGATGTGACCGTAGTTCAATACCATCACTATTGGTCGCATGTTTTGAGTACTAACATTTCTAAGTGCAGGAAGAAAATTTGTCTTGACAGTATGAAGATTCTCAAGCCATGAAACATAATGACTTATCTCCTCGCAAGGTAGTTCAGCTCCGGGACAGTAGTAGGTCTTGTCTACCAAGCGCCGGACATGATTGCTTGAATGGAAATAAGTTGTCAATAAAAATAAACTAGTTCTATTAATTCAACTAGTTCAACTAAGCATTTTTAAAAATAAACTAGTTATATTAAGTCAACTAGTTCAAATAATCTCATTTACCAAAAATTTTTACTAAAAATAAACTAGTTATATTAATTCAACTAGTTCAAATAATCTCATTTACCAAAATTTCTTACTAAAAATAAACTAGTTCTATTAATTCAACTAGTTCAAATAATCTCATATACCTAAATTTTCTTACTAAAAATAAACTAGTTCTATTAATTCAACTAGTTCAAATAATCTCATATACATAAATTTTCTTACTAAAAATAAACTAGTTCTAATTCATCTAACATATAACATTTCTAACATTCTAAAAATAAACTAGTTATATTAATTAATTCATCTAAACAATAGAAAACAGAAAATAAGTAAAAAAATATGTGCATGTGTATGTGTGTACGTACACGTGTGTACGTGTAGTGTGTGTGTGTGTGTGTGTGTGTGTGTGTGTGTGTGTGTGTGTGGGTACTACGATCGAGCGGGCACGTACGGGCAGCGGGGGCGGCGAGGGCGGTGGGGACGGCGACGAGACGGGTGGCGGGGGCGGCGACGACGACGGGCGGCGGGGGCGCGCGGCGACGACGGGGACGACGACGACGGGCGGCGGGGGCGGCGAGGGCGGCGGGGACGGGGACGACGTGCGGCGGAGGCGACGATCAAGGATGGCGGGGGCGACGGCACGGCGGCGCGGAGGCGACGATCGAGGACGGCGGGGGCGACGGCACGGCGGTGCGGCGGCATCGGTGTCGGAGATCGATGTCGCGCGAGAGAAGTGGAACGAAGTGGTCGACGATAACTAAATTTTCGTAAGTGTCATATATATAGGAGGGGCCTTTAGTACCGGTTGGAGCCACCAACCGGTACTAAAGGACAATTTTGACCAGCCCAAGCGGCGGGAAACGAGAGCCTTTAGTACCGGTTGGTGACTCCAACCGGTACTAAAGGGCAACGCATTAGTACCGGTTGGAGCCACCAACCGGTACTAATGGTCGTGCACTCCCACCCGCACCGGCGCTATTTTTAGTCCCACCTCGCCGAGCGAAGGGCAGCCGCACTTGTTTATAAACCCAGCCGCGGCTGCCCTTTCGAGTATTTTTTTTGTTTTCTGCATTATTTATTTTCTTCTATTTATTTTTGAGTAATTTTTTATATAGTTTTTTCTTTTCCGCTTTATTTTTTTTCTATTTATTTCTGAGTAGTTTTTTTTGCTGTATTTAGTTTCTTTGTGAATATTTTTACTTTATATAATTTTTTTCTTTTCTGCATTATTTATTTTCTTGTATTTATTTTTGAGTAATTTTTTTATATAGTTTTTTCTTTTCTTCTTTATTTTTTTCTTTTATTTATTTCTAAGTAGTTTTTTTTGCTGTATTTAGTTTATTTGTGAATATTTTTTCTTTATATAGTTTTTTTTCTTTTCTGCATTATTTATTTTCTGCTATTTATTTGTGAGTAAATTTTTATATAGTTTTTTTTTTCTGCTTTTTCACAGTCCGTTTTGCTGTGATTTTCTGTTTCACGGTCATTTAGCTCTCTAAACAAATTGGTAAATAACTGAAAAACAGAAGTGCCCCGTGTAACTGATGAGTTCTTGTCCGAAACCCTGATACTCCGAAAGAGATTGTCCAGTTTGTACACGTTGTTTGTCCAGTTTTTACCGTGACCCTCTCCACTCTTTCGCACATGCTATGCGGGTGAAATGATGATACTTCAACATTTTCAAAGTTGTTTTGTAGTGATTTTCATTTTTCACGGTCATTTAGCTCTGATCTAAATAAATCGGTGACTGAATAACAGCAAATGATGTCAGAACGTGTTGGAAATTGATGACGTCGCTTCGAATGCTGCATAATGCCGGCTCAAAAAAAGTCTGGAGTTCAAATAAGTTAAAAAAAAATAAAGTGCCCGTGTAACTGATGAGTTCTCTTCCGAAACCGGTGACGACTCATATTGAGTCCACAAATTATACACATAGAGTTCAATGAAGACCAAATGCTTGTGATAGTTTAAAAAATAACATATTTAAATTGTGCATCTGAACACAGAAAAAATACATTGATCAGTACCGCCTTTCAGCCAAAACGCGCTACTACTATAGAGAAGTACATATAAAAAAATACATTGATCATCAACAATCTTTTTGTATAGAATCTAAATTGTCAATAGGAATC
Organism: Triticum timopheevii; assembly: GCA_963921465.1. NCBI lineage: Eukaryota > Viridiplantae > Streptophyta > Magnoliopsida > Poales > Poaceae > Triticum > Triticum timopheevii. The sequence goes on from OY997274.1 coordinate 74,398,276, forward strand.
TACCACCGATTTAAACTGGCGAAGACTCCTATTGCAGCTAAAGGTGCTACACATAGAGTTCAATGAAGACCAAATGCTTGTGATAGTTTGAGAAGTAACATATTTAAGGTGATCAAATTCTTGCTAGGGGAGCGAGGTGGGACTAAAAATAGCCCCTGCCACAACCTCTTTAGTACCGGTTCGTGCCACGAACCAGTACTATAGATGCTGGTGCCCGGCCAGCACCTTTAGTACCGGTTCATGGCACGAACCGGTACTAAAGATTCGCACTGAACCGGTACTAAAGGTCTCCTCCCGCCTAGTCATTTGAACCGGCACTAATGGACGCATTAGTGCCGGCTCATATGCAAACCGGTACTAATGTTTCTCATATTTGACCCTTTTTCTACTAGTGGCCCCCTGATGCTCCACCGACCTCAACTCCAACTCCATATATTCTGTTTCACGGAGAAAAAAATCAGAGAGAAAGTTTCATCGCGTTTTACGATACGGAGCCGCCAAGCCCTAATCTCTCTCGGGAGGGCTGATCTGGAGTCCGTTCGGGGCTCCAGAGAGGGGGATTCGTTGCTGTCGTCATCATCAACCATCCTCCATCACCAATTTCATGATGCTCACCGTCGTGCATGAGTAATTCCATCGTAAGCTTGCTGGACGATGATGGGTTGGATGAGATTTACCATGTAATCAAGTTAGTTTTGTTAGGGTTTGATCCCTAGTATCCACTATGTTCTGAGATTGATGTTACTATGACTTTGCTATGCTTAATGCTTGTCACTAGGGCCCGAGTGCCATGACTTCAGATCTGAACCTATTATGTTTTCATGAATATATGTGAGTTCTTGATCCTATCTTGCAAGTCTATAGTCACCTATTATATGTTATGATCCGACAACCCCAAAGTGACAATAATCGGGATACTTCTCGGTGCTGACCGTAGTTTGAGGAGTCCATGTATTCACTATGTGTTAATGCTTTGGTCCGGTACTCTATTAAAAGGAGGCCTTAATATCCCTTAGTTTCCACTAGGACCCCGCTGCCACGGGAGGGTGGGACAAAAGATGTCATGCAAGTTATTTTCCATAAGCACGTATGACTATATTCGGAATACATGCCTACATTACATTGATGAACTAGAGCTAATTCTGTGTCACCCTATGTTATAGCTATTACATGAGGAATCGCATCCGACATAATTATCCATCACTGATCCAATGCCTACGAGCTTTTCACATATTGTGCTTCGCTTATTTACTTTTCCGTTGCTACTGTTACAACTACTACACAATTGCTATCTTTACTTTTGTCACTGTTACCATTACTATCATATTACTTTGCTACTAAATACTTTGTTGCAGATACTAAGTTATCCAGGTGTGGTTGAATTGACAACTCAACTGCTAATACTTAAGAATATTCTTTGGCTCCCCTTGTGTCGAATCAATAATTTGGGTTGAATACTCTATCCTCAAAAGCTGTTGCAATCCCCTATACTTGTGGGTTATCATCCATCAGGAGTTGAAACCAGTGCCGCTGATGCATTCAGTGCGCCCGGCGATGCTTTCGGTACCGGAGTTGGAACAAGTGCCGGTGATGGATTCGGGGGTGGCGATGGCATTGACGGCGGTGGTGCGGAGTGAAGATCATGACGACTGAAAAGCGACCAAGATGATGATGGACGTGGTCGTCGCTTTGCATGAAGTCCTTTTGCATTTGTCGTACAGAATTATGCTTTTATTTGCGTGCGAACTATGTTTTATTCTTCGACCTTGAACTCAATTGTCGGAATCATTGTCAAATTCGCTAATCGGGGGTTTTTGGTTTGCGAGCCGACGCGTGCTGCGGCCGAGCAGACCCCGCATAGCCGACCCGTAAAACAGCATATTGTAACTATTTTTCAACAAACGGTAAACAAATTTTGCGGGTCGGCCTTATACGGGGTCTGCTAGAGATGCTCCAAGAAGATGGAAAACATCAACATTTTTTAAAGATTTGTAAACAGTTTTTGAAAACGGGAACACTTTTTGAAGTTCCGTATTGTTTTTAAATAACCTTCTGAACAATTTTGAAAAAAAACAAAAACAAACTTTGAAAACTTGAATTTTTTTTGAAATTTGTGAACAATTTTTGAAACTCCTGCAAACATGGAAACATGAACATTTAAAAGAAATTGTGAACTATTTTTGAAAGCAGGAACATTTTTTGAAATTTTTGAACTATTTTTTAAAAAGTTCTAAACATTTTGAAGAAAAACATACTGAACACAATTTTAAAAATGATCATTTTTGGAAAATTGCGATTTTTTTAAACATGAACATTTTTTGAACTCCGAAAAAATGGGCATTTTGAGAACAATTTGTAACATGAATATTTTTAAAAATTTGAGAACAATTGTCTATAATGGGAACATTTTTTAAACCTCTGAACATTTTTTCAAAAGTACAAACATTCATTGAAAATCATGGACATTTTTCGGATTGATGAACAAAAAGATAAAAATAACGGTTGTAAAAAATATAAAATAAAATTGAAGAAATAAAAATATTATGACATGAAAGAAAAGATAAAACGAAATAGAAACAAAAGAAAAATAAAATGAAAAGGGAAAAAGCAGAGAAAAAAAAAGGAAAGACAGAACAAGGAAAAATGGTTCAGGAACCTCCTAGAAGTTTCCTCAAAATCAGAATAAACCATTTGGAAACCTCTAGAAGGTTCCCAAAACAGGGGACGTTGGAACGCTTAAATGGATTAGCCCAGTCAAACGATCGCTCGATCTCCCCTGTGCGAAACCTGGACAGCTTGACGCAACGTGCGTCCAATAGGAAATTCCACGAAGCCCCTCGGGCACTAGAAAAGAAAAAAAAAACATGACGCAAGTCGAAGGGGTTCTCACACGGGCCGATTCTCATGAAACAAACAACATGGACAAATGTTAAAGCATCAATCAAAATATCTGATGGTTAGGAGGGTCTATTGAGACTTGATTAAATTTCAATGGACTGAGATTTAGCAAACCCATTTGTAATTTGTAATCAGGTTTGCTACTTCTCAATCGGTTGAGAAAATAGCTATAGCTCAATTGATGCTATAGCGATGAGATTATATGTAGAGATTCGTGTTGTTTTCCTGCTTTTAGCATTTGATTGTTGTTTCGCCTTTTTATTGTTTTTCACAGGAGGCGTTGTATTGAACTCTAGGCGTTTTCCGTACTTTTTATATAAAAACAGAGAGACTATTCCTCACTCAACTTCCGAATAGTTATATTTCTTTGGCAAAATATCTAGCCGTATGCTCCATTTGTATTTAGAGGAATCTTATTGTCTAGCTCGGAATCAAATTGATTTATATATACTCATTTATCAAAGGCCTAAAAGAGGAAAAAATGGAGAAACAATCATTTCTCGCACCGTTTTAAGGCAAATCCTCACAAGCTAGTACAGGTTTTATAGTCGATCACTCCTCCGATAAATCACGAGTGGACATGCAGCCACGCGAGGATGAAATCTAGGACGTTAATAACTCAGAGATTCGTGCAGTGTGCATACCATAAATTATGTATAATTTCTACCCCCGACTTAGAAAGATGTTATTAGGAGCGTATCTCACAGATCAATAATTGCACCAGACCCACTAGGCTGACAAGAAGAGTTAATCTCTCATTTATATGGAGCAGATGTCCAACGGCGATCTGCACCACCACTCTGCATTTATTCTCCAACCCATCTCATCCCGTAGCTCCTCACTAATCCTCCTCCCATTCACTCTCCATCCAGCAGCTCTCCCCCTCCCGTATAACACCATGCATTAAGTGCATTTGTCCCACATATGTTGACTAAGCGGGATTACACTCGTTTGTGTTGAGCAGCAGGCCAATGACAACATTTATCAAAGAGAGTATCTGCAAAGAGTCACTTGTCCAACACATTTTCTTCTAGTGGTAACATTAGCTGCATCTAACAGATTGGATTGATCATGTGTGTTCAGTTAGCTACCACAATGCGTGTTTAAATTCTAAATGCTACTCACAAAAAAAACTAACTCTGAAGACTGGTTTTTGCTATTGCGCTAGGCTAACATGTGTTAATGTCTAAGTAGCCCTCTCGTGACTGTGAGCATACATTTGGGCGCCCATAATCTTGACATACATAATTACTTGATTTTGATTATATGAAACTTAGTCTAGCTAGCCATGCACTAACATGGTCAATGTAAGCAAACTAATATCAAATATGACTATAATCACATGAGTCCACAGACGCATTGAGTGAACTATTAAGACGTTGCACCCCACCCCAGCTGCTCATTTAAACGGACTGCATACTTTCTGCAACATTTATTAGATCCCCATTTTGCATTTATGTAGCATGCAATTCAGAAAGAGGACAGACTGGTATTATGTACAGACGTTGTATACTCGCTCACTTATCCCTACGTATTGCTGCAGTATTCAATTAATCACTATATTAAGTGTGAATCGCATAGCAGCATCCATCGGTCAGGATAACATCCTCGCGTGGCACCATGTCCCAAAAATCCGCGTCCATCACTCCTCCCTGTTTTTAGTGCTTGTCTCTTTTAAGGCCGTGATCCAAGATTGTGGATAATTTATATTGTATGCTAATACTCCATTTGTTGGGGTTTATAAGGCCTAATAAGCAGTTCAAATTTATCTTTGAGATTAATTATATATGGTAAGTTGCTAAAAAGATTATACCATCAATTCATATTAAAAACAATCAAAGATATTATTCTATGACATATATTTTATATATTACTCTTCATTAGCGGCGGTTGCTATTCTGGTACGCTGGTCCTACGTGGCCTTACCTTGACGACTTCTCCACTGCCTACTACAACAAGTTTTGCCTGACTCTGACGAGGAAGGGGCGATGACGACGTCGCTCCGTCGACTCGCTTCAATTCTTGTAGTCGTCGCTAGGTGGCCTATGAACCTGGATGTAATTTTTATTATTTCTGATACTCGTTGTACTGTCATGATTGAAGATGAATAGATCGAGAGTTTTCTAGCAAAAAAATATTATTGATCTAATTAATTGTGAGAGTAAGCCTTATAAACCAGATGGAGGGAGTAGTATCCAGGAATGGCTAGGTATGTAGTTTTTTCCACAGCTCAATAAAATAAAATAAAAATATATTTATTAGGGAAATAAAAACAGATTTTTTCAGCTAAAATAAAAAATAGGTATGTGCTAGTTTTTTTTTTGAGAGAGCTAGTTTTTGTTTCTCAGACGAGGTACGTAGAGTTCTAGCCCAAAGCATATTGGGCCTGGCCCAAATAGATTGACTCCAATGTTTAGAAAAGGACCAAAAGAGTGCTACTGTACTGTCCAGCCCAACAAAGCTCTCTCAGTTCTCTCTCTCTCTCTCAAAAAAAACAAAAAAACTAAGCCATCTCAGTGCTGTACGACAACGACGCGTGGCGGTCGGCGGCAGCTCAGTGGCGCGGTGGCTCCGGCCGTCGGCTGCGGTGTGCGGAGGCGCCGAGGAGGATCGAGGAGAAGCAGCGTCGATGCGGTCGCGACGGAGCGCGCGGGTGGGGGTCGGCGCTGGAGCCGCTCGGATGCCGGCTCCGTCGGCCCAATCGACGGCGACCGGATCTAAGCGGCGCCCGCACGCCGCCGAGGGGGAACCAGAAGTCGAAGCGAGGAGCCGAGCCTCCCCGAGCCCAAGCCTCCCTCGTGTCTACTCTGGCGCCAAAGGAGAAAAGCTTCAGGCAGATCTGCTCTAGGTACCGCCCGCCCAACCAAAGCCTCTTTTACCACAGCCATCACCAGTATAAAAATGTGAGATGCCGTTATCCTTTTTAGACTTCAGCGGGAAGTGAATAAAAAAAAATTAGAGCAAGTGATAAGGGACGATGGAATATTTTGGGTGGAATAAATCGACGAATTCGGATTGAGAAAAGGGAATAAAGGGGCACCAATAGTGCTCTGCATGTCTAGAACCTGGAGCTTGATAACATGTCCTTGTCATCTCAAGTAAAACCATTTTTTCCTAAGCAAACCCCCAATAGTCCCAGGTATATTGTCTCGTGCAGTGCCGAATTTCTCTTTTACCACCGGATAGTATCCGTAGCTGTCAAAGCACTGCTTGCTACGCGGAGTTTCCGCTGCATGGGATGAAAATCTGTATATGCCGTAGCGCGTGCTTTGCATATGAGCTTCCTCTGAGGGAACAAAGGAAGGAATAGTATTCTTTGGGGACACGGGGAACAATCTTTGCAAATCATAATTGAATTGGAATTGTAAGCTTAGAATCCTTTGCCTTTTTGAGAAAGCAGAGTACCATTGTAGTTGCAGTATGGACTGAACTTCACCTTCACCAGATCAGTACCCATTCACAGGAAAGATTTATTAGATTAGATTTTCACCAGTTGGTCTTTGATTTGATTTGCCCGTCGACATCCCATGGTTGGATCGACAACGAACATGGTTTAGTGCAAACAGTATTTGCAACCGGTAACGTCTTTACCTTTGCACTTCAGTGTGGAATTGATTCCTCTGCAAACCAGCAGCAGGAGAAGCATCGACTCAACCTTGCTCTTGCCCTGCCGTTTATAGCACTAAAGCATCCAGGTCAGAAAACCAAAGCTGTATGGTAGATGGTAACTGACCATTCTCTTCGTTGAAAAGGGAACACCTTGCTGATGTGTCTACACTTGATTCATGTTTTGATATTTTTTGATGGTGGTCAATCTGGCTAGTGTGAACGCTTGTTCCAATGATCTGCAACAGATCGGTTTCCACAATATGCCACACAGAGGAGCAATTGCCGCATAAATAAATATGTTAAATTGCATGAAAGTATGTTTATTCTAGATTAGATTGTGAAAAACCCAAATGAACTTGTAAGTTAGTAGTAGAGCTGCCCAGTTGTTGGAAATCTGTAAATACAGTGTGCCTTGGTGAAAAACATACTTCTTTTTTAGATACGGAAATCCTTATCACCAAACTTCTATCATTTATATTCATATATTACGCTGCAGGTCTTACTTGGTCTCTGAGAAACAGGGTTATTCATGTTTCTTCTACTCACGTTTGAGTTCCTGATGACAACAGAGGGAAAGGAGCAGAATACTTAGGGTAGTCCCGACAGATCCTTTTCATGCAAATAAAACAGTACGGACAGCTGACTAGAAGTGAACATGGAACCTCTTGAATTATTGTGTAAAGGTGTGATTTGGGAGAATATATGTTGATCGGAATAGGTTTTGTGAACGTCTGTAGGTAATGCACGTATGCAAAGAATCGATTCTGAAGTGGCTATATATATTTAACCCCAATAATACAATCTGCCCCTGGCATATAATGCCACTTCCAACTTTAGTACTATCTTTGGGAGGTTGCACAACATCTAGAATGGACAAGACATGCAAACTCTTTATTAAATTAAATTAGTAAAAGGTAAATGTTAACTGAAGAGAATTAGCTTTACCTATTTTCTTTTCCAGTCTGGAGTTTCAGCTCCATGCAGCCATGGCTCCACCCTCTAGCGCTGTTTGATGCAGATAGGTCCAGATAGGAATGTCTGCTACTTTCTTAATCTTTAGTTGTGTGATAAGGTTTTCAATCATGCTTTGCCTTGTTTATTGTGCCTTTCCAACAATATTTTTGTGCGTTGATGCTGTAGAGAAATATTAGAGGGAGTTTGTAGGAAGAGTGTTATGATTAGTACTCCATCTTCACCAAGCAATTTTGTAATGGACAGTGATACAAACCCTGATGAAGCATCCAAGGGTTATTGAGTTTTGAGTTATGGCTCCATAAAGGGGCAGCCCCGGTGCATGTAGCTCCCTCTTGCGCAGGGTCCGGGGAAGGGTCCGACCACTTTGGGCTATGTCTCCATGGAGCCAAGAAACTTTTTCCTTTTCTTGTTCACTGTTTTCGCTTGAAATAATAAGCCTACTGAGTCCTGAGCTACTAGTATCTTCATTGAACTGTTAATTGTCACCATGAATCTTGTAGACCATTTTCTTAAAAGTTACATGCATCTATTTTGGCCTTCCCAGTTATTTTTCTGCCTACCATTGTGCACTACAGAACAGAGGATGACAAATATCCAGCATATTGTACTTTTCTAGCAGGCAAATATATTATTATACACAGCTGCAGCTTAATCAGGGATGCCCATACAGGAAGCCGGTAACGAAGCTAGAAGCACATTTACTCTGTAATTGATCTAGAGCACATTTACTCTGTAATGGATTTACACATATGTAACAGTATGATTCCATGGATACAACACTTACAAGATTTGCATTGAGCCTGTATGTATAATAAGGGGAATACATATGAGAAAGGCTAATTTAAACAATTCACTTAAGCTGAAATTTTAGCAAGCATTTTTACTACAGAACTATATTTACATTTTCTGTACAGTTGAATTTATTCATATTCGTTTATGAACTTTTATTTTCCTCACTTTAATTGTAATTGCTGGCCTCGTTTTTTTTTATCTGCCTTTCTTTTTCGTTCTTACAGTTACTGAAGTAATGTGGCATTTTGGTCTAAGGTGGGGGCACTAGGATTTTCTATTAGCCACACGAAGTGTGCATAACTGCTAGATCTGCACCCCCCCAGGTACATATTGTGGAAGAATCAAAATCTAAAGAATATATCCTTTGATCCTAATTCCTCACACCATTGTCCATGGATAAATTAAAAGACCTTAAACTAACAATTTCTCTGAAAAAAGAGAGAAAAGGTGGCCAGTAATATATAGCAGAAAAAAAGTTACTGATCAGGCTATATTATTGTGCTGAATTTCTTGCTCTTGAATCTTGTAATATTCATGGTGTCGATTCAGTCTCGAGCTATTTTTATGGTCCAACTAATCAACTGTGTTTGTACTCCCTCCGTTCCTAAATATTTGTCTTTTTAGAGATTTCAAATGGACTACCACATACGGATGTATGTAGACATATTTTGGAGTGTAGATTCACTCATTTTGCTCCGTATGCAGTCACTTATTGAAATCTTTAGAAAGACAAATATTTGGAAACGGAGGGAGTAGTATTTAAGTAACTCTTTAAGCAACATGCATGAAAGACTGGTTTATACTTGCATGCCCGGTAGACACCATTCTTACTTGACATTTGCCTGCCTGCACATTTACAACTGAACTGCTGTAGCCGTAGCTTGAAATTTAGATCATAATTATAAGTGTGGTTTTGTGTAGCTCGAGCTACGTGGTACCCCTTATCTTAGCCATCCATTTTTGCATCGTGATCCGTGCAGGTACATTTGTCATTTTTGTTTCTCTCAAAAGAAACAACGTATCAACTTCAAACTTTGCAGGACAACAAAACATTCTAATTACTATGTGGGAAAAAACTTTCAGATTTTTTCACGCATTTTAAATGCTAAAAATTATTTTTTTATCAAAAAAATCCTCATTTTGTATATTTATGTTGGTCCAAAAAATCTGAAAGTTTTTTCACACATTGAAGTTGCAAATTTTATTTGATCTGGAAAGTTTGAAGTCTATATGTTCTTTCATTTGAGAGAAACAAAAAAGAGAAATCTTCTTGCTGGAAGTTAGTTGAAAAGTACGGATCTCAAAGCAATGTTGGAGGGCTGAAGATAAGAGGTTCCATGTAGCCTGAGCTACAAAGGAACTTTACCTAATTATAAAACCAGTGAGGTATCCATGCCAATGAAAAGTTGATTTGCGCGTATATACACAAAACATTTGCCTGAATTACCTTAATCAAATTATGTTACTGAGACAACTATTTGATTTTTGGAGTAGTTAATTATAGCACAATTACATTTATGTTTGGAAGAATCAGTTAGTACACATTCAGAAGTAATATACCGCGGTGTAGACTTAGGATGTAACACTAAAATTCTCCTATCTTTGGCACCACTTTTCTGTTGCATTGTGGTCTTTCTTGGTTCTCCCTGTCCTTTTTTCTCCATTCACCCTTCAATCTGGATAGCTCAGTTAGAAAGGCTAGGTCAGAGCATCTCTGTGCCTCCAAAGCCGCCCTGGATTCGCAATTATTGAGGCGCCTCCACTATAAAAAGGCAACCATCCACAAGAAGTAAGAACACAGCGAGCAAGCAAGCAAAGCACACAACAAGGACAAGACAGCAGCTGAGAACCCTAGTACTGAACCAAAAGCCTTCACAGGGTATGTGATCCTTCCCGTTTTTCTCTTGTTCTTTTGGACGATTTGTTTAAGACCAAGTTCCTTTATTGTTCTTCCGGCTCATCTATCAGACTGGGACCATTTGCCTATGTAATCTTCTTGAAAAAGGCCATATACTCTTATTCTTGTTCTTAATCTACTAATAGTTGCTCAAAAAGTATTTGTGCAAGCGTAAGTGTGATGCATGTGATGTGCATAAGATTTTAAATCCTAGCTAAACAGATTCAATTGGTTCTTTCATAGATTAAACTGACTAGTTTTGTTTTCGTTATTTTTATTGACTCATTAGCATGTTCTCTCTTTGCATAGCGTTTTGCTTGCCTTGTATTTTCCACCTTTTTGGGGCACCGTCTAAAAATATTATCTTATGTATCTACATGTGCAAATGATAGAGATGGAGCACCGACTTAGCCTAATTTAGTTAAGGCGACCTTGATTTTGTTTCTCTGCTGCCTTGTCTAGCCTGTACAATATTCCTCCTTTTAGTTTGTGTTTACATGGGCTATGTGCAGTACGAGCATCTTAAGTACATGTGTTCTCATTCTTGGTTTTCTAGCTCATAATCACATTGGCCCAGGACATATTCCCATACATATAATTACCACAGTACCATGGTTCTGTAATATCTCTATGCTCATACTAAACATATATGGAGCAATGAGCTAATAATTAGTAGTACTTCAGGTATAACTTATGTCTAGTTCTTTTCTTCCCTTTTTGTCACTAACTTCTTGACACATCCATGCATGCATGTATACAGGGCTTACTGCGAATGAACACCCAGAGGAAGCCTGGAGACTGGAACTGCAACTCGTGCCAGCACCTCAACTTCAGCCGCCGTGACTTCTGTCAGCGCTGCCGTGCCACGCGCTCGGATCTGCAGCTCGGAGACGGCCGCTGTATAGGTGGTGTGCTGACCTCCCTGGACGTTCGCCCAGGTGACTGGTACTGCAATTGCGGCTACCACAACTTCGCCAGCCGCTCCAGCTGCCTCAAGTGTGGCACCATTGTGAGGGACTTCCCCGCTGGCCAGGGTGGCACTGGCGCTGCTGAGAGCGGTGGAGTTCGTGCTGGGTGGAAAACTGGTGACTGGATATGCACAAGGTGAGCTATAGCTTTGCTTCAAACATAGATGTCATCCTTACAACCTGTATGTATCCTTTATCCTGATATCTTATGCATGGCAAGAAACAGTAGCATGCAGGCCTACATATTTTGAGATGAAAGTTAACAAAATAACAAAACTTATAGAACATTCTCTTGTGGAATAGTTTTCGAATCATGTTTTGACACAAAACTATTTGTGTCTGTCTATTTCTTCCAGGCCTGGCTGTAATGTGCACAACTTTGCAAGCAGAACTGAGTGCTATCATTGCAATGCACCTAGGGAAGCAGGTATATTGTCTTCAATTTGCAACTTATGTTCTTTTGGTGCCTTGATGTACAACTACTCTTTGATCAAATACATGCATGTTTTCGAACCTGCATGCAACACTCAATGCAAAAGAGCTAAAAAACTGTTTGACAACAGTCAATTGTCTAGTAAAAATTACTCATAGATGTCTCATCAAGCAACCCCCAAATCATTTGTTCCCACTGCAATTTGCAAATGTGCGTCCAACGTCTATTATCTGTGCCCTAAAATGGAATGGTTCTGTTGTACCAAAATAAACAGGCACTGGGAAGTAAGGATCAACCATGCCGACAGAGATCGAGAGGCGTGACGAGATGGCTTAGGACGAGACCAACCACTGTCACACTCGCAAGCTGCGATCCAGGAAGAATAAAACTACACAGTAGTATATATGATGTATTGCCACCTGTTATACTACTACAACCGTTGCATGGTTGCGAGGGCAGGAGAAGTTCCCTTAGCTTCCAGAATGTAACGCGTGCATGGTATCGTCGCGCCTCGTCTACGTTGGTCGAGACGTCGCTCATATTGTACGGTTTGGATTACTTGAATAAATATTCTTAACCATCCTTATATGTATTGTGTAACTGTTGATACGCTTGTGTTTCTGTTTCCTTTCCTCTCTGTTGCTTGCCTGGATTTTTCGATGGCATCATGTTGTTTCTGAAACCTAGACGTAGAGAAAAAAATTCCGAAGCCGGGCGTGGATGATCCCTTCTCGAAATTTTAGCTAAATCACATCTTTTATGTTTCGGAAACTTGTCAAAAATAATCCATGCATGCAGAGAATGGACTTGTCCATTGTAAATATTGGTAGGAAGATATGTCCATTGGCGACTGGCGCAAAATTCACATATTGTCTAGCTTGCTAGAGTTTGAAAGCAACATCATATGGGTTTAGAGTTTGAAACCTGGACCTGAAAACTTCTATGTATGATCATTTATATGGGTGTGACCAGGCTTGTTAAAACGCCTGGTTCATCCATGATTCTAGCTGAATTCTCAGGATTGACAAACAAATTTGCATACTAAGTTTCCTTTCGTCTAAGCCTCATGTTTTCTAGAACTCAAGAGGAACATTTTTTTTTCAATTCTTTGTTCCTCAATCTACTTCGAGATTAGAACCCATTTGATCCTGTGTAAAACTAATGACTATCCGAATCCTTCCATCAAAAGCCACTGGTCTAGGTGCTTTGTCCAAGATTTGCAAAGTTCGTCTAGGTACAAATAATATCTTCTGTTTTTATACATGAAGCTTAGAGCAAGGTTAATAATATAGCCAGTAGCTGGCTATATAAAACTGCCATGCCATTAAAAACTAACAATATCATTCACTCAGGGCACATCTCTTTTTTTTCTTTTCTTTTTTTGCAAAACACTCAGGGCACATCTAGCCGATCCCATAAATAATAGAGGAGTAAACCTTACTGTAGTATATTTACTTCTCTAAAGAAATGTTGTTTCTAGCCGAACTCCCAAATTTAGTGGAGTAAAACAAATCAATACAAATCCAGTGCAAAATAAACGACATTCGGTGCAAACGCGGCTACATAAACTTAAATTCGGTGCAGATTTAATATATTACATATAACTTAAACTAGATTCGACATATTAGATAGAAATTTAACCTAATGCAATTCATCATATTCTTTCTCGAGCTATTTCCATTCCCTTCTAGACATGTCACCGATCATTGGGTCTGGCCCATCGCTAGAGCCGTCGTCGTCATCGTCATGGTCGTTGTGGTCGCCTTCGTCGTCTTCATTGCTGCATAGGTCGATGATTTCGGTCCCCTCTGTCGCGTACTGCATGTAGAGCCGTCATTCAGCCTCTACGCGCTCCGGGAAGCGCCGGCGGAGCTCAACCATGTATGCCTCGCCGGCGGCCTCAACCGCGAGCGGCTCGCGCGCCGCCCGGTCCTCCCACCTCTCACGTGTGTAGGCCACCGGGTTTTCCATTGCTGCGCAGGCGATAGATATCCATCAGGGAAATTGCAGCGGCAGGCGGCGCCGTAGCGAGGTGGGTAGACTTGATTCCGTATGCATGCGCCGCCGCGTCCGTCGAGTGGGAGGAGACCAGCTAGTGGGTCTTCCCGATGTTGCGGTCATAGATTTCCGTGACCCATGTCCCCCATTGGCGCTGCCGCGTCCGCCGAGTGGACATAGACCAGCCAGTGGGGCTTCCCGGTGTCGCGGCCATAGATTTCCGTGACCCATGTCTCCCATTGGCGCTACCGCAAGCCGTGATACCTTGGCACGGGCGGTGCCGCAGGGGGAGGAGGCGCCGTCGGCACAGGAGGACGAGGAGTGGGAGGAGGAGGTGGAACCGCGACGTCGATCCGCTGGCCACGCGCTGCGAATCGACGGTGGCCTTCGATCCGGCCATGTCACTTGCGGGGGCGACGCAGTGTGGCAGTGGCGTGCATAGGGCGGCGACGAAGGAGGATTGAGCAGCGTGTTGGAGAGGGAAAGAGAGGGGAAGATTTTTACTCGTCGGTCGAGCGGGCGAGTAATTTTACTCTTCGACCGCCGCTTGGAGTAAAATTTATACTTCACTGTACGTTTTAGGAGATCAGCTAGGTCCAGTTTAGATGAATAAACCGGGATTTTCACTCCTCTAACAATATTTAGGGGATCAATTAGAGATGCACTCATACAATAGGGTTGACTATAAGGTTGGCTCTTAGGTTAGTTTTTTTGTTTGACTTTCTCTCTTTCTCATTTACTTCTCTTACTTAGGAGGACATGTGGAGACCGCCTCTGGCATCAGAGCGTACTCTCTTCCATTTTGATTGTCTATGTTTTTAACATAGACAAAAATGCCATGTAAGCAGTCTTATGTCCCACTATTATACTTGCCCGTAGGACTAACATGATGAGTTAGCCCTAGGGAGTCTCCGCTCTACCCCTCCTATAATCCTTTGTTCCTCCTCCTAATTCCCGCGGCTCTTTTCACACACCTTTTCTTTCGCGATCCGTCATTGTCACCTTGCCGTCGTCGTTGCTATGTTCCTCTGTCTCGCCATTTCTCCTCCTCATAGAACATCGGTCAGTCGATCATGCGCTTTGACCAAGGAACCACCATTTCAAAATTAGATCTTCATTCATAACTACTTCCTCCGTCTAGAAATACTTGTGCGGAGAAGAGAGTATACACTCTGTTCCAAAATAGATGATCCAACTTTGTACGAACTTAGTATTAAAGTTGAGTCATCTATTTTGGAACGGAGGCACTATGAAACAAAAAATTGAAGTGCAGGGCACGTGTGTGTAGGTGTCAAAATGCTTTGGGTGGAGGCGTGTGCGGTAGGTGGCCCCACATGGCATAGACATGTGTCGCTTCATTCCCAGCTACCTCCAATCCAACCCAACAACCTTCGCCGGCGAGGCAAACAAGCGAGGCAGAGCGCCACCAACCAGCCCGGGCTGCCGCCGACCCGCCGTCCCCCCCTCGCCATGTCCATCCACCTCCGCGCCCACGCCTTCGCGGCCAACCCGCTACGCGGCCTCGCCGGCACGCGCTCCTCCGGCGCCGTCTCCCCCTCCGCGGCCGCCGAGGCCCTCCGCGCCCTCCTCGACGGCGCCGACGCCGCCGCCGGACACCACCTCTCCAGGGTCCTCCCGTTCCGCCGCGGCCGCCCCCTCGCGCGCTCCCCGGACCCACCTGCTCCTCCTTCGTCGTCGTCCTCGTCCCCCTCCCCGGCGCCGCCGGCGGCCTGGCGCCTCGCGTGGCTCCCTCCCTCGCGCGTCCCGGGCGTCCCCTCGGACGTCTTCGTGTTCCTGGGCTCCCACGGCGGCGAGGGGGGCGGCGAGGAGGCCGCCGCGTACTGGGCCGTCGACGTCAGCGAGGTGGAGGGCGCCAGGTTCGGCGGCGCGGGGGAGGAGTCGGCGTTCGTCGACTTGAGGACGCTCATGGTGGCCGCCGACTGGAGGGACAAGGACGCCATGGGGGAGCTCGCCGTCGCCGGCCACGTGCGTGCCATTTTCTACTTTTGGTTATTCCCAACTAGTAGCATTTTCTCAAGTAAATCCCCCACTGACACTGAACCATTTCTGTGATTCGGGAATGCCAAATGATCTGCTTGATTTGATTCCTGATGCGGGCAGGCTCGAGCGCTGCTAGAATGGCACAACACAGCGAAATTCTGCGGAGCGTGCGGGGCAAAGGCAGTTCCTACCGAAGCCGGGACGCGGAAGCAGTGCAGCAACGAGTCCTGCAAGAAGAGGATATACCCGCGAGTTGACCCCGTATGATCTGTGCTCTATTGCTGACTGGCCTCTCCTAGTGTTTGCAGCTGCCTGTGGCTTGTGCTGGTTTGCGTTAACTGTTTGCTTAAGCCCTTTTTGGTGGATTGCAGGTTGTGATTATGCTGGTCATCGATAAAGAAAATGACCGCGCTCTCTTAAGCCGCCAGTCGAGATTCGTGCCCCGGATGTGGAGTTGTCTTGCTGGTTTTATAGAGGTGCGAGTTACTTCTTCTCTTTTGCATATCGTTATGTGGTCAGTGCACTTGCATCCTTTGTTCTCTTAAATGTTCATGAGCTGCTTTTGGGTTAAATGAGGAGGGGCAAGCTAAGAATATCTTGGTGTACTAAAAGTTGCTGTCAGCCTGTCACCCCCTGTTTGTACTAATAGCATACTGCATGAGAAGTTCAGTGAACTAATAGCTTTCTTATACCACATGTTCCTCTGTATCCTGCTTAGATCTTGTAACAAGTTAGCATTGTCACGTTAGAAATGCTTACAGAGGGGTTAACTGAAGCACTTACTAAGCAGAAGAACTTGAATTTGATTTAAAATACCCGACCCGACGTAAATCTCAGTTACAGGGATAAGAGTAATACCCCATCAACACACTACATTCTGACTTTGTGACTTGGAAATTGACACTCGGTATTGTGCCAATCATGGTTGTTTTGAAATTTTTGCTCTGGCCTGTTTGACATCCAGTAGTAGTTATCAGTAGACAATGAGAACTTAGAGATCCAGTTTCTTTTAATACACAGTAATGCTTTCAGTTGATCATCTGAACATGGGCTATATAAGCTATCTTTGAATTCAGTAAGGTTGTAATAGCCTCATTGCTGTAAGCCTGTAACCACTAAAGTTTGCTGTAGTTTCCATGGATGAATGAATAAATTGGAAAGTTTGAAAGAAATCCTTGTTCTTGGTTTATTTTGTCCCAAGGTTATTATGCGCAGTGCAATTTGCAGTGTGTAAGGTTAGCTAACAAGTTCACCGTCCTCTTGCTGTACACTGTAAGAAGCTTATGCTCACTGCAGCTGTTCTGTTTGTAGCCAGGGGAAAGCTTGGAAGAGGCAGTGAGAAGGGAAACATGGGAAGAAACTGGGATTGAAGTTGGGCAAGTCATTTACCACAGTTCTCAACCATGGCCTGGTAAGCTAGTCTTCTCATTGCCTGTTTACTATTTTCCAATGGAAACCTGTGATAATACATTAATACTGGGATATGTCAAGTGCGTTTGTTTTCACGTATGTAGACGTGTAGTTACCGTGTCAAAAATTACAGAAGTACTTGTATATTTGAAGGAAGTGGATTAGGAGCACTCGGGTGCTCCACCCCCCTATATCCAAAAATAATTTAATAATTAAAAAAAAGTCAAAAAATCCTGGAGATATTTTTGAAGCAAATATGACTAGGTATTGTACTCATATAAAATGTTTGGCCAAGGAATGATTCCCGTTGACTTCAAGGAAAAAAAACAAATTTATGACGACAATATAGCATGAATAGTACTTGTATCTAGCATTTTTTGGGAACTCTTTGACCCCGGATACAATAAAAGTCATTCCCTATTTAATCTTTTTATACGAGTGCAATACTTGGTCATGTTTGATTTCATAAAAGGTTCCGGGATTTTTTGACTTTTTTTGAGTTACTAGATTATTTTTGAATATAGGGGGGCGTAGAACCCGAGGGCTCCTATGCATTTTCGTATATTTGAAGTATTATTTTAAGTCATGAGTTGAAACGAGTATGTTTTCACTTAATGTTTTTGTGTACCAAGTCTGACAGTCCTCATGTTGCATATGTTTTTTTCAGTTGGGCCAAATACCATGCCATGCCAGCTGATGGTGGGTTTCTTTGCTTACGCTAAATCATTGGACATACATGTTGATAAAAAAGAGCTTGAAGGTAATTTTTAACATGAATGACATGCTGATTCTATTACCCTTTCCTGCAACAACTGTTTTGTCTCCTCATTCCATGTCACAGTTTCTCTTCCGTTATTTTCCTCTTATTATGTAATAATATGTCGTACAAGAATATATATATAGATAGATCGAATGCTGCAAAACCCAAACTTATATGTCAGTTTCAGGAGAAGTGTTTTAGAAATCAACTGCATGATACTCCTGGGCGCGTAGCTCTCATCTCAAGTGCCAGATTGGTGTTCATCCTTCTCTTCTTTTGTCGTACACACCCAGATGCCCAGTGGCACAGCCGTGAAGACGTCAAGAAAGCGCTAACGTTTGCCGAGTACGAGAAAGCCCAGAGATCAAGCGCGCTCAAGGTCAACCAGATATGCAAGGGCGCCGAGAGAGGGCAGAGCACCTCCTCCGACCTCAGGGTGGAGAGCGAGGAACCCGCTCCGATGTTCGTCCCCGGGCCCTACGCCATTGCTCACCACCTCATATCATCGTGGGCCTTCGAGGGGGCGCCAAAGGTGCCCAGCTCCTTCTCCAACCTATGATGAGCCTGGACCATACTGCTTCGTCTTCCGATTTACGGCGGGGGATGCTTGTATAGCACACTGAAACATTGTAGGCGCACGCCATGTACTATTTCTTACGGTGTTGATAGCTACAGTAGATATGTTGTTACTCATTGCTGGTGGTGGTAACAGAAGGGCAAAAGAGGACCGGGGAGGGTTTTGCAAGATCGGCGTCGTGGATATATTGACAGTTATTGGTGATTTGATTTCGAGTGTATGATGTATAAGAACTTGCACGGATGTGCTTGCATAGATACATGTACAAACTGAAGATGAAGTTGCTATGTTTTTTTCCTTGAGAACTATACTAGATGAAGTAGCTATGCTTTTTTGTTGTTTTTTTTAGTGGATGCTTTTTATTTATTTTTTGAGTACGAGATGAGGTTGAACTCTGATCGATCCACGATTTTCTTTTTCTTCAGGGGTTGATCGATCCACGAATGGTACGCCATTGTGATCATCGTGGATGGGAACGGTGCGATAGCATGTCTGGCCCAACTCGAAACACGGCCCAACGGGCTGACCAAAACCTAATAACCCAATCTCACTGGCCCTCCGAATCCCAGTAGAAAACGGACCCGTACCCGTCCGTGTGGCCCCCAAAATTAACAGCTTCCGTCCGTGTGCCCCTACCCTCGATCGCCTCTCTCCAATCGATCAAATCAGATCAGATCGATCGATCGATCGGACGAACCTCCTCGCCGTCCGCCGACTGCCGCCGCTGCTCGCCGCCGGGAGGAGACCCGACCAGAACTCTGGGAGCGGCGGCAGCCCCTCCCCGCCCCTGTCGATCCTGCTTCCCAGCCGACCGCCGCAGGAGGACGCCGCCGGCATCGATCACGTACGTGTTAATTTCGACTTGGAGTGCATGATATTACCTGAAGCTGTGGTACTTTTGCGCCCTTGTATGGATTAGAACGACCTAGCTATAGTAGCATAAGTCGATTTGCGCTCCCAGAGTTGCGCTCTTGCATGTTGATTTGATATGTCGTGTTTTTATTTTCATGTCTCTATTAGTGTGCTGTTCGTTTGTCTTTGACGAACCACACACCCACATTCTCTCTTGCAGTTCCTTGATGGCACGGGTTGTCGTGGAGATCAGTGACGATGACGACGATGACTACGTGCAGTTGCCGCACATGCTAGCTCGCGGCGAAGCGGGAGGGGTAGGAGGGGTAGGAGGAGGAGGAGGAGGAGGAGGAGGAGGAGGTGGTGGTGGTGGTGGTGGTGGTGGTGGAGGAGGAGGAGGAGGAGGAGGTGCGGGAGGTGCTGGTGGAGATGGAGGATGGGGTGCTCTAGGAGGAGGAGGTGCAGGCGGGGCCGGGGGATGTATAATTGTAGGAGGAACAAGAGGTGTCGGCAGGGCCGGAGGATGTGTGATTGTAGGAGCAGCGGGAGGGGCTGGCGGGGCAGGAGGATGGGGAGGTGCCGGGGGTGCAGGTGGGGCCGGAGGATGTGTAATTGTAGGAGGACCGGGATGTACGGGCAGAACCGGAGGATGTTTGATTGTAGGAGCAGAAGGAGGCGCTGGCGGGGCGGGAGGATGGGGAGGTGCAGGAGGTGCGGGCGGGGCCGGAGGATGTGTAATCGTAGGAGGAGCAGGAGGCATGAGTGGGCCCAATGGATGTTTGATTGTAGGAGCGGCAGGAGGCGCCGGCGGGGCGGAAGGATGGGGCGGTGCAGGAGGTGCGGGCGGAGCCGGAGGATGTGTAATTGTAGGAGGAGTGGGTTGGGCGGGAAAATGGGGAGGTGTAGGCGGATCGGGAGGAGGAGGAGGAGGAGGCGATGCGGGCGGGCAAGGTGCTTGCAGTGGTGGTCGAGGAGGAAGGGGTGGAGCATCCGGTGGTGGTGGTAAAACAAGACGTCCTCGCCGCATTGCGCGAAGTTCTCCGCTACGTCTCTACAGTGCCCGCGGCGCTCGCAACAGCAGAGCTTCCACCAGACACCTATAATTGTACGATGCGGCTAACATACATGCGCGTGGAAGCAGACACCGGGTGGAAATTGAGATAGGTTCCACGGTCGGTGCATCGACAAGTAGTTGTGGGCAGAGTAGTGTTTCTCCATGTGTCGCACCATTTCATACTCAGATTTCGTGTTCTTGGTTAGGGGGCATCTAAGGGCTGGGTGTCAATGGGTGCCTCTTTATCTGTTGCCGCAGCTCGAATTCGATCAGTGTGAAAGGGTCAAAATGAGGAAACAAATCTTATAAAGACCTCCTTCAATCCAATTTCACATGCAGGATCGTTAGATGCACATGAGTTGACCCAGATATTCTCTATCTATCTTTTAAATGAGCGGCGGGGCGACGATGTCATAAATTATTTGTTTTAAATTTGTCTAGATATATCCATATTTTGATAAATGTAAAGTAATTTGAGACAGCAAGAGTAGCTAGGAATGATCAACAGTGCCTGACCTCCTCCTCCATGCTTTCTACTCCCTCCATTCTTAAGTACAAGTCTTTCTAGATATTTTAATATGAACTACATATGGATGTATATAAACGTATTAGTTTATTATAAAGTGTAAACACTTATTTTGCTACGTATGTAGTTTATATTAGAATCTCTAGAAAGACTTGTATTTAAGAATGAAGAGAGTATACACGTACTCCCTCTGTTCCTAAATATAAGTCTTTCTAAGATTTCAATACAAACTACATACGGATGTATATAGACATATTTTAGAGTGTAGATTCATCCATTTTGCTCCGTATGTAGTCTGTAGTGAAATCTTTAAAAAGACTTATATTTAGGAACGGAGGGAGTATCATGCATGCATGCTTCCATGGCCAACTCTGTTTTATCTCAACTGCCCGTTTATCTGCTGATTAGATGGCAATACAGCGAAAATAGAAAGGTGAATATGGGCTAGTAAATTCATAAAATAAATACTAAAAATAAAATAAAATTTCTGAAATTTTACGGTAAGAACCTTAGTCGATCATCCTACTCATGTGTGAAGTTTCATGATGTATTGACATTCATGGTATTTTTAGTGAGGAAAATACAAATGCGACCATATATACTATTCATTAAACAATGTTTTTCTAATATAGCTTCAATTAGCTTTGATTTTTTTTCATTTTTTCTTAAATTACCACAAATGTGATTTCTTCCTGAAACTTCATATGCGAGTATTCCAGTTGACTATGTATATTAAAAAATTAATTTTTTTTCTAGCATTGTTTTGAATTTATACTATTTATAAAGAATGCATGCGTATCCATATTCATCAAATCCGGGTCTGCAATACAGCCTTTATTTTGAGAATCATCGTAACGAACGAATCGTTCCCCAGGAGTGGGGCGAACGACGTGCGCCCAGGGCGAACCCTTCACGTCAAACTTCACGCTTGCGTGCTACAGATAATAAAATGAGCTACAAAAAGGCCCAGCTTCGAGCGCCCAAAATGTACCAGCCCTTGAAAAAAAAACACGAGAACTATATCTCGAAATCTCTAACGAAGGAGTACTCCTTGCAAAGATCATTTACACCTTTCAAGATGTGACAAGTGACACGCTGCATTTCCTACACTTGTCGCAATCTGAGAGTTTTTTTCCTTCAAAAATCCGTTTATTCAAAACGTGTTATCTCTTAAACCGTGCGTCCAAATCTTAAACAGTTTTTACCATTGGATTCCCCGCGTCGAGATCTTCAAAACTAGATACCATGTTCATAGGTTTTAACGACCTTTTCTCTAGAAAAAACCGGACAGAAATATTGAACCGGGAGCACGAAAGAGGCACGGCCGCGCCTCTCGCGAAATCACAACCGTGCCTCTCGCGGAAGCAAAATCGTGACTCTTGCAGAAGAAAAAAAAACAGAAAGCACAACGGCCGGCCTCTCGCGAAAGAACAACCGTGCCTCTCGCGGAAGCAAAACCTTGCATCTCGCGGAAGGAAAAATATATATTAGAAAATGCATTTTTTTGGTTTCCGAGAGGCACGGTCGTGCCTCTTGCGAAAGCAAAACCGTGCCTCTGGCGGAAGAAAAAACAGAAAAATATTTTTTTCCATTTCCGAGAGGGACGGTCGTGCCTCCCGTGAAAGCAAAACCGTGCCTCTGGCGAAAGAAAGAAAAACAAGAAACACATTTTTTTATCATTTCCGAGAGGCATGGTTGTGCCTCTCGCGGAAACAAAACCGTGCCTCTCGTGGAAGCATAAAAAAGAAAATGCGTTTTTTCATGGAATTTTTTTTGTCCAAAAGCTGAGGAAGACCGGTAAAAAACCAAAACGTCGAATTTTTTTTAAAAAACCGTTTAAAAAGCTTAAAACACGTGTGAAAAAAAAACAAAATCTGAAGGGAGCGCCCAAAGTATGACACATGGCGGGCGGCTGAGCGCGACAAGTGGCGCTGATCGTTGTGAGGCTTCCGAAGAAGCGCTCGTCAACTAGTTGCTCCCACTATATCTCGCTAACGATGAGTTCTTTTCTTCCCTTTATCTCACAACTTGCACCCATGCATGCATGTATACAGGGCTTACTGCGAATGAACACCCAGAGGAAGCCTGGAGACTGGAACTGCAACTCGTGCCAGCACCTCAACTTCAGCCGCCGTGATTTCTGTCAGCGCTGCCGTGCCACGCGCTCTGATCTGCTGCTCGGAGACGGCCGCTGTATAGGTGGTGTGCTGACCTCCCTGGACGTTCGTCCAGGTGACTGGTACTGCAATTGCGGCTACCACAACTTCGCCAGCCGCTCCAGCTACCTCATCTTTTGTGCAAGTCTTTTGAGTATTCGAATGTGTTGACATCAGATTTTGGCACGACCAAGAACATAATTAAGACGGCTTTAAATGGAAGAAGTGCTCAAAGTAAGAAAGTTCCGTATCGTCAAAAGGAAAAACTTTGATGTTTGGGCTATCGTCATCCGATCTCATCTCGAAGGCCGAAGTTGTGTTCGAAATACCGAGATTTTGTATTCAGAACACTACTCGGCTGATTACGCCCCCAAGACTGTCTCGTATGGAAAAATGATATACATGGATTGTCTTCGTCTCGTCGAAACTATCGATTTTGATATAAAAATCATTCCAATCCGAACTCGTATGCAAAAGTTAGGACCATTGGAATGCAGCCCTGCCAGAAGGCTACATATGGCGCGCCCCATCACACGTGTCTGATGGGTGGCGCGAGTGACAGTCCGTTTTGTGCGAATGATTCGGGCCTGAAGATTGCCTCGAATCAAAAAATGTGCAACTTGAAAGTTGTTCGCCTCGTCAAAACGGTCAAGATTGCTTTTGGACTCGTTTTCATCCGACTTCGTTTACTGCCACAAAAATGACCCGCAAGGTGCAGTCAGTTTAAACCGAACAGTTTTGGAAAGTTTGGATAAAACCAATCCGAATTTGACTAGGGTTTTGGACGTGAATCCAAGCCTTTTACTTGCACGGGAAGTCCAGCCGCCTCTTATACAACTAAGGGGTGACGGCCGATTGAACAACAACACAGAATGGCAAAATCCATCTACTTTTTACCCTAGTTTTACATCTCTCCCTGGTTATTTCTCTCTCTTTCTTCGTGTTGAAGGGCAACGATCCTCGAGGCTCTAGGGACGGGAGAACCGGCCTAGGGCATCCCATAGCCTCCGCGCGTCCAGACGGGGTCCCTTCCGGGCGCGTGGGGTTTCGGGTCCTGAAAAGCATCCGCCGGATTGCTTGCGTACCGCGCTTCCAGACGGGTCTCCTTCGACGTGACCTGCAGTGCATCACCCTCGGCGTTGGAGGTACACGGTGACGTGTTCGTGTGCGAACACATTTTTTGGCGACTCCGCTGGGGACGAAAGGTCAAGAATCACCATCAACCATATCTAATCTCCCCAAGCCCTCATAAGGTGACGCCGATAACATCATTAAGCCCGGTCTTGATGAACTATCGGATGAACATCGCCAAGCCTACGAAGCGCGCAAGAAGAAGCGTGAAGAGGCTTTTGAGACGCTCAAGAAGAAGCATGAGGAGGAGGATTTGGAAGCGTTTCTTTCAAGTTTCAAGAAGGACCGTCAAGGCAACATCACTCCGGTTGGAAACGTCAATTTTCCTCCCCTCATCGACGAACAAGATGTAATCACTATGAGTAAAGTTTTTTCTCCAGAGCAAGTGACTGTGATTGAAAGTCTTGTTAGTAAGGGTAATGTGATGGCATACAATTCTTTTTTGGCTAGTGCTAATGCTCAGAAAAATATGCCTCCATCATCTAGTGGTACTGTCGGTATATCTGAAAACCCTAGTCCAATTTTACCTATTTCATCGGCACCACCTATGCAACAACAATATAATATGCCATTGAATTTTTACCCTACTCAAACCAACCAGCTTGTGGCTGCACCTACATACCCTAATCCTCTTATGAGTGTGCCCAATTCGGCGTCAACGCCGAATCACTTTGTCACACCACCCATAGGCGCAATCATGTTTGGTCTTCCGCCGAATTATGGTTCGGCGCCCATCCCACAAGTTGCACCAATAGCTAGTACTCAGGTTGCTCCTTTGTCATTGCCACAAACATCTTCATCTGCCCCGGATCCAATTTTAGCTAAATTAAGGGAGGATTTGCATAAGATGTTTCTAGAAACTTTCGGAAATGAGCCGAAAGTAAAGAGTTGTGTGTACCAAAAGCCTTATCCTGAACACTTCGATGCAATTTCTTACCCTCAAGGTTATAAGGTTCCTGATTTTGTTAAATTTAGTGGTGAGGGTACGAAAACAACTTGGGAGCATGTGAGTCAATATCTAGCACAGTTGGGTGAAGCAGGTTCCATAGAAGAGTTGAAAGTGCGTTTATTTCCCTTGTCTTTAACTGGCACCGCATTTTCATGGTTTGCTGCTTTACCACATGGCTCAATTCTCTTATGGTCGCAATTAGAGCAAAAGTTTCATGATCACTTCTATAGCGGCGATAATGAGCTATAAGAACCAGCACAGGAAGTATCGAGCAGGTTGCGATTATCAAGAGAAAGCCGAGCATAAAAGTTCTGAATAATCATTTCCCAAGAGAGCTCATGATTGGGCATGAATATAACATTGACTTAAGCCTCCCCCAAGCTTGAGCGATGCTTTCTCCTTCGCGAGGCCAGAAATTATATATGTAATTACGATCATGATGAACAAGATGCATAGGATAGAATTTCTGGTGAAATTCCAGCTTCAATCGCTTATAATTCCAAGATCCCGTATCATCACATAGCCTATACCATGTCAATGCATCTCCCTTCAAATATAAAGGGAAGACCTTCCTTTTGACAATATCATTGGGAATACCTGCAAGCTTAAATAATCCACAAACTTCATCCACAAAGATAAGGTGTAAATCGGGATGCAATGTTCCATCTCCTGCAAATGGATTAGCTAGCAGTTTTTCTATCATACCTAAAGGAATCTCAAAGTAAATATTTTCATAAAGTTCAGTAGGTTGAGGAGCAACTCTTTGCTCTTCTGGTTGGGGTGAAGATACCCAAACAAGCCCCTCAAAGGATTAGTTTCCATAGAGAAAAGTAACAGAAAATTTCAGCACACTATCACTACAAAAAAAAGACACATCCGTGACATTTTGGGCCGAACGAAATTTTTTTCTGTCATACATATGACAATTCTATGACGATAATTGTGACAAAATCCGGTATCATCATAGATGTGGTGGGCTCCTACTTCTATGACAAAAAATCATGACAGAAAATGGGCTTTTCGTCCTGGGCGGGCCGGAGACGCAGCTGCATGACATTCTTTGGGCCGTCCATGACGGAAAAAACTGTGGTAGAAGCGAGGGGGAGGAAAATTTCGGGGAGTTGCCGGTTACGGTGGGAGGTCGGGGGCCGAGCGATACACGTTTCTCTCGTACGTACGCGCGTGTGTGCGAGGCGTTGGCTCTAACTGAAGCCGAGCGAGGCGTTGGGCTCTAACTGAACCCGAGCGATTGCACTGCAGGCTACGCGTTAATGAACCCGAGGGGTCGATCGATGGCTGTTAACTGAACCCGATGGAGCGATTCCTTCGCTACTGCTGCTAACTAAAGCAGATCGATTGGATGAATAGTGAGCGTTGCGGGGAGGGGGGGTTGGATGAATAGTGAGCGGTGGCGTTGCCTTTGGATGAATAGGAACCCGTGGTGTGGAGGGCTGGATGAACAGTAGACGGTGGAGGGGTGGTCGTGGAGGGGTGGTTGAACAGGACCCTGTGGTGTGGAGGGCTGGATGAACAGTAGACGGTGGAGTAGCGCGCGGTGGAGGCTGGACGAACAGGAGCCCGTGGAGGCAGGAGGAGGTCGACGGTAGCCCGTGAAGGCTGGAGGAGGTCGACGGTGGAGATGAACAGTATCCCGTGGAGTCCCGTTTTGCAGTACGCCACACCCCTCCCGATGAACAGGACCCCTGTTTCGACCGTAGGAGGTCCATTTCGTCCGTTTTGCGGTACGCCACACCCCTCCCGATCAACAGGACCCCCGTTTCGATCGTAGGAGGTCTGTTTCCTCCGTTTTGCGGTACGCGACACCCCTCCCGATCAACAGGACCCCCGTTTCGACCGTAGGAGGTCCGTTTCCTCCGTTTTGCGGTATGCCAGGCCCCTTCCGATCAACAGGACCCCGTTTCGAATGTGGCCGGTCGAACACAAGGCCGTTTCCTCCGTTGTGCGGTACGCCAGGCCTCGTTTCCATTGCCTGTTCCGTCCAAGCCCTCTCGATGAACACGACCACGCATTCCGTTCCGACCCAGCCGGTTGGCTCCCCATGAACACGACGACGACGCTGTTTCTCTGTTCCGGCCCAGCCATGTACATATGCGCGATAGGCGTTAGAGACCCTGCCCGTATGTACGTACGTGTCCGTATTTTCTTTCTTCCACCCTCACCGCTGTACGTACGTGTACATGCTACGTGCGCGCCTCTACTACGACACGTGCGCGCCTCTACATCCACCAGTATATATGTACGTACACGTTCGCGACCAGAATGATAACGCTACGTACGCTTCGACCAGGTGGGTCCCGACTGTCAGGCACTTCCTTACGTGCGAAGATGTAGCTGGTGGGCCCCAACAGTCAGGGGGGCGAATCGTTTTTTTTTGCCCGGACGCACTTCCTTGCGTGCGAAGGTGTAGCTGGTGGGTCCCAGCAGTCAGGGGGGCGAATCGTTTTTTTTGCCCGGACGCACTTCCTTGCGTGCGAAGGTGTAGCTGGTGGGTCCCAGCAGTCAGGGGGAAAACATTTTTTTCATGAAATATGGTGGCCCGTCTGGTGGGTCCCCGCTGTTAGGTGGAGGAATAATTATTTTGCGCGTAATAAGGAGGCACTTCCTTGCCGCGGCCGTGGACCCAGCTGTCAGCCTCTCCACGTACAGTCCACGTCCGATGGAAGCCGTTCCTTGACCACGTTGACCATGCCGCGCCGAGAGCACCAGGACGGTAGACGACAGCGAGGCCTAGGAAGGGGACGACGCGGTGCTGGGGAAGACGCAGCAGTGGATGCCCACACATAGAGGAGTACGAGGGTTCACTGGTTTGCTGCGGTGTGAGGCTGCCATCGCCGCAGAATAACAGGGGGTGTGGGTGAGTAGAGGGATGGCCTGGCCAGCGGTGGGAGTAGTAGGGGGGGGGGTGAGGCCTCCGTCGTATCGCAGCCGACCACGGGAGGCAGGAGCACGAGGCACAACCGGTGCTGGTTTGGGCGGCTGGAGCAAGAAGACCAGAGGTTGAAGAAGCACTACGGCCGTTGGATGGACATCATACGGTCACTGGAGCTAGAATCGTGCATATTGACTAAGTTGACAAAGCCCTCCGTCCCCGTCAACTTAGTAGGCCCACAAGTCAGCCTGCCACTATACTGGGTCCCAGCTAACAGGGGGAGTATTCATTTTTTTGTGCGTAATAAGGAGGCACTTCCTTGCGTGCAAAGATATAGCTGGTGGGTCCGAGCTGTTAGCGGCGGTAACATTTTTTTTCGCGAAATACTGAGGCCCTTTCGGTGGGTCCCTGATGTCAGGTGGACGAATAATTATTTTGCGCGTAATAAGGAGGCATTTCCTTGCGTGCGGCCGTGGACCCAGCTGTCGGCCTCTCCACGTACAGTCCACTTTAGATGCATGTCGGTCGTTGACCACGTTGACTAGGCCGCGCCAAGAGCACCAGGGCGATGGACGATGGCGAGGCCTAGGACGGGAACGACACGGAGGCAGGGAAGACTCAGCAGTTGTTTCCCACGTGGAGAGGAGTACGACTGAACGAGGGTTTACTGGTTCGTCTGCCGTCGCCGGAGAATAACAGCATGTGTGGGTGAGTAGAGGGATGGCTAGGCCAGCGATGGGAGTACGGTGGGGCGGTGAGGCATGCATGGCAGCACAGGCGGCCGCGGGGAGGAGGGAGCAGGCAGTCCCGCCGGCGCTTGTTTGAGCGGCTGGAGCAGGAAGAGCAGAGATTGAAGAATCACGACGGCCGTTGGATGGACATCCAACTGTCACTGCTTGTGCGTCAACCTTATTTTTAGGAAAGCCTCAAATCTGTGGAAAACAGCATACAACCCATCTGCCATTATTTCTAATACTTTACTGCCCATTTGCTAATTCTTAAGGTTTTTTTGGAGCCCATATTCTTTTTGTTAGCATTACAGCCCATATTGTGGCCACGGTTAAAAAATTATACGAAATTTTGCATATTCCGGTGCGGTCCGAACTATTTTAATCCCGAAATTTCGACTCACATTCAAACTGATTTTAAAAATAAATGTATATTAATATAAAATCCAACAAATTCTCCACGCATAAAAATTAATGTAATTTAAAATCTTGAAATGAAAAATATATATTTGAAACTAATTGCCGGTTTGATGTGTTTTAAAAATGTACATCCCATTTCTCATTACTGATGGACCATTTTCTCGGCCAGCCGAATGAAAAGCTCTCCTCGTCTTGAAAGATTTGCAGCCCAACAGGCCTGACAAAGCGACTTAATTGGCAAATCACAAAAAAACTGGGCTGTGACCGTGGACCTAGCTGTCAGCCTCTCCACATACAGAACTCTTCCGATGGAAGTCGTTCCTTGACCACGTTGACCACGCCGCGCGGAGAGCACCACGGCGGTGGACGACGACGAGGCCTAGGAAGGGGACGACGCGGAGCCTGGGAAGATGCGGAAGAGGAAGCCCGCGCGGAGAGGAGTACGAGGGTTCACTGGTTAGGCTGCGGTGTGAGGCTGCCGTCGCCGCAGGGCCTGGCCAGTGGTGGGAATAGTAGGGGGTGGTGAGGCCTCCGCGGTAGCACAGCCGGCCACGGGAGGCAGGAGCATGCGGCACGACCGGTGCTGCTTTGGGCGGCTGGAGCAAGAAGACCAGAGGTTGAAGAAGCACTACGGCCGTTGGATGGACATCGTACGGTCACTGGAGCTAGAATCGTTCATATTGACTAAGTTGACAAACCCCTTTGGCCCCGTCAACTTAGTAGGCCCACAAGACAGCCTCCCATCAAGGCGGGTCCCAGCTAGCCGGGGGAGTATTCATTTTTTTGTGCGTAATAAGGAGGCACTTCCGATGGGTCCGAGCTGACAGTGGGGGAACATTTTTTTTTGCTAAATACAGTGGCCCATCCGGTGGGTCCCAGCAGTCAGGGGGAAACAATTTATTTCGCAAAATACTGGTGGCCCGTCCGGTGCGTCCCCGATGTCAGGTGGAGGAATAATTATTTTCCACGTAATAAGGAGGCACTTCCTTGCGGCTGCCGTGGACCCAGCTGTCAGCCTCTCCACGTACAGTACTCTTCCGATGGAAGTCAGTCGTTGACCACATTTACCACGCCGCGCCGAGAGCACCACGGCGAGGCCTAGGAAGGGGACGACGCGGAGCCGGGCCACGGGAGGCAGGAGCAGGCGGTAGCACAGCCGACCACGAAAGGCAGGAGCAGGCGGCACGACCGACACTGCTTTGGGCGGCTGGAGCAAGAAGACCAGAGGTTGAAGAAACAGTATGGCCGTTGGATGGACATCATACGGTCATTGGAGTATTGACTAAGTTGACAAAGCCCTCCGTCCCCGTCAACTTAGTAGGCCCACAAGTCAGCCCAACAACATGGTGGGTCCCAGCTAGCAGGGGGTATTCATTTTTTTGGGCGTAATAAGGAGGCACTTCCTTGCGTGCGAAGATATAGCTGGTGGGTCCGACCTGTCAGCGCGGGGAACGTTTTTTCACGAAATACAGAGGCCCTTCCTGTGGGTCCTAGCTGTCAGGTGGAGGAATCATTATTTTGCGTGTAATAAGGCGGCATTTCCTTGCGTGCTGCCGTGGAACCAACTGTCAGCCTCTCCACGTACAGTCCACTTCCGATGGATGTCGTTCATTGACCACGTTGACCAGGTCGCGCCGAGAGCACCAGGGCAGTGGACGACGGCGAGGCCTAGGAAGGGAACGACATGGAGCCAGTGAATACTCGACAGTTGTTTCCCGCGCGGAGGAGTACGAGGGTTTACTGGTTCGTCTGCCGTCGCCGGAGAATAACAGCATGTGTGGGTGAGTAGAGGGATGGCTAGGCCAGCGATGGGAGTACGGTGGGGCCGTGAGGCCTGCGCGGCAGCATAGCCGGCCGCGGGAGGAGGGAGCAGACAGTCCCGCCGGCGCTTGTTTGAGCGGCTGGAGCATGAAGAGCAGAGATTGAAGAAGCACGACATCCGTTGGATGGATATCCAACAGTCACTGCTCTCGTGTGTTGACTAAGTTGACAGGGCATTGCATGTGCGTCAACCTTTTTTTTATGAAAGCATACGCGTCAACCTGTAGTAGGCGCACAAGTCAGCCTCAAATCTGTGAAAAACAACATACAACCCATCTACCATTATTTCTAATAATGTACATCCCATTTGCTAATTCTTAAGATTTTTTTTGGATCCCATCTTCTTTTTGTTAGCATTACACCCTATATTGTGGCCACGGTTAAAAAGTATACGAAGTTTTGCATATTTCGGTGCGGTCAACTGTTTTTAATCCAGAAATATAGATTCACATTCAAACTATTTTGAAAAATAATTTACATAAATATAAAATCAAAATAATTGTCCACACACAAAAATCAATGGAATTTAAGATCTTGTAATAAAAAAAATGACACTAATTCCCGGTTTGATGTATTTTAGGCCATTTCTGGGCAAACCAAATGAAACTCTCCTCGTCTTGAAACATTTGCAGCCCAGCAGGGCCGATAAAGCAAGTAGGCCTTGTTTGGGTATTTCTTTAAAAAAAATAGAACTGGGCTAGCCATTTTTAGCAAGAAAAAAACACAACTGGGCTCATGATGTGGTAAACATAAATAAAACCCTGGCTAGACGAGCCACAGCCCCCGCACAGCCCCGTTGTTACCCTGATCCATCGCTAAAACTAGTATAAATAACAACTGCTTGTTCCTCATTGTCTCAAAAAAAAAACTAGTTGTTCCTCAAAAAAAAAAAACTGCGCGACTTGCTGGGTCCCTGGTGTCAGCCGCTCATAGTGTAATTCTCTCGTTTATTGACTACGTTGACGATGGCATGAGCCCCAGATGTCCAACCATTAGGAGGAACCGTATTTTTGGCTTTAACTATAGAGGCACTTGCTTGCGTACTGCCATGACGCTGGTGGGTCCCTACTATCATCCTCTCCACGTACAGTCATCTCCTTGTTCCTCTTGGTTTTTGACGATGTTGACAACGCAAGAGGGCGGCGCATCGCGCACGGCGAGCGAACCAAGGCCGCAAGGCGGAGGACGACGGCGAGGCCTCGGACGGAACGAACAAGAGCCGTTGAAGATGCGCCGGTCCAGTCGCAGGCGGAGGGGAGTACGAGGGTTGACTGGTGGGGTTGGTGGGGGCTAGTCACTTGGCTTCTGTAATGCACAGTGAGCTCAAGCAGCCGGCGTGAGTGATGTTATTTCCCTTGGTTGTGATTTGTTACAATATTTCACTTTAAATTAAACGAATGGCAAGCCATTTGCCTTGTTTCAAAGAAAATATGACAGTCACAGCCGAGTTGAAAAGGGCAGGAACATCTAACTCCAGCTTACAAACTGTACAAAAGCACGAGGGTTGATTGTTCATCAGGTTTACAAAAAAACCCAGATTGAAAAGGGCAACAACATCTAACTCCAGCACTGTTTTCGGCAGTCACAGTCAAATGGATCGGTCAGGTCCATAGAATGAACATCCTGGATCGTAAAATTTACTGGATTATGACCACAATATGTTGTAAATAGAAGCCCGGCACGTTCAGAAGCTCTTTTACCCACCTGAAACTCCTTTTTTTGCTCTTTGACATACCCATCCGTCAAAACCATGCTGCTGATAAACTTAAGCCTGATGGACAATAGTAACCTCGCATTCAGCAGGAAGAATGTGACAAATCTTGTGTTTGCACGGTTGGCTATATATCATTCTAGCGTTATTGTCTTCAATCAAATCTCATGAGAAGTGAGAAAATCCCGATGCTTACGAATCCACCGAATGGTTATAACTTTCTTACCCCGTCCTGTTGCCTAATTAGACATTAAAATTGAAAACAGTTAAGGTCTAAAAGAAGAGTGTCGAAAGAGCAACAGCTGAATGGTTAATTCTAGTACACTATATGCGGGCTTCCAATGTGCGTGAAATTATCACCTTTATACAACTTCTCTAGACATGGAAAGCACTCCAGCAAGTCAATAATCTTGTTCAAATCAAAACTATTCATTTGGATATATAAGATCTTGACAGAATCCAGCACCATTGATAGGCCATCCATGGAGAAACTCTTCATTGAGCATAGAACATAATATTAGTACAAAATGTGTACTCCAAGATGATATATAAATTATGCGCAGAAATTTAAAATGCAGCATATGGTTACAAGTGTAGATGATAATATAAAGTACCTGAAGAACTGTGGAGCCAAACACCATATTGAAATGAGCACAGAGATCATGTATTACACCCAAGGTCTCCAGTTTAGGCGCAGAGCGGACGGTTATTTGGAACAGTGAATAACTAGAATCAAGGATTAACCTTTGAAGTGAAGGGGCATCTTGGATGATGAGCTGCCTTCCGTCAAAAGAAATTCCAATTCTTACAAGGTTAGGCAGCTTTATTTGGAGATAACTGATTCTAACTGTGAAAACAAGCACCAAGCACTCCAGCGCAGGGCAACTGGAGTGGATGATGCTGTGCAATGAGGCCTCCGATATACGAATCCGCACAAGTGAAAGTTTCTTGAGAAATGGGAGTCGAAGGTTTAGTACCAGATTGTCTGGAAGGTAGCACAACGCAAAGGTGGCGGTGTGGAGAGAGGAGGAAAACCGCGAGATGGACATCGGTGCTGAGGGCACAAGTTCATGGTGTTCTGTATGTGGTATGTGATTTCCAGGGGAATAGTAGAACTCAAGCAGCTGTAGTTCTATGAATTCAGGGGATTTCAGCCAGGCGTCCACCGTGCAGGGCATGGTATGCTTGCTCAGGTAGCATGACGGAATGGAGAGGCTTTGAACGGAGCCCTGGTGGGAGGAGATGATGGCTCTGGGGATTTCAAAATCATTGAAGAGAGATAGCTGACGACAGTCGAGATTAAGGGGCACAGCGCGCCATAGAAGGCGCCACCGAATTGAGAGGACTTGGGTGCAGCAGCAATCCTTGGTGGGGAGAAGCGAGATGATCTCCCCAAGGACGGCGTCCGGGAGATCGCTGATGCGGTCCACCCGAGATTCTACGGGTTCCTGGGATCCGGTGGGGGCGGGGTCGCCGCTTCTCCCCGCGCTGCCGGGTGCGAGATCTACAACAGGCATCGCCGCTGGCGGGAGCCTCGTCTTCTTGGCGCTGGGGTCAGCCGACTCCATTTTCCTCGAGGGCGTCACGTCGCGCTCACGGATTTGAGCAGAGTAACGAATGACGAGCCTAGTTGTAGTGCGAGAGAAGAAGAAGGGGAGCTGGGGGTTTCTTATAGGAGTGAGGAAGAAGGGGAGCTGGTTTTTTTTGTAGGAGTGAGGTGAGGAATTTGGGGGTACGAGTGGAGCGAGCTGATGTGAGGTGTGTGGGAGCGAGGAGGAAGAAGAGCACCCAGGTTTTTTTTGTGGGGGAGGGGGGGCGGTGTGCTGGGTGTGGGTAGCCCCCTTTGAATTGATTTTACTATTTACTAGTGTGGATTGGCTGTTTTGTCTTGGGCCCAGAGAAACAATTACTACTAGTACAGTGGAGACACTCTACAGCTATCCAGAAAAACAATTACTACTAGTACAGTGGAGACACTCTACCACTTTTGGCTCCTCCTAGGTCATTGAAACGTCTCCCTCTACTGAATGCCGTTATACTTTTGTTCATCGACATGCGGGCCATGCAGCGCACGGGCCCAAATGCCATCCACCAAATTAGCAGGCAGTATGCAGGCGGAGAGTCACCCCGGTCGTAGCGCGGCAGTAACGAGCCGTCGTATCACAAAACCCCACCTCCCCGCAGTCTAAGTTTGACAGACGAAGCAACCATCATTTCACTCCTCGCTGAATCCCCTTCTCCCTCACCGTCTTCAAGAAAGACAACACTCGCATCTGCCACTGTTCTTCTCTCCCAACAAAGGGAAGGTAAGCGGATCCGTGATGTTGGTATATTTTCGTTCAGAGAAAAAAAGAACTTTTGCAAAGCAGTAACCGATCCTCACTCTCTTTTTTGTTTCATTGTCATTGCGATTGTGTTTTCCTTTCAGTGGTCTCCTAGTATTCGTCAGTTTCATGATGGACCAAGGAGAACCAGGCAAAGATCTGTCGATATTGGAGCAGACGCGGGAGGCTGATCCCCACGAGACAGAGAGCTCCAAGAAG
Source organism: Triticum timopheevii (assembly GCA_963921465.1). Taxonomy (NCBI): domain Eukaryota; kingdom Viridiplantae; phylum Streptophyta; class Magnoliopsida; order Poales; family Poaceae; genus Triticum; species Triticum timopheevii. The sequence continues at coordinate 74,433,375 of OY997274.1, forward strand.
ATGGAGGCAACCACCGAGCCGACTGATGAAGTCATGTACCTAGGGTAGGGTCATGGACCTGTCCAAAGTACCCTCCCTAAGGACATCTTTAGAAGAAGCTACCTTCCAGTCGACCAAGAGGGATTCCACTCGACGGACTCGAAGACACTCCACCATGAAGACTCACTCGACCACCAGGAGATCAAGATCCACTCTGTATCCAAATGGTCTGTAATTAAGTAGTCTTTATGGCCATGATGACACTTTATGTAAGGCGTTACCTGTAACGCCAGGCCTTAATGTACTTTAAACCCTCCGCTACGTGGGCTGGCTGGGTCCTGGCAGACACTATATAAGCCACCCCCCTCCACTGGCAGAAGGGTTGGCACCCCTGTAATTCATACGCATATAATCCAGTCGACCGCCTCCGGGCTCCGAGACGTAGGGCTATTACTTCCTCCGAGAAGGGCCTAAACTCGTAAATCACTTGTGTATACAACTACTCCATAGCTAGGATCTTGCCTCTCCATTCCTACCCCCATTCTACTGTCAGTCTTAGTACCACGACAGTTGGCGCCCACCATGGGGCCGGTGTCTTAGCGACTTATTGGAGAAGTTGCAATTGTTCCGATCGCCTTCATCATGGTTTCTGGTGGACTTCTGGTTGAGGGCCGCGAGATCCGTCTCGGCGCGCTCACATTCATCGCCGACGACTCCGCTTGGCTCCAGGAGGCTCCACTCGACATCGACGCGCTTCCCGTCCGCGGGGCGACGCATTTTCGTGCATGTGTCCGCGGCGTCCTGCTGCGGCAACCGTCGGCTCCGTATCGGTCGACTCCTATGTCATCCTTCCTCCCTGTCTCCCGCCAGCGCAAGCGCTCTAGTCGGTCGAGGCTTCAGTGGTGGGTGAGACACGTAGTGGCTCGTCAATCGGCCACCACCCAAGTCGCGGCAATCGAGCCCGACGAATCTCTCTATGGCCTGTTCGATCTGTCGACTGGCTCCGTAGAGATTGCATCCGAGTGTGACAGCAGTGATCCAGCGGCGGAGGTCCTGATGGTCAATGGGCCTCGTAGTCCTCCCGGCTTCCCTCGCGCCTACGGAGCGGACGGCGGAGGCGACCCCGCTCAGGTCCACGAGGAGTATCAACCCGAGCCACTCACTTCCCTGCAAAGGGAATATCTTCGCCACCGGAATATGGATGCTCTGCATACTCCCATCGTAGGAGAAACCCCCGAGGCTCGTGCCTTGGAGGATGCACGTTTGGCCAACTTGGCTGAGCGCACTTGACTGGAGAACCTCCAGTGAGCACTCGACGAAAGCGCGTGGCAATGAGTACCTGACTCCAGTCGATGCCAGCTCTTTCCACAACCAACTCAGGTATATCGAACCCCGATTCAAAATCTGGCAGCTGCTGCCCGTATAGCAGAATCAATTCAGCCCTCTCATTTGGAGGCTGGCAGAGGCTTGATGCAGATCCGAGATTTGCTCCGGGCAGCAGGAGATCAAAATTCAGCTGTGTCACAGTCACGCAATAGGATTCACAGTCGATCCGTCGCTGCGAATACAGTCCAGTCGGCTCATAGCCCAAGATCGCCTCCACGGCGCGAGGGACGTGGGGGTCGACGTGATCAGTATGATGACCGATTCGATCGTGATGATTGGCGTCGAGTGCCCACTCCTCCCCCAAGAGGTGGGTCTTACGCCCCTCGGCAGCAAGATAACAGGCGTCAGCAAAGTGTTGGGCGGAGAGCCCCGGTCGACCCCAGGGAACCAGGCTTTGACACGAGATCCATTATCGTGCAAGGTTTGGTCGACCGGAACAGAGCTCATCGAGAAGGCCACAACAGAGATGCGCCCACCAGCAGCCGAGTCCATGTTTCAGGACCGGAACGTTTCAGCAGAGCCATCAGGGCCGCGGTGATCCCACCCAACTTCAGGTTAGCGACTGGGGTGAGTAAGTTCACTGGTGAGTCCAAGCCCGAAACTTGGCTCGAGGACTACCGAGTGGCTGTGCAGATCGGCAGCGGTAATGATGAGGTGGCTATGAAACAGTTACCACTCATGTTGGAGGGTTCGGCCAGGGCCTGGTTGAATCAGTTGGCTCCCAGCAACATTTACACTTGGGAAGATCTTGCTCGAGTGTTCGTCAAGACATTTGAGGGAACTTGCAAGCGACCAGCAGGACTGACAGAGTTGCAGGTCTGCGTGCAAAAGTCGAATGAGACCCTGAGAGATTACATCTGGAGATGGATCACATTGCATCATACGATGGAGAACGTGTCTGATCATCAAGCAGTCTGTGCTTTCAAGGATGGCGTTAACAACAGAGAGTTAAGTTTAAAGTTTGGTCGGACCGGAGATATGACCTTGAGTCGAATGATGGAGATTGCCACCAAATACGCCAATGGTGAAGAAGAGGATCGACTCCGGAGTGGCAAGTACAAGCCAAGTCAGTCGGAAAAAGGAAACTCTAGTCGGAAGCAGAAGCGGAAGGCCGAGCCCGCTGCTCCTAGAGAGGCCCTAGCTGTGACTCAGGGCAAATTCAAAGGTAAGCCCAAAGGATCCTAGAACCCCAAGAAAGTAAAGGATAAGGAAGGAAACGACGTGATGGATCTGCCATGTCACATCCACACGAAGAAAGACGAAGAGGGTAACTTCATCTACCAAAACATACCACTCGCCAGTGCCGGCTCTTAATCCAGCAGTTTCAAGGAAAACAGCCCAAGGATAAGGAAAAGGAGTCGGACAAGGCTGAGGACAAAGAGGACAGTGATGAAGGATACCCCCATGTCAATTCCACCCTGATGATTTTTGCTGATGTGGAGAGCAAAAGTCGATTGAAAGTTATCAACCATGAGGTGAATATGGTCGCTCCGGCGACACCCAGCTATTTGAAATGGTCTCAGACCGCCATTACATTCGACTAGTTTGATCACCCGACACACATAGCCACCCCTGGGAGGCAAGCTTTGGTGGTCGACCCAGTCGTCGAAGGCACTCGACTGACTAAGGTTCTGATGGATGGTGGCAGTGGATTGAATATATTGTATGCGGTGACGCTGAAAGGAATGGGCATTCCGATGTCCAGACTCAGTTCCAGCAACATGAGTTTCCATGGGTTCATTCCTGGAAAGAAGGCTGAGTCACTCGGCCAAATAGACCTAGATGTGGTTTTCGGCGACTCGAAGCATTTCCGCAAAGAGAAGCTAACATTTGAAGTTGTGGATTTCCAGAGCGCTTATCACGCTATTTTGGGCAGGCCAGCTTATGCACGGTTCATGGCTCGACCATGTTACGTATACCTCAAACTGAAGATGCCTGGCCCCAAGGGTGTGATCACTATCACTGGCAATCGGAAAAAGGCAGAAGAGTGTTTTCAGAAAGGCTCAAAGATTGCCGATTCCCAGATAACAGTGGTGGAGCTGGAAGAATGTAAGAAAAATGCAGATCCGAGTGATTTATTGCGGGCAAAGAATCCCACCACAGAGTCAGCATTCCAGTCGTCTGGTGAGACGAAGCCCGTTCACATTCACCCGACCGACCCCAGCGCGGCTCCGACTCATATTTCCACAACACTCAACTCTAAATAGGAAGAAGCGCTCATCCAGTTCCTCCGTGAGAACTGGGACATCTTTGCATGGAAGCCCGCTAACATGCCGGGTGTTCCCAGGGGGCTGGCTGAGCATCGTTTATGAGTCGACCCAAAAGCAAAGCCTATCAAAGAACATCTTCGACGGTCCGCCGTCCAGAAAAGAAAGGCCATTGGCGAGGAGGTGGCTCGGCTCCTGGCAGCAGAGTTTATCCGAGAGATATACCACTCCGAGTGGCTCGCCAATGTTGTCATGGTCCCCAAGAAGGACAAGTCACTTCACATGTGCATTGATTTCAAACATATCAATCGGGCCTGCCCGAAAGATCATTTTCCTCTCCCTCGCACCGACCAAATTGTCGACTCGACTGCGGGATGTGAGAGATTGTCTTTTCTAGACGCCTATTCCGGGTACCATCAGATCCGTCTGTATGGACCCGATGAGATCAAAACAGCTTTCATCACTCCATTCGGGTGCTTCTGCTATGTCACCATGCCTTTCGGCCTCAAGAATGCCGGAGCCACGTTTATGAGGATGATTCAGAAGTGTTTACTCGCTCAAATCAGTCGGAACGTGGAAGCGTACATGGATGATATTGTGGTCAAGTCACGGAAGGGTTCCGACCTACTGATTGACCTCGCTGAAACATTTGCCAATCTCAGGAGGTATGATATCAAGCTCAATCCATCAAAGTGCACATTCGGAGTTCCCGGTGGAAAGTTACTCGATTTTCTCGTTTCCGAACGAGGAATCGACGCTAACCCAGAAAAAGTTGGCACTATACTCCAAATGAAACACCCTGTGCGTGTGCACGATGTCTAGAAGCTTACTGGATGCTTGGCCGCGTTAAGTCGATTCATGTCTCGCCCCGGTGAAAAGGCATTGCCTCTTTACCGACTGATGAAGAAGTCAGACAAGTTCGAGTGGACTCCAGAAGCTGATGCAGCATTTGCCAAGCTAAAAGCTCTGCTATCCACCCAGCCGGTGCTTGCTGCTCCGATCAGCAAAGAGCCTCTGTTGCTTTACTTTGCAGCCACAGGACAAGTCGTCAGTACAGTACTTACGGTCGAGCGGGAAGAAGAGGGAAAAGCCTTCAAAGTTCAGCGCCCAGTATATTATCTTTCCGAAGTTTTGACCCCATCGAAGCAAAGATACCCTTATTATCAGAAGCTCGTCTATGGGATCTACATGACCTCGAAGAAGGTTGCTCATTATTTCTCTGATCATTCCATTACAGTCGTCAGCGATGCCCCACTGTTAGAGATTCTGCACAACAGAGATGCAACTGGTCGAGTGGCAAAATGGGCGATTGAACTCCTTCCCCTTGATATCAAGTTTGAGGCAAAGAAAGCCATTAAGTACCAAGCAATAGCAGATTTCCTTGCCGAGTGGATTGAACAACAGCAGCCGACTCAAGTTCACTCGGAGCATTGGACCATGTTCTTTGATGGCTCCAAGATGTTAAATAGTTCCGGTGCTGGGGTAGTATTGGTTTCCCCCCGAGGAGATAAGCTCAGATATGTGCTCCAAATCCACTTTGATTCCTCCAATAATGAAGCAGAATACGAGGCACTTTTATATGGGTTGCGCATGGCCATTTCACTCGGCGTCCGTCGCCTTATGGTTTATGGTGACTCAGATTTGGTGGTCAATCAGGTGATGAAGGAGTGGGACGTTAGAAGCCCAGCCATGACTGGATACTGCAATGCAGTGAGAAAGCTTGAAAAGAAGTTTGAAGGGTTAGAACTCCATCATATACCCCGACTGAAGAATCAAGCGGCTGATGATTTGGCGAAGATAGGTTCCAAGAGAGAAACCATTCCCAGTGACGTGTTCTTAGAGCATATCCATACTCCATCAGTCAAAGAAGATGCTTTTACCGAAGAAGCTCCGCAGCCTAAAAGTGTCACGGATCCAACTGAAGTTGAAGTTCCAGCAGTGGTCGACCTGATCATGGAAGTGTTGGTGATCACTCCCGATTGGACAGTGCCGTATATCGCGTATATCTTAAGGAAAGAGCTCCCAGAGGATGAAGAAGAGGCTCGACAGGTCGTCCGCCGATCTAAAGCCTTTACCGTGATAAGGGGACAGTTGTACAGAGAAAGCGCGACTGGAGTTGGTCAGAAATGTATAACGGCAGAAGAAGGTCGGATAATCCTTGGCGATATCCACTCGGGAACCTGTGGCCATCATGCGTCCTCTCGGACCATTGTGGCTAAAGCATACCGAGCCGGATTTTACTGGCCAAGAGCAAATGAAATGGCAAAGGAGATAGTCGACAAGTGTGAAGGATGTCAATATTATTCCAATATGTCACACAAGCCCGCCTCAGCCTTAAAGACCATACCACTCGTCTGGCCTTTCGCGGTATGGGGATTGGATATGGTTGGACCTCTGAGAACAGGCAGAAGTGGCTTCACCCATGTGCTGGTAGCAGTCGACAAGTTCACCAAGTGGATTGAGGCTAAAGCCATCAAGAATCTTGATGCCGGCACTGCTGTTAGCTTCATCAGGGAGTTGATATTCAGATATGGAGTTCCACACAGCATCATCACTGACAATGGGTCAAACTTCGATTCCGAGGAATTCAGAGCCTTTTGCACATCTCAGGGCACACGAGTCGACTGTGCTTCAATCGCTCACCCTCAGTCGAATGGACAGGCAGAACGAGCAAACGGCTTGATTCTCAAAGGGTTGAAACCCCGATTGATGCGCGACCTCAAGCACACTGCTGGTGCATGGGTCGACGAACTTCCATCAGTACTTTGGGGACTAAGGACCACACCTAACCGGTCGACTGGGAGAACTCCGTTCTTCTTGGTCTACGGAGCTGAAGCGGTTTTGCCGAGTGACCTGCTTCATAACGCTCCCCGAGTCGAGCTCTACACCGAAGCTAAAGCAGAACAAGCCCGGCAAGATGCAGTCGACCTTCTAAAAGAAGAAAGGGAGATGGCCTTGATCCAATCGACCATTTACCAGCAGGACTTGCGTCGCTTCCACGCCAAAAACGTGAGGAGTCGAGCCTTTCAGGAAGGAGATTTGGTTCTCCGAGTGGATCAGCAGAAGCCACACAAGCTAGCTCCTTCTTGGGAAGGCCCCTTCATCGTCACCAAGGTTCTCCACAATGGAGCATACCGTCTTTACAACGTCGAGCACCAGATCGACGAGCCCGGAGCTTGGAAAGCGGAGCTACTCCGCCCCTTTTACACTTAAGTATGCACTCGGAAATGTAATAAAAGTACTTCTGTAGTTCATTTTTCAAAGACAATGGTGTTATAATTTTCCCAGTGATTGTTGTTACTTTTGTTTACTCAAAGATCCCCCCAGTGGGTGGCTTAGCTGCGAATCCGTTTCGCCTAAGTTTGTAAAAATCCTACCGAGTGGTGAGCCAGCCTCACACTCAGAGGCTTAGCTGCGAATCCACTTCGCCTAAGTTCAATAAAATCCTACCGAGTGGTGAGCCAGTCTCCCACTCGGAGGCTTAGCTGCAGTCCAAGTACTCGCCTAAGTTCAATAAAATCCTACCGAGTGGTGAGCCAGCCTCCCACTCGGAGGCTTAGCTGCAGTCCAAGTACTCGCCTAAGTTCAATAAAATCCTACCGAGTGGTGAGCCAGTCTCCCACTCGGAGGCTTAGCTGTAGTCCAAGTACTCGCCTAAGTTCAATAAAATCCTACCGAGTGGTGAGCCAGTCTCCCACTCGGAGGCTTAGCTGCAGTCTAAGTACTCGCCTAAGTTCAATAAACTCCTACCGAGTGGTGAGCCAGTCTCCCACTCGGAGGCTTAGCTGTAGTCCAAGTACTCGCCTAAGTTTCAACGAAATCCTGCCGAGTGGTGAGCCAGCCTCCCACTCGGGGGCTTAGCTGCAGCATAGCGCTCGCCTAAGTACAAGTATAACGTGCGCTCCGCAAGGAAGACGAGGTGCAGGTCGACTGCTACCCTCCTCTTCCGAGCTACGCCACAAGTATAATGTACACTCTGCAAGGAGGAAGAGGTACAGGTCGATTAATGCCTTCTTCTTCAGAGGTACGCCACAGAAATCCTACCGAGTGGAGAGCAGACCTCCCACTCGGGGGCTTAGCTGCAGCCCAGCGCTCGCCTAAGTTTTTGAAAATCCTACCGAGTGGAGAGCATACCTCCCACTTGGAGGCTTAGCTGCAGCCCAGTGCTCGCCTAAGTATCTGAAAATCCTACCGAGTGAAGAGCAGACCTCTCACTCGGGGACTTAGCTGCAGCCCAGTGCTCGCCTAAGTATCTGAAAATCCTACCGAGTGAAGAGCAGACCTCTCACTCGGGGGCTTAGCTGCAGCCCAGTGCTCGCCTAAGTATCTGAAAATCCTACCGAGTAGAGAGCAGACCTCTCACTCGGGGGCTTAGCTGCAGCCCAGCGCTCGCCTAAGTATCTGAAAACCTTACTGAGTGGAGAGCAAACCTCCCACTCGGGGGCCTAGCTGCAGCCCAGTGCTCGCCTAAGAAGTGATGAGGTACAAGTCGATTGCAATATGTGCTTCATCTTAGCCTGCAAAAGACACCTCAACCAGATGCAAACATATTCAACGTCGAATCCAAGTTCAGATAACGTCTTACGGAACCAGAAGTGCTCAGGCGCTAAGCCCGATAAAGTTTATCGGTTACAAAAACCACTCGGCATACCGAGGCAAATTTAAAGCATCAAGCATAGAAGTTTTTTTACCCCTCCTGTGGAGGGCTGGAAGGCGCAACAAACTCGTCCAAGTCGATTCCATTTGCGATCCGAGTGGCAGCAGCGATGAAGGTCTCCATGAAGGATAGGAAGTCATGCTTCTTGGTATTGGCCACCTTGAGGGCTGCCAGTTTGTCCTCTCGCGCATCCTTGCAGTGAACACAGACCAGAGATAGAGCAACATCTGCACCGCACCTGGCAGAAGATTTCTTCCATTCTTGCACTTGACTTGGAACTTCGTTCAGTCAAGTCATCAGGGACTCAAGGTCATTCTGAAGTGTTTCTCCTGGCCAGAGTGTTGTGTCGATGCGAGAAGTTGCAACCTTCAACCTTGCAAGATAGTCGACAACGGCAGCGATGCGAGACTCGAGTCGGAGCACATTCATGGCGGCTTCGTCCTTCATAGGAGAGTTGATGGGATCCAGGCTTGTCTCCAGTTGACCAGTCTCTTCCTCAAAGTTCTGGCAGAACTCTGCAGGTACAACCCCAAAGTCAAGACAGCAGTTTGATGGCAAGATCATAGTTAAAAGGCCTGTTTGATACAAAGGATTACCTTCGAGCATGAGGAATAGCTTCTTGGCGAGTCCTCCCAGATAAGCCTCCAGATCATTCTTCTTTCCCACCAACTCGCTGGCCTTGTCACTCAAAGCAATCTTGTCATTCTTCAGTCGACTGACCTCCTTGTTGGCCGCATCAAGAGCAGCTTTCAGATTGGTATTCTCCTCTTCAAGTTTGCTGATTGAACCCAGCTTTTCCTCTGCGAGCTTGGTCTTCTCTGAAGCTTATTTTTGCACCTCAGCAAGGTCAAGGTCCTTCTTCTTCAGAGAATCTCTCAGTTTATCTGTAAAATCACAATGAGATCAGACTCAGAAATGGACAAGAGACAAAAGCAGTCATCAAGGTTCTCACCAAACATACCTTTTGCCTCCTCCTTCGCCTTCGTAAAGTTCTCTTGGACAAGCTTCAAGTCAAGTTCGAGCTGGATATGCTTCTTCTCCAACTCAGTATAACGAGCTGCAAGCTCGCAAGATTTCTGCGAAGGACCAATCGACAAACGTCAAAGATAGGTCACTTCCGAGTGACTAAGGAAAAATCGTAGTATCTCTAAGACTACAGCCGAATGTAAACATTCGACTGTAGTCTCGGGGACTACACCCAGTGGGTGCACTCAGCGTGCCCCCACTAATTTTATCAGGTAGAGTCGATCAATCGACCAAAAAAGACAGAAAGGCTAACCACCAGCAGATAGCCACAAAAAAAAGAGAGAGGTGTTCTTCAAACTGTAGTCGACTGCCAGCAGTCGACCACAGTCTCGGGGACTACACCCAGTGGGTGCACTCAGCGTGCCCCCACCGGTCTATGATTCCATTCGACCTCATCGAGTAAAGAAAAAGCTTAAGACATAAAGACTATGGTCGACTGCCAGCAGTCCACCATAGCCTTGGGGACTACACCCAGTGGGTGCACTCAGCGTGCCCCCACCAATCCAGAATTTCAATCGACGCACCCATGGGTGTACGACAGATACTAAGATTTTCAGAAAGAAAAGTTTTTAGGTATCATATCCTAACAGAACAGGCGGTGATCGACTAACCTGAACATTGCTCTGAAGAGCTGAACTGGCGTCATAAGCCGCTTGACTGGCGTCTCGGATCGCCTTCACTTGCTCCATCATGACCCCTGCCTGGCGTATGGCTTCTTTAGCAGCGCTTGCTTGGTCTTCTGGGACGTGGTGGGTCGAGAAAAGTGAAGGCTGATCGGCACTCGACGACGAAGGACGTGCACTCGTCAGCGGCACCGCAAAGGATACGGTAGGCCGAGTGACGTTGTCCCCCTCCACAACCAACGTCTCGGGCGCTGACATGACCTGAGTTACCCTGCCAACAGACGCTTTCTTATTCCTCCTCTGCCTCAGTGGTTCCTCATCATCGTCATCAGGAAGGTCAATAATGATGTTAGTTGGAGCTGTAGAAAAGATTGAAAGTTAAAAATGAAGATCCTACCGACTGAAAACGGATCTAAAAAGACCATACCAGGGTTGGAAGTGACAGCATCCTCCATTTCGTGATCTTTAGGTCTGGTCGAGGTATCAGAAGTAGCAGCACTGCAGTTCCAGAAGTCAGTCGGTCAGTTCGCGAATCGACCAAGAATAAATCCATGTGAAACAAGAAAATTCAAGTTACGTCATTACCCTGAGATAGTGGGGATCACCATCTTCATCTTCGGCAAGGCCTTCGTCGGCTTCGACGACGCCACTCGAGATTGCTTTGGCGCTTTCTCAGTCGGCACCAGAGAAGTCGTCCGAGGACGCTTGGTCGACTGAACAACAGGCGCGACTCCTTTGACACGCTCGACTGTAGGATCATGGACAAGTTTAGATCTCCTTTCGGAACGGGGAGGCGCAATTTCCTCCTCCTCTTCTTCCTCCTCTTCCTCGTCGGAGCCAGCATCTTCATCAACCTCATCGCCATCCGATTCCCACTCCTCTTGACTTTCACCTCCACTTCCTTCCTCCTCCTCAGTCGGTGCCTGCGCCCCGTTGGGCATCGAATACAACTCAGTGGTAGCCTGGAAGACAACAAAACAAGACAAAGGTCAATCGACCGATTTGCAGTGAAACAAACTGAATGAAACAGAGTCACAGCCAGGGATAAGTGGTCATACCGTGTCTGGTTCATAAGACTGGTCGAGCGGTGGGATCCTCCTAGCCCCACGATGGTTGTCCTTGTTCCCCGTGATGGCAGTCATCCACCTCTCCAGTGTGGTGTCGTCGACCTCCTCTAGGTGGACCCGAGTGGTGTCCTCGATACCAGAGTACAACCACATCGGGTGGCCTCGGTACTGGAGTGGCTGAATGCGCCATCGAAGAAAAACCTCCAAAAGATCCATGCCAGTGACACCGTCGCGAATGAGTTGAACTACACGCTCCATCAACATTTTAACCTGAGCCTTTTCCTCCGGAAGTACCTTCAGGGAGGATGGCTTGTTCACTCGGTCCATGGAAAATGGAGGGAGACCAGTCGACTGCCCTGGCGTCGACTCGTCTTGGCAGTAGAACCAGGTCGACTGCCACCCTCTAACCGACTCGGGAAGGGTCATGGCTGGAAAAGCACTCTTACTCCTCATTTGGACCCCAAGACCCCCACACATCTGGATTACTTTGGTCCTCTCGTCATTCGGACTCGCCTTTTTCACCGTCTGAGAACGACAAGTGAATATGTGCTTAAAGAGACCCCAGTGCGGCCTACAACCTAGGAAGTTTTCGCACAGAGACACGAAAGCGGCGAGATAGGCAATGGAATTGGGAGTGAAGTGATGGAGTTGTGCCCCAAAGAAGTTCAGAAACCCTCGGAAGAAAAGATTCGGTGGCAGAGAGAATCCGTGATCTACATGAGTGGCTAAGAGGATACACTCACCCTCCTGTGGCTGCGGCTGCCACTCAGTCCCCGGAAGTCTTGCTGACCCATGGGCCAGATCGTCGAGATCCCTCTGGGTGATGGTCGAGCGGATCCAGTCTCCTTGGACCCAGCCTTGCGGAAGGCGGGACCGCGACGAAGATCTGCCCCGACTGGTCGCTCTCCCCTTCACTTTCGCCGTTGCCGTCGCCTTCTTCGCTCGCTCCAAGGCCGCCGTCTTCTCCTTCACCATCGTCGCCGGCGAGGCGCGCAAGGAGCAGTTGGGTGGAGATAAAAGCGGGCGCAGCGGGCGAGGTTGAGGAAGGGGGAGAGGGGAATGAAGAAGCACTTTTTAGAAAACCCCCGTCCGACGCCTTATATAAGGTCACTTCCGAGTGACTGACCGGTAGGCCCGGGCGATCCTGTCGAATCCCGAAATAGTCGCGTGCGCGATACGTGGCGAAAAAGGTGGCGCAGAAATCGAGGCGTCTCTGCCTTATCCCATCTGAGTACTGCGGTCTTCTCCGCTTCGCGCGCTTCCCAAAATTCGGCTCCCGCTAAATCCGCTAACAGCAGAGCAACTTGTCAGACGGGAGATCTCCTACGATCCGTCGCTCGGAGATCTCTAAGTTCATAAAGTTCACTCGACAAACATAAAGAATGGATCAAGGCGACTGAAAGAGAAGTTGACGCCACCACTAAGAAGTCATTGATCCATAGTGAGACACACTCGCAGCACAAAAAACAGGTCGGAAAGATTATCAACTCCTTCCTCACTCAAACCTTGATCCATTCGGGGGCTAATGATGAAGTCATGTACCTAGGGTAGGGTCATGGACCTGTCCAAAGTACCCTCCCCAAGGACATCTTTAGAAGAAGCTGCCTTCCAGTCGACCAAGAGGGATTCCACTCGACGGACTCGAAGACACTCGACCATGAAGACTCACTCGACCACCAGGAGATCAAGAGCCACTCTGTATCCAAACGGTTGTAATTAAGTCGTCTTTATGGCCATGATGACACTTTATGTAAGGTGTTACCTGTAACGCCAGACCTTAATGTACTTTAAACCCTCCGCTATGTGGGCTGGCTGGGTCCTGGCAGACACTATATAAGCCACCCCCTCCACTGGCAGAAGGGTTGGCACCCCTGTAATTCATACGCATATAATCCAGTCGACCGCCTCCGGGCTCCGAGATGTAGGGCTGTTACTTCCTCCGAGAAGGGCCTGAACTCGTAAATCACTTGCGTATACAACTACTCCATAGCTAGGATCTTGCCTCTCCATTCCTACCCCCACTCTACTGTCAGTCTTAGTACCATGACACCGACCCCAGATACGCTCATGGCCACTACTGAGATGGTCAACGCCCCATTTGAGGTTACAGCCCCCGTGGCACTGCAGGAGCAGTTTTCCCCCTTCGAGGATGTGTCCCCCCCCCCCCCCCCCCGCTGAGCTGCCCAAGGTGATTTCCTTCTTTGCCGATCTCGATTGTGGTTTTTCATCTAAGTATGTGGTGATTTTTTTTAGAAAAGGAAGTATGTGGTGATTAACAATGCAAAATTTTATTAGCTTCGATGCCATGCTATACATAGTGGTTTAAATAACTTGTGGTTCTTATACTGAAAAGTAATTCAGAATTTGTTTCTGTTTCAATTAGAGCCCTGATACAGACAAGGATTGTGTGGTTGTGCATGTCACTCGCTATGAGGCGGACGACCTGAATATACGCACTGGGAAAACAGAGTTCTTAGGCTGTTGGATCCTGGAAGCCATTTGCGGTTATACCAATGAAGAGTTGTATTCCAGCCTCTCTGTTGTCAGGCGTGTTGTCCAGGGTGTACTGAAGCACAAGAAGTTCAAAGCTACTCCTTCGTTTGTGAGGCATACTGTTCTTGTCAAGCTTACGCAAGAAGATGACGTGTCATGCCTCCACAAACAAGTTTATCAGTGGCAAGGCCACAAGGTTGTCTTCATGAAGGTTCACAAGATTGAGCTGCTGCGGGACGTCCTCGATGATGTTCATGGCAAGGTCCGTCTTGTGTCCAGCCCAAATTAGATCGAGGCATGAAATAGTTGCCCTAGCTAGTGTTTAGTAGTAGTTTGGATTGTGTCTAATTATCTGAACCTTGCCTGTTATCGACCCCTCTGGGGCTAGTGCTCTGTTTGAATCCGTCTATGGGAACTGCTGCTACTTTTGTGTGCCCGTGAATCATGTGAGAACCATCGTAATTGTTGCCGAAACAGATGCGTCCTCACTAGTTTTTTCATGAATATGGCATGGTAAGACATAAGTTGTCACGACTTATCATACGAGCAGTGTGTGTTTTGATGAAATAGAGCACTCGTTCGAGAACCGTGCGCCGACGTATACATAAGTACTTGTAAACATTGTTGGTGCTACCCCACTTGTAAGCAGTTGTGCAAAACATGGCACATTGGCTCAGCTCACTTCAACACTAGGCTATCAACCAGCTAACAATCAACAATCTGATGTCTGACATATAAGCAACTACTACTATGTATCTTGTTACAGTGGTTCATGCAGTTAATTGAGGCCACAATGTAATAAATTCCAAACGTTCACACGCTAGTCCAGCGCTCATGTGGAACACTCACAATTAAACTCGTCTTCATAAAAATCTTGAAAAGCATAAGTTAAGCAATTTTATACATCTCAATGATTCATAGAACATAACAAACATATACTTGTTCACAGCAAAAGACAAAGTTGTGAGAAGGTTTACAAATCAGGAAAAAACAAGCAAGGCTTCTCTGAGCAAATGGCCTCCCGGCAGGCTTAAATTTCCTGGAGTTCACTCTGGTTTTTCTTGTCGCCACCATCGAGGGTTAGGTTCTCTCATTCCAGAATAACCAATTATAATTGTGGTCTCAGCTGGAATGCTGAACTGAACCATGCAGTGTACTGACCAGCTGAAATGCTTGTGCATTCCACTAAATTTAAGCACCACTATTTGCAGAAATAAGCAGACCACAATGCCTCTTGTCTGCGCACCTGTCCAAAAAACCGCCGTGCAGCCGTGCCAGCTAGTCCTCGGTCCATGGATGAACTGGTAGAAAATGCATTCCGGACTAGGATGCAGTTGTTTTCGCTCGTCCCTGCACTACAATCAGGAAGTAAAACGTACGAATCAGCTTTTTTTAGATTGCGTTGGTCATTCTACCTTAGTTACTACCAATGTAGGGATACCTTGAAGACGGGAGGTTAGACGACGGCAACGAGGGATAGCCATCTCATTTTGCACAGTTGTACTAAAACTGAGGTGTGTGCTTTTGATTGCGCGGATAGAAACGATACGGAGACAGACATCCTGAAACGATATGGAGACAGACATCCCTGTTTGCGCAAATACGAAATACGGTTATTTAAACAGTGACACATATTACTACTTCCCCCCGTTTCCTCTTAGAACCAAGTCCTAGATTCATGCTACAGCTTTCCCACTTTCTTCCCTGTTTGAACCAACGCTTTGAGTTCACTGTATGAACTAGCTTTACTTCTAATAATAGTAGAAGTCTAGGTGGATTTGTAACAGCGGACGGAGAAAAGGATCCACACGAAGGGGGAGAGCTGGGCAGTAGAGCAAGGCAGGTTTCGAAGGAATATATACCTGAGGGTCATCGGCATGTGGCAAATACGGCGTCGGGAGGCTGCATCTTGGCCACAATACCGCAGGGAGGAAGGGGTCGGGGGCCCTCCCGAGCCGGCGCTCTCTCGGAGAGAATGGCACGGCCACCAATCGGGATGCGCGGGCAGCCGTTGGTTTCCTCCCTCGCCGCCAACGACAGCGTGAACGATGCACCTACACCCCCTGCCCCGGTCGAGGTTGTCCGGCCGGATTTGTGACCAGCCGTGAACTGAGAGAGAGAGAGAGAGTGTGGCCACCAATGTCTTGCTTAGATCTGGAGAGCATTAGAGAGTGAACGAGGGGAACCCTAGTAAAGCAAGCGCTAAGGCTCCTACTTTTATATATAGTGGAGTGATTTTGTTGTACCGGCTTCAAAAAAATGCGCTCCTATGTGTACCCGCGAGTGGGTGTGATAGAACTAGTGCATGCGTGCACCGCTTCTCTTCGTGAGAGTACAATATATACTATGCCCAAAGAACGTTCACCGCAAGAGTAATAGTATAAGTGTGTGACGTGTGAGCTAAAATAAAATGTGCGCGCCGTCTTTTGTTTTTTAGAAGTTCTGAGGGTAGGGTGTGAAGAGCACATATGTGCGTGACGTCTACCTGCAGATAGAGGATGGGTGCGACGTGCGAGTCTGCGAGAGGACTCGGGAGAGTCGTGACTCATGAGGGTGCGTGTGCGTGAGAGAGAGGGGGGCACGTATCAATGCAATGCATGTGTCCGTAAATCATTATCCGACAAACGTTCGCCACAAGCCTTTTCCTGACGAACGCCGTAAGAACCATTAGATCGGCATCCGACAGTGTCAGTTTTGCCATGTCTTTTAACAGAACAGCCACTCCTCCTGCACACAAATCTTCCACGCGAGTGTTAGCAACTGCCGTATGCTCCCTCCGTTCCGAAATGCAGTGCATATATCTTTATTGAAAATTAGAACCTCGCAAACTTTTACCAAGTTTTCGTGTACCAAATTGCACATGTAGAATACCCTGTATATATTATTTCATTCATCTTCGATAGGTAACTATAAAGATGGGTGAGGAGTCTACAAAGAAAGACCATCGTATCACCCGCAGCAATTTCAACCATCCTTTAGTGTCGAGGAATATCATAGGAACTCTATATGATATGATTTTCATAGGATTTTTTTTCCTTTAGAGCCAATTGGTTCATAGGAATAGACTCATATACTCTACATTTCAAAGGAAATAAACATGATATCATTTCTATAGCTTTAGAGCCACTTGGTTCATATGAATGGATTCCTATACTCCCTTAATTTCAAAGGAAAATAAACATTAGCGTATATTCAATAGAAAAGTTCCTATGATATGAACCAAATTACATCTCTTTACTAATCCCTCCTCATAGGAATTGAGCTACATGTCATCTCTAGATTCAATAGAAAAGTTCCTATGATGTGAACCAAATGACATCTCTTTTCCAATCCCTACTCATAGGAATTGAGATGCTCCATGTCATTTCTTTCCCTACAACTTTCATGTATGCATCTTCTATTCCTAAATAGATAGTACAACCCACTAGTAGCTTTTTTCCAAAACATGCAACTATGGCACAAGAACTATATAGTGTGCCATTAACTTTGAAAGATGGTTGCTGGATGAAGCTAACCCGACAGTGCAGAGATGGGCAAATCCGAGCACTACTGGCCATTGGATATCATCAACATTCCACCAGATCTGCCACATGTACAATTTAGTAGACTCCATGCTTGAACTTAAGCATAATGCACAAACCTCAAAACACAAGCACTTCTCCTTTGTTCTAGAATCTTCTGTATCATAATTGATTATGTTTTTCTAAATGAATTGCCATTATTTGTTTTTTACTTTATGATTTACAATGCACAACCCCATGAATCTCAACATTTTTATAAAACTAATTGATTTTGAATGAGATGAACTATAAGAACTAAACGAACATCTACATCATGCATATATGACTCAAAGCTTTACATGCTATAGTGTGTATTTATTCATAATTTGGTTTCGAAATCTCATGCGTTCAATACATGTGTACCTTACTAGTTTTGAGTAGAGTAGAAAATTTCACGCGGCCCCGGGTATATCAAAATGCAGGGCCCATGCATCATTGCCTTACGGTCGAACCTACGTCCACAATTTTTTGTACGTGCTATATCTCCACTGGTCCCTGAACCCAAAATGCTGCCTCGTTCCCGTAAAACCAAGCGGCCCACACATATTTAAGGCGTCGACTCGAACCCGTTTACTACGACGTGGCCCCACACGCCGTAGTACTCCTACAAACCCTACCGCCGCACTCATCATCGGTTTTCTTCAAGAGGACGAGGGAGAAGCCAATTTGTAGTGGAGGCGCTTTCAAAAAAAAAGGATCTGTAGTGGAGACCCCTACCCTAGGGTGCCCTAGGTAGCTGCCGCACGCATCATTATTTTCTCTTTTCTTTATGCTCTTGCGCGCTAGGGTGAAATGATGGTTGCTTTGTCCGTCCAGCTTAATGCGGGAAAGGTGGGGCTTTGTGATTTGACCCCTCATCGCTCATTTTCTACTACTGCGGCGCTACGACCGGGGTGCCTCCAATTCCAACCGCTGCTCCGAACTATAATTTGGTGCATCGCACGTGGAATAAGACGGTGGATGAGCCACATGTCTGCCAAAGGGGTCCTGTTGAGTGTGTCACCATTTCATGTGTGGATTGACCCTGCTTGAGTTGCTACGCCAACACGGCAGGAGCAACCTACCACTTGGTTTTGCTCCTTGCTGAATACCGACTATATTGATCTAAAAAGATACATGCTGAACTACCCTCTTCATCTCGGTTTTTTATTTGTAGGCGTCTCAGTTTATAGGGCATGCACGTAGTTCTAGGTCATCCATTTGACTAACTAAATATTAGTTACTATGTCACAAAAAGTATATCATTGGATTCTTATTGGTTGATATATGAAGAAACAAGAAACGAGGTAGAAGTTAATGCACCGCGCCTTAGTATTGTGGGATTATTTGGTTTTCATAAGATGACGTGCGTTTGGTTGCAAGGGTGGTCATGAATGGGTTGGGATCGTTCAGAAAATAGACATGTTTGGTTATAAAGCACATGAATGGTTCAAGTCAAAAAAAGAGAATATGCCTTGAAGATGCTGAACCATTCCACCCAACCAAATCGGTCGAATCAAATGGCCACTTGCATGCATGACTATGTGAGCATGACTGGTGGTCCCGTCTTAAATAATTAGCTCATCTCTTATATTCAGCCAAACACATGAATTGAATGGTTCAATCCCAAAAAAATTGAATGGTCCCAATCCATTCATACGATACCTTCAACCAAACGCATCCGACGGAGGGAGTAGTTGTATTTAAAAGTCGAGGGCGGGGATTTTCCTGCGCGGTAGGCGGGGCAGTTCCGCCTAGTCGGTTCGACAGAGACGCGAGAAGACGAGGGAGTAGGCTGCTGCAAGCGTAAGGCTGTGTGATTTGACAGCGAGTTACTGCTGGACACGTGGGGCCCCGTGATTTGACTTGCCATTATCATTTTAACTGCGGTGCTATGACCGACGTGAGTCTCCCGATTCCTGACCACCTCCATACAGGTGCCTCTCCCAATGCTCCACCATGTAGTAGTAGAGGCTGCCTCTTGCATGAGAGCCCACTTCTCCACTTTTTCCTTGCCTCTCTTTCCTCCACATATGCAAAAATGCCAGGCAAATCGCACTATTGTACTTACTTGCTCCTACAGGTGCTTAAGCTTGCCACATAGGTATAAAGTCTGATGTGGCAAGTTAATCAAGAAGAGAGAGACTAGTTTGGTGACCCAAGGAAGAAACGGTGCTAAGCGCGTGTACCTAGGTGAAAAGACAATTTTGAGTCTATAGCTAATTAAATGAAGCAAACTTAGCAACACCATTTCATTGGAAGAGGTCACTCCTTGGCAAATGCAATAAATACTAGTACTCCCTGTGTCCCATTATATAAGAACATTTTTGACACTACACTAGCTAGTGTCAAAAATGTTCTTATATTATGGGACGGAGGGAGTACGAAGAAAGAGATAGAGAGGAGTAAAAAAATACACTTATAGCCAACCTTGTTGTAGTATGAGTGACTAAGTGATGACTATGTATGACATGCCAACATCAGATAGCCTAACGCACCGTGTTAAATCTCCAAGGGCGCGACCACGCGAGCGACGCGACGGTCGTGGTAGGCGCGACCATGATACGGGCTGCTGGCAGCCCTTGGATCTGAGATCAAACGGTCGCATGCTAAGTTGCTGAAAATTTTAAGAATAACCCTCCAGGATTGGATATTCACCCATAGGTCTAGAATCACGCCATGCAACCGTTCGATCTCAGATCCAAGGGCTCTCGGAAGCCCGTATCATGGGATAATGGAAAGCCACTACCCTGCCGTTCGCACGCTTACTTTCTAGCTTCCTCCTAATAAGACTCACATTCTTTTTTCAACAGATGAGGTTCAAGTTGGATCCGAAAGATGATGCAATTAAACAAGCATGCACTCATGTTTTTCAGTCTGCTCTGCGACAGTATCGGTACCACCTTAGAAAATCTCACTTTGAAGGCAAGGCTAACAATGAAATCGCCCAAACATCTCCAGTGGAATATATTACAGATGAAGACTGGACAGCCCTCGTTAAACACCGGTCTGATCCAAAGTATCAGGTAGGCTATATGTATTTGATCAGACCACATACTGAACTTGTATTTATGTATGTGCCTTACAAGTGTATCTTCTTCTAAGCTAACTGTTTGAAGAACAGAACCAACAGTTCTAAAGTGAAATTCCAACAGACAACAGGATCTTGTAGCTATATTGCACACTGCGAGGCTCTTGTAAATAGCTGCTACTTCCTTCTTTTTTTGTGCCATATTATCGTATCTATATTGACTTGTTCCAAATACAGCGGAAAGCCCGTGCGGACCAAAAAGAACCTGAACCGAATGGAGTGCAAATCTTCAAGGATTGCCACACCAGCAAGATGAAGGGCATTAGCACACCAGTTCAAGCCGCTGTTGTAAGTCCTTACTCCTCCTGCCTTGAACTGATTGGTACTGTGATGTGTTCATTTAACTACTTGGTTTGCAGCCAATGTCAGTTACTCTGTTCACTTTTATACACAGTTGTCTTAACGTATCATTTCACCTTACATGGTTTAAAAGAGATGAAGGATATTCTTTTGGTCTTGATCTGTAATCTAGTTGTTATGTTCACGTGCGCACACAATGATAAAATAGCCTGTTTGTTTTATATCTGTTTGCCCATGATATGAATGATGTCATACTATGTTCATCCTACTTTAAACCATGTCTCTTTATCCTTAGATGTCAACGAATGTGAGGAAATAGACAATACAGTGGGCATGCTACATGGACATATGTTCCGAAAGTGATTTTATTATGTAGTTGGCACTACAATACATGCTAATATATTACAATAGTTCACCAAAATAAGTTATGTATAAACGTCTAGCCTACTTTGTTTGTTTTTGTCTCATTAGTAACTCACCGGTACACTAATCTACAAGTTCAAACTTTCAGGAAGCTATGGAACAAATGATTGAACAACCACAACCACCTGAAGGTGACGAGGCTACTATAGGCACAATGTCACCTCTTGCTGCAGTGCGTCAGTATCTCTCCACTAACAGTGCAAAAAGCACCTTCCTACGTAATTCTGGGTTGGTTGTCAAGGTAACCTCGTCCAAATCGCCTACTGAACAAAATCTTCCTGCTAGACAGAGTGATAAATCTGTGCTCCAGACACAAGTCCAATCCCTAATGGACGTTGTTTCGGAAACAAGAATAGTGGTTGAGAAATGCCGTCAAGATATGAATAGTTTTGAAACCAGACTATCAGACATTCGCTTCGTTGCTGAAGAGCAATGGCGGAAAAAAGGTGGAGATGCTGCTCCATCAGATTCTACAGCCTGAAACATTAGCACTCAGGTCAAATGATCTGTGCTTCTATACATCTGATGGTGCTTTTATCTGGAAGGACTATAAACTTTATGCCAATAGGCCTTTTGTTGTATGATTGGAATTTATTTTGTTGTGATACAACATTTATGATGCTGCCATAGGCTGCAGTAATTATGACACTATTTTTGTATAGTGTAGGTTTATCTTAGTAATGTATTCGGACGAAAGCTTCGTAGGAGCCCAACATGCCAACATTCGTTGGGCCCATCCAATTGGGCTAAAAACGATTACGGGCCGAAATTGGCATGTAGCCTACTAAAAATATCTAGGCTTAAATTAGCATAAGCTTTCAAATTTTTCTGGTAGGCCTCTGCCCATAGTGGGCCTTTAACAGGCCTAAACATAATTTGGGCACTCAGTAAAAGTAGGCTGTTTACAGGTGTAAATATGTCGAGCCCATAAAAACATGGGCCTTTAATAGACCGAAAGTGAGATTGGGCCCTGATTGTGCCAAATAACCCACTGGACTTAGCAGGCCGAAATGGTGGCCCATTTACGATGCGGATATTTGACAGGCCGAAATTCGGACGGGCTGTAAATGCGCCGACCTAATACACAGGCCTTTAACAGGTCGGAACTTCGATCGGGCTAGATTATCATCATTTTTATATGGGCCGTTAATGGGCCCGATATGATGTTGGGCCACATATGGCCCATGGTTTACGTCCGGCGTTAACGGGCCGAAAATGACAATAGGCCGAAAGTGGGCCAAATCTATAGTGTGCCTCTAACAGGCCGAACGACAGACATGGCCGAATAGGACCCAAATCCTTCACGGTCATTTATGGGCTGAAAGTTTTGATGGTTTGTAAATGGGCCCAAATGAAGTCGGACCTTTAACAGGCCGGAAATACACCGAGCCGTAATTTGGCCCAATTACTTAGCGGGCTGTTAACGGGCCAGAAGTGACCATGGGCCGCATTGGTGACAAGTTTAGACCAGGCCGTTGACGGGCCGATTTGACAGAGAATGTTGGGCCTTTAGCTGGGTCGGCCCATTGTGGTCTGCAAAATCTTGTGGGCCTTTAGCTGGGCCGGCCCATTGTGGTCCGCAAAATCTTGTGGCCTTTAGCTGGGCCGGCCCATTATGGTCCGCTAAATTTTGTGGGCCTTTAGCTGGTCCGGCCCATTATGGTCCGCTAAATCTTATGGGCCTTCGGTTGGGCCGGCCCATTTAAACTTTGTGGGCCACTTTTGGGCCGGTCCACGTGTCAACATATCATAGGCCCATCTCGACCGTTGGATGAGTGACACCTGTGCCAACGTGGAGCTGACACGTGGATCCGTCAGCCAATGAGAAGTTTACACGTGGAAAATCGGCATTGGTCGTGGCTGTTAACGGGTTATCGGATCCAAAATCCGACCCGATAGCTTAACGGCATTCCGTTACGGTGGATGCCACGTGTCAGTCACCCTTGACGAAAGCACTTCTGTGACGCGCGATTTATCGTCATGGAAGTGGACACTTCCGTGATGATAATTTTGGTAATGTCATGGAACACTTCTACGACAGCACAGGTATGACTATCTTGATTTTGTCATAAATTTTTCATGGATGTACATGCATGACAAAAAAGGCGACCTACTGTGACAAACACGTATCATCACGAAAGTGTATTTTTTTGTAGTGTATATAAATGTTTCCTTACCAAGTTCCACTCACCAAAAGCGCTACACTCCCCGGCAACGGCGCCAGAAAAGAGTCTTGATGACCCACAACTGTAGGGGAGTAATCATAGTCCTTTCGATAAGTAAGAATGTCGAACCCAACGAGGAGCAGAAGGAAATGATAAGCGGTTTTCGGTAAGGTTTTCTCTGCAAGCACTGAAATTGTAGGTGATAGATAGTTTTGTGATAATATAAATGGTAACGAGTAAAAGTAAATAAAGTAAATAAAGTGCAGCAAGGTGGCCCAATCCTTCATGTAGCAAAGGATAAGCCTGGACAATTTCTAATAATGAGAAAGGAGCTCCCGAGGACACATTGGGAATTATCGTCAAGCTAGTTTTCATCACGTTCATATGATTCGTGTTCGGTACTTTGATAATTTGATATGTGGGTGGACCGGTACTTGGGTACTGCCCTACCTTGGACAAGCATCCCACTTATGATTAACCCCTATTGCAAGCATCCACAACTACAAAAGAAGTATTAAGGTAAACCTAACCACAACATTAAACATATGGATCCATATCAACCCCTAACGAAGCAACGCATAAACTAGGGTTTAAGCTTCTATCACTCTAGCAACCCATCATCTACTTATTACTTCCCCATGCCTTCCTCTAGTCCCAAGTAATGGTGAAGTGTCATGTAGTCGACGTTCACATAACACCACTAGAGGAGAAGACAACATACATCTCATCAAAATATCGAACGAATACCAAATTCACATGACTACTAATAGCAAGACTTCACCCATGTCCTCAGGAACAAACTTAACTACTCACAAAGCATATTCATGTTCATAATCATAGGAGTAATAATATGCATAAAGGATCTGAACATATGATCTTCCACCAAGTAAACCAATTAGCATCAACGACAAGGAGTAATCAACACTACTAGCAACCCACATGTACCAATTTGTGGTTTTGATACAAGATTGGATACAAGAGATGAACTAGGGTTTTGAGAGAAGATGGTGCTGGTGAAGATGTTGATGGAGATTGCCCCCCTCCCGATGAGAGGGTCATTGGTGATGATGTTGGTGATGATTTCCCCCTCCCGGAGGGAAGTGTCCCCGGCAGAACAGCTCCGCCAGAGCCCTAGATTGATTCCGCCAAGGTTCCGCCTTGTGGCGGCGGAGTTTCGTCCCGTATGCTTGCCCACGATTTTTTCCAGGGTAAAAGTGATGATATAGCAGAAGATGGATGCCGGA
Organism: Triticum timopheevii; assembly: GCA_963921465.1. Lineage (NCBI taxonomy): Eukaryota > Viridiplantae > Streptophyta > Magnoliopsida > Poales > Poaceae > Triticum > Triticum timopheevii. The sequence goes on from OY997274.1 coordinate 74,457,575, forward strand.
GGCCCACCAGGGGGCCCAGGAGATAGGGGGCGCGCCCTATAGGGGGGCACGCCCCCCTGTCTCCTGGACAGGGTGTGCCCCCCTGGCATATTTCTTTCACTCATAAATTCTTATTAATTCCAAAATGTTGTTTCGTGGAGTTTTAGGACTTTTGGAACTGTGCAGAATAGGTTTCCAACGTTTGCTCCTTTTCCAGCCAGAATTCCAGCTGCCGGCATCCCCCCTCTTCATGGTAAACCTTGTAAAATAAGAGAGAATAGCCATAAGTATTGATATATAATGTGTAATATCAGCCCATAATGCAATAAATATTGATATAAAAGCATGATGCAAAATGGACGTATCAATGATCCTGATACTACAGATCTAGCTGCTTTTTTGGCTGCAATTTAGGCAAAATGCCTTTCACATATTTGGGCCTGCCAGTGGGAACTACCAGACCCAAAATTGTTGACCTTCTTCCCCTGGTGGACTGCATGGATAGAAGACTAACAGCTAGTTCTTGGTTTTTGCCTCAAGGGAGCAGATTATAATTGGTGAACTCTGTCATTTCTTCCTTGCCTATCTTCTTCCTTTGCAGATTGTCAATTCCTCAGGGTATTCTGAAGCAGTTGGAAAGGATTCAGAGGCAATGTTTATGGAGGAAATTTGGTCAGGAGAGGGGCCACTCCCTGGCTGTCTGGCCACTCATTTGCAGACCCAAGTCCAAGGGTGGTCTTGGAATTTTAAACCTTGGCTTGCAAAATGAAGCTCTTCTTATTAAGCATCTCGATAAATTCTATAATAGGATGGATGTGCCATGGGTTCATTTGGTTTTGGATTATTACTATTTCCAAAGGGTCCCCCATGATACTACACTGTGGGGATCATTTTGGTGGAGAGATGTCTGCAAATTAATGGATAAATTCAGAGCAGTTACTTATGTTGATGTTCACAGTGGAGATACGGTATTGTTCTGGTATGATCATTGGCTTGCATTCCTCTTCAAGATCGTTTTCCTAGGCTTTATTCCTTATGCCTCCATAAAAACCTCTCTGTCAGGGAAGTATTTCAGGCTAATAATTTCCAAGAGCTATTTTATTTGCCTCTGTCTGAGCAAGCCTTCCAAGATCTACAACAGCTATCGTCCCTGATGGGATCTTTCCAATTGGACAGTGACTGCCATGATTCTTGGGGGTGGAGGCATGGTAAAAAGTCTGAATATACTGCAAAGAAGTTTTATGACTTTGCTTATCAGCCAATGGTAGCAAATCCCATTCTGGGGTGGGTCTGGAAGAGTTGCTGCACCATGTCGATCAAAATGTTTGCCTGGCTAGTCATAATGGACAGGGTTAACACCAAGGACATGATCCAACGGAGGCATTGGAAGATTAATGATGGGCCTGAATGTGTACTCTGTCTAACTAGGACACTTGAGGACAGAAACCACCTTTTTTTCCAGTGCAATTTCAGTGTCCGTGTGTGGAATTATCTGCAAATTGTTTGGAAGGATTGTGATGACATGGTTGAAATTGCTTGGCATGCCAGAAAGGATATCAACAAACCTTTCTTTAGGAAAGTGATCTTCATTGCTTGGTGGAATATTTGGAAAGTCAGGAATGACAGAGCTTTCAGGAACATTCGACCTTTTTTCAGGGCGTGGAGGAATGGCTTCATTCATGATCTATCGCTCCTTTCCCATAGAATCAAAAGGAAATATAGAGATGCCTTGCTTAAGTGGATTGATTTCCTACCTCCTTGAGGAGTTTTTTTTTTGTGTGTAATGCTGTAATTATTAGGTATAGTATCCTCTCCCTTCCTTTGTATAGCTTTCTTTAGCTTTCTGTAGTTCCCTTTTCTTGTTTCTTTCTTTTCCTCATCTTGAGGAATCCTTGTACTGGTGCTTTTTTTATTAATAAAATGCTGTGGGGGGCAAGCCCTGCAGTCTTCAAGGTCAAAAAAATGCAGGCAGACAAGACTTTCGGGAGCAATAGGCTGCAGAGGATCTTTGGGAGATCGAATGCATTTCGAAGAATTTTGTGAGACATACGAACAACTGGGGGTGAACAGATCCCGGGTAAGTGAATTATCGGCAGTGCGAGAAGAAGCTGCAAAGCAGAAGACACAAAGGATTCTCGGAACAACGAAGAGTATTAGGGGTAACTTGTAACAACAAGAGAAACTGGGAATGAAGGTACAAATGGCAAGGTTGTTATTCACGGGAATTATCGGTGGTGAGAAACTGCAAAATAGTGGGCACAGGGTCTCCGGAAACATCAAGGAGTATCCGCAGATTCTTCTGTCAAAGCAAGCGATCATCTGTAGTGAAGGGGCTCTCCGGGATGAAGTGGTCACGAGAACCTAATGTCAGAGTTAGCAAAATCGTTTAAACCAAATAGAAGAGAGATCAGAGTCCCAGAGTACAGACGAGGAATAAAAGACCCTAATACCACCCAATTGGCAACGTGGGCCCGTAAGCCACACAGCCATATTAGTAAAACATTTTTTCATAGACTAGACTCAACTTCGGCCAAGGAGTTGGAAAGGGGGGTTCCTACAGGTAGTCGTCTCTGATACCAACTTGTGACGCCCCGGCTTAATCGTGCACTAACCAAACATGCAAATGCACACGATCAAGCCAAAGGACTCACTTGAAGATATTACAACACAACTCTAAAACATAAATAAAGTCATACAAGTTTTATAATACAAGCCAGGGCCTCGAGGGCTCAAATACATAAGCTCGATGTCATACAAGCATCAACGGAAGCATTAGTTATCTGAGTACAGATACAAAAGAAAGACAGATAGGCCTTTAAAAGGTGGGGCAAAAGAAAACACTACGATCGAAAAGGCGCAGGCCTCCTGCCTGGAACCCTCCGAACCTACTCCTGGTCGTCAGACAACTCGTAGTAGTAACCACCCTCGGGGTAGTAGTAGTGGTCGTCGACGGGGGCTTCTGTCTCCTGGGCTCCATCACCTGGTCGCATCATTCGGGTATCGGGAAAAAGAGGAAGCAAAGCAACCGTGAGTACTCATCCAAAGTACTCAGCAAGCAAGGATCTACACTACATTTGCACTGTTATCAAAGGGAAAGGGCTGTATATGTGGACTAGGCTGCAGAAATGCCAGAATAGAGAAAGGGCCTAGTCCTATCGAAGACTAGCATCTTCAGTGGTCTTGCAGCATTAGAGGAGTGCAGATCAGCATGATGTAAAGTAATAGTAGTGTTATCAACCTCGCCCAAAGATCCTTCCTTGACTCCCTGCAAGAAAGCAATCCCAGAGCCATACTATCCATTTCTCATTACAAGTATCAAGTCCTAGTTGTATCGATCGGGATACAACTCCGAGCGTCCGTTTCTGTGGACCCGACTATTCGAATAGATTAACTTTCCTGCAGGGGTGCACCAACTTACCCACCACACTCGATTAACTCCGGCCGGACACACTTTTCTGGGTCATGCCCGGCCTCGCCCAAACACTACACCGCAACCCAACCTAGGCTTAACAGAGAGGTTAGCACGCCAGACTAACCCTATGTGCCTAGCGGGTCGGGCCCCTCGCCCAGAACGCTCCTGCGCGTTACGTTCACGACCGTGAGCAGACCTAGCCCCCTTAATACAAGTGCAGGCTTTACCAGTCCAGCCCGGCGTGTGCCGCTCAGTCGCTGACGTGTATTAAGCTTCGGCTAATGCCACGACGCAAAGTGCCCATAACTTATCCCACGTGATGGTACTGCGAAAAGGCCAGAGGCCTACTCAGATCAAATATCCAAATCGTTAGTGGATTGGGAGCGCGCGGTAACAAGCAGAGGCTCACGATCGATGTGACCCCGCCGCCCCATCTCGAGGACTTGCTGTAAGGGCTAAGAATGCCCGGCCGTGCCTCGTAATTATCTCGCGGGCACCCCCCAGGTCAACCTGACTCCACATCACTCGCATCACATGCTCGCGCGGGTACCCCTCAGGGCCGACCTGACTTTATCATGGTTCAAGGTTAAAGTCATAGTAACTGTGTGTCCAAACACCAGGGGGAAACTTGTGGAATCACCCTTGATGGATTCCACCTGATGTAGTCGTCAAGGTAAACTTAGGAGGAATCACCCTCGAGGTTCACACTTGAGGTATTGCACGACGGCGTCGTTATCGGGAGTGGTGAAGGAGGAACCACCCTCGATGACCATGACCGAATAGCTACTTTACAGAGTTAACATCAGAAGTGCTAAACGAGGTATCACCCTCGGCACTCGATAGTAACTCTGCAGCGTCGTACAACGTTAGAGCTTTGCTTAACATTTAGCTTCATTTTTGCGAGAAAACGCATTGAGCATTCATCCATCACTAGCTTTGGCCACATAGAGAAGACAGATTTAGCCTTTAATATATGGAACTCTTTGCCCAATTAATATTGATTGAATCAAAGGGGAGTAAATTTATCAAGGTATAGCGTTTAATCAGAGGCTCGAGATTATCCTCCTTTTCAAAACAAAACAAAACAAAACAAAACAAAACTTGCGATGGGGATTCATTGGGGGTTGTTGAATGTGACTCAATGGAAATTGTACTACTGTGCTTTGGGAGCTGTGATTACTGATGATTGTCGACAGTTGATGACTTCTTTCGGCAAGGCGACGATTGTGCACTGTGCCCAGGAAAGCAATGCTGCGGCCCATTGTGCCCGAAAACCCACTCTCGCTATTTTGATCTATTTTCCACAAGCTCCTCACTGAAGGCCCACAGCTTCTTGGCCAGCTCTGCGTCTCGTGCCACGGATGTCGGCTTCGCCTCATTACAATCGGTGAAGTATTTGCCGGACACACCCTTGACACCAGGATGCAATGCCAGATAACAAGTAGTGGCAGCTCCCTGAACACCAAACCAAGTAGTGGCATATCTCATTACAGTTTCAGCTTAAAAAGGTCCCCTTCTCGGGAGTACATACTACTCCCTCCGTTCGGAATTACTTGTCACAAAAATGGATGTATCTACAACTAAAATACATCTGGATACATCCAGATGTATTTTAGTTGTAGATACATCCATTTTTGTGACAAGTAATTCCGAACGGACATCCAGATGTATTTTAGTTGTAGATACATCCATTTTTGTGACAAGTAATTCCGAACGGAGGGAGTAGTTTGCAATGAGAGATATGTGAATGTTAGTCGATCCGATTATATACCTGGGGTACGTCCTTGGCAAAAGGCTTGATCAGAGAGAAAAGCGAGGCCCACATTCCTGCACAGCATTCAGTTTAAGGTTTAGCAGAAACAGGAAAGAAGAACAATAATACCACTCTTATTCAGAATCAACGCCTTATGTTTTTGGTCATAACTACGTACTGCTTGACTCGACATAGCGAATGATGCTGGTCTCGATGAGTCCAGGGTGCAGGGAGTTCGAACTCAGATCACATCCTCGTTCCTGAAAACGAATGTATATTGTCAGGTTCCAATCAAATCCGGCTGATGCTTTTGTTCTAGGCTTAATCATGTAAACCTGAAAACGTCTGGACAGTTCATTTGCATGCAGAATGTTGGCCAGTTTCGTGACTGCGTACGCGCTGCATCCATTGTAGCTGCAAATTTTTCTCATACGATAATTACAAGGGATTTCAGTTATGTACTGAGCCCATGCGAAGATGAACCAGTGAAGAGTAGCGTATTGCTGACCTGGACTTGTCGTTCAACTTGCTGAGATCAAAGCCCGAGCCATTGCTTCTTATATGAGCCGACGAAGCTACGGTTACGATCCTGCCTTGCACACCAGTCTCCTTGGCAGTGGATTCCATCTTGTCAAGTAGAAGATTTGTGAGCAAGAAATGGCCTGCTCGCAAGGTGAAGATTCCACGGGTGTTTAGATCGATATGCCTGGAGCCCTGGACGTACTACTCAACATCTCATCTCAACTCAGCATCAGAGATAGCGATTCAACTGATGTTTACGTGAATGAGTGTTGATGGGTATAACTGTTCCCACACGTACTAGCTAATGACAAATATGCACATATACTCTTATGTATTACGACTAATAATAACATAAAGGGATGGGATGTGACTAGAAAACAAAGACTCACCGACATGATTCGTTGCGAATTGTAGCTCGATCCCATCTTTGGATAGCTGGAAAGGGCAGGCCATTATCCCTGCATTGTTTCTTCAGAAAGAGAGCCAGACAGGTCAGTGTAATACGTGTTTACTTGCACCTAAGCAACCACAATTACTACTGTAAGTGATTGAACATTTGATCGATGGTAATCGATGATTACACACATGAGGACGTTGAGATGCTCATGGGAGGAGTTGAAGGAGCGCGCGAAGCTGCGAACGGAGTCGAGGGAGCTCAGGTCCATCTCCATGACGTGGAGCCTCGAGCCGGGGACCTCTTGAGCGAGGCTCTCCTTCACCTTCATCCCGTTCTCGAGCGTCCTTGCTGGTATGATCACCTTTGCTCCCCTCAGCGCAAGAACTCTGGCCGTCTCCATGCCGATGCCACTTGTTGCTCCTGCAGATATACGAGACAATCAAGAATGCATGCAGGATCAATCACTCTGCCTCCTATATTTGTACTGTACATGCTCTGGATCAACATAAATGTGCTGCAAATTGTACTACGTCCTGTTGTTAATCAAGGGACAAGGGACCTGTGACGATGACCGTGAGATGGCTGGCGTCGAGGCCGGAGGTGACGTCCTCGGCGGTGGACGCCGAACCGAAGCCCGACGGCCCTGGCAGCCCCCACAGCAAGCCCCATAGCCCCATCGCCGCCTCCTTCGCTCTCTACACGAATCTGAATGGCAGCAAAGATCTTTCGTGATCTGTACTTATAATACACTTAGCATATATACAACATACAAGTAGTATACTACTTCCTAAGGAGAATACTCGTGCTAGTAGCCTGGTCCCAGCGGCTATACCCTCTCTCTCACGCTGCACAACAGAATCATTCCAAGTAGTAATGCCATATACTATAAGATGCCAACTACTCCAAACGCTGGGCAGAACTTTATTGCACCGTCTATGAACCCTAAGAGCCAACTACTGCATGCGTTGGACAGGAATTTATTGCACTGTCTATGAACCCTGCTAGCTGCAGTTAATAGGGCCCGTGGAGTAACTACCTCCGGTCCCGTCTCCGACATGGTAGCATTGGTTCCGGCATCGACATAAGGCGGTTAGGCTGGTCACAATGGGCAAGAACATAAGCTAGTAACTTCACACTTCCCTAGACTATGTTACTACCTCCATAGTGGGTAGGAACATCTATGTAGTGTCATGCAAGGATGTATTTATTAGGTTATAGACTCATTGTTTCTTGGAGTGTGTGATGTTCCGGTAACTTAGCTAGTTACCACAAGTACCTCTTTCTTCATTAAATACGTGCCACATAAGCAAAGTTGTATTGGAGTGTGTGATGTTACTCCTAAGTTCCTCCCCACTGTGACCAGCCTTAGAGCATCTCCAGCCGCCTCCCAGGAAGCTCACCAGGAGCATTTTTTCAGTGTCGGCGGATAAAAAATGTCTCACTCGCGCCCTTAACTCTTCACTTTTCGCCGGATTTGGGAAAAATCAGAGCTGGCGCTCCGAGGCCAAAACCAGGGAGCTGGGGGGCTAATTTTGCCGTTTTGCAGTCCCTGGCCCATCTGCCAGCGTCTCTCTCCCCTCTCTCCACCCTTTCCCTCCCTGGCCCACCCACGTGCTCCCATCCGCATCCCACGCCCGAGCCCCTCCGCGCAGTACGAGGTCGCGCTCGACGACCTCCGCCGCCAGCTCCAGGGCAAGCAGGCCGAGGTGACGGGCTCAAGGAGAAGCTCGCCGCCGCCGCCAGCAGCCGCAACGCGCGCTTCCACCCCTCCAACAAGCACCACCTCCTCGCCGCGCCCGCCGCGGAGGTCGGCGCGTCGACCGCGGAGTTGTTCATCGCCTGCGCGGAGGTCGGCGGCTTCGAGCACGAGTCCTCGACCAGGCGACGTTCCTGCGGGGCGTCCAAGGCGGTGTGGCTGCTGCACCTGCCGGGGCGGGGCTCGTGCTCGCGCGGTCATGGTGGAGCTCGCGCTCGCGTGGAGGAGGGAGCTCGACGGAGGGAACGAGGACGGAGGGATGGTGGTATGTGGCGGCGAGGCCCGTGCCAAGGAGCGTGCAGCGGACAGTGGCGGGGTCCTGGAAGGTGCTGGAGACGGTGTCGAGCTGCGGGGTGCCGATGCATCCTCGGAATGCGTCTTGGGTGGGGGACGGCTAGGAAATTTTGCCTCCGCAAACCAAAAATTCCGCTGGCGCGACCCCAAGCGGCAAAAAAGACCTCCTGAGGGCGCAACCGAGTGAAGATGTTCTTAGCATCCCCGGATAAGATTCGTCGGGTCGTGGGGCATGGGGGAGAGTCGTCAAACATGATGCATCAGTTTGTAGTGGCGCCAGTGATCTCGTCAAAAGTATCTCGCGGCCAAGATTTTGGCTTTGATGTGGGGTTGGGTCTCCTCGTCCGGCCTTCTCCTTCTTCTCCAGGTCGAATGCTCATTCTTTGGATCCTCATCGTTGGCGTCTCTTGGCAATGAATTATTATTTCCCATCGGTCGCCATTACAGCGATTCCTTGTCTTCGGTGATGCGGAGCAAGTGCGGCATCGAGCTAGGCTCACGACACATCATCGGCTAATGCAGGTCGAAGGCGGCGATGAATTTTCCTTGAGCTTGTGTGTGTTTTTGTTTTCGTCAAACGTGTTCTTGTAAGACTGAGACTTTTTTTTTTTGAGGGAACCATTCATGGCTAGCTTTATTGATTGTTATAAGCAACATTACATCGTCCCAAGTTTTGAGTATAGCCAACTAGGGGGATCATCGTCCCAAGTACAGGAAAATTTATTCAAAAAACTATATTTAGCTATCTCATGAGCTGCGCCATTAGACTGGGACTTGGTTAAACATATCTTTCGTTGTTGGGCAATGAAGAGACGACACCACCACGACATCTCTACTCTTAATGTCTTACTTGGTAGGCTAGCCTCCATGGTTTTTTTCGTCTCCCGGTTTCGTCTGGGTTTTTTTTCATCTGTTCTTTTTCCGGTCTCCACTCCCCCTCTCGCATGCACGTAAAATAATCCATACAACACCGCTCCCCTGAATCCCCTCGAACTATCCTTTTGTCCTAGGTCGATCCCTTCGATCGCCGCCTCCGACGTACGATCTCGCCGCCGCCGCCGATGTACGGGATTGCCTACGACGTACAATCTCGCCGCCACTGCAATGCTTTCCTCCCACCCCGCCTTCTCTCGTCTCTTTGCCCCCGATCTAGATGGCGCCTCCCATCTCAGCGGGACGGCGGCCTCGAGCTACGGCAGCACCACTGGATCTCCTCCAGTTCTGGCGCCCCGCCCCCCCCCCCCCCCCCCCCCCCCTAACTCAATCATTACTGATACCCGAGGCTCTCCTCCTCGCGCGACCGCGAGCAACGCTGCCGCCTCACCATCTTCTACTACCATCACTAACCGCCTGCTCACAACTTCTTCAGTAGCCAAACTAAACCAACAACCTTCTCTCTCAAAAAAAAAAAAACTAAACCAACAACCGATTTTTTTGGTCAGCAATGCCGGCAATTCCATGGCGAAGTACAATGGTGGAGACTGTGTTCGACAACAGTAAGTTGGGCTAGTTTCCATCTGTAGACTGTAGATGAGAGATGATACCTGGTGGAGGCAATGTTCTGTACAAGTGCTTGATTAGAACGACACTGGAAATAGATTTGTGCCAAGAGGCAAATTCTTGCGCTGCCAGATGAGAACATACTCCTACGTGGATCCAGGTACGAATTGGGAGCAGCATCGATCCGATGAACGCGCAAGGAATATCCAGCAGATGACCCTTACTACTATATTCCTGATCCACGAATGTCATCTTGGTCCCCTGTACGAGTTGATGACATGATGTTGTGTCGTCAAATTTTACTCTGAGTTATTTGTTAGATGCTCGGTGAAATTCAGCATTTTTTTTATTCTATCTTGTCAGTGATGGAAGGTAGATTGAGCTGATAAATTTCTGCACCCACCTTGAGGTCCATAATGTTCTCCTAATTATATGCAGCACAATCGTAAAGATGTATTTGTTTGAGGGAGAGGACTGTTTGTGATCAGAAGCAACATTATGTCATCATCATGTGTTTGATCTTGGTCCCCTGTATGAGTTGATTACATAATGTAGGGTCCTCAACTTTTACTCTGAATTATTTGTTAGATGTTCGATGAAATTCACAGCTAAGCGTTTTTTTTGCTTCTGTCTTGCCAGTGATGGAAGGTAGATTAAGCTGATAAATTTCGGCACCCACCTTGAGGTCCATAATGTTATCCTAATTATATGCAGCCCAATCATAAAGATATATTTGTTTGAGGGAGAGGACTATCAGATCAGAAGCAACATTATGTGATCATCATGTGTTGGATCTTGGTCCCCTGTATGAGTTGATTACATGATGTAGGGTCCTCAACTTTTACTCTCAATTATTTGTTAGATGCTCAATGAAATTCACAGCTAAGCGTTTTTTTCTTCCGTCTTGCCAGTGATGGAAGGTAGATTGAGCTGATAAATTTCTGCACCCACCATGAGGTCCATAATGTTCTCCTAATTATATGCAGCACAATCGTAAAGATGTATTTGTTTGAGGGAGATGACTATCAGTGATCAGAAACAACATTATGCGATCATCATGTGTGAGAGAGATGGCAAGAGTATGTGATATTTATTTGTGTGTGCACTACTAATATGTGTTGACTGTTCATGTTGCTACTGTAGGTTCATGATTGATTATGGCAACAAGGAAATCACTCAAGAAGGATTTTATTAGTATGTTGCACACTTTGAGTCTTGAGAGGCTATTATTGATTAAGGAACAAGGGCAAGATAAGGGGACTGAGGTGAAGACCTTTCTTCTCTGCCTCTATGGTATGCTGATACGTTCAAACCAGCATTTTAACTATCGATACCTATAATTCATTGATTAGCTCAAACAAATGATACTAGACAGAAGACTACTGCAATTGATCTATGAAAATTTGCTAGGTTTTAGTATCTATCTAACATCTAGAAGAGAAAAAAATGCGATGAACATTTTTTCACAAGGTTATGTATATCTTTCAAATTTGGTACAGAGAGAAGGTCTTAAATGCTTGCAAATCCTCAGTTTTAAGAGCAGCACCTGGACTGAACGAACCAAATATGCAAGCACGCAAGATAGTGATGTTTTTTCTTCCCCATTACTGAATCTTCTTTTTCTAAGTCGTATTTAGTTTGGAAGGCACTTATCTAGATATTCTGAGAGACTGGCTGCACGCTGCGAGTTTATCAGATCACAAAGTTTATCAGATTCAGATCCATGTCTTCTTTCTTACTGCATCTTCTAGCATTGCTGTTCGCAGGTTGTCCGTGCTCCTTTAGATCCTTCCTCAATGGATCTTCAGTTTTTTTTTCATATGGTTGCAAACATCCCTTGCTCCATGTCAACACTGTGCCCCACTGTTCTACAATTGCTCATCAGTTCAATTCACATTGGACTTAATAGTAAAACAAAGGTAAATTTGTGGAGTTAGACAATACAGTACACTACTTATCAATAGCCTAATAACTTATATATATTTTTCTATTGTGTTTAATTTCCATTTGCTCTAATTTTATTTTCTCAGAGACATTTCATTAGCAATTACGCCGGCCTTTTTTTTTACCATTCTGATAGTAGGAGTTGTGTTGTGTGTTGGATGATACTTATGAAGGATACTTTAAATAGCAAGGATGAAAGCTATGTATCATGTTGTCTCGCTTAAGCAATACTTTCGTATTTTCCCTCCTTTCCACTTTAGTACTATGGACTTTCATTCTCTAAATGTTTTCTTTTTATACACGGGCTCAGTGTCTTTTCATCAATGTTAATGACAACAAGTAAAAAGGTTTCTGTCATGCCAAGTAATAGCTTAGGTTAATGGCTAAAAGCAAGGTATATCACAATTCATCATTGCTTAAATCTATTACAGACGCACTTCAATTATGTTCCGCAACTTGCTGACTTATGTTTTTAATATAATTTCATGTTGCTGCACTATTCATGTCGTCAACAAACATTGTCTAATTGCCTGCTTAATGAGGCTAAGGCCGCGCTTGGATCATCGTTTTCAGCCCAAAACACATGTAAAACTTACACCCGTAAAAAAAATCAGTTGTAACTGAGTGAGTGCTTGGATGGTTGATGTTGGGGCATAATATTTACACTGGTTTTCAGAGTACACCTATTTTCAGCCGGTATGCGAAACACTGGTCAACCCATTTGTTTTGTACCTCCGTATTCTCTCTCTCTCTCTCTGGAAACCTAGTCGAGCGAGGAGGAGAACATGCGCCGCCGGTAGAGTGTGCAATCTTATGAAATCACTGTGGGACGCAGTTCCAAGAAAGAAAAGTTACACTTAGATCTTACCGTCGTTAGTGGAGGCAAGGATGTTTCTGGCCGCCATGCGCTCATCTTCTATAATTTCAACACCACTCGTAGGGCAGCAGCGGCGACCCACCCAAAAATCCAGTCAGTTCGACGCAGTTATGGTCGATTGAGGGCGAGCGACGGCCGGACTAAGGGCAGCAGCGGCAACCTAGATAGATTCTTCTCTCATATCTCAGTTCTACTCTTCCATCTCGCGTTGGCTCTGGTGTACAACTGCATGCGGTGGCGGCCTGTACAAGGGTCTGTCCATGATAGCTGAGCAGGGCAAGGTGATCCGAGGGAGATCGAGGAAGACCAGGTTAAATTAGTGAACTGCTCTATATGGAATCGCTACAAAAAAAATCATGTCAATTTCCTCTACTGTGCCTCCATTCTACAAGGAAAAAAAGTCCAGGCTATATACTCTAGCCTGTTGGATTCAGCTAGAACCCTAAAAAAACCGGTTTGATCTGTAACATATCATCTACAAAAGTTGATTTTTTTACATGTAAATCTTTTTGCATTGCTCTTGACAAGATTGTTTTGTAGGGAGCATAGGAGAGCAAGATGGGGTGGTCTGCATCACCTTCAGTTGGCACATGCACATGCACCTGCACTTGCAGTAATCATTATCTTTCCCATGGTTAAGATGTATGATGCATGGACTTCTAATATTTTTATGTTAATTCAAATGGCTGATGGAAGATGATTTGCTTCTAATAGTTGTTATGTATTGATCCTTGCTTGTTCTTGCTGTAGATGACATTGACCTGATAGCTCTTATGTTAGCATTTTCTAAAGTTCGCATTTATTACATGCCATTTGTGTGCTCCAGAAATATCTGGACAATCTTTTGCTAGCGGTAAGTTTCATGTTTGTGACTTTTTGCTATGTCGAACGAAGAACAGAAGCCCGTTACTGTGTGAAGGAATTTCCTCCTTCTGAAGATATTTAATTCACCATGCTTATTCACACTAGTAGAAAACCACCCATTAGTCCCGGTTCGTAAGGGCCTTTAGTTCCGGTTCATGAACCGGGACTAATGGGTCGTTACTAATGCCACCACCCATTAGTCCCGGTTCAAACACGAACCGGGACCAATGTGACTCCATGTGGCCCTGTGCACCGAGCCCAGTCAGAGGGCCTTTGGTCCCGGTTGGTGGCTCCAACCGGGACCAAAAGTCAATTTTTTTTTACAAAAGTGGCTGCTTTAGGGGTTTTGGGGGTTATTTTTAGGTTGTTATTATAGCTAGCTAATAGAGAGAAGTGTCCTCTCTTATCTTCGTCCTTGGTTTATCAACGCTGCTGCTATGTTCATTGCACCCGCAGATATAACATGCTCATGCATGCTTTGTATCATACATCATCATATATGTATATAATAACAAGTCCTACTAATCATGCATCATCATACAACTTCTATTCGTTATTAATAATAAGTCATACGATCATCATCCTCATAGTCATCGAACCCAACCCTACATAATTGTTCTTAGCACATGATCATCAGTATCAGGTAGGACCTACACCCTTAAGGTAAAATAGCTTAAAACAATATAGACTCTGACTCTCCATTATGAAGAATGGCGATCATCCTGTCTCCAATTCTTGCCCTTCGCTGCTTATTGCTTCCAAGAAGCTCCTTACGACTGTCCATGCATTTTTTCCATTCTTTGATTGTTATGTCTCCATTTCTTTTAGAAACCCGGTATGGACAGTTGAGATTCGTAGGACGACATGGTCGTATGTTCAAAACATGAAGGCTACCATGCGTATACATCAGATGAGGCACACAATCATTCGGGATTATCTGTTGAAAAACATAGTAATAACTTCGTAGTTAGCAATGATGTACTAGTTTTAAAAGTGTGCAAAAAGATGCACGGATGTTGTAATAGTAAAAAATAATCTTACCAGGGTATCTCCATGGTAGTTACCGTAGTTCAACACGTGCACTAGTGGCACGTATTGACCATAATGTTGAGGAGTTTGATTGTAGATATTGTAATTCTCAAGATCAGTACAAAATCCGACCAGATGATTTTTCTCCTGATAAGTTAATTCGGAGCCTTCGGTGTAGTACGTTCTGTCTACCATCTTCCGCACATTGTTTGAAGAATGAAAATAAGCTGTCAATGGAGATAAGTTGTCAACTATATATTTTGAAATAAACAATATAAATTACTTAATAACTATGTTTAGCTCACATGAGGGAAGAACTGGAGGTGTATCCACAAAGACCCAAATCGAAGGTGTCTCTTGCTCGATTGTAGGATCACCAAGATCCATGGTGACAAGCATACCCTCATCAAGACCATACATCTTGCAAAATGCATCCCAATTTTTGCAACCAAAATGGGTTACACTCTGAGCATTGTACAACTTTACTTGAAAATCCACACCATGATGGGTACTTAGGAAAAAATTTTTGGTTTCGAAATTTTCATGGTCTTCAAAACCCATCCTCTCCAAGACATAGCGTCTTGCAAAGCATGGGATAAGCTAGTTGAATTGGAAAAGATGAAAAATACACGTTAAAATAGTTGAAGTCGTGCTTAATTACGAAAAAAAACTATTGTCGTCCTTGCGTACCGTATGAACATCGCAAGTCTCCTCGAGCTTAATGCTGAAGCGCCGATCTTCGTCCAGCTCAATGAACCTGTCGCACATACCTCGGTCGTCGTGGCACCAGTCGCACTCCCCCGGGCGGTTTTCGTCGTCCAATGAGTACGACATCCGGCCTACGTTCATAATTCAAATATTAAACTAGATCATTATTATTAATCACGGATTGACTATCGATGATCGATGTACGTACGTAGCTCCTCTTTCATTCCCGAATGCATTATTATACCAAATTGTCTAGCACACGGGAATGAAGGAGAACTTATCCAATATGAGCATTCAATAAGCAAAACCAAATCATAAAATAAGCAAAACCAAATCATAAAATAAAGTATAGTATTCAAATTAGTATGCATTCAATAATTATAAGCAAAAGTACATCATCTCTTGGTGTCCGTACATCATCAAATATTATCACTAATACAACTAGAACTGTAGCGCCCGACGGGTATCGACGCGGGCGGTGGACACCCAAAGATAAGGAACCATCACAGGATCATAGCTCCAGTGAGATCCCTGAAGAACCTGCCAGGTATTGTCGAACCTCCCCTCCAATGCAACCATGTAGCGACGGACGTGCTCGTCCTCCTCGCTGACACGGTGACGTACCACCTCCGCGGTGTCCGGATGCCTCACCATCGTCACTGGCCCACGCGACCGCCACCAAACAAGGATCGGGTCAACAACGGGCTGCCTCCTCACCAACCTACATCCCCCGAAAGGTAGCACCTCCTAATACCAACCCGGCGGAGCCCAGTCCCGAACATGGCCCTGATCAAGCAGGCCTCCACCGCCGAGTCGACGACGACGAGGATGCAGGATAGGCATCGCCGACGTCGACGCGGGAACTACTTCTATATATAGTTAAATCTAACATAATATGAAGAAATTAATTACTACACATATCTAATCTAACAAAATAAATCTAATTAATCTAACAAAAATATCTAACATAATATGAACAAATTAATTACTACACATGTAATCTAACAAAAAAATCTAATTAAATCAACTATCTAGTTCAACTACTAAGCACTTACTATAAATAAATAAGTAGTACTTACTAAAAACAAACTACTTCATTATATAGTAAAATAAATTAGTTTATTAAATTAACTAGCTAGTTCAACTATATATAAACTACTTCTTATTTTTTTCCTTTTTCTAAATACTATGAACAAAAAAATCATTAAAATTCTATGAACAACATTAATTACACAATCTAAATATCACCAAAAAAAATCTATTAACAATAATATCACCAAACATGCATATTCAATAATAATATCACCATAAAAATCTATTAACAGAAAAAAAAATCTAACATAATATGAACAAATTAATTACTAAGAATGTAATCTAACAAAAAAATCTAATCTAACAAAAAAAATCTATGAACTATATATCTAAATTACTACACATCTAACCTAACAAAGAAATCTATGAACTACAAAAAGAATCTAAAAAAATCTAACAAAAATATAAAAACGCTCACGTCGGCGTCGAGGCGGCGCGGTGCAGGGGCGACGACCGGGACGGCGGCGACGAGGACAGCGGGCTCGGGGGCGGCGACGGGGACGGCGGACTCGGGGCAGGGGCGGCGGCGCTGGCGACGACGTCGGGGCGCGGCGGCACGGGACGCGGGCGGCGATGACGGGGCGGCGCGGGACGCGGGCGGCGATGGGGGCGGCGACGACGCCGGTCTCGGGGCGGCGACGGGGACGGCGGGCTCGAGGCGGGCTCGGCGGCAACGGCGACGAGGAGCAGAGGCTCGGGGCAGGGGCGAGAAACAGATGGGATTTGGCGAAAACTGCTAAGTCCAGTATATATAGCAATAGCATTGGTCCCGGTTGGTGGCACCAACCGGGACTAATGCCACCTTTAGTCCCGGTTGGAGCCACAAACCGGGACCAAAGGCCTCTTTTCAGCAGCCCAAAGGGCGGGAAACGAAGACCTTTGGTCCCGGTTGGTGGCTCCAACCGGGACTAAAGGGTGGGCATTGGTCCCGGTTGAGGTGACCAACCGGGACCAAAGAGCGGCATTGGTACCGGTTGGTGCCTTGAACCGGTACCAATGGACCCGTGTAACTACTTTTTTTATTTTCTGCAGCTATTTTTTCTGTTGATTCTTCCTGCAGCTGTTTTTAGTCCCACCTCGCCAAGCGAGAGGCACTCGCAGCTGTTTATAAGCCCTGAGTGCAGAGACAATGACGAAGAGGCTCAATGCTCCTTCACGTTGGTTAGCTTCAAGCCTTGAGGAATACGGTAGACTGCACAGAGCTATGTGCAGTGCAGTTGACACTATTCCGAAAGGCTTGAAGCAAATTAACGAGCATTGCGCCTCTTTTTTATTTTTAATGGCTTATTACAACTCAGAAATAAAAAGAAAAAAAATAAATATAGCAGAAAAAGAAAATATAAAAAACCACTCAGAAATAAATAGAAGAAAAAATAATTTTGATTAACTTTACTAAAAAAATAGCATAGATGCTTATTTTTAATGACTTATTACAACTCAGAAATAAAAACAAAAGAATAAATATAATAGAAAAGAAAAAAAATTATAGAAAACTACTCAGAAATGAATAGAAGCAAAAAATAGTTGTGATTAACTGTACTAAAAAAGGAGCATATATGCTTATTTTTAATGGCTTATTACAACTCAGAAATAAAAAGAAAAAAATAAATATAACAGAAAAGAAAAAAATATAGAAAACTACTCAGAAATGAATAGAAGCAAAAAATAGTTGTGATTAACTGTACTAAAAAAGGAGCATATATGCTTATTTTTAATGGCTTATTACAACTGAGAAATAAAAAGAAAAAAATAAATATAGCAGAAAAAGAAAAAAAAACTACTCAGAAATGAGCAGAGATGCGCTTATAGAGGAAATTCAACTTAAATTCATAACGAATTTCAAGAGAAATCCGTATGAATTTATACTAAATTATCTATATAAGCGCATCTATTTTCATTTTCAGAGGAGCTCAATAAGGTAGAGAGGGAGGGGCTTATAAACCGGTCCGGTTCCCCTTCGGTTGGCGAGGTGGGACTAAACTCTGGTCGCAACGGGTACCAACCATTTAGTCCCGGTTGAAGGCTCGAATCGGGATTAGTGGGCAGCCCATTGGTCCCGGTTCAAGCCACCAATCGGGACCAATGGTGTTGGGCCAGGAGCGAGGCCCATTGGTCCCGGTTCGTCCCACCAACCGGGACCAATAGGTTCAGACGAACCGGGACCAATGGGCCACGTGGCCCGGCCGGCTCCCGGGGCTCACGAACCGGGTCCGATGCCCCCATTGGCCCCGGTTCTAGATTGAACCGGGACTAATGGGCTGGAGCGGCGTGGACCATTGGCCCCTTTTCTACTAGTGTCAGGTGCGAGTTATGTTTTTGACTGAGATATTTTCCACCTTTTCCATGTTAAAAAATAACTTAGTATCCAGTTATTGTATGTGTGTGTTAGACGAGTTGTTTCATTCCATCTTCAGGTCGAAGTAGTTGTTTGTGTGCATTAGCCTTTTCATTTTCTGTTGTGGCGGTCTATCTTATTCAATCTTGATTTCCTTAAATTGCTCTGTTCACATATTTGCGAAGATTCTGAGTTTGACTTCTACCTGTGTAGCTATGTTGGTATTCAGGTTAGCTTTCCCTATATAATTGTTGCATTTAATTTATTTATTTTTACTACACTTTGTGACTAGTTTGTGACGGAATGGTCTGATTGCTGATCCGGGGTTCTTGCATTAGCGGTGAAGTAGATGAGTGCAAGGGTGAAGAGAACAAAGGGGGTGCAATGTTGTTGAAGAAGGGCAAGGAACAGTAAGACACTTGTTGTCATTCAACGTCTATTTTATTTCTTGTTATTTTTGTTCTGTTGAAACAAATGGGCACTTAAAAAGGAAACAAGTTCAATTCAATTTTCCACTTTTTGGCTACCTAACAGAGGCGCCCTGCAATCAGAGTTTCATTGCGATTTACGCATATGTACATTCGACATCACTTGCACATATCATATGCTATTTGTTTACTGCTTAATGTCCTATTACTACTGCAAAACTGGACATCAGAGTTTCTTCTCATCCAGGCCAGCTCCTCGGGAATGGAATGAGAAAACGTGTAAATTTCTCCAATTCCATTATATTCAAAAATATTACGGTACGGATAGATACACATTAATAGATAATATAAAAAATAGTTTTTCATTTTTTTTTGTTAAAATAGAAAAATATCTTGCTCCAGGTTCATGATATGCGGTGCTGCTCCTATTACAGAGAGCATGCTAGATTATTTTTTCCCTATGATTTCAAGATAATGTTTCTTTTAAGATTGTAGAGCGAGATGACATATTTTGAAGCGACAACAATGCTAGAGAAAGATGGATGATGTGCATGGAAACGAGGGGTGGAGGAAAAGATGTCACTTGTCTTCTCAAAATTAGAGGAGGGTTAAAGAGATAGGACAACTGCCAGGGAGGAAAGTGCAGATGAAGAGAGCAGATATGAAGGGGAAGGAAGGGCGGAAAAAAAGATGTCACTTCTCTTCTCAACTAGAAAATGGTTTGAAGACACGACAACCACCAAGGAGGAATAAGCATGAGAGAGAATTAACTCACATTTCTGAAATAGAACAAATGTTTGACAATGTCTTCTTTATTACTTGGCAATGCATGGGTAGCGGCAGCTGGGCTTGATTGCACTCTTTGAAGGATTGACGACTGTTGTGGCGTCTGATCATGTGTGCGTTATAAAAAAAAATCTTGCTAAAAAACCGTTGTCACTTGGAGTAATATAAGGCGGGGGCCTCATTGGAGTTTATCTTATACCAAAAACCATGGACTGGTCAATATGGACTCACACGTGATGTCATGAGAATGATTGCACTCTTTGGAGGATTGTCAAATGTGGCATCGTCTGATCATGTGTGGGTTATAAATTTTTTCTTGCTAAAAAACCGTTGTCACTTAGTAATATAAGACCGGGGCCTTATTGGAGTTTACCTTATACTAAAAACCATTGAATTGTGAGTATAGATACTCAAATAATTTAAAAGACCCGTAGCAACACACAGGCATTCTACCAGTAGTCATAGTTGAGGAGGAAAG
Source organism: Triticum timopheevii (assembly GCA_963921465.1). NCBI lineage: Eukaryota > Viridiplantae > Streptophyta > Magnoliopsida > Poales > Poaceae > Triticum > Triticum timopheevii. Next base: position 74,477,729 of record OY997274.1, read on the forward strand.
GGCGACGGGGCCGGGGTTCTTCCCGTGTGAGGCTTGGGCGAGTGCAGCACGGGATGAGCCGAACGATTAACACTCGTCAGTTACCGTGATTAAGGATCGTGTATATTTTCCCTCCATGACACCGTTAATTTCGATCTGACATCACCGCACTGAGATAGAGCGGGCAAGGGCTTCTTCACCAGGAATTCACATTCGACGCACAATGCGCCGCCGCCGTTTCGCACACATCTCACCTAGCAATTCTTTTTATTAGCCGGCCCATTTAGTCGGTAGGGACGTAGGGTGGCCTCGCCTGGTTTTGAGGACCTTACTGGGTCGCGCCTCTGTCTCCCTTGTCGCGAGACGGCAAATCCAATATGGCACTTAGAGCGCCCGTTATAGGGTTAACGGTACAGCCCCCCCCCCTCCCCCACCCGGTCCGCGATGGGCCAGCCCAGTTTCATTTATTTTTCCTTTTCTAAATCGCTGCAAAAGCGCGAGCCGGGGTGGGATTCAAACCCGCGCCGCGGCAGTTCAGTGCAACATGCGATGACCATCCCAGCCACTTCAAATTATGTGATCACTTTCACCTTCTTCCCTCTTTTGTTAATTTTTTTTACTTTTTACATTTTTCTTTCTTTTTTCGAACTCTCGAGTTTTTCTTCAAAATTGATGAACTATTTTTATCATTATGAACGTTTTTCACATTCGATGGAAATAATTCAAATTCATAGATCTTTTTTTAAAATTCGTTGAATTTTGTTTCAAAATTGGTGAACCTTTTCAAATTTGATGAACTTTTTTCAAAATCGATGAAGTTTTTTTAAAAATTGATGAACTTTTTTCAAAATCAGTGAACTTTTTTCAAAATTGATGAACTTTTTGCAAATTCAATTAAATTTTTTATAATTTGATAATTTTTTAAAAAATTTGTGAACTTTTTTCAAAATTGATGTACATTTTTTAATTCACGATTTTTTTATATTTCCTTTGAAAGTCAACCACGATTGGTCAACGCAATTGAGGGAACCCAGGAAAACGCGATCGAGCAAACAGGAAAATCAGTCTCAAGCGATTTGGCTACTTCTTGGGCCGGCCCATGAGCAGATGCGCGTGCGCGCCAAGAGACATCGGGCAGCCTCGCGACTGGGCTGGCCCAGCTCGCGGGAGGCCACAGCCTTATTTTTTTGGGTTATTTTATGTTTTAGTTTCTTTTGTTTTACTTTTGCTTATATTTCCAAATATTCGAAATATATATCATGACTAGATACCTAGGTGCCCAGGCACCTTGACTAGATACCGTTGGATCATATCATGATTTGTTGTTTTGATGGTTGGATGCATACCTCAAATGGAAACAAAAAACCTTTCCATACTTTGTATACCGTGAATATGTACTAATGACATTCCAAAAAATGATGCATGTTAATTTTTTACCTTCCAAACATTGTTGCTCGCTTGATGCTATGGAAGGGGTCATGCTGTGGAAGGGGTCAAATCTAGTAATTGATGCATGCCATTAATTGTCTCTTGCGTGTGTGAGAGAGTAACAATTATATGATGCCAGTGGTTAATAAATTAATGGAAAACGTGAGCACGAGTTTAGGTATGTCAGGATTGTTTTACAATATCACGGATAATACATTCATCTTACATGTTGAGGCATGCACATCGCAAAGTAAAAAATAATTAAGATCACACTTTATACTATTCGATCACCTTAATTTGTATAGGAAAATTAGTGGTCAAAAAGTGTGACCTGCCCTTATTTAAAAAAAATACTAGATACCTTGAAAAACTAAAACATTACAAAAATATATAAGAATGAGTAAGGGCTTTTGGCGGCCGCGCTACAGGCAGGCCGCTATCCCGACTGTTTGTTTGGGCTTGGTGATATGTAATGTGTCAGTGTGTGGTAGGCCTGTGCCAGGCCTACTACCTGAAATACGGCCTGGGATACGGCTATCCGACGCCTAGGCGTATCCTGTTCTGGTGAGGCTGGATCACACGTTCTGTACTTATGCCTTTTCTCCTAGCTGGTGTTCATCTCTTCTAGAGTTTTCATGTTTTTGGCGATTTTAATTTTGTTCCTTACTATTGCTTTGGCATGGCTGATTTGGCTGCATGGATGGATCGAGATGTATATCATTTGTGTTGATGAACCCATATATAATAGACTGCTCTCTGACAGTCTGTACATATGCGATTTTCTTTTGCAGATCTGAATTTCCTGTGATGTTTCTTAGACGATGTATGTGACGGATAATCATGAGGGGGAAATGTTATTCATGACCATGCCTATTTGCCAGATCGGCTTAATTTTTTACAACATGTGTTTTTTGGGGTGCTAATTCATACAGTTTCAACTTCTTGCACTGCATGTGCTATTAAACTTTGATTAGTGATTATTCTTAACGAACTGTTCAAATTGAGATAGTGTGATGATGCATGGTTTACAAGCTGTCCTATTGACAAATTGTTGCTGTTTCGTATGGATTTTGAAATGGTATAGTATAGGATTGACCACTAAATTTGTTTTAGTGCGCGCCAGACTTTTGGTGGTATAGTATAGGATTTTTTGGTCCTGGATTGTGAAATCCTGATGAACTATGGGTCGCTGAATTTAAGATAATTTAGAGTTCAGACTATAACTATATCTCACTGAATTTAGGATAATTTAGAGTTCAGACCAAACACATGCGTCAACCGCTCAAATCAGGTTTCAGAAATAATCCGGGTTAGGATAATTTTAGTTGATTTAGGGTTCACGCTGTTTATCTTTGTTCTGCTAGTTACCAGACTATAACTCATGTGCATTGGATGAACACGCATCAGGTTTTAGGGTTCAGGCAATTTATTTTGGTTTATTTATAATCAAACCCAAATGTTGTGCCATGAATCCAAAACCATTATTTTCTGCAACCAGTGATACTCTCGTGGTCATGCCTATCTGTTAGTCTACATTATGTATATATTTAGTTGTTTTTATCTTTATCCACCCATCTATTAGTTTACTGTGATGCACCGTTTGATGCAGCTTGTTTCTGGTGGGCATACGGCTGTGGTTGTGAATGGTCAAACTAGTAATTTTTTTGCTAATGGTAGGGGCCTCAGACAAGGGGATCCGGTGTCCCCTTTGCTTTTCAATTTTGTGGCTGATGCTTTATCTCGCATCCTCTCTCGGGCCGCGTTGTCTGGGCATATTTTCCCTGTGAGCTCTCACCTGATTCTTCATGGCATTACCCATCTTCAGTATGCGGACGACACCATCATTATGATAGAGCTCAATGAGACCAGTCTCACCAATCTGAAATTCCTTCTGCTTTGCTTCGAAGCTCTCTCGGGTCTTAAAATTAACTTTTCCAAGAGCGAGGTCATTGTGACTGGGGTTTCGGACTTGGAGGCGCAACGGGTGGCTCACCTTCTGAATTGTTCCCTTGGGTCTTATCCTCTCAAATATTTAGGACTACCTATTTCCCCGTATAAGCTCTTGGCGAAAGACTTTGCCCCGGTGGTCGCCAAAGTTGGCAACAGAGTCCTACCTTGGAGAGGACGATATAACACGCAAGCGGGCAAGGTTGCCCTTACCAACTCATGCCTCTCTTCCCTCCCAATGTACTTGATGGGTTTCTATCTTCTATCTAACGGGACTCACTCTGGTTTCGACAAGCATAGGGGTGCTTTTTACTGGAACGCTGCGGATAATAAACGCAAATATAGATTGGTCAGATGGAACATCATTTGTCGTCCTAAGGACAAAGGGGGTCTCGGTATTATTAATACGAGAGTCATGAATAATTGCCTCTTGATTAAATGGTGGTGGAAGATAATGACACTTGAGGAGCGCCCAATCTGGCTCTCGATTCTGAAAGCTAAATATTTCCCATCCTCGAGTCCTATGTTCGCCTCTGCTTCTGGTGGGTCTCAATTTTGGCGTCCACTGGTTAAAGTTCGGCCGATTTTTCGGTCCCTTGTCAAATTTGTTGTCAGGAACGGTAAGTCCACTCGGTTTTGGTTAGACTGGTGGGTCGGAGACACCACGCTTGCGGCTGCCTTCCCGGCCTTGTTCTCTTATTGTGATAATCCTGAGATCTCTATCTTTGAGCTCTCGGTTCAGGGTTGGGTTTTAGATTTCCGGCGCTCTCTTTCCCCTGTAGAGTTGGAAGATTGGCAGCGCCTTACTGCTTGCTTCCCCCTGCTCTCGAGGGAAGAGGATTCCGTGGTTTGGCCCCTCTCCTCTTCGGGGCGCTTCTCTGTTAAATCGGCATATTCTAAGCTTATCTCTGGTGTCCGCTCGGCGAAGTTTAAAGACATTTGGTCAGCCCGAATCCCCCCTAAGATTAAAATCTTTCTCTGGCAAGCTGTTCGCCGTAAGCTTCCGGCAGCTGATCAAATTAAGAAGAGGAACGGGCCGGGCTCTGATAGATGTGTGATGTGTGGGGCTCTTGAGAACACTGATCATATTTTCTTTCATTGCTCCTTAGCGAAATTCATGTGGTGCTGCATCAGACTTTGGCTTCATGTTAACTGGACTCCCTCCTCCTTTGAAGACTTGAGGCAATATACTAACTCCTTATCAGGGCAGTCCAAATGGGTCTTCTTAGTGGGCTGGGTTGCGATAGGGTGGTCGCTGTGGACTATTAGGAACAAGTTCTCGATTGAACACATTTTTCCGGCTAACCCTGTCAGCTGCTTATTTAAAGCCAATGTCTTTTTGCAGCAGTGGAGATTATTGACTAAGGAAGGGGACCTTCAGGCTTTCGACGACATGCTATCCAAAATGAAATCTATGGCGTCTTCCCTTCTTCGGCGCACTTTGAGGACGGCTTCCTGATCTCCCTGCCGGTGTTTCTGGTGTTTTGTTGGCCTGCGTGTCATGTTAGGCTGGTGGCCTTGTATTGCTACCTATGTTCCGTGGCCGTTAAGCTTGTTTGGGTATTTGGTTCTGTTGGTGTAACTCTGCCTGGTGGCTTTATTTATAAAGTCGGGCTCTTGCCTTTTCTCTAAAAAAAATCTATTAGTTTACTAAAATTTGTTGGCAGTGGTGCATTATGTTCTTTAACTGCAGTACGGAATTGGATCGAAACATTTAACAACAAATCAGCTCTTAAGTAATTAACTAAGACTTGATGATTGTGCTATTATTATAGTATACATTTTTGGGACGCAGCAATTCGGCCTCAGCTAGTCCTGAAATCGCTGGCGTCCGTACCTGCGTCGGAATCATAACAATTCGTGCTGGCCTGTCAGAACGTTGCGGGCAAATAATGAGGATATGGCTGCTATACGGTATGAAACAGTGCGACCCGTGGGCCAATTCAGTAGGGACGGATGCCTGTGGCCTTTCTGGGCCGTGGACCAGGATGTACGTGAAAACCTGAGCCGTCGTTTTCCTTCGCGGCCGCATGGTTTGACGCGAGCTATGCAGATTCCGGATAGCTTCAGCAAGTAGAGTCGGAGACATCGGCGGCCGCCTGGAGCACAACTGCTCTGCACGAGCAAGCTGGCTGGGCTGTGGAGGAGGTGAGCATGGCGGTCCACAGGAGGTTGCTCGTGCACGAGGTTGAGGCCGCCTGATACGCGGTTTCTGGGAGTGGGAGCTTTAAGTAGGAGGTTGGCAGCAGCGAAGATCATGCATGATGCATCTCTGGAATAAGGGATCGGCGAGCACGATCGAGCAACCGCGGTGACTGGCGGCGACGAGGGTGGTGTCTCAGGTGGAGATGATGAATCGCACGTCGTGGTCGTGGACGCTCCGACCGCGGTGGCCGAAGTTGACGAAGCTGGGGAGGAGGTGAGCAGCCTTGTCGCAAACAAAGGCGTCTGCAGGCACAGTGGCTAGATATCTATGATATGATCTACAGTAGCTTTCGATGTTGTAGTTGTATAATGAATCGTTGAACCTTTTCGGTGTGCGCGTGCGATGTCTGATGTGGTGAATGCCAGCTCGTGTTCAGCAAATCGAAAGATCGCTTTTGCAATTAATTGCGAGCTTTTTGATATAGTATTTCTCGCCCTTTGCGTTTTTCGGTGTGAACATTTGCAATTTCAAGTCATCAGGGGTGGTGGCTGCGCGGCGGTTTGGGTCTTTGAAAGAAAGGATACCATTTCTCGGGGTGAAGAAATTAGCATAAACAGCTCAGACTTTGACTAGTAATGATGAAGATGGCCGATGGGCATTGGCATTTAAAATAATAAAAGTGCTGAGTGTCTGCATGCATGCGTCCCATGCATGTGGAGACTATTCATCTTTATTTGTTGTCTAGACACCAGCTCGCCATGAATGCGCCCAGCCAGTTCCGCGTGCAGGCTGCCGTCTACTGTCGCACGAATGCGCCCAGGCCCGTTCATTTGTTTAAAGGCGATACCGCTGAAATGATGGCACTCATCCACATGTGAGCAGACGGGAATGATTTCAGGAGCAGCTGAGCCTGAGCTTAGAATCGGATACTCGCATTATACATCTTTATTGAGCTGCTATGGAAGTCTTAGGTATACTCACAATAATGTCTTTGTCGTGAAGATCCACCAAAACTGCTGCTCATCCAACCGTTCAACCACAAACATTGTGGTGGAGTGCTTGTGCGTATTCGAGAAAACATTGTGTTGGATGTGTCAAATTAGCTATGACTTTTTGAACTACAGTTCCAAGTATATAATATACGATAAAAGATCAATCCATGGCGGAGCCAGCGTATGGCCGTTGGGTTCAGGTGAACCCAACGAATTATGGCCGCTACGTACTGTATATGTCCTGATCGAACGGATGAACCCAACAGAAAATTATGGTTGAACCCAACGCAAGTTACAGAAGCAGAAACAGGCGCCTTTTGGTCCATTAATTTTTAACGTGATGCCCAGGATCCGGACTGACTCGTGCATGTACGCAGGTAACGCAACAGAATTCTCTCTCTTAAAAAGAAGGTAAGACGGCAGGCCGCACACCTCCAGAATTGACTCGATCTCTGACCTCTCCATCGGAGAGACTCTCATCTCTCTTGTCTCTGATGTTCCGCCGTCCCGTTCTAGTCTCTTGATCCCCAGCGCGAAGCGGCAAGCCGAAACGGAAGTCAATGACAGTCCAAATTCAAGGTATCATATCCCTACATCTTCTCCCTCAATCCTAGTAGCCTAATACGGTCATGCCATTTGCCCTAATTATTTTCCTAATTGATTGTTCCCTGAACTTTGACCTATCTAGGCTATACAATTGTAATTCTCAAAATTAAACTAATCACCGAATTGAGATTAACGGGGCTGGCAGTTTGGCAAAGCGACCCGTTAGGCAAAGTGCACGTAGTTTCCCAAAGCCTTCTATACAAAGAGAATTAATTTAGATGACCCGCTTTTAATACAGATCTGAAGGGAATTTTGGAGTACACAAAAATCCTAAGAAGTAACATTAAATTAGGCGAAGATATTTGACCAGGGACATCATATGCCGCCGCCTTATTTTGGTTATCCATGTAGGGTTTGGAGATGCTCCACAAAGATTTTACAGTTTTGCTAAAACAGATCTAGATGTACTCTAAGTATTGCACATCTAAATCCTATGCCATTGAATTTACATGAAGATTCATACAAGAATTTTTATTAGTTTTTTTTCTTACTCTTTCTAGTTTGATTGAGACACTTAGATGTGCCTTAGACAGACCCAAGATTTAATCTAGAACAATCTCTCCTTTGGTCTATCAACTTAAAAAAGCTAGCGAGTTACCACATTATTGGTGCCGAAATGATTTTTCGGCTATGAATGTTGTCAACAAAAAGTTGCGCAATAAATTAGGTGACCAATTCATGTTTGGTTGCTTAATTCGCCATCTGGAGAAAGATATGTTTTAGGTCATCGGTAATGATCATGTATTCGTTATATGGAGAAAGATATGGTTTATGTCATCAGTAATGATCATGTATTCGCTATGTGAGTGACTTTATGTGCTTCTTTCATTTGATGCTACTTATTTTAAATTTGCCAAAAAATTGTCATTCTTTCTAGTGCTTTTTTGTGGGTATTTTTTCTGGTGCTTTCAGGAGGATGGCAACCTGCACTTGAAGCTATGAAGTTTATTTTTGGCATTACTCTACTTACAATTTGTAAAGTTGTTTCATAATTTCGTCCAACCGGTATGTCTTTGCACACTTCAATTTTTACTGTAACAGCTATATGTTATAATTGATATCATGTTTCTATTCGCTATACTATTTTTGAGTGATATATTATTGTTGTACAATAATATGAAAGTGGACATTACAGTTAACCCATTCATCCCAAATCCTCACATTGAGTCAATGAGTGAACCCAATGGCCAACTTTTCTAGCTCCGCCCCTGGATCCAACAACAACACTTGAAAGGTAAAAATCCGAGGAAAACTCGAATGATTCCTAAAATAGTCTATATATCTTATAGACTTAAATCCTTAAAACAGAGCACCAGTTCGAGACCTAAGTATAACCGGAGATGCAACAACGTCATAATGTTCCTCTGAGAGGGTTCAGTGGAAGCATATCAGTCCAATCAAGTACTTCGTACTTAGTATGGTCAGATGTTCCAGAAGAATAAAATTATTTGAGTAGTAAATTGTTTTTTTACAAGTTTTACTTCCTTATTTCTGTATATTTCAAATGTAGGTGCAACAATAACTCTTTGGGCAAACTGAAAAATGGAACTTCTTATAATGCTACACTGTTTGACTAAACAGAACAGTTCAAAGGTTATTAGGCGAAGTAGAACAACTTCAGATAATTTAAGGGAAAATTTTCTTTTTGCCATTCTAGATTTTGCCAATTTTCCTTATGCCACTCTACGTTTTGACATTTCACTTTTGCCACTCTTAGTTTTGGACAATTATCACAATTGCCATTCTGTGGCAAAAGCAAAATAATTTTGTTTCATTTTTGCCACCCTTAGGTTTTGACAATTATCAAAATTGCCACTTTGAAAATTTTGCTTTTGCCACGGGAATGGCAATTGTGATAATTGTCAAAAACTAAAAGTGGCAAAAGTAAAATGTCAAAACCTAGAGTGGCATAAGGAAATGGCAAAATCTGGAGTGGCAAAAACAAAATTTTCCGATAATTTAAGACTTGCTTGTACTTTTGTCCTCCCTTAATGTAGAAATTTTCTCAGCTATCAGATTGCCGTGCGGTCACGCCGAAGCGCTCCGTCAATCTCAGTGCCATTCCATCGCAAGAAACGGAGATTGATTTATCAATGCCATCAGTGGGATCCATAGTGAATCTGCGATGTGGGACTAAATTTATCTACTTTGCAGTACAGACAGGCAGTAGCGCTCTTACCGCGGTCGGTGGTCGCCGGCGCCCCCCAGCGGTCCGCCACGCGTGCGTCGCCAGCGAACGAGGATGGGACGGGAACGTCGCCCCAAGGAGCGCGTGGCCTCCATTCCCCTCGTCCTCCGGCGACCTCCTCCTCCGTCTCCGTCCGGCGAGGCGCGCGGCGGCCGCCTCTACTCCACTCCACAGTGGCGCAGGCGTCCGCCGAGAGATCAGGGATGGATAAGAAGCAGCTCGCACGAGGAAGGAGAAGAAAGAACTCGCGGCGGTGGCGGAGGGGCCCGGCCGGCCGGCGGCGAGTTGGGGATCGTTAACGAGGCTGTGTTTCGTTTTCTGACAGGAATGAAGAAGGCTTTTGTTTTTTTGAGGCACTAGTAAGCGTGCACGTGCAACGCACCTCTCCACCAATGTGCATAAAATTTATGTGAGTATAAATTTTAAATTTGTATTATGAAAATTCCAGAAATATCAATAAGGAATAACCATGAAAAAAAAACCGATGTACCACAATATGCATTTTAAAGCACACCTGGTGTAAACAGAAAAATGATGTACATGGTTCAAAGACATGACATCAGATGAACATGAGCATAATGAGTAATCATGCATACAAGGCATGTCTTAGCTGATGTATGATGTATGGTGTGTGTTTGGATTGCTGCCGTTGACCAAGTATGGGCATTCATTTGGATGGAGACCAATAAATTGGCTCCCCTGCACCGCATCAGTGTTCCTAGTTCATTTCGACGCCAACTTTTTGGCAAGCTGCGGGCGGTAGAATCCTACGCCAAAATTTTTGGCGTGCCCACGCGTTGGTAAGGCCAGCTGGGGCGGCATCCAAACACAACCTATATATTAAATCAAACATAAGAGGCAGAAACTGAAGTGTTGCAAAACAGCGGAAGGAAAACCAAATATATTTTTTGCCCAATATATTTAAGAAGTTCTCACACAAAATAGGGTTATTTTTAAGATTGCTCTCTTTAAACTTTGATAAGTATATCGAATACCGGCATAAATGGAATACAAAATTGCCAAGCTTCTAGAACTGAGGGGGGGGGGGGGGGGGGTGTTCTCAACCAATTCTGAAAACATAGTCATGGGTCATATATAGACAAAACATGTGCCTGTTCGGCGAGCACATCATTCATCGTATTCAATTCCATACTCTTACACCAAGTCACCAACTTAGTGCTTACTTCATCTGCATGTTCTTGGCTCGTTTGACAGGCCAGGGTGTTGTAGGAATGGACAATGTAGGGGCACTTGGTCTCCCTGCTGAATTGAACCTTGGCACTGCTGTCGCCAAATTGCTTGATCAAAAAGCGAACATTATTCTTCTTTAGATTACACCAGGAAATTAGTATTGATATTTCACAAGTAATTTCCATCTAGTTTCTTGGTATTTAGTTTTGTAAATGATATGTATTTTTAAATTTTAGAAAAGATATGTATTATACCGTATCAAAACATAACTATATCTACTTAGGAAAGAAAAAACAATGTTTCACCCTACCATGATAAACTGTAGACACCGTGGCTAGTTAGTCTCAGGTTTTCATGGGCGAAATATTTCCTTCTACAAAATTCTCACAAGGCATTGTAAGTGTAGTCATACTGGAAAAGTTCTGCTTGAGAGCTCAACTAATTGTGCCTATGATATAATGTGAAACATATACTGATACAAAGGGAAAATTGAGAAACATTATGTCCTTCTCTTTCTTTGCACACAATTCCATAGTTCTTCTTTGGATCATAACTCCATAGGATTTTTAGATCATAGCTCCATAGTTATCATAAAAACAGAAATACAATTCTCATAGTAGGCAGTTGAGTATTAAGATAGTAAGACCACTTCTTTAAACACCAATGTAGGAGTTACAGAAGGAAGCTCGAGCTGAAATAAAAAAATTACTTGGGAGTGAGAAATGGGTTAGCAAAGTAGTAAATGGTTTCTGGTTGCAACAATCAACATATCTTGACATCCAAATGCATGTACATTCTTCAAATTTGCGCACTGAAAGACAGAAAATAGCTTTTGTAGAAAACCTCTTCTTTGGTATCAGAAATACATAAATGGATAAAAAAATATTAACCGGCACTGAAAGACAGAAAGTAGCTTTTGTGAAACAATGACATTTGCAAGATGGTGAATGATATGATAGATTACTCTTGATTTGTCAGAAGAAGAAGCAACATGGAGCAAGAAACATTAACTATCACAACTACCATATGTCAGTAGCAAACATTCATATGAAATAGATGTCTAGTGCCCAAGATTGGTATATTATCAATTGATCCAAGTTTTCCATTGGCACAACAGTTTTTTTGTCATTGCAGCAACAAAAACAGAAGAATTTTATTAAGCAGACTGAAGTTGTTTTGACTACCTAGATAACAAAATATTGGACAGACTTCATATCAACTGGTTGTGTAAGAAATACATGCTGCCTAGTTAATAAAGATTGGGTATACAACCAAAAATGGGTGAAGAGAACAGTACAAGGATAATACAGTACAAGTACTGTACTTATTACCCACACACAGAAAACTCAAACTCAGTTGTAGAAACTTGGGGCCAACCATCCGTCGTGCTAAGTCATTGCGTCTGTCACCTCCATGATTGCCTACTCTGCTCCCACCAAACTGGAGAAGAGCAGTCTCTTCATTCATTAATTTTCTTCTTAAAACACTGATGCTTAGTTTGGCCTGTGTTTTAATTTTTGGCCGAAAAAAGGGATTTGCCTAGGGCGAAATCTATCTTTCAGCCGAAATTGGTCAAATTTGGCAAAGTTTGGCCGAAAATTTTGAAAATGGCCGAAATTCGGTCATCTCGGCCTGGGGCAAAAACTCTCAAGCCAAAAATCAAAACGCATTCAAAACACAGTTTGGTAGCACAATTTTTAGAAAACAGTGATAATTCAAAACCAAAGTATTCCGACGCATGGGCAAAGCAATATTACAGTTTCTTACTATCGTAGTTTTCCCGGTTTCTCAGAAATTACAGAGATTTTTCGCTGGTGATGTTTTACCAAGTTTTGACCAATTAGATGTGCTAACAGCCGCTGTCTGCATGCAGACGCCATGCAGCACCGCGGAGAAGATCACATATCCTTTTTCCTGGCGGTAAGCTTCATTCACGCATGGCTACAGAGAAGGGATGATTCGCAGGTAATAACGATGGAAAGACTTGAGAGACCTCTAAACGGATACTGGAATGCCTAATAATTACTATCTCCATCTCTAATTATAAGATGTTTTATTAGGCTGTTTGAGCCTACCAAAACATCTTATAATTTGGAATTCAGGAAGTAGGATATAGGATACAATTCGTTTATACAATATAACTGACACAGCAAAAAATGTAAGGCGATCGCATGCGATGCAATCTATGGCTACATCTAATCATCTTATATGGACGTAGATTAACCTCTAAACCATAGCATCTAATCTTCTTATCTGGACGTACATGAAGCTCTAAATAGTTAGTGAAGTGCCTAATAATTAGGAGATAGGACACAGTCAGTTTACCATACAACAGACAGATGAAAATAGGAAGGCGATTGCATCTAATCTTTTATCTTGGCATCAATTGCGCCCTTATGAAGATTTCTCTCGGCTCCGTTTAGAAAAAAAAGAGGTCGGGACCTCATTTCCCGAAATTGCAAAAAGACCACGGTTTCTGGGATACTACGGGTTATAGAACTTTAGTTTTTGTTGACATAACGCATCAAAGTATTTAATACTACAGGTTTATGAAAAAACCACAGTATTGTCTGAAAACTTTAAAAATACCCTACAGCCAAACGTAGCCTGAGTGTTAAAATCCTAATCATGCAATCAGCTAAGAACCATATAACTGATAGAGAAAGGGACCCTAGTCAAAGCTGCCGGGTCTTCGTCATAGACGGCCGATTGTGTGGCATTAGCCAACATGGTTCTCGTGTGTTGTCCGTTCGGAGTGGCCTTGACGGTTCGTCTGCGCTGAAGTCGGAGTCGCTTGCTCGGAGAGAGGTGATGACGATGACATTGCAGGCTACCTCGACAGTGTTCTCGCCTGGGAGGTGTGTGTTGGTATTGTGGGTGCCAGGTCGGCCAGGACGCCCTTCTTGCTAGGCGTGTTGTAACAATTTAGCTCGGTTCCCCGTAAATTAACCGGACAACTCTCTTCTGCTTTTTTAAGAAATCGAGATAACAAAATTTTGGAGGATTTCACATAAACTCACTGTACTACCAAATACATGGTGCCTAGCGCCCTAGCCCTAGATGATAAAGATTGGGGCATTTACTAACAAAGAATATACAACAAAAAATGGTTGAAAAAAAAAACCAGAACAAGCTATGATAGAACAGTACACCATCTGTACTTAGTAGACACAAGGGCGGACGCACCAGGTAAATTTTGTGCTTATACATAGTCCAGCTTTTTGGGCTGGGCACCCGTAAGATCTGGATCTGGACACCGGCCAGCACACCGTGCATCCACGCCTGCCTAGCAGCTATCGGTTCGATCGATTAATCGATCCCTTTTCCATGTACGTGTGCCTGTTAAAAAAAAGAAATATCGATCGATTCACCTGTATGGATGTACCTGTAGGTGCGCCTGTTCGGTTGCTCGTCCGCTCGGTTTCTCCGCCTCATGCCCTTATCTTGTCACGGCGTCGCCCACCCTTTTCCGTTGCCCCGCCAGTCGCCGGTCCGCCTAGTCGCCGTTGTCCTGAGTAGAGATACAAAGAAAAGCACACACAGAGGGAAAGAGTAGAGGAGCAATTGAACATGCGAAGAATAGAGGAGCTGCTACAGGTGGGTGTACATGTGTTGGGCATAAAGAAGGGAAGGAGAGGAAGAAGGATTCTGGGGGTGGCAGGATTCGACAGTTCCTACGCCGCCCTCCATGATCTGAATCTCGATTTAGTGGGAGGGCGAATCCCTAGCGCTGTTGCGCGTTCGGGGAAGAGAGAGAGACCAGAGGGAAAACCGGGAGGGAGAGAGAGAGGAAATCTCGGTGTGGCAGTGGCGCAATTAGTGGAGATTCGGTGGAGGTGGTCGAGGTTTGGTCGTGGGGCAGCCGGGCAGGACGTAGTCTGCCGGCAGAACATTCAATCTGGCGCGTTGGTTTATACGGCTGACCCCTTGATGTAATTTGGATTGTTAGATGTGATTTAGGTGGGTTGATCGGACGTTGCTGGTAATCTTGTGTACATTAGTTGGTGTGGCTATAGGGTAATTCAAGTTTGCTCTTTTACTAGTAGTGGAGAAGTGGAGATGGAGATGATGAAGATGGCTTTGTGTTAATGCCACCATCGGACATCGGTTCACCTATCTAGGCCCACGAAATAGATGAAGGCCCATTAGAACAACAAGAAAACCCTCCAGAAAAATTTTAGAACAACAAGAAAGGATAGCCTAAAAAAAAGAAAGGAGAGATATAAGTAACGTTGTCTCAAAAAATATTTTAAGGTTGTCTCAAAAAAGAGAGATGGAATCCCGCCGGGGCTTCCCAACGATCAGTTGCGAGCGCGGCAGGAGTGTCTCCAACCCTCACGTGTCGCGTGCTGGATGCATCTGTTTTTTTTTTAATTTCTGCATGCGTGTTGAAGGATTTTCTAAATTTTTGAGTTTTTGGATTTTGCTTGGTTTTTTAGGGGTTTATGAGGAAAATTGTTTATTTTTTATTTTCTCACGTGAAGCACATTTTAAAAAAATCATAGATTTGCTATTGTGCTTCCACGTGAAGCGAAAGTGTGCGTCCCGAAAGTGAAAAGGTGCAGTTGTGCCTCCTAAAAAGGGGGAAAGCACTATTGTGTTGTTGCGAGAAACACAAATGTGCTTCCCGAAAAGTGAAAAACACATGTACTTCCCAGTTTTTGATTTTTTTTCTTTCAGCTTTCTCGCTTTCCTTTTTTTTCTTTTTTGGGGAAAAAGATTGTCCACACCAATTAATATGCATATAGTTTTGAAGATCTTGATGCGAGAAATCAAAGGGTGAAAATGGTTCATAATTTGGACGCACGATTAAGAGATACAATGCTTTGAGAAAAATTCTACGAAAAAGAGTAAAACTCATAGATTGTGACAAATGTTGAACATGCAGCGCGTCACTTGTCACCGCTAGAGAAGATGGAAGTGACCTTTGCCTTGGATGTGGAGGTGAGTGTCGGGCAGGTGCGCGCGCGGGGGCTTGCCCGCTGCCTGGTGCCCCGGCTGACGAGGGCAGGCGAACGCGAGCTATTGGAGGTCTCTGCCCTCCTAACTGCGTCGCCGATGAGGGGCGGAGGGGACGTGTGGCGACTCCGACATGCCGCCGCTAAAGGAAATATGCCCTAGAAACTTAGTACATGTGTGAATACATAGACAAAACGCAGTGTCCCTAGTATGTCTCTACTTGACTAGCTCGTTAATCAAATATGGTTATGTTTCCTAACCATAGACATGTGTTGTCATTTGATGAATGGGATCACATCATTACGAGAATGATGTGATGGACATGGCCCATCTGTTATCTTAGCATTATGATCGTTACAGTTTCATTGCTACTGCTTTCTTCATGACTTATACACACTACTAGGGAAAAGCCTATACACAGAATCTTAGCAGCAGCGCGGCTCAAAAAGGAGCGCTACTGCTAATTAGTAGCAGCGCGTGTGCGGGAAACTCGCTACTGATAAGTTTTTAGCAGTAGCGCTCGGTGTAAACCGCGCTGCTACAAATATCGACCAGCGGTGTCCACCTAACTCCATTTAGCAGTAGCGCGGTGGCGCGAACCGCGCCAATGCTACGGATGTAGTAGTAGCGCGCTTTTTTTGAGATCGCTGCTGCTAAATTTCAAATTGGCACACTTTTTTGTCCCTGTTAGCAGTAGCGCCGTCGCCCAAAGCGCGCTGCTGCTAATTCCTTAGCAGCAGCGCGTTTTAACTCCCGCGCTACTGCTAATCCGCACCAACCCACCACCTTTTTCCCACCCATCCCTCCCCCTCCCCCTCCTCTCTTCCCTTTCCCCTACCTCCCACATGCTCCCACTCTCACTCTTCTTCTTCCTCAATACTTCTCCCCATTACTCTCTCTCTCTCTTCTATCCACCTTTCTCTCTCTTCATTACTCCTACCTAACTACACCAGCTTCATTAATGCATCTCCTTTCTCTTTTTTCCTTTCCCCTCCACTAGTTGAAGTTGTCTCCTCCCAAATTAGGTAGCTAGGTAGATGTAGGATTTAGTTAAGTGACCTATTTGCCCCCTAACTAGATCTATCTTTGTCAAGAAGAGCTTTGTGCACTTTTGATCTCCCTACAACATCATCTCCACCGTGTGCTCGATCTCGAGATAGAGGTGATGAAAATTTCATGCTTTTGCAAAATGGAAATATGTTTATGTGTGTGTGATATGTTTGTGGAAATTGTGTGTGTGGCATGAGTTGACGCCGAATTGTGCTTTTGAGTTGCCTATGTTTTGCCGAAATGTCGATTTATTTCCGTTTCGGCGAATTCCGGGCAAACTCTAGATCCATATATGTCCTATTGTTAGGGAAGGTCATGCCAAATTTTTGTATGACTTTGATGCATGCATGCATTTTTATAGTCAATTTGTTTATTATTACCGTGTAGAGTTGACGATGGTCAGTGGAACGATGGTGGACAGGTGGTTGCAGTCGGTGGTGCAGGACATGAAAGAAAATAACCGGACAGAGGTTTTATGTCCGTGTCGAAAATGCAAAGGAATAGTTTGGCTCGACCCCCATGACGATGGTCGTGTCGAAGCGCACCTGCTCATGACTAGTTTCATGGATGGCTATACTCGGTGGATAATTGAAGATCAGGATGACGATGTTGAGGATGCCGACGGGGCAGGCAATGATGACACGGGTCAAGACGAAGAGATGATCGATAATGGCGGCGGGGAAGAGGCCGGATATGGCGGCGGAGAAGGGGCCGGACATGGCGGAGGAGAAGGGGCCGGACATGGTGGCGGAGAGAACGACATGGACTCCACGCAGCAGAGTTCGGGTACTAAGTTCAATCGTGCGGGACCCTCATGTTCAAGCATTGCTTCGCAAGGAGACGAGTACTGAGATAGCTGCTTCTAGAGAGGAGGCTAAGCTGGAGCAACTGGTGGTAGACTCAAACACTCCATTTTATGATGGTTGCAATCTTGAGGTGACCCGCTTGAGTTTCACGCTCCAACTCCTGAAGACGAAGGCTAAAAACAAATGGACCGACACTAGACTCGATGAGCATCTCAAGTACCTAAAGGATGTTCTTCCCGCGGGTAATCTATGTCCTACTAGTATTGATGAGGCCAAGAAGATCGTGTGCCCTCTTGATCTGCCACACGTTAGATACCATGCATGCATCAACGATTGCATAATTTATCGGAAGGAGCATGCGAAAAAAACAAGCTGTCCGGTGTGCAATGCTTCTCGATACAAGAAGGCCGGGAAGAAATGTCCCCAGAAAGTTGTATGGTACTTACCGATCACTTGTAGATCCCAAGGAAGCAAAGCTAATGAGCTGGCACGCGGAGAGGAAGAAGCCCGACGATGGAGATGATCCGAAGCTGAGACACGTGAAGGATGGAAGCCAGTGGAGAGCGTTGAACAAGTTCTATCGTTATTTTGAATGTGATGCAAGGAACATCGTGCTCGGCACATGTACCGATGGCATGAATCCATTTGGCAACCAGAACACCAACCATAGCACATGGCCCGTGTTTGTATGAATGTACAACCTCCCCCCTGGTTGTGCATGAAATCGAAGTACATTCGCATGAGCATGCTTATTCAAGGGCCGAAACAACCAGGAAATAATATTAATTTGTATCTGGGGCTACTTCAAGAGGAGTTAGACACGTTATGGAAAACACCGGCCAAGACATGGGACGCCAGCAAAGCCGAGTATTTCAACATGAGAGCCGCGCTGATCATGATAGTGCAGGACTATCTCGGTTACGGATATGTGGCAGGCCAGGTGTGCCATGGATATTGCGGATGCACGCGGTGCATGAATGATACGACGTCTCAGCAGCTAACGTCAAGGAAAGATGGCGGGTTTGGGAAAATCGTGTACATGGGGCATCGAAGATGGCTTGAACAGGACGACCCATGGAGAAACCGTGGAGATCTATTCAATGGTCACGCTGAGCATCGAGGGCCTCCACGTAAGCGGAGCGGTGCCAAAATCGATGAGCTGTTGAAAAATTGGAAGGAGTGCCCCGCGCCAGGAAAGACGATGAGAAAGGCGCCGGAGCCGCTGCTGAAGGTATGGAAGACGAGGTCTGTGTTCTGGGACTTGGAGTACTTGCACAAACTCGATACACCTAATTGCCTTGATCAAATGCATATCTGTAAGAATGTCCTTGAGAGCTTGCTCGCAACACTGATGAACATGCCGGATAAGACCAAGGATGGGCCGAAGGCAAGAAAAGAATTGCAAGATTTGAAAATCAGGGAAGATCTGCACATGCCGCCCCCTAAAATGTCAGACGAGACAGAGACGGAGACAGAGGCACGGGAGAAGAAGGGCAAGAAAATAAAGAAAGAGGATTATTGCCCCCCTTCTTGCTTCACCTTAAGTCAGGCTGAGATCAATCAATTCTTCAAGTGCCTTACCGGAGTCAAAGTTAGCTCCAATTACTGTAGCAAGATAAGCAGATATCTAGACACGGACAAGAAAAGGTTCAGCAGGATGAAGTCTCATGACTGTCATGTGATGATGACGCAGATACTACCTATTGCCCTTGGAGGGATAATGGACAAGCACGTCCGTGACACGCTTATTGGTCTCTGCAACTTTTTCGACATCATCTCTCAAAAGTCGATCAGTGTGAAGCAGCTCCGAAGGCTACAGGAAGAGATCGTTGTGATACTGAATGAGCTTGAGATGTACTTCCCGCCCGCATTCTTTGACGTGATGGTGCATCTGTGTGTCCATATTGTGTTTGACACAATAGACCTGGGGCCGTCATTCCTGCACAACATGATGCCGTTTGAGAGGATGAATGTGATCATCAAAGGATTCGTTCGTAACATGTCCCGTCCGGATGGAAGCATCGTCCAGGGCTATTTGGCACAAGAGTGCATCTCTTTCTGTGAGAATTTTCTATATGGCGCAGACCAGCCGCCTGGTGTTAGTTTTGGTTTGCCCGTTAACAAGCACGATGGGAGACTCGAAGGAGATGGTCACTGCAACGGTCGCAGGGAACTGCACGTGGCATACTCAGATCGATGCAGCGACTTTGACAGAGCAAACTTGGTAGTGCTACAACACCTAGACGAGGTAGATCCTTTCGTGGCACTGCACAAAGAAATTATCGCAAAGAAGTATCGTGACTGGGGGGTATGCAGGACGAACGCCGAAGTTACTAGAGAGCACAACTCCACTTTCCTGCATTGGTTCAAAGAGCATATTATTGCTAATCCCCCAGAGGAGGGCTCTAAGGACGGATTGCTCATATACGCCTTAGCACATGGCCCCTCGCCCAACCTCGTAACCTATCAGGCATATGATATCAACGGATAAGGCCAAAGATATGGACAGTGATGATCAGAACTCAGGGGTGACGATGGAATGCATGACCGGCAGCGACAACGGTGCAACTGAATGATTTTATGGAAGGGTCGAGGAGATCTGGGAGCTTGACTACTCTGGACTGCACAACACGACGATGTTTCGTGTCAGATGGGCAAAGAATGTCGAAAGAGAAAACCAGATTTTCACTACCATGAGTATACCCGACGCCAAGAGCGTTACCGTGAACGCTATCGCAAAAAACCAGCCATGGGTACACGCTAAGCACGTGACACAATGCTTCTTCATAACCGACCCATGCAATCCCAGTCGTGTTGTCGTGAGGAGAGGCAAAAGGAACATCATTGGAATGGATGGAGTCGCCAACGAGGAAGACTATGATCAGTACGGCAACCCAATGAGGGAAGATGACGATGATGATGAAGTATACATCAAAAGAAGAATCAATACTACATTACCTAAGAAAAATCGTACTCCATGTAAAAGGCAAAGTCACAATGGGGGGCTCAATTATTCTTCGACGAACAAGAAGGGAAAGAAGCTGACTCAAAAATGAAAACGTCGGCGCTGAGGAACCGTTTGTTATCGATCAAATGATGTAATATATATATATATATATATATATATATATATATATATATATATATATATATATATATACCTATTTTGTATACACACTTAGCCATTATTATGCATGGGTCCAATGATGTAATATATATGTTCCTATTTTGCATACATATTTAACCGTCAAATGATGCAATATATATCGCCCTCCCTTCGTTCACTCCTCTCGGGAAATAAAAGTGGGAGAAAATAAAGGAAAAGAAAAAGGAAAACTGGCAGTAGTAGTAGCAGCGCATTTCGTATAAACCGCTACAGCTACTGGAGGTAGTAGCAGCGCGTTTTGTATAAACTGCTACAGCTACTGAAGGTAGTAGCAGCGCGTTTTGTCCATACGCGTTGCTGCTACGTCCACTTAACCCAAAATTCTCACTATCCCTGCTTCATCCCGCCTTTTCCCCCCAAATCCCCACTCTCTCTTCCCCCGTCGCTCGCCCCCGACCCCGGCGCCGGCGCTCGCCCCCGACCCCGACCCCGGCGCTCGCCCCCGACCCGGCCCTCGCCCCCGACCCCAGCGCTGGCGCTCGCCCCTGACCCAGGCGCTCGCCCCCGACCCCGGCGCGCTCGCCCCCGACCCGTCGCCCCTCGCCTCCCTCCTTTGCTTCCTCCCCTCCCAACCTCGGCCGTCGTCGGGCCTGCCTCCTCACCCCTGCACCCTCTGTAAACCCCCCCCCCTCTCTCTCTGCTAGGGTTCTTCGGTTAATTTACTTAGGTTTTAGTTAGGGCAGTCTGTTAATTAGGTTATCTATTTAGTTATGAATTTAGCTAGGTTTCAAAATTAGCTGAATTTATATGCAAATTTGAACTGGACATGTGATATGTGGATATGTCATGTTTTGGACATGTCATGTTTGGAAAATGATCTGAGTGGCCTATGTTACGCCAGAATGTTGATTCATTTCCGTTCCGGTGAATTTCAGGCGCTCGATATGTCCATTTTTTAGCAAAGGTCATGCCGAAATTTCCCGTGAATAGAGGCATGATTTGTGCTACATAGTTGGCATATCGAGTGTTGGCACATAGATTTCTTTTTATGTCATTTCTCATTTATTCATACTTTTAGAAATAAATGAGGACACTTAATCATAGGAAACATGTCGAACAACGAAGAAACTGGGCCTTCTGACCAAGATGCAGACGAGATGGATTATGAGGGTGAACAAGAGTACCTCGACTATTTGACTGCTAAGCAAGTTTTGCAGGTCGGCCTCGATGATGGAACTGATGCCGTCATCAACACCGACGACGCCGGCACAGATGGCGGTGCCGAGACCGGTGGGGAAGGTACCGGCGGGATGGTACGACCCCGATGCCGCTATCGAAAAGAGGAAGCATAAGAAGCAGAGGATACGAAAACCTAACAAACTAGGGATTGGACGAACTGTGATCACAAAGATGGCACCTGGCAAGTTTGAGCCGTTAGAGCCGGAAGAACCTCGCAAGTGTTATGGGAACCAAGTAGGATGCATCCTACGGGAATGCGCGAGCATCAACGACGATGACTTAAGGAGTAAAGAACATTTGACGCAGTTGCTCCTAGCGAAGTTGCACAAGAGATTCAAGTTCCCCGACCGGGATGATAACATAGAACAACCGTGGGATGATCCGAAGATGAAAAAGATTAACAATCACGCCATGGGCATGTTCAGCAATGATTTGGCCTCCTGGAAAGGGAGGGTGAAACGAGCTATTGAGGCTGATGAACCCCTGTCCAAGATTCTGGAGGAAAATCCGACACTTACGGAAGAGGAGTTCGAAAAGTTCAAGGACACTTGCGCTACCAAGGCAGCCAAGGCTAAGGCTGCGAAATTCAAGAGCCTTCAGCAAAGGAACACGGGGAAGCATCGCCTCGGAAGCCGTGGCTACCTCGGTAAAAGGCCCATATGGGATAAGGAGGACGCGGAACGTGAAGCCGTGGGTCTCCCAGACCCCTTCGCGAAGTTCACCAACCCCTTGGAGCGTGACTTCATCAGGGCCCGCTACAAGTGGGACAAGGAGAAAAAGATTTTTTACACGGACAAGATCACGAGGAAATTGATTAGACTACTGGAGAAGCAACACCAGCTTGCAGCCGAAAGCCCTACTTCTCCGATGAGGCCCAAGTGGGACACCCCTCTCAACCGGGCCTTGAACGAATTTAAGGGACTCCCTTTGGGCCAGCGGCCGCAATATTGTCGTGTGCACGACGCTGGAGATGGCACCACATGGAAGGTGTTTTACAACGAGGGCCCGGAGGCCAAGAAGCAGAAAAAGAAGTTTAGTCAGGCGGACATCGATGCGAAGATGAAGCTTGCGGTCGAGAAAAAAGCAGCCGAGGACGCGAGAAAAGCAGCCGAGGACAAATATGAGTTGCTACAACAGGCAGTCAATGCAGCTGTAACTGCCTGCAGAAATGATTTTGCTACTAACTTGGTTCCAGTTATCATCAACTGGATGAAGGAAAATCCAGACAAGACGGTATATGATTTCCCGTTACCCAGTTTCGTCGGGAGCAACTCCATGAACAACAACACCATCGCACCATCACTTGCTCACGCAACCGGGCCTCCTCTCGCAGCCGCTCCCGCTCATAGCAGCCCGTCCTCAGTCTCAGGCGCGCTAGGTGGGCCTTCGTCTTTGGCTGAGCTCGACGCCGTCACGGTAATTACATGTCGCACCAACATATATATATATATAATATTCCATTTTTGTTGCCTTTCGGTTGTTTTACGCCACAGACATATGTGTTTGCAGGCGAAAGAAACCCCGTGCACCATACTCTACTTGATCAAAGGCCAGAAGGTGGACGTGGGAATGGGGATGATAATGATGGACCCCTCGCAACCCACGTTCCACAACCAGCCGATCCCCGCTGGGCACTTTAGGGTTAGCTTGACCAGTGTGAAATTGGGGCACGAGGATTTGCCTCCTCCAGTACAGCATGTGGGAGCGGCCGACGAGACCCCGCTGCGGATTGGAAGCTGCAAGGGTTGGGTGCTGCTATGGCCGAAGAATCTTATTCGTCTGGAGCCGGCCGATAGCACACCAATAACCACACATCAACAAGCATGTGCGGAGACCACCACCCCGCCTACGCAATTACCAGCTCATGTAGTGCCGGGTGCGAGCGGCGGATGACATGATTAAGGGGGTGCAATAGTACTGGCTGATGTAATTTCTCCTGTAGAACAGAGAATGGATGATGAGACGGAGGTTGACCCTATGGATTACCTCAATACAAACGCGTATGACTGTGACATAGATATGATGAGTCAACCATATGACGAATCAGGCTATCAGCTTGCTAATGAGGATATGGATGATATGCCTGGGCAGGGTCGTAGCAAGGATTGCAAAAAGTCTCTCTTCATGAAATCCTCACAGGACATGCCTGAAGATGCCGCCTCAACACAGGCTCAACTAGCCGGGCGCGAGGGTCGTACAGTACTTAGCCCGGGAACACTGGGGCAGGGGTTAAGGAAGGGTCTGGAAGGTGTGCCCAAGAAAAAGGAGAGGAAGAGATCGGGGAAGATAACTGCCTCCAAACAAGCCAGAGCACATAGAAGCCAGACGATGCATTCTGAAGAGCGTGTACCCGTGAAAGGTGCGGTTATGTTCCATCTCACGGGCGAGCCGATGCTACCACCAAAACCGCTGGAGGCACTATCAGGGGATCTCAGGAGACTGCACGACCATGTGCTGTCGACTGAGAAAAGCCTACTAGCCTCAAAGGATCCAGGATATCCGACATACACGGCTTGTGTGCTTGAGGGGAAGTGCTACGTCGACACATGGCCCACGGAGGTGTTCTTCCTGCAGTTTGACCATATCTTTGAGATGTTTCCAACAAGGCGGCTCGATTTTACAACCGTCCGCCTTTTTGCACTACATATGAGCTCCGTCATGAGGAGTGAAGAAGTCTCACAAATCTGTGTGGCGGATCCGTACTACATGCACGAGTCTTTCTTGAGTCTCGGCGACTTTGAGCGTGAAACTGCTAGGGAGTACCTCCAAAACTTCATGGTACAGAATAAGGACCGGGAAATTGTCCTCGTGCCTTATCATCCAAAGTAAGTCAGTTCCGGACAACCCTTTCGTACATTTCAATCATTCCTTCTCTCTCATATGGGAAATAATTTGAGGTGTCTTTTCCCCACGGCAATGGGCGCACCGTCCTTATCGTTCTTTACCCGCAAGTCTCCCACGCCGTGTATCTTGACCCTTCCAGAGACTACAAGAAAAAAGACTACACCCACATAATGAATATTCTAGATGATGCTCTCCAAGGCATCAGCTTTAGAGGTGGCCACGTGCAGATCAAGAAACAAAGGAACAAGAAGATGGGTTTCACGCATAAAACTAACTTCTCCTGCATCCATGTCCCAGAACCAAGCAAGAAGGATGGATTCTACATCGTCCATCTCATGATTCAGTTCAACACGGATCACCAAAAGCTGCGCATTAACAGCAGAAATGATGATCATATCCACAAGTGGCTAGAATCTCATGGAGAAGCGGATTATAAACTTAGAGATGACTTCTTTCACATCCAAAGCGACATTGCGACGATCATCATGAAAGAAGTCGTCGATGAGAAGGGGATGTTCCACCACGGCCCTATATCGCGAGCTGACGTCCGAACTCGCATAGGCATACAATGTCTAGACCTCACGCCGTTCAAGAAGCTAGGGTTCATCCTCGATGATATGGAAGGATGGAACTTCTAGTGATTTATGATGCCGATGATGATGATATGTGTCGGTTGAACTTGTATACTTTTTGTAGCGATGAAACTTTGTGATGTCCACGGTCCCTGCCGAACTTGCGTAACGCTACTTTATTAGTTTGCGTACGATGACCTGCGTACCTCTAGTTAATTAATTTGCGTACTGTATGTTGCATCTAGTTGCTAACCCTTTCTTTTTTGGTGTTGCTCTAGTATATTTTGTTGCATATATATGATTGTACATCCTCATGAACATGCATCTCTAACAGGTACCTAGTTTCTTATGGCGAGATGGAATTGCTATGTCGTGTACAAAGGGAAGGTTTCGGGGGTGTACAACGAGTGGCATGAGTGTCAGGCGCAAGTGAATGTGTTCACGGGCGCCAGCCATAAAGGCTTCAAAAGCAGACAAGAAGAAGAAGCTAGTTACTTGAGGTTCACGCTAGCGCGAAAGAGGACTCGTAACCGCCACCTCATGTGCTGCATAGTTCCGCTCTCACTCATAGTGATAGCTCTTCTTGCGTATACCTTTGTTTAGATGGATGACGTTGTTGTAGTTGCAAGTATTCGAGACTTGCATGTATCGCTATTTTTGAGATGATGACAAGATACCACTGTGTTGGATGATGATTATAATGAGACTATTTGTATGTACATGCTATGATTACATTTGTGGTCTCGCAGGCATTTGTATGTGTATCATGATGACATTTCTATGTGCTAAAGATTCTTCTATAAAGCCTATTCAAATACAAAACAAATATGCCAAAAAAACAAAAAACTACTTAAATTAGCAGTAGCGAGTGTATAAAAGTTAGCAGCAGCGCCGCGATAGCAGTAGCGCGTCCAGGCAAAGCGCGCTAGAGCTACTAGCAGTAGCGAGCTTCCGCTAACAGCGCTACTGCTACACTTGTGTAGCAGTAGAGCCGGTGAGCACGCGCTACTACTATGTGTTAGTTGTAGCGCCTTATTAGTAGCGCCTATCCCCGCGCTACTGATACATCTAAAACCCGCGCTGCTGCTAGCCTTTTCCCTAGTAGTGACATGTTCCTCATACTATGAGATTATGCAACTCCCGAATATCGGAGGAACACCTTGTGTGCTATCAAACGTCACAACATAAATGGGTGATTATAAAGATGCACTATAGGTGTCTCCGAAGGTATTTGTTGGGTTGGCATCGATCGAGATTAGGATTTGTCACTCCGTGTTTCGGAGAGGTATCCCTGGGCCCTCTCGGTAACGTTCATCACTATAAGCCTTGCAAGCAATGTGACTAATGAGTTAGTTGCGGGATAAAGTATTATGGAACGAGTAAAGAGACTTGCCGGTAATGAGATTGAACTAGGTATGTTGATACCGACGATCAAATCTTGGGAAAGTAACATACCGATGACAAAGGAAACAACGTATGTTGTTATGCGGTTTGACCGATAAAGATCTTCGTAGAATATGTAGGAGCCAATATGAGCATCCAGGTTCCTCTATTGGTTATTGACCGGAGATGTGTCTCGGTCATGTCTACATAGTTCTCGAATCCGTAGGGTCTGCACGCTTAACGTTCGATGGCAATTTGTATTATGAGTTATGTGGTTTGATGAACCGAAGTTTGTTCGGTGTCCCGAATGAGATCACGGACATGGCGAGGAGTCTCGAAATGGTCGAGGCATAAAGATTGATATATTGGAAGGCTATATTCGGACATCGGAATGATTCCGGAGAAGTTCGGGTATTGTCCGGAGTACCGGGAGGTTACCGGAACCCCCCGGGAGAAGTTATGGGCCTTATGGGCCATAAGAGGGAAGCACAACAGCCCACAAGGGGCTGGTGCGCCCCCCTTGGGCAGGAGGCCGATTAGGACTAGGAGAAGGAGCCCCCCCCCCCATTTCCTTCTCCTTCTCTCTTCCCCCTTTCCTACTCCGTGTGGGAGGTGGAATCCTACTAGGACTAGGGAGTCCTAGTAGGACTCCACACCTTGGCGTGCCCCCTAGGGCCGGCTGTCTCTCCCTCTCCCTCCTTTATATACGGGGGCAGTGGGGCACCCTAGAACACACAAGTTGATCTTTTAGCCGTGTACGGTGCCCCCTCCACAGTTACACACCTCGGTCATATCATCGTAGTGCTTAGGCGAAGCCCTGCGTCGGTAACATCATCATCACTGTCGCCACACCATTGTGCTGATTGAACTCTCCCTCAGCCTCAACTGGATCAAGAGTATGAGGGACATCATCAAGCTGAACGTGTGCTGAACGCGGAGGTGCTGTACGTTTGGTGCTTGGATCGGTTGGATCGCGAAGACATTCGACTACATCAACCACGTTACTAAACACTTCCATTTTCGGTCTACGAGGGTACGTGGACACACTCTCCCCTGTCGTTGCTATGCATCTTCTAGATAGATCTTCCATGATCGTAGGAATTTTTTTTAAATTACTGTGTTCCCCAACAGTGGCATCAGAGCCAGGTCTATGCGTAGATGATATATGCACGAGTAGAACACAAAGAGTTGTGGGCGATAATAGTCATACTGCTTACCACCAACGTCTTACTTTGATTCGGCGGTATTGTTGGATGAAGCGGCCCGGACCGACATTACATGACCGCGTTC
The DNA here is from genome assembly GCA_963921465.1 of Triticum timopheevii. Lineage (NCBI taxonomy): Eukaryota > Viridiplantae > Streptophyta > Magnoliopsida > Poales > Poaceae > Triticum > Triticum timopheevii. Next base: position 74,505,455 of record OY997274.1, read on the forward strand.
ATGAGACTGGTTCTACCGACGTGCTTTTCCACACAGGTGCCTGGAGGGTGTCAGTTTCTCCAACTTTAGTTGAATCGAGTTTTACTACGGCCAGTCCTTGTTGAAGGTTAAAACAACACACTTGACAAAAAATCTTTGTGGTTTTCATGCGTAGGTAAGAATGGTTCTTGCTAGAAGCCCGTAGCAGCCACGTAAAACTTGCAACAACAAAGTAGAGGACGTCTAACATGTTTTTCCAGGACATGTTGTGATGTGATATGGTCAAGACATGATGTGATATAATTTGTTGTATGAGATGATCATGTTTTGTTAAAGTTATCGACAACTGGCAGGAGCCTTATGGTTGTCTCTTTATTGCATAAGATGCAAGTGCCATGTAATTGCTTTACTTTATCGCTGTGCGATAGCAATAGTTGCAAAAGCAATAGTTGGCGAGACCACCATGTGACGACACGTTGATAGAGATCAAGATGACGGAGATCATGGTGTCATGCTGGTGACGATGGATATCATGATGGTACTTTGGAGACGGAGATCAAAGGCACAAGATGATGATGGCCATATCATGTCACATATTTTGATTGCATGTGATGTTTATCTTTTATATTCTTATTTTGCTTAGTTTGGCTGTAGCATTATAAGATGGTCCCTGCTTACTAAAATTTCAAGGTTTAAGTGTTCTCCCTGAGTATGCACCGTTGCGACAGTTCTTCATGCTGAGACACCACGTGATGATCGGGTGTGATAAGCTCTATGTTCACATACAACGGGTGCAAGCCAGTTTTGCACACGCAGAATACTCGAGTTAAACTTGACGAGCCTAGCATATGCAGATATGGCCTCCGAACACTGGAGACCGAAAGGTCGAGCGTGAATCATATAGTAGATATGATCAACATAGTGATGTTCACCATTGAAAACTACTCCATCTCACGTGATGATCGGACATGGTTTAGTTGATTTGGATCACGTGATCATTTAGATGACTAGAGGGATGTCTATCTAAGTGGGAGTTCTTAAGTAATATGATTAATTGAACTTTAATTTATCATGAACTTAGTCCTGATAGTATTTTGCAAATTATGTTGTAGATCAATAGCTCATGTTATAGCTTCCCTATGTTTTTTATATGTTCCTAGAGAAAACTAAGTTGAAAGATGATAGTAGCAATGATGCGGACTGGGTCTGTGATCTGAGTTGTATCCTCATTGCTGCACAGAAGAAATATGTCCTTGATGCGCTGCTAGGTGACAGACCTGTTGCAGGAGCAGATGCAGACATTATGAACGTTTGGCTAGCTCAATATGATGACTACTTGATAGCTTAGTGCACCATGCTTTACGACTTAGAACTGGGACTTCAAAAACGTTTTGAACGCCACAAAGCATATGAGATGTTCCAAGAACTGAAATTTGTATTTCAGATTCATGCCCGTGTCAAGAGGTATGAGACCACAAGTACTTTGCTTAAAAGATGAAGGAGAATTGCTCAACTAGTGAGTGTGTGCTCAGAATGTCTGGGTACTACAATCACTTGAATCAAGTGAGAGTTAATCTTCCAGATAAGATAGTGATTAACATAGTTCTCTAGTCACCATCACCAAGTTATTGGAACTTCGTGATGAACTATAGTATGCAAGGGATGACGAAAACGATTCCCGAGCTCTTCGTGATGCTGAAATCGACGAAGGTAGAAATCAAGAAAAGAGCATCATGTGTTGATGATTGACAAGACCACTAGTTTAAAGAAAAGGGCAAAGGGAAAGAAAGGGAACTTCAAGAAGAATGGCAAGCAAGTTGTGACTCCCGTGAAGAAACCCAAAGCTAAACCTCAGCCTGAAACTGAGTGCTTCTACTGCAAAGGAAATGGTCACTGGAAGAGGAACTGCCCCAAATATTTGGCGGATAAGAATGATGGAAAAGTGAACAAAGGTATATTTGATATACATATTATTGATGTGTACCTTACTAGTGCTTGTAGTAATCCCTGGGTATTTGATACTTGTTCTATTGCTAAGATTAGTAACTCGAAACAGGAGTTACAGAATAAATAGAGACTAGTTGAGGATGAAGTGACGATGAGTGTTGGAAGTGGTTCCAAGATTGATATAATCATCATCGAGCACTCCCTATACTTTCGGGATTAGTGTTGAACCTAAATAAATGTTATTTGGTGTTTGCGTTGAGCATGAATATGATTAGATCATGTTTATTGCAATACGGTTATTCATTTAAAATAGAGAATAATTGTTATTCTGTTTACATGAATAAAACCTTCTATGGTCATACACCCAGTGTTGATGGTTTATTGAATCTCGATCATGGTAATACACATATTCATAATATTGACGCCAAAAGATGCAGATTTGATAATGATAGTGCAACTTATTGGCGGCACTGTCGTTTGGGTCATATCGGTGTAAAGCGCATGAAGAAACTCCATGCTGATGGACTTTTGGAACCACTTGATTATGAATCACTTGGTGCTTGCGAACCGTGCCTCATGGGCAAGATGACTAAAACTCCGTTCTACGGAACAATGGAATGAGCTACTGACTTATTGGAAATAATACATAAAATGTATGCGGTCCAATGAGTGTTGAGGCTTGTGGCGGGTATCATTATTTTCTTACCTTCACAGATGATTTGAGCAGATATGGTTATATCTACTTAATGAAACATAAGTCTGAAACATTTGAAAAGTTCAAAGAATTTAAGAGTGAAGTGGAAATCATTGTAACAAGAAATAAAGTTTCTACGATCTGATCGTGGAAGAAAATATTTGAGTTACGAGTTTGGCCTTCATTTAAAACAATGTGAAATAGTTTCACAGCTCACGTCACCTGAAACACCACAGCGTAATGGTGTGTCCGAACATTGTAACCACACTTTATTGGATATGGTGCGATCTATGATGTCTCTTACTGATTTACCACTATCATTTTGGGGTTATGCATTAGAGACGGCTGCATTCACTTTAAATAGGGCACCATCAAAATCCGTTGAGACGACGCCTTATGAACTGTGGTTTGGCAAGAAAACAAAGTTGTCGTTTCTTAAAGTTTGGGGTTGCGATGCTTATGCGATAAAGCTTCAACCTGATAAGCTCGAACCGAAATCAGAGAAGTGCGTCTTCATAGGATACCCAAAGGAAACTATTGGGTACACCTTCTATCACAGATCCGAAGGCAAGATATTTGTTGCTAAGAATGGATCCTTTCTAGAGAAGGAGTTTCTCTCGAAAGAAGTGAGTGGGAGGAAAGTAGAACTTGGTGAGGTAATTGTACCTTCTCCCTTATTAAAAAGTAGTTCATCACAGAAATCAGTTCCAGTGATTCCTACACCAATTAGTGAGGAAGCTAATGATGATGATCATGAAACTTCGGATCAAGTTACTACCGAACCTCGTAGGTCTTTTAGAGTGAGTTCCGCACCAGAGTGGTACGATAATCCTGTTCTGGAAGTCATGTTACTAGACCATAGTGAACCTACGAACTATGAGGAAGCAATGATGAGCCCAGATTCCACGAAATGGCTTGAGGCCATGAAATCTGAGATGGGATCCATGTATGAGAACAAAGTGTGGACTTTGGTGGACTTGCACGATGATCGGCAAGCCATATAAAATAAATGGATCTTCAAGAGGAAGATGGACGCTGATAGTAGTGTTACTATCCACAAAGCTCAACTTGTCGCAAAAAGTTTTCGATAAGTTCAAGGTGTTGAGTACAATGAGATTTTCTCAACTGTAGCGAAGATTAAATCCGTCCGAATCATGTTAGCAGTTGCCATATTTTATGAAATTTGGCAAATGGATGTCAAAACTGCATTGCTTAAATGGATATTTCTTAAAGAAGAGTTGTATATGATGCAACTAGAAGGTTTTGTCGATCCAAAGGGTGCTAACAAAGTGTGCAAGCTCCAGCGATCCATTTATGGACTGGTGCAAGCCTCTCGGAGTTCGAATAAACGCTTTGATAGTGTGATCAAAGCATATGGTTTTATACATACTTTTGGAGAAGCCTGTATTTACAAGAAAGTGAGTGGAACCTTTGTAGCATTTCTAATATTATATGTGGATGACATATTCTTGATTGGAAAGGATATAGAATTTCTGGATAGCACAGAGGGATACTTGAATAAGAGTTTTTCAATGAAAGACCTCGGCGAAGCTGCTTACATATTGGGCATCAAGATCTATAGAGATAGATCAAGACACTTGATAAGATTTTTCAATGAGTAAATACCTTGACAAGTTTTTGAAAGAGTTCAAAGTGGATCAGTCAAAGAAGTAATTCTTGTTTGTATTACAAGGTGTAAAGTTGAGTAAGACTCAAAGCCCGACCACGATAGAAAATGCAAAGAGAATGAAAGTCATCCCCTATGCCTCAGTCATAGGTTCTATAAAGTATGTTGTGCTGTGTACCAGACCTATTGTGTACCTTGCCATGAGTTTGGCAAGGGGGTACAATAGTGATCTAAGAGTAGATCACTGGAAAGCGGTCAAAATTATCCTTAGTGAGGACTAAGGAAATGTTTCTCGGTGATGGGGGTGATAAAGAGTTTGTCATAAAAAGTTACGTCGATGCAAGCTTTTACACCGATCCAGATGACTCTAAGTCTCAATATGGATACATATTGAAAGTGGGAGCAATTAGCTAGAGTAGCTCTATGCAGAGCATTGTAGACGTAGAATATTTGCAAAATGCATACGACTCTGAATGTGACAGACCCGTTGACTAAAACTTCTCTCACGAGCAAAACATGATCACACCTTAGTACTCTTTGGGTGTTAATCACATAGCGATGTGAACTAGATTATTGACTCTAGTAAACCCTTTGGGTGTTGGTCACATGGCGAAGTGAACTACGGATGTTAATCACATACAGATGTGACACTACAAGAAATATGTCAACTAGTGACCTTCTGTCAGTGACCCTAGAAGAATTGGTCATAGATCTATGACCATTTCAGACCAATTGGTCAAAAGCTGTTCGGAGGGCTCCAAACCCTAAACTATAACGACCATTTTGGTCAGAAAGGTCGTAATTTCCTTACACGAAATGGTCATAAAGCAGATACCACTGCTCCGCTGCCTTATTTCTAGCTGATCATGACCAATATAGATGGTCATAACCTTGTAAATTGTGGTGGGTTGCTTTGACTTGGTGCCACCTCATCAGTTCTGCCTATGTGTCATGTCCATGTGACAGTTTTTGCCCTAGATTGTGAAGCAACCTATATTTCTCTCATTCCCAAAATTCCCAAAAAAATCTCATAAATTCTTTGGGTCATATCTTCGTCAAATATGTAAAAAAACCTTCCTTGCCTAGTTCAGAAATAATTCAAAAATATTCATTTTCCTATTCTGTTCAAAAAAACACTTTGTGAAGGAAGTACCACTTTGGCATGTCCAAATGATATCCATTTTCTACAGTGCTTTCCTATGCCCAAATAAACATCATCCAACAAATGCCAGCTCAATCCATTCATTATTTTGAGCCCAGCTTCAACATTCGTATTTATGTCCAGTGTGGTACTATGCAAAGCAAGTACCACCTATGCTCCTCCTTTTGAGCTGAAAATTTGTGAATGTTGGAAATATGCCCTAGAGGCAATAATAAATTAGTTATTATTATATTTCCTTGTTCATGATAATTGTTTATTATCCATGCTATAATTGTATTGATAGGAAACTCAGATACATGTGTGGATACATAGACAACACCATGTCCCTAGTAAGCCTCTAGTTGACTAGCTCGTTGATCAACAGATGGTTACCGTTTCCTGACCATGGACATTAGATGTCGTTGATAATGGGATCACATCATTAGGAGAATGATGTGATGGACAAGACCCAATCCTAAGCCTAGCACAAAGATCGTGTAGTTCGCATGCTAAAGCTTTTCAATGTCAAGTATCTTTTCCTTAGACCATGAGATTGTGCAACTCCCGGATACCGTAGGAATGCTTTGGGTGTACCAAACACCACAACGTAACTGGGTGGCTATAAAGGTGCACTACAGGTATCTCCGAAAGTGTCTGTTGGATTGGCACGAATCGAGACTGGGATTTGTTACTCCGGTAAATGGAGAGGTATCTCTGGGCCCACTCGGTAGGACATCATCATAATGTGCACAATGTGACCAAGGGGTTGATCACGGGATGATGTGTTACGGAACGAGTAAAGAGACTTGCCGGTAACGAGATTGAACAAGGTATCGGTATACCAACGATCGAATCTCGGGCAAGTATAATACCGCTAGACAAAGGGAATTGTATACGGGATCGACTGAGTCCTTGACATCGTGGTTCATCCGATGAGATCATCGTGGAACATGTGGGAGCCAACATGGGTATTCAGATCCCGCTGTTGGTTATTGACCGGAGAACGTCTCGGTCATGTCTACATGTCTCCCGAACCCGTAGGGTCTACACACTTAAGGTTCGATGACGCTAGGGTTATAAAGGAAGTTTATATGTGGTTACCGAATGTTGTTCGGAGTCCCGGATGAGATCCCGGACGTCACGAGGAGTTCCGGAATGGTCCGGAGGTAAAGATTTATATATGGGAAGTCCTATTTTGGCCACCGGAAAATGTTCGGGATTTTTCGGTATTGTACCGGGAAGGTTCTAGAAGGTTCCGGAGTGGGGCCCACCTGCATGGGGGACCCACATGAACGTGGGTAGTGGGTTCAAGGCCCCACACCCCTGGTCAAGGCGCACCAAGATCCCCCCTTAGAAGGAATAAGATCATATCCCGAAGGGATAAGATCGAGATCCCTAAAAAAGGGGGATAACAATCGGTGGGGAAGGAAATGATGGGATTTCTTTCCTCCCACCTTTGCCAACGCCCCAATGGACTTGGAGGGCAAGAAAACAGCCCCCTCCACCCCTATATATAGTGGGGAGGCGCATGGGAGCTACAGGCTTCCCCTGGCGCAGCCCTCCCCCTCTCCCAAGTACTCCTCCTCTCCCGCGGTGCTTGGCGAAGCCCTGTAGGATTGCCACGCTCCTCCACCACCACCACGCCGTTGTGCTGCTGCTGGATGGAGTCTTCCTCAACCTCTCCCTCTCTCCTTGCTGGATCAAGGCATGGGAGACGTCACCGGGCTGTACGTGTGTTGAACGCGGAGGTGCCGTCCGTTCGGCACTAGGATCTCCGGTGATTTGGATCACGACGAGTACCACTCCTTCAACCCCGTTCTCTTGAACGCTTCCGCTTAGCGATCTACAAGGGTATGTAGATGCACTCTCCTTCCCCTCGTTGCTGGTTTCTCCATAGATAGATCTTGGTGACACGTAGGAAAATTTTGAATTTCTGCTACGTTCCCCAACCGTGGCATCATGAGATAGGTCTATTGCGTAGATTCTTTGCACGAGTAGAACACAAAGTAGTTGTGGGCGTTGATGTTGTTCAATATGCTTACCGTTACTAGTCCAATCTTGATTCGGCGGCATCGTGGAATGAAGCGGCCCGGACCGACCTTACACGCACACTTACATGACACAGGTTCCACCGATTGATATGCACTTGGTGCATAAGGTGGCTAGTGGGTGCCAGTCTCTCCCACTTTAGTCGGAACGGATTCGATGAAAAGGGTCCTTATGAAGGGTAAATAGCAATTGGCATATCACGTTGTGGTTTTGCGTAGGTAAGAAACGTTCTTGCTAGAAAGCCATAGCAGCCATGTAAAACATGCAAACAACAATTAGAGGACGTCTAACTTGTTTTTGCAGGGTATGCTATGTGATGTGATATGGCCAAGAAGAATGTGATGAATGATATTTGATGTATGAGATTGATCATGTTCTTGTAATAGGAATCACAACTTGCATGTCGATAAGTATGACAACCGGCAGGAGCCATAGGAGTTATCTTTATTTATTGTATGACTTGCGTGTCATTGAACAACGCCATGTAATTACTTTACTTTATTGCTAACCGGTAGCCATAGTAGTAGAAGTAATAAGTTGGCGAGACAACTTCATGGAGACACGATGATGGAGATTATGATGATGGAGATCATGGTGTCATGCCGGTGACAAGATGATCATGGAGCCCCGAAGATGGAGATCAATGGAGCTATATGATATTGGCCATATCATGTCACTACTATATAATTGCATGTGATGTTTATTGTGTTTATGCATCTTGTTTACTTAGAATGACGGTAGTAAATAAGATGATCCCTTACAACAATTTCAAGAAGTGTTCTCCCCTAACTGTGCACCGTTGCTAAAGTTCGTCGTTTCGAAGCACCACGTGATGATCGGGTGTGATAGATCCTTGCGTTCACATACAACGGGTGTAAGACAGTTTTACACATGCAAAACACTTAGGGTTAACTTGACGAGCCTAACATGTACAGACATGGCCTCGGAACACAGAGACCGAAAGGTCGAGCATGAGTCGTATAGTAGATACGATCAACATGAAGATGTTCACCGATGATGACTAGTCCATCTCACGTGATGATCGGACACGGACTAGTTGACTCGGATCATGTAATCACTTAGATGACTAGAGGGATGTCCATCTGAGTGGGAGTTCATAAGATGAACTTAATTATGCTGAACATAATCAAAAGATCTTTGCAAATTATGTCGTAAGCTCGCGCTTTAGTTCCACTGTTTAGATATGTTCCTAGAGAAAATATAGTTGAAAGTTGACAGTAGCGATTATGCGGACAATAGAAAGCTTATGTCCTTAATGCACCGCTCAGTGTGCTGAACCCCAAACGTCGTCTGTGGATGTTGCGAACATCGGACATACACGTTTTGATAACTACGTGATAGTTCAGTTAAACGGTTTAGAGTTGAGGCACCAAAGACATTTTCAAAACGTCGCGGAACATATGAGATGTTTCGAGGGCTGAAATTATGATTTCAGGCTCGTGCCCACGTCAAGAGGTATGAGACCTCCGACGATTTTCTTAGCTTGAAAACTAAGGGAGAAAAGCTCAATCATTGAGCTTGTGCTCAGATTGTCTGAGTGCGACAATCACTTGAATCGAGTGGGAGTTGATCTTCCAGAAATAGTGATGTTTCTCCAAAGTCATTCCCACCAAGCTGCTAGAGCTTCGTGATGAACTATAACATATCAGGGATAGATATGATGATCCTTGAGGTATTCGCGATGTTTGACACCGCGAAAGTAGAAATCAAGAAGGAGCATCAATTGTTGATGGTTGGTGAAACCACTAGTTTCAAGAAGGGCAAGGGCAAGAAGGGATACTTCATGAAACGGAAAATCAGCTGCTGCTCTAGTGAATAAGCCCAAGGTTGAACCCAAACCCAAGACTAAGTGCTTCTGTAATAAGGGGAACAACCACTGGAGCAGAATTACCCTAGATACTTGGTAGATGAGAAGGCTGGCAAGGTCGACAGAAGTATATTGGATATACATTATGTTAATGTGTACTTTACTAGTACTCCTAGTAGCAGCAGGGTATTAAGATACCGGTTCGGTTGCTAAGTTTTAGTAACTCGTAATAAAAGAGCTACGGAATAAACGGAGACTAGCTAAAGGTGAGCTGACGATATGTGTTGGAAGTGTTTCCAAGTTTGATGTGATCAAACATCGCACGCTCCCTCTACCATCAAGATTGGTATTAAACCTGAATAATTGTCATTTGGTGTTTGCGTTGAGCATAGACATGATTGGATTATGTCTATCGCAATACGGTTATTCATTTAAGGAGAATAATGGTTACTCTATTTATTTGAATAATACCTTCAATGGTCTTGCACCTAAAGGAATGGTTTATTGAATCTCGATCGTAGTGATACACATTTTCATGCCAAAAGATATAAGATAGTAATGATAGTACCACTTACTTGTGGCACTTCCATGTAAGTCATATTGGTATAAAACGCATGAAGAAGCTCCATGTTGATGGATCTTTGGACTCACTCGTTTTTGAAAAGTTTGAGACATGCGAACCATGTCTATTGGTGTATACGCATGAAGAAACTCCATGCAAATGGTGAAGGAAATATGCCCTAGAGGCAATAATAAAGTTATTATTTATTTCCTTATTTCATGATAAATGTTTATTATTCATGCTAGAATTGTATTAACCGGAAACATAATACATGTGTGAATACATAGACAAACATAGTGTCACTAGTATGCCTCTACTTGACTAGCTTGTTTATCAAAGATGGTTATGTTTCCTAGCCATGGACAAAAGAAGTTGTCATTTGATTAACGGGATCACATCATTAGGAGAATGATGTGATTGACATGACCCATTCCGGTAACCTAGCACTTGATCGTTTAGTATGTTGCTATTGCTTTCTTCATGACTTATACAATGTTCCTACAACTATGAGATTATGCAACTCCCGTTTACCGGAGGAACACTTTGTGTGCTACCAAACGTCACAACGTAACTGGGTGATTATAAAGGTGCTCTACAGGTGTCTCCGAAGGTACATGTTGGGTTGGCGTATTTCGAGATTAGGTTTTGTCACTCCGATTGTCGGAGAGGTATCTCTGGGCCCTCTCGGTAATGCACATCACTATAAGCCTTGCAAGCAATGTGACCAATGAGTTGGTTACGGGATGATGCATTACGTAACGAGTAAAGAGACTTGCCGGTAACGAGATTGAACTAGGTATTGGATACCGACGATCAAATCTCGGGCAAGTAACATACCGATGACAAAGGAAACAAAGTATGTTGTTATGCGGTTTGACTGATAAAGATCTTCGTAGAATATGTAGGAACCAATATGGGCATCCAGGTCCCGCTATTGGTTATTGACCAAGAATAGTTCTAGGTCATGTCTACATAGTTCTCGAACCCGTAGGGTCCGCACGCTTAACGTTACGATGACATTTATATTATGAGTTTATGAGTTTTGATGTACCGAAGGAGTTCGGAGTCCCAGATGAGATCGGGAACATGACGAGGAGTCTCGAAATGGTCGAGACGTAAAGATCGATATATTGGACGACTATATTCGGAGTTCGGAAAGATTCCGAGTGATTCGGGTATTTTCAGGAGTACCGGGGAGTTACGGGAATACGGGGAAGAGTATTGGGCCTTGATGGGCTTTAGTGGGAAGAGGAGAAAAAGGCCAAGGGGCTGCTGCGCCCCCCCTCCCCTCTAGTCCGAATTGGACTAGGGAAAAGGGGGCCGGCCACCTTTCCTTCTCCTCCACGTCCTTCTTCCTTCCTCCCCTCTTGGTGGACTCCTACTAGGACTTGGAGTCCTAGTAGGACTCCACATAATGGCGCGCCCTCACCTAGGGCTGGCCTCCTCCTCCCTTGCTCCTTTATATACGGGGGCAAGGGGGCACCCCATGACACACAAGTTGATCTACAGATTGTTCCTTAGCCGTGTGCGGTGCCCCCTTCCACCATATTCCACCTCGGTCATATCGTCGCGGAGCTTAGGCGAAGCCCTGCACCGGTAGAATATCATCATCGTCACCACACCGTCGTGCTGACGGAACTCATCTCCAGAGCCTTTGCTGGATCGGAGGGCCGGAGATCGTCATCGAGCTGAACATGTGCTGAACTCGGAGGCTCCGTACGTTCGGTGCTTGGATCGGTCGGATCGTGAAGACGTACGACTACATCAACCGCGTTGTGCTAACGCTTCCGCTTACGGTCTACGAGGGTACGTGGACGAACACTCTCCCCTCTCGTTGCTATGCCATCACCATGATCTTGCATGTGCATAGGAAAATTTTGAAATTACTACGTTCCCCAACAGTGGCATCCGAGCCTAGGTTTTATGCGTTGATGTTATATGCACGAGTAGAACACAAGTGAGTTGTGGACGATATAAGTCATACTGCCTACCAGCATATCATACTTTGGTTCAGCGGTATTGTGAGATGAAGCGGCCCGGACCGACATTACGCGTACGCTTACGCGAGACTGGTTTCACCGTTACGAGCACTCGTTCTTAAAGGTGGCTGGTGGGTGTCTATCTCTCTCACTTTAGTTGAACCGAGTGTGGCTACGCCCGGTCCTTGCGAAGGTTAAAACGGAGTCTATTTGACAAACTATCGTTGTGGTTTTGATGCGTAGGTGAGAACGGTTCTTGCTAATCCCGTAGCAGCCACGTAAAATTTGCAACAACAAAGTAGAGGACGTCTAACTTGTTTTTGCAGGGCATGTTGTGATGTGATATATTCAAGATGTGATGCTATATTTTATTGTATGAGATGATCATGTTTTGTAACCGCAGTTATCGGCAACTGGTAGGAGCCATATGGTTGTCACTTTATTGTATGAAATGCAAACGCCCTGTAATTGCTTTACTTTATCACTAAGCGGTAGCGATAGTCGTAGAAGCAATAGATGGCGTAACGACAACGATGCTACGATGGAGATCAAGGTGTCGCGCCGGTGACGATGGTGATCATGACGGTGCTTCAAAGATGGAGATCACAAGCACAAGATGATGATGGCCATATCATATCACTTATATTGATTGCATGTGATGTTTATCCTTTATGCATCTTATCTTGCTTTGATTGACGGTAGCATTTTAAGATGATCTCTCACTAAAATTATCAAGAAGTGTTCTCCCTGAGTGTGCACCGTTGCCAAAGTTCGTCGTGCCGAGACACCACGTGATGATCGGGTGTGATAAGCTCTACGTCCATCTACAACGGGTGCAAGCCAGTTTTGCACACGCAGAATACTCAGGTTAAACTTGACGAGCCTAGCATATGCAGATATGGCCTCGGAACACGGAGACCGAAAGGTCGAGCGTGAATCATATAGTAGATATGATCAACATAGTGATGTTCACCATTGAAAACTACTCCATCTCACGTGATGATCGGTTATGGTTTAGTTGATTTGGATCACGTGATCACTTAGATGACTAGAGAGATGTCTGTCTAAGTGGGAGTTCTTAAGTAATATGATTAATTGAACTTAAATTTATCATGAACTTAGTCCTGGTAGTATTTTGCAAATTATGTTGTAAGATCAATAGCTTGCGTTGTTGCTTTCATATATTTGTTTTGATATGTTCCTAGAGAAAATTGTGTTGAAAAATGTTAGTAGCGATGATGTGGATTGGATCCGTGATCTGAGGTTTATCCTCATTGCTGCATAGAAGAATTATGTCCTTAATGCACCGCTAGGTGACAGACCTATTGCAGGAGCAGATGCAGACGTTATGAACGTTTAGCTAAGCTCAATATGATGACTACTTGATAGTTTAGTGCACCATGCTTAACGGCTTAGAATCGGGACTTCAAAGACGTTTTTGAACGTCATGGACCATATAAGATGTTCCAGGAGTTGAAGTTAATATTTCAAGCAAATACCCGAGTTGAGAGATATGAAGTCTCCAACAAGTTCTATAGCTAAAAGATGGAGGAGAATCGCTCAACTAGTGAGCATGTGCTCAGATTGTCTGGGTACTTCAATAACTTGAATCAAGTGGGAGTTAATCTTTTAGATAAGATAGTGATTGACAGAATTCTCTAGTCACCATCACTAAGTTACTAGAACTTCGTGATGAACTATAATATGCAAGGGATGACGAAAGTTATTCCTGAGCTCTTCGCGATGTTGAGATCAACGAAGGTAGAAATCAAGAAAAGAGCATCAAGTGTTGATGGTTAACAAGATCACTAGTTTCAAGAAAAAGGCAAAGGGAAAAGAAGGGGAACTTCAAGAAGAACGGCAAGCAAGTTGCTGCTCAAGTGAAGAAACCCAAGTCTAGTCCTAAGCCTGAGACTAAGTGCTTCTACTGCAAAGAGACTGGTCACTAGAAGAGGTACTACCCCAAGTGATTGGCGGATAAGAAGGATGGCAAAGTGAACATAAGTATATTTGATATACATGTTATTGATGTGTACTTTACTAGTGTTTATAAGCAACCCCTCAGTATTTGATAATAGTTCAGTTGCTAAGATTAGTAACTCGAAACGGGAGTTGCAGAATAAACAGAGACTAGTTAAAGGGTGAAGTGACGATGTGTGTTGGAAATAGTTCCAAGATTGATATGATCATCATTGCACACTCCCTATACTTTCGGGATTAGTGTTAAACCTAAATAAGTGTTATTTGGTGTTTGCGTTGAGCATGAATATGATTTGATCATGTTTATTGCAATACAGTTATTCATGTAAGTTAGAGAATAATTGTTCTTCTGTTTACATGAATAAAACCTTCTATGGTTATACACCCAATGAAAATAGTTTGTTGGATCTCGATCGTAGTGATACACATAATCATAATATTGATGCCAAAAGATGCAAAGTTAATAATGATAGTGCAAGTTATTTGTGGCACTGCCGTTTGGGTCATATCGGTGTAAAGCGCATGAAGAAACTCCATAAAGATGGATTTTCGGAATCACTTGGTTATGAATAATTTGATGCTTGTGAACCGTGCCTTTTTTTGGCAAGATGACTAAAACTCCGTTCTCCGGAACAATGGAACAAGCTACTGACTTATTGGAAATAATACATATCGATGTATACGATCCAATGAGTGTTGATGCTCGTGGCAAGTATCGTTATTTTCTGACCTTCACAAGATGATTTGAGCAGATATGGGTATATCTACTTGATGAAACATAAGTCTGAAATAGTTGAAAGGTTCAAAGAATTTTAGAGTGAAGTGGAAAATCATCGTAACAAGAAAATAAAGTTTCTGCGACCTGATCGTGGAGATGAATATTTGAGTTACGAGTTTGGTCTTCAATTAAAACAATGTGAAATAGTTTCACAGCTCACGCCACCTGGAACACCACAACGTTATGGTGTGTCCGAACGTCGTAGCCGCACTTTATTGGATATGGTGCGATCTATGATGTCTCTTACTGATTTACCAATATTTTTTTGGGGTTATGCATTAGAGACAGCTGCATTCACATTAAAAGGGCACCATCTAAATCCGTTGAGACGACAACATATGAACTGTGGTTTAGCAAGAAACCCAAGTTGTCGTTTCTTAAAGTTTGGGGCTGCGATGCTTATGTGAAAAAGTTTCATCCTGATAAAGCTCGAACCCAAATCGGAGAAGTGCGTCTTCATAGAATACCCAAAGGAAATAGTTGGGTACACCTTCTATCACAGATCCGAAGGCAAGATATTCGTTGCTAAAAATGGATCCTTTCTAGAGAAGGAGTTTCTCTCGAAAGAAGTGAGTGGGAGGAAAGTAGAGCTTGATAAGGTAATTTGTACCTTCTCCCGAATTGGAAAGTAGTTCATCACGGAAATCAGTTCCAGTGATTCCTACACCAATTAGTGAAGAAGCTAATGATGATGATCATGAAACTTTAGATCAAGTTACTACAAAACCTCGTAGGTCTTCCAAAGTACAATCCGCACCAGAGTAGTACGGTAATACTGTTCTGGAAGTCATGTTACTAGACCATGATGAACCTACGAACTATGAGGAAGCGATGATGAGCCCAGATTCCGCGAAATGGCTTGAGGCCATAAAATCTGAGATATGATCCATGTATGAGAACAAAGTATGGACTTTGATTGACTTGCTCGATGATCAGCAAGCCATGTTAAATAAATGGATCTTCAAGAGGAAGACGGACACTAATAGTAGTGTTGCTATCCACTAAGCTCGACTTGTTGCAAAAGGTTTTCAACAAGTTCAAGGGGTTGAATACGATGAGATTTTCTCACTCGTATCGATGCTAAGTCTGTCCGAATCATGTTAGCAATTGCCGGATTTTATGAAATCTGGCAAATGGATAAACAAAACTGCATTCCTTAATGGAGTTATAAAAGAAGTGTTGTATGTGATGCAACCAAGAGGTTTTGTCGATCCTAAAGGTGTTAACAAAATGTGCATCTATGGACTAGTGCAAGCATCTCGGAGTTGGAATATACGCTTTGATAATTTGATCAAAGCATATAGTTTTATACAGACTTGCGGTGAAGCCTGTATTTACAAGAAAGTGAGTGGGAGCACTACAACATTTCTGATAAGTATATGTGAATGACATATTGTTGATCGAAAATAATATAGAATTGTTCTGCAAAGCATGAAAGGATACTTGAATAAGAGTTTTTCAAAGAAAGACCTCGACGAAGCTGCTTACATATTGAGCATCAAGATCTATTGAGATAGATCAAGACGCTTGATAAGTTTTTCAATGAGTACATACCTTGACAAGATTTTGAAGTAGTTCAAAATGGAACAGTCAAAGAAAGAGTTCTTGCCTGTGTTGCAAAGGTATGAAATTGAGTAAGACTCAAATCCCGACCACAGCAGAAAATAGAAAGAGAATGAAAAGTCATTCCCTATGCCTCAGTCATAGGTTCTATAAAGTATGCTATGCTATGTACCAGACCTATTGTATACCTTGCTCTGTATTTGACAAGGGAGTACAATAGTGATCTAGGAGTAGATCACTGGACATTGGTCAAGAATATCCTTAGTGAGGACTAAGGAAATATTTCTCGATTATGGAGGTGATAAAAGAGCCCGTCGTAAAAGTTACCTCGGTGCAAGTTTTCACACCGATCCAGATGACTCTAAGTCTCAATCTGGATACATATTGAAAGTGGGAGCAATTAGCTAGAGTAGCTCCGTGCAGAGCATTGTAGACATAGAATATTTGCAAAATACATACGGCTCTGAATGTGACAGACCCGTTGACTAAGCTTCTCTCACGAGAAAAACATGATCACACCTTAGTACTCTTTGGGTGTTAATCACATAGCGATGTGAACTAGATTGTTGACTCTAGTAAACCCTTTGGATGTTGGTCACATGATGATGTGAACTATGGGTGTTAATCATATACAGATATGAATATTGGTGTTAAATCACATGACGATGTGAACTAGATTATTGACTCTAGTGCAAGTGGGAGACTGAAGGAAATATGCCCTAGAGGCAATAATAAAGTTATTATTTATTTCCTTATTTCATGATAAATGTTTATTATTCATGCTGGAATTGTATTAACCGGAAACATAATACATGTGTGAATACATAGACAAACATAGTGTCACTAGGATGCCTCTACTTGACTAGCTTGTTTATCAAAGATGGTTATGTTTCCTAGCCATGGACAAAAGAAGTTGTCATTTGATTAACGGGATCACATCATTAGGAGAATGATGTGATTGACATGACCCATTCTGTTAGCCTAGCACTTGATCGTTTAGTATGTTGCTATTGCTTTCTTCATGACTTATACAATGTTCCTACAACTATGAGATTATGCAACTCCCGTTTACCGGAGGAACACTTTGTGTGCTACCAAACATCACAACGTAATTGGGTGATTATAAAGGTGCTCTACAGGTGTCTCCGAAGGTACATGTTGGGTTGGCGTATTTCGAGATTAGGTTTTGTCACTCCGATTGTCGGAGAGGTATCTCTGGGCCCTCTCAGTAATGCACATCACTATAAGCCTTGCAAGCAATGTGACCAATGAGTTGGTTACGGGATGATGCATTACGTAACGAGTAAAGAGACTTGCCGGTAACGAGATTGAACTAGGTATTGGATACCGACGATCAAATCTCGGGCAAGTAACATACCGATGACAAAGGGAACAAAGTATGTTGTTATGCGGTTTGACCGATAAAGATCTTCGTAGAATATGTAGGAACCAATATGGGCATCCAGGTCCCGCTATTGGTTATTGACCAAGAATAGTTCTAGGTCATGTCTACATAGTTCTCGAACCCGTAGGGTCCGCACGCTTAACGTTACGATGACATTTATATTATGAGTTTATGAGTTTTGATGTACCGAAGGAGTTCGGAGTCCCGGATGAGATCGGGGACATGACGGGGAGTCTCGAAATGGTCGAGACGTAAAGATCGATATATTGGACAACTATATTCGGAGTTCGGAAAGGTTCCGAGTGATTCGGGTATTTTCGGGAGTACCGGGGAGTTACGGGAATACGGGGAAGAGTATTGGGCCTTGATGGGCTTTAGTGGGAAGAGGAGAAAAAGGCCAAGGGGCTGCTGCGCCCCCCTCCCCTCTAGTCCGAATTGGACTAGGGGAAAGGGGGCCGGCCACCTTTCCTTCTCCTCCACTTCCTTCTCCCTTCCTCCCCTCTTGGTGGACTCCTACTAGGACTTGGAGTCCTAGTAGGACTCCACATCATGGCGTGCCCTCACCTAGGGCCGGCCTCCTCCTCCCTTGCTCCTTTATATACGGGGGCAAGGGGGCACCCCATGACACACAAGTTGATCTACGGATTGTTCCTTAGCCGTGTGCGGTGCCCCCTTCCACCATATTCCACCTCGGTCATATCGTCGCGGAGCTTAGGCGAAGCCCTGCGCCGGTAGAACATCATCATCGTCACCATGCCGTTGTGCTGACGGAACTCATCTCCGGAGCCTTTGCTGGATCGGAGGGCCGGAGATCGTCATCGAGCTGAACGTGTGCTGAACTCGGAGGCTCCGTACGTTCGGTGCTTGGATCGGTCGGATCGTGAAGACGTACAACTACATCAACCTCGTTGTGCTAACTCTTCCGCTTACGGTCTACAAGGGTACGTGGACGAACACTCTCCCCTCTCGTTGCTATTCCATCACCATGATCTTGCATGTGCGTAGGAAAATTTTGAAATTACTATGTTCCCCAACAAATGGATCATTTGGACTCACTTGATTTTGAATCACTTGAGATATGCAAATCATACCACATGGGCAAGATGACTAAAAAGCCTCGTTTTTCAGTAAAATGGAACAAGATAGCAACTTGTTGGAAGTAAACACATTTTGATGTGTGCAGTTCAATGAGTGCTGAGGCATGCAGTGAATATCGTTATGTTCTTACTTCACAGATGATTCGAGTAGATGTTGAGTATATTTACTTGATGAAACACAAGTCTGAATTATTGAATGGTTCAAGTAATTTCAGAGTGAAGTTGAAGATCATCGTGACAAGAGGATAAAATGTCTATGATATGATCATAGAGATGAGTATCTGAGTTACGAGCTTTGGCACGCAATTAAGACATTGTGGAAATTGTTTCACAATTAATACCGCCTGGAACACCATAGTGTGAGGGTGTGTCCGAACATCATAGTTGCACCCTATTGGATATGGTGCGTACCATGATGTCTCTTATCAAATTACCACTATTGTTCATGGGTTAGGAATTAGAGACAACCACATTCACTTTAAATAGGGCACCATGTAATTCCATTGAGATGACACCGTATGAACTATGGTTTAGAGAAACCTAAGCTGTCATTTCTTAAAGGTTTGGGGCTGCGACGCTTATGTGAAAAAATTTCAGGTTGATAAGCTCGAACCCAAAGCGGATAAAATGCATCTTCATAGGACACCCAAAACAGTTGGATATACCTCCTAATTCAGATCCGAAAGCAATAGGGATTGTTTCTTGAATCGGGTCCTTTCTCGAGGAAAAGTTTGTCTCGAAAAGTTGAGTGGGAGGATGGTGGAGACTTGATATGGTTATTGAACCGTCACTACAACTAGTGTGTAGCAGGGCACAGGAAGTTGTTCCTGTGGCACCTACACCAATTGAAGTAGAAGCTTATGATAGTGATCATGAAACTTCGGATCAAGTCACCACCGTACCTCGTAGGGTGACAAGGATGCGTACTACTTTAGAGTGGTACGGTAATCCTGTCTTGAAGGTCATGTTGCTAGACAACAATGAACCTACGAGCTATGGAGAAGCGATGGTGGGCCCAAATTCCGACAAATGGTTAGAAGCCATGAAATCCGAGATAGGATCCATGTATCAGAACAAAGCATGGACTTTGGTGGACTTGCCCGATGATCGGCAAGCCATTGAGATAAATGGATCTTTAAGAAGAAGACGGACGTGGACGGTGATGTCACCGTCTATGAAGCTCGACTTGTGGCGAAGAGTTTTTCACAAGTTCAAGGAGTTGACTACGATGAGATTTTCTCATCCGTAGCGATGCTTAAGTCCGTCGGAATCATGTTAGCATTAGCTGCATTTATGAAATCTGGCAGATGGATGTCAAAACGAGTTTCCTTACCAGTCTTCCTAAGGAAAGGTTGTATGTGATACAATCTGAAAGTTTTTGTCGATCCTAAGGATGCTAAAAGGTATGCTGGCTCCAGCGATCCTTCTAAGGACTGGAGTAAGCATCTCGGAGTTGGAATGTACGTTTTGATGAGATGATCAAAGATTTTGGGTTTATACAAAAGTTTATGAGAAACTTGTATTTCCAAAGAAGTGAGTGGGAGCACTATAGAATTTCTGATGAGTATATGTTATTGACATATTGTTGATCAGAAATGATGTAGAATTTCTGGAAAGCATAAAGGGTTATTTGAAAAGTGTTTTTCAATGGAAAACCTGGATTAGGCTACTTGAACAATAAGAATCAAGATCTATAAGATAGATCAAAATGTTTAATAGTACTTTCAAATGAGCACGTGCCTTGACATGATCTTGAAGGTGTTCAAGATGGACCAGTCAAAGAAGGAGTTCTTGCCTGAGATGTAAGGTATGAAGTTAAGACTTAAAAGCTCGACCACGGCAGAATAGAGAGAAAGGACGAAGGTCGTCCCCTACACTTCAGACGTAGGCTCTATAGTATGCTATGCTGTGTACCACACCAGAAGTGTGCCTTGCCATGAATCAGTCAAGGGGTACAAGAATGATCCAGGAATGGATCATTGGACAGCGGTCAAAATTGTCCTTGGAGTAAATAAGGACATGTTTCTCGATTATGGAGGTGATAAAGAGTTCGGCGTAAAGGGTTACGTCGATGCAAGCTTTAACACCTATCTGAGTGACTCTGAATAGCAAACCGGATATGTATAGTGGAGCAACCATTTGGAATAGCTCCAAGTGGAGCGTGGAAGCAGCATTTACAGAATGACCTAGAGATTTGCGAAGTACATACGAATCTGAAAGTTGCAGACCCATTGACTAAAACCTCTCTCACAAGCAAAACATGATCAAACCCCAGAACTCATTGAGTCTTAATCACATGATGATGTGAACTAGTTTAATGACACTAGTAAACTCTTTGGATGTTGGTCACATGGCGATGTGACATGTGAATGTTAATCACATGACGATGTGAACTAGATTATTGACTCTAGTGCAAGTGGGAGACTGTTGGAAATATGCCCTAGAGGCAATAATAAATTAGTTATTATTATATTTCCTTGTTCATGATAATTGTTTATTATCCATGCTATAATTGTATTGATAGGAAACTCAGATACATGTGTGGATGCATAGACAACACCATGTCCCTTGTAAGCCTCTAGTTGACTAGCTCGTTGATCAACAGATGGTTACGGTTTCCTGACCATGGACATTAGATGTCGTTGATAACGGGATCACATCATTAGGAGAATGATGTGATGGACAAGACCCAATCCTAAGCCTAGCACAAAGATCGTGTAGTTCGCATGCTAAAGCTTTTCAATGTCAAGTATCTTTTCCTTAGACCATGAGATTGTGCAACTCCCGGATACCGTAGGAATGCTTTGGGTGTACCAACCACCACAGCGTAACTGGGTGGCTATAAAGGTGCACTACAGGTATCTCCGAAAGTGTCTGTTGGGTTGGCACGAATCGAGACTGGGATTTGTCACTCCGGTAAACGGAGAGGTATCTCTGGGCCCACTCGGTAGGACATCATCATAATGTGCACAATGTGACCAAGGGGTTGATCACGGGATGATGTGTTACGGAACGAGTAAAGAGACTTGCCGGTAACGAGATTGAACAAGGTATCGGTATACCAACGATCGAATCTCGGGCAAGTATAATACCGCTAGACAAAGGGAATTGTATACGGGATCGACTGAGTCCTTGACATCGTGGTTCATCCGATGAGATCATCGTGGAACATGTGGGAGCCAACATGGGTATTCAGATCCCGCTGTTGGTTATTGACCGGAGAACGTCTCGGTCATGTCTACATGTCTCCCGAACCCGTAGGGTCTACACACTTAAGGTTCGATGACGCTAGGGTTATAAAGGAAGTTTATATGTGGTTATCGAATGTTGTTCGGAGTCCCGGATGAGATCCCGGACGTCACGAGGAGTTCCAGAATGGTCCGGAGGTAAAGATTTATATATGGGTAGTCCTATTTTGGCCACCGGAAAATGTTCGGGATTTTTCGGTATTGTACCGGGAAGGTTCTAGAAGGTTCCGGAGTGGGGCCCACCTGCATGGGGGACCCACATGAACGTGGGTAGTGGGGTCAAGGCCCCATACCCCTGGTCAAGGCGCACCAAGATCCCCCCTTAGAAGGAATAAGATCATATCCCGAAGGGATAAGATCGAGATCCCTAAAAAAGGGGATAACAATCGGTGGGGAAGGAAATGATGGGATTTCTTTCCTCCCACCTTTGCCAACGCCCCAATGGACTTGGAGGGCAAGAAACCAGCCCCTCCACCCCTATATATAGTGGGGAGGCGCATGGGAGCTACAGGCTTCCCCTGGCGCAGCCCTCCCCCTCTCCCAAGTACTCCTCCTCTCCCGCGGTGCTTGGCGAAGCCCTGCAGGATTGCCACGCTCCTCCACCACCACCACGCCGTTGTGCTGCTGCTGGATGGAGTCTTCCTCAATCTCTCCCTCTCTCCTTGCTGGATCAAGGCATGGGAGACGTCACCGGGCTGTACGTGTGTTGAACGCGGAGGTGCCGTCCGTTCGGCACCAGGATCTCCGGTGATTTGGATCATGACGAGTACGACTCCTTCAACCCCGTTCTCTTGAACGCTTCCGCTTAGAGATCTACAAGGGTATGTAGATGCACTCTCCTTCCCCTCGTTGCTGGTTTCTCCATAGATAGATCTTGGTGACACGTAGGAAAATTTTGAATTTCTGCTACGTTCCCCAACAGTGAAGACCGTCTTCTTAGTAACTGATCATCCTCAGCCAAAACTCACGCCCATTAGCCATGTGCATTTCCCGTACCACTAATCAAACACTTGGCTGCTTATTCATGTTTGAGCATCGATACGTCTCCTCGTGAGAATCTTATGTTGTGATTTTCTTCCTAGCACCTACCTGGGGAGTGCCCAACCCACTAGACATGCCTAGACCGCCCAGAACACATGGCAACGCCACTGCCTCGCGGTGACCACGCGGCGGGCATGCGAGTTTACGCGCTCTAGAGTTGGGGCCCTCGACCACCATCCAAACCTCGACGTATCGCCACCAAACCATGTATTTATGATTAAATAGGTACTTATGTAACTAGAAATGATTTTTGGAAAAAATAAAAAGCAAACTAGGAGGTAGCTACAGTTCAAATTTGACCCGCTTCCAACTGAATCAGCGGGAATTTGTCTTTTTCACCAGAGGTGGATCAAAACTTTTGACACCCAACCATTTGGTAAATTGTGCATTAAATATGGCCTAGTATTTTATAAAAATGATTTGGTCCAATTTTGCAACAAATATATGGTAGGTCCTTCACAAAAAAAATCTTATTTCGGGCACTCAAAAAAAGGAAAATGAAATTTTCGTGCAAAGAAAATGAAAGCTCCCTCAGGCAACATTGTTTGGAATTACAAGATGCACCCTTGTGCACAATATGAGATCATTTGAACAAACTATGCCATGAATGTCGCCATAAGATTGATCATTTGGCTTGAAAGCATTGATGTACCATAACATTTGAGCATTTCTGTGATGGCTGATGTTCGACGACGGTGGTGACGATTTGTTGATGCGAGGGGTGTCGAAGCTCTTGGTGTGGCGCCGCAGGCTACTGGGTGGTGGCCACCAGTCATGCACACGAGGATGGTGTCGCAAGGTTGCCGGGGGTTGCAGCAGAAGGTGGTGCTGCAAATAGTCACCAGTGATGCAACATAGCATCGCCGCGGACCGCGGGTGCTGTCATCCAACATTGTCGGGACCGACGGAGTTGCAATGAAGCATTGTCAGGCCGCCAGTGTTGTGATGTAATATCGTCGAGGGTCGCCGGAGTTGCAACGAAGCCTCCCCGAGTTAGTCAATATTGTATAATATTTTTGAAAATGAAGTGGTGCCCTTTTGCAGCAAATATTGGATAGGTTATTTACATGGGTGAGAAAATATGTAAGAGAAAAAAAAAGAAAAAAACAATTGCATAAGCTTAATCATCATTGGTGGAAACATGTGTGCCATGGACGATGACATGGCACAGATCCATCCATCAATCTTTTCATCCCACATCCATCCACCCACCCACCCACCCGCTGTGTCCCACCCACCCACCCGCTGTGCCCGATGCGGAGAGAGAGAGAGCTCTCCTCCTCCCCTTCCAGATTGTCGCCGCCACCTCCCCTTCCCTCGTGCCGCCACCACTACCGTCCCTTCCTCCCTCGCGCCGCCCATTCATCCGAGCCTGACGACGCCAGATACGCGCGCCGCCCATCGTTCCCCATCTTCCGCTCCCTCCCTCCACCTACCGCAGCAGATCCAGCGCCCTACAGCCTCAGCGTCGCGGCCGGCTGGCTCGCCGACGCGCACGTGCTTCGATGCGCTCCGCTCCGTCGAGCTGGCCGGACCACGACGGCATGCGACCTAGGGTTTGCGGGATCCTCGGACGGCCGCCATCCACCTCGCTGTAGGGAGGGGTTCGTCGTACTCCACCCTAGCAGTCGATCCCGGCCGTCGCTGCTTCACCAGCCTCCTCCTCTGGCGTCTCCGTGAGGGCGCCCGACATCAGGCAGGCCGTCAACGCGCCGGACCTCAAGGCCGGTCGTGCTGCTCCTTTTGCCTGTGTCCTTCCCTGACAACGTCCCCATGGCTAGGGTTTTGGATGCGATGGCGCCTCCGTCGATGGTGCGGCTCTGGTGACTCTTACCTCGCCCCACACGCAGCTTCCCTTTCATCCGAGCCCGACGACACTAGCTCAAGGTACTCCCTTCCACTCGTGGTAGATCTGTTCCAGTGATTAGGTTTCTGACGATCTGTAGTGTTGTAGGTTGGCATTGAGGAGCAAGGGGGCCGAGAAGCCGGCCGCCAAGGGAAGAAGGGCAAGGCCGGCAAGGACCCGAACAAGCCCAAGAGGGTGCCCAGCGCCTTCTTCGTCTTCATGTATGCCCAACGCGCATGAGGGAGTCCTGGACTAGGGGGTGTCCGGATAGCCGGACTATCAATATCCGCCGGACTCCCAGACTACGAAGATAGAAGATTGAAGACTCCGGCTCGTGTCCGGAAGGTACTTTACTTGGCGTGGAAGGCAAGCTTGGCGATACGGATATGTGGATCTCCTACCATTGTAACCGACTCTATGTAACCCTAGCCTCTCCGGTGTCTATATAAACCGGAGGGCTTTAGTCCGTAGGACACAACATTACATCTCAACAATCATACCATAGGCTAGCTTCTAGGGTTTAGCCTCATTGATCTCGTGGTAGATCTACTCTTGTACTACCCATATCATCAATATTAATCAAGCAGGACGTAGGGTATTACCTCCATCGAGAGGGCCTGAACATGGGTAAAAACATTGTGTCCCTCGTCTCCTGTTACCATCCGCCTAGACGCACAGTTCGGGACCTCCTACCCGAGATCCGCCGGTTTTGACACCGACATTGGTGCTTTCATTGAGAGATCCTCTGTGTCGTCACCGATAGGCTCGATGGCATCTTCAACCTTCAACGCTGTCCAGGGTGAGACTTTGCTTCCCGGACAGATCTTTGTATTCGGAGGCTTCGTACTGCGGGCCAATTCTTTTGGCCATCTGGAGCAGATCGAAAGCTACGCCCCTGGCCGTCAGGTCAGATTCGGAAGCCTAAACTTCACGGCCGATGACCGTGGAGACTTGATCTTCGACGGACTCGAGCCACAGCCAAGCGTGCCGCACTGTGACGATGGGCATGATCTGACTCTGCCGTTGGACAGTGCTTTGGTGGCCGCACTTGAATCCGCCCCGGCTACTTGCCCGGAGCCGATGGCCCATGACGAGGGTCGGTGGATAGACGCCGCCCCGGGGGCTTCAACATCTAAGGCGATGGAGCCGAATACCGATTTTGTCCTTTGCGAAACTCGTGATCCCGAGACGCCGGACTCCTTGCCGGACTCCGAGCCTCCCGCGCCCCCGCCAATTAGGCCAGATTGGGCGCCGGTTATGGAATTCACCGCCGCGGACATCTTTCAACACTCGCCTTTTGGCGATATCCTGAATTCCCTGAAGCATCTCTCGCTATCAGGTGAATCCTGGCCGGATTATGGACAGGACGGTTGGAGTTCGGACGACGAAGAAATTCGAAGCCCACCCACCACCCACTTTGTAGCCACTGTCGAGGATCTAACCGACATGCTAGACTACGACTCCGAGGACATCGACGCTATGGACGATGATGCCGGAGACGATCAAGACCCAGCGCCCACGGGACACTGGAAGGCCACCTCGTCATACGACGTCTACATGGTGGATACCCCAAAGGAAGGGGATGGCGAAAAAGCAGCGGAGGAAGATTCTTTGAAGAAGCAGCCTAAACGCCAGCGTCAGCGGCGCCGCTCTAAATCCCGCCACAACAAGAAGGAAGAATCCGACACGGGAGACAATAACACTCCGGAGAGTGCCGAAGACGATCCCCTCCTGCAAGACTCAGAGCAGGAGGACGCAGAAGCAAGCCCTCACGACAGGGCAGCAGACGAAGGGGTTGAGGATGATAACTATATGCCTCCCTCCGAAGACGAAGCGAGCCTCAACGATGATGAATTCGTCATACCCGAGGATCCCGTCGAACAAGAACGCTTCAGGCGCAGGCTCATAGCCACGGCAAATAGCCTAAAGAAAAAGCAGCAACAGCTTCAAGCTGATCAAGATCTGCTAGCCGATCGATGGACCGAGGTCCTCGCGGCCGAAGAGTATAAACTCGAACTCCCCTCCAAAAGTTACCCAAGACGCAAGCTGCTCCCCCACTTAGAGGAGGAAGCATACATACCTTTATCACCAGCGCACGACATGGCTGACCGACCGCCCCGTGGTCGCGACAGAGAGGCATTCAAGGCCCCAGCCAAGACCGTACCCCGACATCGATCCAGGAGTACGAAGCCAAAAGGGAACGCGCCGGACTTGCGAGACATCTTGGAGGACAAAGCAAGGCAATCCAGATCCATCTATGGATCACGTGGGCGCCCTACGACCCACGACAAATACCGTCGCGTCGGACATAACGCCGGCCGGGCCGAACACAGTAGACAACGCTCCCTCGAGCTGCGTCGCGATATTGCTCAGTACAAGGGCGCCGCACACCCGTTATGCTTCACTGATGAAGTAATGGATCATCAGATTCCCGAAGGATTTAAACCCGTGAACATCGAATCTTATGATGGTACAACAGACCCCGCAGTGTGGATCGAAGATTATGTTCTCCACATCCATATGGCCCGCGGCGACGATCTGCACGCCATCAAATATCTCCCACTCAAGCTTAAAGGACCAGCTCGGCATTGGCTGAACAACCTGCCCGCAAAGTCGATTGGGTGTTGGGAAGACCTGGAGGCCGCGTTCCTTGATAACTTCCAAGGTACATACGTGCGACCACCAGACGCCGATGACCTAAGCCACATCATTCAGCAGCCAGACGAATCGGCCAGACAGTTCTGGACACGGTTCTTGACGAAGAAAAATCAAATCGTCGACTGTCCGGATGCGGAGGCCCTCGCAGCCTTCAAACACAACATCCGGGACGAATGGCTAGCCCGGCACCTGGGGCAGGAGAAGCCGAAATCCATGGCAGCCCTCACATCGTTAATGACTCGCTTTTGCGCGGGAGAGGATAGCTGGCTAGCCCGCAGCAATAATCTCCGCAAAAATTCTGGCAGCCCGGACTCCAAGGACAATCACGGCAGGTCACGTCGAATCAAAAACAAGCGCCGTACTAATGGCGACGACAAAGAGGATACGGCAGTCAATGCCGGATTCCGAGGCTCCAAACCCGGTCAACGGAAGAAGCCATTCAAAAGAACAACTCCGGGCCCGTCCAATCTGGACAGAATACTCGACCGCTCATGCCAGATACATGGCACCCCCGAAAGGCCAGCTAATCACACCAATAGAGATTGTTGGGTGTTCAGGCAGGCTGGCAAGTTAATTGCCGAACACAATGACAAGGGGCTAAATAGCGACGACGAGGAAGAGACCCGGCCGCCGAACAACAGAGGACAGAAGGGTTTCCCCCCACAAGTGCGGACGGTGAATATGATTTACGCGACCCATATACCCAAGAGGGAGAGGAAGCGCGCACTACGGGACGTCTATGCGATGGAGCCAGTCGCCCCGAAGTACAATCCATGGTCCTCCTGTCCGATCACTTTTGATCGACGAGACCATCCGACTAGCATACGCCATGGCGGATTCGCCGCATTGGTCCTAGACCCAATCGTCGATGGATTTCACCTCACAAGAGTCCTGATGGACGGCGGCAGCAGCCTGAACCTGCTTTATCAGGACACAGTGCGCAAAATGGGCATAGACCCATCAAGGATCAAACCTACTAAGACAACCTTTAAAGGTGTCATCCCAGGAGTGGAAGCCAACTGTACAGGCTCTGTCACACTGGAAGTGGTCTTCGGATCCCCGGATAATTTCCGAAGCGAAGAATTAATCTTCGATATAGTCCCGTTCCGTAGCGGCTATCATGCCCTGCTCGGACGTACCGCGTTTGCAAAATTCAATGCGGTGCCGCATTATGCATACCTAAAGCTCAAGATGCCGGGCCCTCGTGGAGTCATTACGGTCAATGGGAATACGGAACGCTCCCTCCGAACGGAGGAACATACAGCGGCTCTCGCGGCAGAAGTACAGAGCAGCCTTCTACGGCAATTCTCTAGTCCGGCAACTAAAAAGCCGGACACATTAAAACGCGCCCGGAGCAACAACAACCAAGACCACCGGGCGCGATCAGAGCACGCGTAGCAATGCGGCCCCAACACCCGCCCGCGCTTGATCACTAGAATAACACTCCGCGTACATCATTACACTTTGGAGATACCATGGGCGCAGGGGAGGGGCTTAACCGCAAGGACCAAAGAGTGCGGCTCGACCACACAAGGGGCTCATTATCGCCCCCCTTGGCTTTGTTTTTTATCTTTTCTTCTTTTGCATACACAGGACTCCATTAACCAGAAGCCCTATCCGACGGCGAACCTGCCGAATTCAAGATACAACAGTCAGGGATTAAAGAAGGCTGCGACGAACATTCAGGTGGTCTCCGTCACGAGCATTACATTTAATTACATACACCAAGTCTGCAGCTTATCCCTGGAGGGGGACATGTTAATTTAGTCCAAACACCTTGCTTACCGCACTATTTGTATCAGTCCGCTTTATTAGCAGACCTTCTTTCATAAATAACGCAGCACCCCCTTTTGCAAGTTTATTACCCTTTTATGGCAATTGCGTTATCCTTTACAAAGGTTCACTATATGACATATTGCACCCGTATACTTTGATACGGCCGAATACACCAGGGGCTTCTGTTCCCCATATTACGGTGTGATAAAGTCCGAATACTTTCACAAGTACGGCACCCCGAACTTATAGCATTATATGAATCAGCTCCGAATCATGTCTTGGGTCAATAGTTGGGTTTGCCCGGCTCCTATGTTTTGGTGCCTTACGTTCCGTTCCGTCGGCTAAGGTAGCACTAGGAGAACCACTGCGATTGCGCCCCGGTTGAGCCGGGTTAACGCCTCAGTGGAGAAAGCTAAAACTGACTGGCATGATAAGGCGAGAGACTGGTCGCTGTTCGAGAGGTCTTTTTGGGTCCCTAAAGACTCATGCCGCTTCGAGCGAAGTTCCGGATGATGTCCGACGAAGGCGTGGATAGCGCCCCGGATTCAGTCTTCTGAATACCAGGGGCTTCGCCGAAATTTAAAATTATAGAATTCTATGGCTAAGTGAGAGTGTTCAAGCATTATAAGTCCGGTCGCCTTGTTCGTCGTGTTGAGCGCCTCCCTAGATGGACCCAAAGATGGGAACAAGAGTGCTCAAGTTTATCACCGAACACCCCAGCACTCGTGGCTCGGGGGCTGAAGCCAACGACTTGCCATCTCTCAGATTTAACAAACGGCCGCACAGAAGGTAATATTTTAAATTCTAACAAAGCGTTGCTCATGGCGCATATAAATGAAGTTTTCGGCGCACAGGATAAACACACAGCGAGTTCACTCAAGGATTACATTAAGGGGGCACTCATCCGCGATATCGCGGGCTCCCTTCAGGACAACTTTATAATATCGCTCCGGCGTACGGTGCTCCTTGCCCGGCGGCGGCGGATCCGTGAGAAGCTTCTCCGCATCCAACTTGCCCCATTGCACCTTTATGCGGGCGAGGGCTCGGCGAGCGCCTTCAATGCAAGCGGAGCGCTTGACCACATCCAGCCTGGGGCATGCATCCACTAGCCGCCGCACTAGGCCAAAGTAGCTGCCAGGCATGGCCTGCCCAGGCCACAGCCGGACTGTGAGGCCCTTCATGGCCTCCTTAGCTACCTTGTGGAGTTCGACCAACTGCTTCAGCTGGTCGCTTGGGGGCACCGGATGGCCGGCCTCAGCGTACTGAGACCAGAAGACCTTCTCCGTTGAGCTCCCCTCCTCGCCACGATAGAACACAGCGGCATCAGACGCACTAAGCGGCAGATCTGCAAATGCCCCTGGAGAGCTCCGAATTCGGGTAAGTATCCGGTAATTTACATTCACATGCTTGCTCTGCATGAAAAACGCCTTACCCGCTGCTATCTTCTTCATGTCCTCCACCTCCTCACGGGCCCTCTGGGCCTCGGCCTTGGCGGATTTGGCACTTTCAAGACCCGAGGCAAGCTCGGACTCTCGAGTCTTGGAGTCACGCTCCAAACGCTCATGCTTTTTCATGAGAGCCTGGAGCTCTTGCCGAACTTCCGCCACCAGCGCCGCTTGCTTTTCTCGCTCAGTCCGTTCCGTGGCCGCATTGCGTTCGGCCACGGACACGGCATCCTTCAGTGCTGCCACCTCGTTAGTGGCCCCTGCATTGCACATATTATCCTTGTTAATCTTGTTTGCAACCAAAACCCTTTTCTGTAAGGTGCATATTTAAAGTGGTGTTATTCACCTTCTTTTTCCTTGAGCTGCCTCTTGGCATGGCCGAGCTCTTGCTCCGACCGCTCAAGGTTCTTCTTCAGCGCCTCGACCTCTACTGTTAATGCGGCAGAGGTCAACAGCGCAGCCTGCAAACCCATATTGACATATTTTAGAAACCCTGCGTATATCTTGTTAAAGATCCTTAGTCCGGCTTTTCTTTCCGAACACCGGACTAAGCATCAGGGGCTACTGTCTATGCGGTATTATACTACTTAAATTTAACTTTCTTACCTCAAAGCCTGTTAGAAGGCTGTTGCAGGCCTCGGTCAGCCCGCCCTTGGCGAGCTCGACCTTCTCAATCACCGCACTCATGAGAGTGCGGTGTTCTTCCTCGATGGAGGCGCCTTTGAGCGCCTCCAGCAGGTTGTCCGGTGCCTCCGGTTGGACGGAGGCCGCCGGCGTCACGGTCCTGCCCCTCTTTCGAGGGGGCTGCTGGCCGGACCCTGGAACCGCTACGGGTTCCGGAGTAGAGTCCGGCACAAAGTCCGGGGGGCTGCCTGACGGCGCCTCCGGAGCCTCCCCCTGGCGCGTCCCCCTGTGGGATTCCGCCTCGTCGTCCTCGGCGCGTGGGGTAGAGGCAGTCAGGATGGAATTTACATCCGACGGCGCCAACGACCCGCTCATCGAGTCGGGAAAGTCGTCACCAGCCGGACTAAGGAAACAATGCGGCATTAGAAGGACACTGTGTGATATACTGTAATACGGCATATGAATAATCCAGATACTTACGATCCTGCCGGACGTCGGGCCCTTGGAGGCCACTCTTCCTCGCCAACACTGATGTTGGCGAAACTGTCCGGGGGGATAGTTCTCCCCCTCTTGGACCCTTCGGCCGCCCCGATCGGGGAGGCCTTCCTCTTCTTCTCTCCCTCCTCCGGGAGAGAGTACTCCTCCTCCTCCTCGTCTTCGGGGGAGGAGTCCTCGTCGTCGTCAGATGCTGGATGGCGGGAACTCCTTCGAGTCCCCGCGGCCACCTTCTTGGCCTTCTTCTCCGGCACCACGTACGGTGCCGGAACCAGCAGCCTTGCTAATTGGGCATTCACTGGTTCTTCTGGCATGGGAGCCGGACTGATAATCAGCTCGGCCTTCTCCATCCATTCCTATCAAAGGAAGAGGCAGATTGAAAACCTCGCTAGAGTCAATCTAATTACTACAAGTGTCCCGTAATGGGGTCGAATCACTTACCCCGTTAGACGGAGACTGCAAGCTGAATCCGCGGTCTTCGGTCGCGGATGCGGGCGCATCGGCGCTCTTGAATAGCACCCTCCAGGCACCTTCGTATGTTGTATCGAAGAGCCCGCTCAGCGTCTGGTGCTGTTCCGAATTAAACTCCCACAGATTAAATGCCCTTTCTTGGCATGGGAGAATTCGCCGGAGGAGCATGACCTGGACCACGTCGACGAGCCGGAGCCCATTGCTCACCAGCTTCTTGATGCAGGTTCGAAGTCCGGTCACCTCCACCGGGTCACCCCACTACAAGCCCTTCTCTTTCCAGGAGGTGAGCTGCGTGGGGATTCCAGATCTAAATTCGGGGGCCGCCGCCCATGTAGGCTCGCGCGGCTCGGTGATATAGAACCACCCCGACTGCCACCCCTTGACGGCGTCCACGAAAGTCCCTTCTAGCCAAGGGACGTTGGGCAATTTGCCCAACATAGCGCCTCCGCATTCCGCTTGCGTCCCCTTCACAACCTTCGGCTTGACGTTGAAGGTCTTGAGCCACAGGCCGAAGTGGGGCTGGATGCAGAGAAAGGCCTCGCACACGACGATGAACGCCGAGATGTTGAGGACGAAATTCGGCGCCAGATCGTGGAAATCCAGGCCGTAGTAGAACATGATCCCCCGGACGAATGGATGGAGCGGAAAGCCCAGTCCGCGGAGGAAGTGGGGGAGGAAAACAACCCTCTCGTGAGGTCCTGGGGTAGGAATGAGCTGCCCCGCGTCGGGCAGCCGATACGCGATGTTTCTGGAAAGGTATCCGGCGTCGCGCAGCTTGGTGATGTCCTCCTCCTTGGCG
The DNA here is from genome assembly GCA_963921465.1 of Triticum timopheevii. Lineage (NCBI taxonomy): Eukaryota > Viridiplantae > Streptophyta > Magnoliopsida > Poales > Poaceae > Triticum > Triticum timopheevii. Next base: position 74,538,487 of record OY997274.1, read on the forward strand.
GTGGAGGCCATCCACTTGCCTCCCCCTTCGGACATGTTCGGAGAAGGGTCGAGGCGGAATGCGCGAGCTTGAGCGTTGGAGCTTGGGTTCGCAAGGATGGATGAGCAAAGGAGGAAGAAGGCGTAGGCAAGAAGGTAAATCCTTATCCCTTATATATAGGCGGACAAAACTATGCGTCCCTCACCGGCCTGATAAAACTCGCTTATCTCCCAAGCGCCACCATCAATGGCGCGGTTGGGTTACCCACGCACGTATTGATGAGAATCCCGGAAAAAGGGGAACACGATCTCTGCTTCGACGGGACGTGCCAAGGAAACCGCTTCGCTAAACGTGCCGAAGTGGTACAGTAATTCAAACAAGGGCTTGGTGCCGGTGTGATGTCATGCCGCATAATACGTCAGCAGATTGGATCGGTGCATACGTTTTATTCTCTCTACATTTGGAATGTGGAAATTATTTTGCAGAGCCGGACACTATCCTGGTGTTCATTATCCTCTCCGGATTATTCAAGGGAGGAACCCGCCTTGCAATGCCGAACATTTTGCACGCCGGACTTATCGCCATTGAAGACTGGTTCAGGGGCTACTGAGGAAGTCCTGGACTAGGGGGTGTCCGGATAGCCGGACTATCAATATCCGCCGGACTCCCAGACTACGAAGATAGAAGATTGAAGACTCCGGCTCGTGTCCGGAAGGTACTTTACTTGGCGTGGAAGGCAAGCTTGGCGATACGGATATGTGGATCTCCTACCATTGTAACCGACTCTGTGTAACCCTAGCCTCTCCGGTGTCTATATAAACCAGAGGGCTTTAGTTCGTAGGACACAACATTACATCTCAACAATCATACCATAGGCTAGCTTCTAGGGTTTAGCCTCATTGATCTCGTGGTAGATCTACTCTTGTACTACCCATATCATCAATATTAATCAAGCAGGACGTAGGGTATTACCTCCATCGAGAGGGCCTGAACCTGGGTAAAAACATTGTGTCCCTCGTCTCCTGTTACCATCCGCCTAGACGCACAGTTCGGGACCCCCTACCCGAGATCCGCCGGTTTTGACACCGACAGCGCACGTCCGCCCCAGGATCCGCGCACTCCTCACACTCCTCGCCCACCTCGTAAGCCCTCTCCCTCCCTCTCTCTCCCCCGGTGCCTCCGGCTTGTGTACATATTTGTCTCTGGCTTGTATGGGTGCTCTCCCTGTTTCGATGGTCAGTTAGCTGGATGAGCTTCGTATGCATGCTAGTAGTGAATGGATGAGCTTCGTATGCTAGTAGTGACTGGTCAGTTAGCCATCAAATTTGTGACAAGGAAACTGAAACCCTCTTCCTTTCTTCCGAGAGGAGAGGTCAGGACCTTTCTTGCTAGAGTCGATCTATTTATCTGCATTGTGAAGTAATAACAGTTCTTTGGTCCGTGTTAAGATGTCAAGAAACTGATTGTTTGTTGAAACAACCATCAGTCACTCTCAGATACTGCTGACTGCTTTCTGTTGCTAGTATAGTTCAAGCTTCTTTGCCATGTATCTCATTAGGATGTGAACAATCTACTACACGCTCACAAAGATATTGACTTAAAATTTTTGTTTCTTTGCTGTCAATGTTTGCCAAGCTATTGAAACAACGATAGCTCAGATCATAGAATAGTGCATCAGTACCCAGTATATAGTCTCCGCTTTTGTTTGATCATAGAATAATTAATTCTGAAGGTTGCATCTGTAAATATAGATCTGTGTAGGTCCTAGGGGCATCTTTTGCCGAGGAATATACCATTCTGATGTAGTCACAAACTGTATGTTTTCTTCTCCTGTGATGTTAATTGTTAGTTTCCCCTGCCCTTATGCTTACCACCTTCCTGTTGGGGAGCTGGTGTGATTTTGTGCCTGTAAAACTGAAACTGGTTTCTAACTTCTTCTTCTTCAGCAGGGTGATCAGGTTGGGGAGCTGGTGTCGGCCGGATGGACCAACGAGACCCACAACATGTACCTCAGCTCCATGGAGGTGTCCTTTATGCAGCAGCCTGTGGCCAGCATCAGCTCCATGAATGTTCATAATATATTGGCTCCATTTTTTCTAATTTTTATCAGCTAATTCATGTAACAGGGCGTCCGTGGAAGGCCCTCCAATGAGTCCGGCATTTTACCGCTATTGAAGGAGCTACATGTAGAAGAAAAAACACTTGTAGAGCTTGTAACTGATTCCCATGGTTGTAGAGCTTGTATCAACTAAGCTTATATTATGTGTAACTTGTAGAACTTGTAAATGCTACAGCTTGTAGGACATGTCATTTGTAGATCTTGTAATTAACTTGTATATGCTACAACTTGTAGGACGTGTCATTTGTAGAGCTTGTATTGAATCTGCCTATTGTTATTTGAAGTATCATGTGTGTTTTTTGCTTGCCAATTTAACTACTGGAATATGAAGAATCTGGGCCTAATTGCTGGGACCCACTTATCAGAACCTAACAAGTGGGACCTGTTTGACTAGTGGACCCATTATATATATATAACTAAAACTGTTGGTACAAAAAGGCCATGACCCATGAAATAAAAAGGTTGAGCTGTTGGGCTTGGCCCATGAAGTATACAAAAAAATGACAGGAAAAAAAAGAAAGGCTGAATTAATGGGCTTGACCCATATAAACACCCAATTGAACCGGGCCGATTCTAATTTTTGACCTTTTCAATTGGTCGTAAATTTGCCACGTCAGATTGCCACATCGGATCCGACGTGGCCTTGGCAGATAGCCAGTGACCAAAATAAAAGGTCATGGGTTCAACGACCTTCTGTTTTGGTCGTAAACGTCTACGACCTTTTCACAGAGAAGGTCGTTAATTTCAGTTTACGACCGCCAGCTTTTGACCTTCTGTTTTTGGTCACAAAAAGGTCGCAAATGAAAAACGATGACCTTTCCGTGACCAATAGTCAAGATCACAAGTTGACATATTTCTTGTAGTGTGAACTATTGGTGTTAAATCACATGACGATGTGAACTAGATTATTGACTCTACTGCAAGTGGGAGATTAAACGAAATATGCCCTAGAGGCAATAATAAAGTTATTATTTATTTCCTTATTTCATGATAAATGTTTATTATTCATGCTAGAATTGTATTAACCGGAAACTTAGTACATGTGTGAATACATAGACAAAACATAGTGTCCCTAATATCCCTCTACTTGACTACCTCGTTAATCAAAGATGGTTATAGTTTCCTAACCATAGAGATGTGTTGTCATTTGATTAATGGGATCACATCATTAGGAGAATGATGTGATGGACATGACCCATCCGTTAGCTTAGCATTATAATCGTTACAATTTCATTGCTACAACTTTCTTCATGACTTATACATGTTCCTCAGACTATGAGAGTATGCAACTCCCGAATACCGGAGGAACACCTTGTGTGCTATCAAATGTCACAACGTAAATGGGTGATTATAAATATGCTCTACAGGTGTCTCTGAAGGTATTTGTTGGGTTGGCATAGATCGATATTAGGATTCGTCACTCCGTGTTTCGGAGAGGTGTCTCTGGGCCCTCTCGGTAATGCTCATCACTATAAGCCTTGCGAGCAATGTGACTAATGAGTTAGTTGCGGGATGAAGTATTATGGAACGAGTAAAGAGACTTGCCATTAATGAGATTGAACTAGGTATGTTGATACCGATGATCGAATGTCGGGCAAGTAACATACCAATGACAAAGGGAACAACGTATATTGTTATGCGGTTTGACCGATAAAGATCTTCGTAGAATATGTAGGAGCCAATATGAGCATCCAGGTTCCACTATTGGTTACTGACCGGAGATGTGTCTCGGTCATGTCTACATAGTTCTCGAATCCGTAGGGTCCGCACGCTTAGCGTTCGATGATGATTTGCATTATGAGTTATGTGATTTGATGAACCGAAGTTTGTTCGGAGTCCCAGATGAGATCACGAACATGACGAGGAGTCTCGAAATGGTCGAGACATAAGGATTGATATATTGGAAGGCTATATTCGGACATCGGAATGGTTCCGGAGAAGTTCGGGTATTTTCCGAAGTACGGGGAGGTTACCTGAACCCCCCGGGAGAAGTTATGGGCCTTATGGGCCATAAGAGGGAAGCACACCAGCCCACAAGGGGCTGGTGCAACCCCTTGGGCAGGAGGACGATTAGGACTAGGAGAAGGAGGCCGCCCCCCCTTTCCTTCTCCTTCTCTCTTCCCCCTTTCCTACTCCGTGAGGGAGGTGGAATCCTACTAGGACTAGGGAGTCCTAGTAGGACTCCACACCTTGGCGCACCCCACTAGGGCCGGCTGCCTCTCCCTCTCCCTCCTTTATATACGGGGACAGGGGGGCAGCCTAGAACACACAAGTTGATCTTTTAGCCGTGTACGGTGCCCCCCTCCACAGTTACACACCTCGGTCATATCGTCGTAGTGCTTAGGCGAAGCCCTGCGTCGGTAACATCATCATCACCGTCGCCATGCCGTTGTGCTGACGGAACTCTCCCTCGGGCTCAACTGGATCAAGAGTACAAGGGACGTCATCGAGCTGAACATGTGCTGAACGTGGAGGTGTCATACGTGCGGTGCTTGGATCGGTTGGATCGCGAAGACGTTCGACTACATCAACCGCGTTACTAAATGCTTCCACTTTCGGTCTACGAGGGTACGTGGACACACTCTCCCCTCTCGTAGCTATGCATCTCCTAGATAGATCTTGCGTGATCGTAGGAATTTTTTTGAAATTAATGTGTTCCCCAACAGCCGCCCCCAAAGGCTCCCTGTCCTCCAGCTCGCTTACAGACTCCTGCGATTCGAGGGGGGTGCGCGCTGGCTTCGCCTCCATGAACTGGGAGGCGCGTGCTCCCTCGCGGGTGGAGTTCTTCTGCTGGCTGCTGGTACAGCGACGTATCCACACGAGGGACGTCCTGCTCCGGAAGTGCATCGTCGAAGCGGAAGGCCCGGGCTACCCGCTTTGCCCAGCTATCCTGGAAACTGCGGACCACCTGCTCTTCGCCTGTCCATTCACGACTGACTTTTGGCGGAGCGTAAATATCGCAGTGGACGGCGTCACAGTCTGCAAGCTCTCCGCTCTTACAACTGCGGTTGCGGTGGCCGTCGGCTCTGCGATGGAATTCTCCATGCTGTGTTGTTGGCAGCTTTGGAAGCACCGCAACGCTGTCGTTTTTCAGCGGCTGCCACCGTCTCGTGCTCGCCTGCTCCGCTGTTGTCGGGAGGACGCGGTTCTGTGGCGTGATCGGCTGCCCGAAGCTCATCGCCCGCATGTGGGAGCATGGTTGCGAGCGCTCTCTCCATAGCACGCGATGTGTGTGGATCGTTCTGACCCCTCTCTCTATCTCACTTTGTAAAAACAGGGGTCGCTTGTAACTATCTGGGATTTTAGCCCACTTTGCTCAATATATTCAGGTGGGGGATCCCCCCCCCCCCTGCGTGGTGAAACTTCAAAAAAGAAAGAAGTATCCTTAACTAGTGATTTCGAAGATATAAAAAAATCTACAAAGGATTCCAGATGGGCAGGTATGGATAGGTTTAATAGGGAGTCACGGGAGTTGGGCCACGGGAGAGAGAGATTAGTTGGGGAGAGAGGGATCCATAGAATACCCGTAATTATTCGTAGGTCTAGTATTTTTTAGAAATGAAGGTTTACTAGGGAGAATCCTATTTGCCGATGGTTCACATAGACGAGCGAGCGATAGCCGGATTGGCCAACCCATTAGCTAGGATTTGTGCAAGAGAGATCTTGGTTATGGAAGTTTTTAACCGGTTTTCAAAACCTTCTAGAAGGTTTCAGTCCATCTTTCTTTCCTTTTTTTGTTGTTTTCTTCATGTTTCTTTCTTTTTTATTTTCTTTACTTTGTTTTCCAAATGTTTCTAAAACTGTTCAGGTTTTTTAAAATAATAATATTTAAAAGTTTCAAAATTTAACTTGCATCTTTCAAAAGTTCACAACTTCAAAAATTCTAAAACCAAAATAACTTTAGTGTTTTGACACGGCGAGCGTCCAATAGGACATCCCGTGTACTGGCACATATTCTGCGAAAACTCAGAAGTTCCTAGTTGTAAAACTGTAGAATGCAAAACATGATCTATTTGAACTAGTGTAGCATTCATGATGTCATTTTCAAACTTAAAGTTTTAGAATCCTTGTAAATGTAGAAGGGAAATTAGGGAAAACGCAAATTGAAACATAAGGAATTATTTGTTAATTTAAAAGATGGTTTTAGGATTGACTAGAAATATGCTCGGTACTAAATAATATACATGTGAAATATTCATCTCATGAATGAAATAATCAAGCTTGATTGAGGGAATGATACAAATAGAAATTAGTTTGTTCAAGGAGAGACTCGAAAGGTTGGTTTTTTGTGAAACGTGTTATAATTATCTTAGATAAATGTTACAACACACAACGTCTTTTTTCACAAGTAAATAAGAAAAAACAACAAGCAATGATAGCAATTTAAGGTAGTAGTTCCTGCAAAAATGTCATCGCATCAGTCCGGACCTATTTTCCATGTCAGGACATAAAAAACACTAGATCACACAATACATTTGGCTGGAACAAAAATGTTGACACATGACACCATGTTACCTTTGTTTCAAAAAAAAACATTACACAAAAATGAAATTTAAACAAGGTCCAAAAGAGCCCACGACCAGTCTATATTTTCAGCCAACGTGTAGTCATTCGAGGTTGATTTTACTGCTTACCTCATCCTTTACATTTTTTTTAAAGTTCTAGGTTTGTCCTGAGTCAAACTTCTATAAGTTTGACCAAGTTTATAATAAAATTTACTAATATCCACAACATCAAAATATATAGAGTATGAATACATTTTATGATGAATCTAATGAAACTAGTTTGGTGTTATAGATTGGTATATTTTTCTATAGAGTTCATCAAGTGTGGAGAAGTTTGACTTAGAATAAACCTACACTGCAAATATTTTTAAATGGAGGGGATAGTTAGTTAGCTTCACATCTTTTTTTTATCTAGAGACATATTTTCTTCTTCTGAATTCCTTGTTGCATTAATTTCACAATTGGCATTATCATGTAATTTCTAGACATATCTAGATTGTTACCTCAGTAATTAGGGTGCCACATGACATTCTTGACATATGAATAAAATGCACGACCACCATAGTAAATTGAACTAGTTTGTGAATATTCAGTACTCAGACTCATCTGCATCCAATGAACAGTAAAAAATAGAAACAAGAAAACTGAATTATTTGGATGAAAAATGATTCAGTGCGCTAGGTGCATGCAAAATTTCATGGCTAAATGACATTCGAGGAGCTCGTGACCAAAAAGCCAAAATGAGCAGTGCTATTTTCAAAAGTTCCTCACAGACCCAAATTTGCCTTTTTTTTGCTAAGAGCTACTGAAATGTCCAAACTCCTGAAAATTTGGCACGGACTTCACACACATGAGCATCTCGCATCACAACACAAATTGAGTTTTTTTGTAAATAAATACTATTTTTAATGATTTTACTGTTCACATGCGGGGAGAAATCTCTAATATTGTTCTTGATTTTACTATTTTTACTATTTTTAATGATTTTACATCTGAACGTCCAAAGGGAGAAATCTCTAATATTGTTCTTGATAGTTATATTGACAATGCGTGAAATCATTGCAAAAGACCCGCACATTCATAAATCCCATATTTTCCAAAGGATGGAAAGAGCCACTGATGGCCACAAGTTGATGTCAAGGCCATCAGGATTCAGGAGTGGAGGTGTCCCAAATGTGGACGACGGATGTGGGTGTTTGAAGACCCAGCTGCCGCCAAACTGCATCGACTAGAGGGCAGCCGGGGAAGAGGCGTTGCGTGTCTTCATACGAAGCACCGCAACGCGGGCAAGCTTCATCGTCAACACTATGCTTATGAAAGAGGTTGCTTTTGTTATTCAGACGCCCTCTAGAAAGCAACCAACCGAAGATCCGGACCTTGATAGGAATTTTGGAGTCTCAGATGAGCGCGACATTAGTGTCGATGTCGTTCGCACTGAGAAAGTAGAAATCACGGTAATCTAGAGATGTTTTAAACTACTCCTTCTGTCCCATAATGTAAAAACGTTTTTGACTCTTAGTAATGGGACGGAGGTAGTAGAAAAGTACTTGGGTCGGTTTGAGATGAAAGAAATCGAGATTAGTAGGTTTGGATTTCAAGGGGAGTAAGAGGAATGTATGTGATATTTATTTATTTATTAAACTAGGGAAACTCGTAGAGATGCTCTATCTGCATCTCTATCTGACATGACAGATAAAAGTTTTTCTAGCTGAAGGTGGCAAGTCAAACTTCTTCACTGCAGAGTCAACGATTTGGGGACGGGTAGCTTGGGCACTACGTCCCAAATCCATAGTCCAACGCCAATAGTACTTAGCCAATCCACGACTGCGTGCTGCCGTGCTCCCCGCATTGCACACTACACTACATACTGTACTCCATGAACGCTCGTGTGCGAGTGCTCGACACGACCCATGTCCGGCCGGAGCTGCCGGGGCACGCCGCCACCATCAACCTCTCGCCCTTCGACACCCTGTTCCTCGCGCTCCCCCCGATCCAGCGGATCTTCTTCTACGACGACGACGGCGCGTCGAGCGTCCCGCCGTTCCCGGCCATCATCCGCTCGCTGCAGGCCTCCCTCGCCGCCACGCTCTCCGTCTTCGCGCCGCTCGCCGGCAGGCTCGCGGCCTCCCCCGATGAAGACCTCGTAGTCGACTGCTCCCCTGATGCTCTCTGCCACGGCGTCAGGTTCGTCCAGGCGGAGTACTCCGGCGACGCGGCCGACATGCGCCGGCTCGCTCTGGACGTAGAGCACGACACTGAGGCTTCGTGCAGCTCGTGCCGGAGCTCGAGGTGGGCAGGCTGCCTGCCCACTTGCTCGCCGTCCAGGTCACGCGTCCGGCGCTGTCGGGGCGAGACGACCAGGGTGGCCCGGGCGCCGTGGTGGTCGGGGTCTCGATGCACCACGCGGTGGCCGACGGGCAGTCTCTGTTCCAGTTCATGCGCGCGTGGGCCGCCGCCTCGCGGGAGGGCTCGCCGGCAGCGGCGGGGCTCGTGCCGCCCCCGACGTTTGACCGGGCGGTGATCATGCGGCACCCCAAAGCAGTGGCTGCGGCGCGGAACTTTGCTCGCCTCTGCGCGCCGGATCTGCCCACCGTGAACACGATGCCGGAGCTGGACTGGACGCGGCAGAGCCGGAGGACCTACCTGCTTGACGCCGGCCAAATCCAGTCGCTGAAGCGGCGCATCGTGCAGCAACGCCAAGCCGCCGGCACGGACGACGACAACCAGCCGCCGCCGAGCACCTACGTCGCCGTGGCATCGCTGCTGTGGACGTCCATGGCCCGCGCGAAGCACCCGGACCAGGCAGTCAACGCCGGCGCCGACGACGACGCATACCTCCTGTTCCCCGCGGACTGCCGCCGCCGCATGCGCCCGCCTATGGACCCGGGCTTCTTCGGCAACTGCGTCAAGCTCTGCTTCGCGCGTGGCACGGCGAGCAAGCTCCTCTGCCGCGACGACGACGACGGCGCGCTCGCGCACGCGGCTCGGGCGCTCAGGCGGGCGATCCGCGAGCAGGTCGAGGAGAAGGACCCGCTGGGCGACGCCGACCGTTGGGCGGAGACCTACCAAGGGATCCCGCCGGAGAGGTGCTCGCAGCAGGGGGCGTCGCACCGGTTCATGGCGTACGAGGTGGACTTCGGATGGGGGCAGCCGATTCGGGCGGAGATCGTGTCGATGTTCAGTCCGGAGGTGGCGATGCTCGTCGGCGGGCCGCACGGCGCGGTGCAGGTGTCCGTGGCGCTTGGCCAGGATCTCATCGACGGCTTCGAGGCTTGCTTCCTGTCGCTGCTCTCAGCATGAGATGAGCCGAGTGGCCATTGTTAACGCGTCTGTTTGGCCGCTAGATGTATCAATTTATTTTAAATGAATGTGTCCATTTTTTGACATTCATATATGCATTTCTTAGGAAATTGTTTGGATATTATGCATTTTTTAAAATAAAAAACATATTACTCCTTCGTACATAATATAAGGCGTTTTTAACACTATAAGAGTATATACTTCTTAAAATATTCTTCTTTCAATTGTATTACTAGCTTTAGGACAACCTATAGTAAAGTTGTATTAGCTGCGACAAATAATATAAATCGGAGTACGGAGAGTGAGACCTCACTCTGATTGAAAGGTATTGGGTCAGTTTGGTTGCAATCCTGGGACAAATTTGCCTGCCTGAGACATCCCTGAGATGTGCCGGACATTGTTTGGTTGGCTACCTAGATTCACGGACATGTGCCTGGCCTGGAGCTGGTTGCAGCTAGATTAGCCTGGCTAGCTCCCAGGCAGATTGCTTAACCTGGTCCAGGCTCACGGGAGCGGACACCTGGGCTCCGGCAGAAGCAATTTTAGGCTTATTAGAGCATGTCTAGTAGAACCCTCAAACTCTCAAACCTTTAAAGCAGTTTTAAGGGTTGAGAAGTGCCAGTTTTTGGCACTTTTAAGGGTTGAAAAACAGGGGCAAAGACTAGAACCCTCAAACCCAACCCTTAAACTGCTTTAAGGGTTGGATTTGAGGGTTCTAGTCTTTGCCTCAACCCCATCCTTTAAAACTGTCATTTCATATATCACACATTTCATCACATTTCATCATATGACATATCACAAATTCCATCACATTTGACATAAAACAATAATCATTCTAGTTATTATTACACCACCAAATCTGAAAGTTCACAGGAGTTACCTTCGGTGTGGTTTGAATGACAATGCAAGATCATCACTTACAAGATATCAAGTGCTACATACAGTTGACTGCTATGCTCGCATAACAGTCTGAATGAATTCCACCATTCCCACGAGTCTACTGTTTCACTCTATAATTTAAGAAAACAAATAACAATTGAGTTACACAGCAGTGTGTATACTTAGCCATCAACGAACTGCAGCATTTTGCTCTGGCAAACAAACGCCCGGGCAAATTAGACTGACAGGAACAAATAATGAGCAATGTGTTGTCGAGTGGGTGGACCTGCAAGGAGAGATGAGCCGCCCAGGTGATCTCCTGCTTGAGCGTGAGCTCCGAGTCGAGCCGGAGCTGCTCGTCCTCGGACTCCAAATCAATCCACTCGCTGATCTTCCCGACGATGTGGCTGCTCCACTGGGACAGGCTGAGGACGAGGTCCGAGGCCGCCACCGGCAGGACGGCGCCGGGCGTGGCCCGATAGTCGGGATCGACCTGCACAGAGCGGGCAAGGCAAATAAGCCTCCGTTTCAGAGGGAGGACGCGAGAAAACGGCGGCGGCGGTAGGAGCGGGAGAGGAGGGGCACTCACGAGCGGGGCGAGGAGGAAGTCGAAGGCGGAGGAGAGGGAGTGGGTGAGGACGGCGGGGAGGCCGTCGCCAGCGGGGAAGTCGAGCACCTCGACCCCGCAGTAGCGGCAGTCGCTCTTGTCCCCTGCGCGCTGCCCCAGCGGCATCTTCGCCTGGTGTGTGTGCTGCCAGTGGCTGGCGCCGCCGACGGAGGAGGGGGAGGGGGAGGGGGTTAGTCGGGCGGGTGGCCGGGGCGGGGCACGGAGGGGCGGCGGGCGGGCGGTGGGGGCGCAGAGGGGCAGCGGGCGGGGTGCGGAGGGGCGGCGGGCTGGTGGCGGCGGCGGCGGGATCAGGGGAGGGCGCGGCGCGGGGATGAAACTTCCCTCCCGCGCGAGGGTGGAAGAGGAGTGCGGGTTGGGGGAGTTTTTCCTCCCAACCCTCACTTCTACAGGTTGGAAAAATGTTTCAGGGTTGGACCTCTAATTTTTTTTACGGGTTTGAGGGTTTAGGGGTTCTAGTCTACGACTTTTTTTCGACGAAAACCGTAAAAAAACACAGTTATTTTTATGGGTTTGAGGATTTGAGGGCTCTACTAAACTTGCTCTTAGTACTTGCATGCTGCACTTCCGGTCAAATCAGCCTTCAAATCTATTTTTTTTATTCTTTAGTTGTTTGTCCCAGGTCAGGTCCTCAACAAAACATCACGTGTGCACACATGCTTGGCCAGGCAAAAATCTTCTTTTTCTCGGGCCAACACCAGGCACCCGATTTTACCAGGCACGAAGCCAAGGATATGAACCAAACATGCCCACTATCTTTTATCGTTGGAATATTTAAATAAACTACACGCAAACTTAGTTAACTTTTTTCCTTTGTTTTATTCATTGGATGATGTACTAGCTTGGTTTGGCTGGCATTATTACATATCGTGAGCATCTTTCGGTCTGTCGACGACAGTTTTTGATGATATATATCACCTTGGGGCTAATCTTCCGTATATAATTTTTAAGCATGCTTCTAAATAGACTAATTCTTTTGAGAGATCTAAATAGACTAGTTGTGATGCCTATGATTTAGCCAAATTAGGTAGAAGTAAGGTGTGTGCAGGGTGGATGAAAGATCCATCCATAGAGATTGTTGAGTATGTATTGTGTATTGCACGTGTATTGGAGTTGTGACCCACCTTCTAGTCTTGTATAGTTGAGGTAGAGATCTTTCTTTGTATTATATATACGTGCACTAGCACCCCATCAATACAACGCCTATTGTATTGCAAACTTTTCCGTCTACATGGTATCCGTTTTTTAGGTTTTTCGCTTCCGCCGCCGCGCGTCTCCTCCGCGCCGCCGCCGCCGCCGCTGCCAGCGCGTCTCCCGCGCCAGCCGCTGCTTCTCCCTCGCTCGATCGCTCATCTCGCCAGGTCGCTTCGCCAAACTCCCGCGCGTCCGAGTCCCGCTAGCCGCCAGCTCCCGCGCGTCTCGAGCCCGCCGCTAGCCACCAACCAGCTTTACCCGATCCCTGCTTGCATCGCTGCTACACCGCGCGTCGCTACTAGTGCAATGCTAGCTTACGTGAAAGCTGCTTGCTGGTCGTACGTGACTCCGTGTGCGTTCTCGCCGGAGTATCAATTAATCTAGCAATCAGGTTGTGCACTTGAGCGTCTCTTCGTACTAGGAGCCTGCCGCCGCGCGACTTCTCCGTGCCGCCGCGGCCGCGCGACTCCTCCCGCGCTGCTGCCGCCGCCCCGCCGCCGCTGCGCGACTCCTCCGCGCCGCCGCCGCTGCCCAACCGCCGCCGTCGGACCCGCGATGGCGTCCACCGGCCCGTCCGCCGTCACCTCTGCCGGCCCGTCCACCATCGGACACTCCGGTACAGCCCTGTCGCCTACGGCGCGCCCGGCGTCACCCACATGCAGCTGGCGCCCTCCGGCACGGCCCCGCTGCCATACGGCGCGGCCGCTACCTATGGCGCGCCTGGCGTTACCCACATGCAGCCGGCCCCGCCAATGGCCGGCAGCCATGCTTCGCCCGCCCCATCGATGACTTCTCCGGGCTGGTGTTACCCGTTGCCGCCTTACCAGCCGAATGCCGCTGGCTACGGCGCCCTCCTTGCGCCGCCGCCCGTCGGCGGTTATGGTCCACCCGTCCCGGCGCCGCCCTACGGGGGCCTCCCGACGCCGCGTTCCCTCGGTGGTTATGGCCCACCCGCCCTGGCGCCGCCCTACGAGGGCCTCCCGCCGCCGCCGGTACCTGTGTGATGGGACCCCAGCCTCCTCGCCGCCCAGCACTCCACGTCGTCGCCGAGTAGCTCTGTCGGTGGAGGCAACTGGTACATGGACTCAGGTGCTACTGCGCACATGACAGCTCATCCCGGTAACCTAACCTCCTCCACTCCTGTTCGCACACCCACTCGTATCACCGTCGGCAACGGCTCCTCCTTACCTATCACTCACATCGGTAGCACTAGTTTTCCCTCCACTTCCACACCCATTATTATGTCTAATGTTCTTGTTTCCCCTGAATTAGTCACAAACCTAGTTTCCGTTCGTCGTCTTACTAGTGAGAACCCACTTACTGTTGAATTCGACGGTGTTGGCTTTTCTGTGAAAGACGCCCGTACCCGGATGATCCTTCACCGATGTGATAGTCCCGATCAGTTCTACCCTGTGCCCGCCGGCGCCTCCACCTCCACACCAGTCGCCCTTGCCGCCGGTGTTGACCTCTGGCATGCTCGCTTGGGCCACCCCAACCCCACGGTATTACGTCAAATTCTTAGGAGTTTCTCTTTGTCATGTAACAAGCTCGACGAGCACTCTTGTGAGGCCTGCCGCTTAGGCAAGCACGTTCGTCTCCCCTTTAGTGCGTCTACCTCAGTTTCCACTTTTTCGTTTCAATTGCTTCATAGTGATGTTTGGACGTCTCCCGTTGCGAGTAACACGGGCTATCTATACTACTTGGTAATCCCAGATGATTATTCTCATTATGTGTGGACTTTTCCTCTTCGTCGTAAATCCGATGCTTTAGCTGTTGGGGAACATAGTAATTTCAAAATTTTCCTACGCACACGCAAGATCATGGTGATGGCATAGCAACGAGAGGGGAGAGTGTTGTCCACGTACCCTCGTAGACCGTAAGTGGAAGCGTTATGACAGCGCGGTTGATGTAGTCGTACGTCTTCACGATCCGACCGATCCAAGCATCGAACGTACGGCACCTCCGAGTTCTGCACACGTCCAGCTCGATAACGTCCACCGAGCTCCAATCCAGCGAAGCGTCGGGGATGAGTTCCGTCACACTACAAGAAATATGTCAACTTATGACTAGCACTATTGGTCACTGAAAGGTCACAAATTTCCATTTATGACGTTTTTGTGACCAAAAACAGAAGGTCAAAAGCTGGCCGTCGTAAACTGACTATAGCGACCTTTCTTCTGGAATGGTCGTAAACGTTTACGACCAAAAAAAAGGTCGTAGATTTAACGACCAACTGTTTTGGTCACAAGCAATCCGACCACACCACGTCGGATCCACCGAGGCAAGCTGATGTGGCAGACTTACGACCAAATGAAAAGGTCGTAAAATAGAATCAGCCCGGTCCATTTCAGCCGTCTTGATGGGCCAAGCCCAATAATTCAGCCCATTTAATTTTTTTCCTCTTTATTTTGCTTATCTGCATGGGCCTGGCCAAATAATTTGGCCTTTTATTTTCTGGGAATGGAGCCTTTTTCTGATGATTTTTTTTATATTCCACTATTGTTTTGGGCCACAGCCTTTTTAGTCTAGTTCAAATTTGGGCCTTGGCCTTTTTATTTTCTGTTATGCAGCCTTTTACAAAAAAAATTCTTACAGTCATTTCTTTTTTTAGGCCCAAGCCTTTTTGGTCTATTCTTGTTTGGGCCTTGGCCTTTTTAGAGCCCAGGTTCTCATTTTGCATAACTATAAACAGAAAGGCCCAGGTGCACAAGTGATCCACAAGTGATCCACAAGCCCAGGTGCACAAGTGATCCACATAACTTCATAGAAAATGATCCACAGGTTCACAAGATCACATAACTTCACAGGATCACATAACTTCACAGCTCCCAGGTTCAAACAGCAAAATGCAACAAAATGCAACAAAATGCAACAGCTCAGCTCAGCTCCCAGGTTCACAGGTTCACAGCTCAACTACCTTATCTCCAGGTTCACAGCACAAAGACAAAGAGGTTCAAAGACAAACTGCACAGCCATCAAACTACCTTAGCTCCAAAGAGAGCCATCAAGTGGGCTAACTTCTCTTCCTGTTCTTGAGACTTCTTGCGCAGCAGCTCAAGTTCCTTGTCGCGTGCAGCTTCAAATTCTTCCGCCTTCATCTTGATTGCCGCCAATTCTTCTTGCACTAGTTCAGCTTGAAGCTCGGACCTCTCCAGCTTCTGCTCAAGGTCACGAACATGAGCAGCAACTTTGCCGGAGTTGTTCCTAGATGACTGGAGGCCAACATTCCTGAGGAATGTGCTTTGCTTGACTTCTGTCTTGAGGACTTGTTCAACAATTTCAACAGCAGACTTTGGCTCTTCACCTTCTGGTACCGGCGCTTCCTTCATTTTTTCCATCTCAAGCTAGCATATGGAGGAAAATGATAGGCATTAGTGGGAGATCTATTTCACATTTTGCAAACCAAACCAAGCAAGAGAAACCAAACCAGCACACAAATGGATTATTTGAAGTAACCAAACCAGCACACAAAATCTATACAAGAAGATGATGACTAGTGACCTGGAGACATGCAATTGGAACAATATGATCACTTCATTAAGCCTAGAATGGTGGTTCTATATAAGATGGCTTCCCGAGTGAGCCGATCATCAAACTAACATTCAGATCAAATTTCATCATATCATAAAAAATGCATCAAATAGCTACAGCAAGTTCTGATCAAATTTCCATCTCAAGCCTACAATTGGAACAATACGAACTATCAAACAACATCAAAGCATGGAACATAGCATGTGTTCTTGACTGGCTCCGAGTCAAACAACATCAAATCATCAAAGCATCAAAGCTGGCTGTGAATCAAACAGGGCAAAGCATGGAGTGACTTACTACAGCAGTCTTGACTGGCTCCGAAAACCCGTGCTTCTTGCTGTTGTGGGTGGCCTTAAACAAGTCAATCGCAGACAGCTCCTCACCCTTGCGCTCTTCTTTCTGAAATGTTTTTCAACAAAAATCAAAATGTTATTCAGCAAGAATCAGAAATGTTATTCAATGAGGAACCAAAGGTAAGGTCTCTAGAGAAGAGTTCTCACAGTGGCAAAAATGTGTGCTGTGTAGTGCCTGGAACCAGTTCTTTGATTGTACACGACTTTTTGTCGATTCATCTTGTTCGACAAACAGGTTTCCTACAAAAAAAGCATACTGTCAGCATGATCTAGCACTAGCATATCATGTGCAGAACATAAAGCATCAAACAAAGCAGAGACAAACCTTGTGTCTTGGGGTAGACCACATCTCCACCAGAGCTTGCCATTCACCATCCGTTAGATCAGGCACCGGAGACTTAATGCTGACTTTATTTGCGGCTACGGTATCAAAATACTTCTTCTTGATCTGATGGCGTCTGTTCTTTGAATATTTCTGCAGAATATCTTTGCACGAGGTCTTGATGGTCTCCGAGTCCGTGTTCATCTCAAAATTTGCCTACCAAGATAGCAAACAAGGTAGGAACAATATTAGTGATCATGCATAGGTGTAACAGAAAATAGATAGCACATTAACTATGAAACAAGTAGCTTACATCAACTTTCCCAATGTAGTTGTCCAATAGACTAGCATTTTTTTGTATAGCTTGAAGTGAGGAAGAACTGGAAGATGGCTTTTTGCAACGAGTCCACACTCAGAAGCAAGCTTTGCTGCCTGCAGAGGCTTCTCTGGACGAATCATCCCTTCGGCAATTTGGATAGGCACCTTGCTACCAAGCGACTTGGTGATCCTCTCTAGCCCTCTGCCCTTTGTAAGTATAGTCTTGGGAGTCATTGCATCTGAAAATGAAACTGGACTCATAAATTAGAATAGAAATCGACAAATGCAGGAATCAACAAAAGCATACATGATCATTCCATTTGGAAAATGCACTAGTAAAAGATAGCATTGCAAAGGTCAACTTGCCTGATTGAAGCACAAGCTGCTATTCTTCTTCATTGATGACAGCGTTCCTGTCAATAGAAGGTGCAACAGGGCTGAGGTCTCTGTGGACAGTGCCTGCTTCATCAATGCAGATGGTTCCTGCTTCATCTAGGCAGACAGTGCCATTTCCATCCATGCTGAGAGTGGTTCCTTCATCCATGGGCGGCAACTCATCACCCGTTTGCACCGAGGTCTGAGAGTCCATGAGCAGCATACTTTCCTGATGGTCCGTCGCAGTCGCCATCCTTGCTTTCTGCCTTGTGGCTCTATCAAGGGCAGGTTCATCAGTTTCCAGGATCCTCTTTTTTTGTCCTGGAGCTGGGGCCATCACCCTTCCTGGAGGCATTGCAGGAGATGTTTCTGAGCTTTTGTGCTTCTTGCTGACTGTCTTCTTAACACCAAGCCTCTTCGTCCTAGATTCCTTCAGTGCCTCGTATAAACAGCATGGAAAAAAGCATTAGATCACAAGAGAAATATGTGAGCACAAGGAATAACATAGAATAACAAAACCCCAACCCTCCAAGCAAGACAGAGTTTGCACCTTAACAATCTTGTTGACTACAACATCATCCACTTCCTCTCCATCAATAACTTCATCCTCCTTAGGATTGTACTCTGGGTCATCATTGATAACTCCACTACCCTTTTGAACCTCATCACTTCTACCTTTTTGTACACCCTTTGTTTTCCTAATCATCGATGCTATTGCACCGATGCCAAGGGACCAGAACATCTGATTGTTCCTCATGATATTTCTAGCCCTAACCTTCTCGTACTCGGTGAGAGGCTCTTCTTTGCATGATACAGGAAACATAACTATTAGGTGAATGTTTGGAATGCATGGACAGGCAGCCAAACATATCTTATGAAATTTTATTATCATTTAATACTAGTTATTCAGGTAAGGAAGACTAACAGCACACAGGCACAATTAAGCCAGCTTATTCAGATTGCAGCAATACATTTCACTTAGCATATTAAGACACAGATTTTATGAAACTGGCCACAAGGAGCAAGTTGCATACCAACGGTTGGCCTCATGCTTGACCTTGTCCTCCTTGCCATGGATGATCTTGAGGTGGTGCTTGCAAAATAGAATAAACAACAATCAGATACAACAGGGATAAAGTAAAATGATGCACTCGTATCAATAAAGGAAAGCATTTGGACCATCATGCACATACAGTGATGTACTGTTATTAATTAAGCAAACATGTAAGTGCACTAAACAAGCATGCATGTACAGTGGAAATATATGTACACTAAACAAGCAAGCAAGCAAAGTGCTACTAATAGAAACAAGCAAGCATTGAAGGAAATTGAAAAGAAGCAAGCAAATACTATTGATACAAACCCTAATTAATAAGAAAGCAAGTAGCTTCTTCTCCATGTGCTACTGATACAAGCAAGTACTGCTAATGGAAACCCTAATTAAGCATGTATGCTTACAAGCAACATGTATGTTAGCAAGCAAGCAAGCAACATGAACTAGTGAATTAGTGTCATGTACACATGCTTAGACAGTCTGACAGCAAGCTAGACGAGTATATCATGAGGACCTTCAAAACAACTAGATGTTTCTACTAGTAAAGCATGAAACAACAGTACTTGCAGAAGTACAAAAGCAGATGAAAAAAATACTCTCAACTGCTCAATAAAGTTCCCGGTCTTTGCAACAACAACAACAAAAAAAAAAGGCGAGAGGGCCACACGGGACGGCCTCTATGCTGATAAAGAAATGCTCATCTGAATCATGTAATTCCACTATAGCTTGGTGACTGAACACAACACCTTCTACTTAACACAAATTGCTTTTGTGTTTGAGTACAGAAAGAAAGCCATACCCGCAAAAAAAGGACAGATCATGG
This sequence comes from Triticum timopheevii, assembly GCA_963921465.1. Taxonomy (NCBI): domain Eukaryota; kingdom Viridiplantae; phylum Streptophyta; class Magnoliopsida; order Poales; family Poaceae; genus Triticum; species Triticum timopheevii. The sequence continues at coordinate 74,557,864 of OY997274.1, forward strand.
GCAGCCATAGAACGATATTACAACATCTTGGGCCAGCACAAGGCATCATTTTCGATGAAATCAAAGGGAAATAAACTACTGATGACAACATTCACTTGGCCATACATCTCATCAGAGAGATACGACATAAACACCAGGTTCAGAAACATCAGTGTCACAGTGCCCTGCTCACAAGAGCGGTAAACACGCCACGAACCAAACCAACGCACAAGCACAATATAACCAAACGCATAGCAAACCCACCCATAACCTCAAAACAACAGGAATGGGTAGCAATTGAGGCCCTGAGGGGCACCTTCTCCAAGTGCTACTGATACAAGCCAAGTAATTAAATCATACACAAGCAACATGAACCATGAACCAGAGGGAGGTCTTCCTCAAACCTCATCCACCTCCTCATCCATCCCCATCCCCTAAAATCATGCACTTCCTCTCCATCAACATGAACCCTAAACCATGAGGGGGATCAAACACTACAAGTGCACAAGGACACGCATGCAACATAACCAACTGTGACCCAAGCCAAGCACCATGAGTGAATCTGGCGAGCACGTTCTGGATCAGTAGGGTTCGAGCAGGGAGGGAGGAGCCGACGCGCGAATCCTAACCCTAGATCGACAAGAAAACAAATCCTAGCCCTAGATCGACATGAACAAGAACAAGAACCAGGAGCTCGATGAACATGAACAACTTGTCCAATGAACATGAACAAGAACCACCAGGAGCTCGTAGATCAACCGAATCCTAACCCTAGATTAACCGAATCCTAACCCTAGATCGACCGAATCCTAACCCTAGGTCGACCAGGAGGGGGATCTACCGAACCCTAGGGGGAGAGGGGAGAGGAGAGGGGTACCTATCGCCGTCGTCGATCGTTGATGATGTGGATGATGTAGCCACCGTCGCCGATGTACTCACTGTCGTTGATGTAGCCGTCGATGTAGCAACCGTCATCAAGGGGAGAGAGAAGGGTGGATTCGTCGTCGGGGTGGGCGGCGCACCGCGGTGCGGCGTGGCGGGGCGGCACGGAGCAGGGGAGGGAGTGGTCGTTAGTGGGGCGGCTCGGGGAGGGTTCATCGGGGAGAGGGGAGGGGAATGGGGAGAAGATAGGGTTTGTCGGGTAGAGGGGAGGGGAATGGGGAAATTTTGGGAGGGGAGGGGAGGGGATCCCGCATGTTAGTGGGAGAGGGAGTGGTGGGTCCCGCCTGGTAGTGGGAGAGGGAGTGGAGGAAGTGGAGGGAAATTTTGGGAGAGGGAAATTTTGGTGGAGGGAAAATTTTGGTGTGGGAGGGAAATCCTTTTGGGTTTGGGTGTAGAAAAAAATAGGGTTTTTTTGTAAACTTTGTAGAAATCATGGTTAAAATCATACCGAGTAGCTCAAGAAAACACCGGTATTGCAAGTTTAGTATTTTTGCTAGTTGGTAGGCCACATTTGATGATGTGACGCGGAGGTCTCCCATTTTTTTGAATTTTTTTGATTTTTTTACGGTGTTTTCAAAAACCGGCCGATTTCGTCGCGGCGGCCGTCCGTGGCTAGGGTATGAGCCGTGCAAATCTGTTGTCGATTCTGTGATGAAATGCCTACCTGTGAAGATAAAAAGCATTTTTAGTGAAAATAACGGGCAAGCTATGGAGGACCTGCAGTTCAAATTCCAGCCGGTTCCAGCTGAATCGGCCGAAGGTGGTCCGAATTGCCGGGAGTAGCTACGAGGGTCGGAAATGCATGCTTTTTGGTGACCGTCCGTAAAATAGGGTCTACTTTGAGATAGACATTGAATGGCGCCGTTTGAGGTGCCCCTCCTTGTAGCCGCTTCACGAAAAACGCATGTCTTTTGCATTCAAAAAATGAAAAACAGTTTTTTTTTGTTAAACAAGTTGGAACCTCGCTTTGGCAACATGGTTTTCCATCACAAGACGGAGGCATGCGCCCAATTTGGGCATATTATCAGAAACTATTCAACGGATGCGGCCATATCATTGCTAGTTTGGCTTGAAAGGCATGAATCTTCGTTCATGGTAGGTCGTTTTTGAGAACACTTTTTGAAGAAAACGCCGGTATTGCAAGTTTAGTATTTTTGCTAGTTGGTAGGCCACATTTGATGATGTGACGCGGAGGTCTCCCATTTTTTTGAATTTTTTTGAATTTTTTACGGTGTTTTCAAAAACTGGCCGATTTCATCGCGGCGGCCGTCCGTGGCTAAGGTTTGAGCCGTGCAAATCTGTTGTCGATTCTGTGATGAAATGCCTACCTGTGAAGATAAAAGCATTTTTAGTGAAAATAACGGGCAAGCTATGGAGGACCCGCAGTTCAAATTCCAGCCGGTTCCAGCTGAATCGGCCGAAGGTGGTCCGAATTGCCGGGAGTAGCTACGAGGGTCGGAAATGCAAGCTTTTTGGCAACCGTCCGTAAAATAGGGTCTACTTTGAGATAGACATGGAATGGCGCCGTTTGGGGTGCCCCTCCTTCTAGCTGCTTCACGAAAAACGCATGTCTTTTGCATTCAAAAAATGAAAAACAGTTTTTTTTGTTAAACAAGTTGGAACCTCGCTTTGGCAGCATGGTTTGCCATCACAAGACGGAGGCATGCGCCCAATTTGGGCATATTATCAAAAACTATTCAACGGATGCGGCCATATCATTGCTAGTTTGGCTTGAAAGGCATGAATCTTCGTTCATGGTAGGTCGTTTTTGAGAACACTTTTTCAAGAAAACGCCGGTATTGCAAGTTTAGTATTTTTGCTAGTTGGTAGGCCACATTTGATGATGTGACGCGGAGGTCTCCCATTTTTTTGAATTTTTTTTGAATTTTTTACGGTGTTTTCAAAAAATGAAAAACGGTTTTTGAATTTTTACGGTGTTTTCAAAAACCGGCGGATTTAGTCACGGCAGTCGTCCGTGGCTAGGGTTTGAGTCATGTTTTTAGCATTCAAAAAATGAAACTTATATTGTTTCATACAGGAGCATGCACAAAAACCCATAATTTTATCTTTCATCCATGAGCATGCATAAAAAATTTCAATTCCCATCAATTACCAAACTGAATATTCATTGTTAAAAACATGACTTGTTTAGATGACACTGTCATACAACATCCATGAGCACGCACAAAATTAAACCTGACATACTTAACATTGACATGTTCATATTACACTAACAAGCTTAAACCTAACGTGCTGAACACCTTCTTAACATCTTCACTCCTCCTTCTTCTCCTTCATCAACCTGATGCGCTCAGAGTGGCGAATCCCAACGCGGATGTACTCCTCTACCACAATTGGCATGGTCCTGTCGCCAAGCTGTGGGATTGCAGGCGCCGCCACCATCGCGAGGTCGTCGTCCGCCACCACCATCGCGAGGTCGTTGTCCGCCACCACCATAGCAAGGTCGTCGTCCGCCACCACCATAGCAAGGTCGTCATCCGCCACCACCATAGCAAGGTCGTCATCCGCCACCACCATAGCAGGGTCGTCATCAGCCACCACCATAGCATGTTCGTCGTTAGCCAGAATAGGCTGCTCCTCGTCATCCCCGCTCTGCTCCTCGTCATCCCCGCTCTGCTTGTCATCCCCGCTCTGCTCCTCGTCGTCATCCCCGCTCTGCTCCTCGTCATCCCCGCTGCTGCTCCCATTGCCTGGCCAAATGCAACAAAGTGTGAACATGGTGTTGTCATCGTGCAGGTAGAGGAAGCCAAAAGGACAGGAACAAGAGAGGCAGAGAGCTTACTGGCATCGTCGTCGTGCTGGTAGTACATGCGGCGCATGGTGTTGTCGAACATCTTCACGGTGAACATGGCGTCTCCGTCGTAGCGGAAGACAAGGAAGTACCCGAGCTGTAGCTCATGGGCGCGGGCGAAATGCTCCCAGTCGGGCCCTAGGTACATGCGGCCTTCACCATCAAACTGTTGGGGAACGTTGCAGAAAATTAATTTTTTTCCTACGGTTTCACCAAGATCCATCTATGAGTTCATCTAAGCAACGAGTCATGGGAGAGAGTTTGCATCTACATACCACTTGTAGATCGCGTGCGGAAGCTTGCAAGGTGATGATGTAGTCGTACTTGACGTGACTCGAATCACCGATGACCAAGTGCTGAACGGACAGCACCTCCGCGTTCAACACACGTACGGGACGAGTGACGTCTCCTCCGTCTTGATCCAGCAAGGAGGAAGGAGAGGTTGAGGAAGACAGCTCCACCGGCAGCACGACGGCGTGGTGATGGTGGAGAAGCAGTACTCCGACAGGGCTTCGCCAAGCGCTTGCGGAGGAGGAGAGGTGTTGGGGAGGGGAGGGGCTGCGCCTTGGAGATGGGTACAGCAGCCCCCCTCCCTCCCCCCCTTTATATAGGCCCCCTGGGGGGGGCGCCGGCCCCTGGAGATCCAATCTCCAAGGGGGGGCGGCGGCCAAGGGGGTGGAGTGCCCCCCAAGCCAAGTGGGGCGCCCCCCACCCCTACGGTTTCAACCCTAGGCGCAGGGGGTGGGCCTAGGGGGGCGCACCAGCCCACTATGGGCTGGTTCCCCTCCCACTTCAGCCCATGGGGCCCTCCGGGATAGGTGGCCCCACCCGGTGGACCCCCGGGACCCTTCCGGTGGTCCCGGTACATTACCGGGAGACCCCGAAACTTCCCCGATGGCCGAAATACCACTTCCTATATATTATTCTTTACCTCCGGACCATTCCAAAACTCCTCGTGACATCCGGGATCTCATCCGGGACTCCGAACAACATTCGGTAGTCACATACTAGTTTTCCTACTAACCCTAGCGTCACTGAACCTTAAGTGTGTAGACCCTACGGGTTCGGGAGACACGCAGACATGACCGAGACGACTCTCGGGCAATAACCAACAGCGGGGTCTGGATACCCATGTTGGCTCCCACATGCTCCTCGATGATTTCATCGGTTGAACCACGATGTCGAGGATTGATCAAACCCTGTATGCAATTCCCTTTGTCAATCGGTACGTTACTTGCCCGAGACTCGATCGTCGGTATCCCAATACCTTGTTCAGTCTCGTTACCGGCAAGTCACTTTACTCGTACCTTAATGCATGATCCCGTGGCCAACACCTTGGTCATCTTGAGCTCATTATGATGATGCATTACCGAGTGGGCCCAGAGATACCTCTCCATCATACGGAGTGACAAATCCCAGTCTCGATCCGTGTCAACCCAACAGATACTTTTGGAGATACCTGTAATGCACCTTTATAGTCACCCAGTTACGTTGTGACGTTTGATACACCCAAGGCACTCCTACGGTATCCGGGAGTTACACGATCTCATGGTCGAAGGAAGAGATACTTGACATTGGCAAAGCTCTAGCAAACGAACTACACGATCTTTTATGCTATGCTTAGGATTGGGTCTTGTCCATCACATCATTCTCCTAATGATGTGATCCCGTTATCAACGACATCCAATGTCCATAGTCAGGAAACCATGACTATCTATTGATCACAACGGGCTAGTCAACTAGAGGCTCACTAGGGACATATTGGGGTCTAAGTGTTCACACGTGTATTACGATTTCCGGATAATACAGTTATAGCATGAACAAAAGACAATTATCATGAACATTGAAATATAATAATACTTTTATTATTGCCTCTAGGGCATATTTCCAACAGTCTCCCACTTGCACTAGAGTCACCAATCTAGTTACATTGTGATGAATCGAACACCCATAGAGTTCTGGTGTTGATCATGTTTTGCACGCGAGAGAGGTTTAGTCAACGGATCTGCGACATTCAGATCCGTGTGCACTTTGCAAATCTCTATGTCTCCATCTTGAACATTTTCACGGATGGAGTTGAAACGATGCTTGATGTGCCTGGTCTTCTTGTGAAACCTGGGCTCCTTGGCAAGGGCAATAGCTCCAGTGTTGTCACAGAAGAGTTTGATCGGCCCCGACGCATTGGGTATGACTCCTAGGTCGGTGATGAACTCCTTCACCCAAATCGCTTCATGCGCTGCCTCCGAGGCTGCCATGTACTCCGCTTCACACGTAGATCCCGCCACGACGCTCTGCTTGCAGCTGCACCAGCTTACTGCTCCACCATTCAACATATACACGTATCCGGTTTGTGACTTGGAGTCATCCAGATCTGAGTCGAAGCTAGCGTCGACGTAACCCTTTACGACGAGCTCTTCGTCCCCTCCATAAACGAGAAACATGTCCTTTGTCCTTTTCAGGTACTTCAGGATATTCTTGACCGCTGTCCAGTGTTCCTTGCCGGGATTACTTTGGTATCTTGCAACCAAACTTACGGCAAGGTTTACATCGGGTCTGGTACACAGCATGGCATACATAATAGATCCTATGGCTGAAGCATAGGGGATGACACTCATCTCTTCTTTATCTTTTGCCGTGGTCGGTGACTGAGCCGAGCTCAATCTCACACCTTGTAACATAGGCAAGAACCCCTTCTTGGACTGATCCATTTTGAACTTCTTCAAAATCTTATCAAGGTATGTGCTTTGTGAAAGACCTATGAGGCGTCTCGATCTATCTCTATAGATTTTGATGCCTAATATATAAGCAGCTTCTCCAAGGTCCTTCATTGAAAAACACTTGTTCAAGTAGGCCTTAATGCTGTCCAGAAGTTTTGTATCATTTCCCATCAAGAGTATGTCATCTACATATAATAGGAGAAATGCTACAGAGCTCCCACTCACTTTCTTGTAAACGCAGGCTTCTCCATAAGTCTGCATAAACCCAAACGCTTTGATCATCTCATCAAAGCGAATGTTCCAACTCCGAGATGCTTGCACCAGTCCATAAATGGATCGCTGGAGCTTGCATACTTTGTTAGCGTTCTTAGGATCGACAAAACCTTCCGGCTGCATCATATACAGCTCTTCCTTAAGATGTCCGTTAAGGAATGCCGTTTTGACGTCCATCTGCCATATCTCATAATCATAGTATGCGGCAATTGCTAACATGATTCGGACGGACTTCAGCTTCGCTACGGGAGAGAATGTCTCGTCGTAGTCAATCCCTTGAACTTGTCGATAACCCTTAGCGACAAGTCGAGCTTTATAGATGGTAACATTACCATCCGCGTTCGTCTTCTTCTTAAAAATCCATTTGTTTTCTATCGCTCGCCGATCATCGGGCAAGTCTGTCAAAGTCCATACTTTGTTTTCATACATGGATTCTATCTCGGATTTCATGGCTTCAAGCCATTTGTTGGAATCCAGGCCCGCCATCGCTTCTTCATAGTTCGAAGGTTCACCGTTGTCTAACAACATGATTTCCAGGACAGGGTTGCCGTACCACTCTGGTGCGGAACGTGTCCTTGTGGACCTACGAAGTTCAGTAGTAACTTGATCCGAAGTACCTTGATCATCATCATTGTTTTCCTCTTCAGCTGGTGTGGGCATCACAGGAACGGTTTCCTGCGCTGCACCACTTTCCCGTTCGAGAGGTAGTACTTCATCGAGTTCTACTTTCCTCCCACTTACTTCTTTCGAGAGAAACTCTTTTTCTAGAAAGCATCCGTTCTTGGCAACAAAGATCTTGCCTTCGGATCTTAAGTAGAAGGTATACCCGACAGTTTCCTTAGGGTATCCTATGAATACGCATTTTTCCGACTTGGGTTCGAGCTTTTCAGGTTGAAGTTTTTTGACATAAGCATCGCATCCCCAAACTTTAAGAAACGACAGCTTAGGTTTCTTCCCAAACCATAATTCATACGGTGTCGTCTCAACGGATTTAGATGGTGCCCTATTTAAAGTGAATGTAGCTGTCTCTAGAGCGTATCCCCAAAATGATAGCGGTAAATCGGTAAGAGACATCATAGACCGCACCATATCCAATAGAGTGCGATTACGACATTCGGACACACCGTTTCGCTGAGGTGTTCCAGGCGGCGTGAGTTGTGAAACGATTCCACATTTCCTTAAGTGTGTACCAAATTCGTGACTTAAGTATTCTCCTCCACGATCTGATCGTAGGAACTTTATCTTTCGGTCACGTTGATTCTCCACCTCACTCTGAAATTCCTTGAACTTTTCAAAGGTCTCAGACTTGTGTTTCATTAAGTAGACATACCCATATCTACTCAAGTCATCAGTGAGAGTGAGAACATAACGATATCCTCCGCGAGCCTCAACGCTCATTGGACCGCACACATCGGTATGTATGATTTCCAATAAGTTGGTTGCTCGCTCCATTGTTCCAGAGAACGGAGTCTTGGTCATTTTGCCTAAGAGGCATGGTTCGCATGTGTCAAACGATTCATAATCAAGAGACTCTAAAAGTCCATCAACATGGAGCTTCTTCATGCGCTTGACACCAATGTGACCAAGGCGGCAGTGCCACAAGTATGTGGGACTATCGTTATCAACTTTACATCTTGTGGTATCCACACTATGAACATGTGTAATATTACGCTCGAGATTCATTAAGAATAAACCATTGACCATCGGAGCATGACCATAAAACATATCTCTCATATAAATCGAACAACCATTATTCTCAGACTTAAATGAGTAGCCATCTCGTATTAAACGAGATCCAGATACAATGTTCATGCTCAAACTTGGCACTAAATAACAATTATTGAGGTTCAAAACTAATCCCGTAGGTAAATGTAGAGGCAGCGTGCCGACGGCGATCACATCGACTCTGGAACCATTCCCGACGCGCATCGTCACCTCGTCCTTCGCCAGTTTCCGTTTATTCCGCAGCTCCTGCTGTGAGTTACAAATATGAGCAACGGCACCGGTATCAAATACCCAGGAGTTACTACGAGTACTGGTAAGCTACACATCAATTACATGTATATCAAATATACCTTTGGTGTTGCCGGCCTTCTTATCCGCTAAGTATTTGGGGCAGTTCCGCTTCCAGTGACCCTTCCCCTTGCAATAAAAGCACTCAGTCTCAGGCTTGGGTCCATTCTTTGACTTCTTCCCGGCAACTGGCTTACCGGGCGCGGCAACATCTTTGCCGTCCTTCTTGAAGTTCTTCTTACCCTTGCCCTTCTTGAACTTAGTGGTCTTATTGACCATCAACACTTGATGTTCTTTCTTGATTTCAGCCTCTGCCGACTTCAGCATTGAGAACACTTCAGGAATGGTCTTTACCATCCCCTGCATGTTGTAGTTCATCACAAAGCTCTTGTAGCTTGGTGGGAGCGACTGGAGGATTCTGTCAATGACCGCCTCATCTGGGAGGTTAATGTTCAGCTGGGTCATACGGTTGTGCAACCCAGACATCTTCAGGATGTGCTCACTGACAGAACTGTTTTCCTCCATCTTACATGATGTGAGCATAGCTATCATAAAAATGTCTACAAATATTACACGGCAAATTCATAACCAGGTACTTTCGCTTCTTCGTACACATGATTTAACTGACATGAATACGATGCTACGCTCATTATTCTTTTTATTTTTAATCATCAGGAATAAAGGAACCAAAAGACCAGTTAAACGAAATAACACTCTTTGCATCCATCGAACCATCACGTGCACAAGGAGCGAAGGATTTGGAATTTACTTCATGGACCAATATCAACCACGTAGGTGGGCCTTTGGGATTTTGGTTCCTGCTCACGTGCTTGCGTCAAAGTCCAGCAAGGCCGGCCCCTGTACGGCCTTTGTGTAGTCCGAGGGTGGTTGACAGATGCCTTCGACCGGAGACAGTCCGGCTGGGATACAACAACGTACACAGGCGCATCTACGTTCAATAAATAGCCGTCGTCCGTTAGGGTTTAGATTCGGGTTTTGTTTAGAGAAGTTTAGCTATATTGCTACTTTTATCTGTCTTCGCTCGTAGTGGCTAGTGCGACCGTCAAGACATCCTATCGGAACCCCATCTTGTGAGATTAATTCCATCTAGCATATTCGCAATTTTGAGATTGCTTGGCTATTATTTTCTTGCATGTTCTTCGATTTGCTTGCAGGAAAAATCCTTCGTGGATAGGTCGATCGCGCCGTTGGCTCGGTCGATAACGCCGTGGAGTTAGTTCAGCGATTGCCGTGGATATCAGTCGTGTACGGTTCTCCCTGTACGGTTGGTAGCCGGATCGTGAGGGTCAAGTCCCACCCAAAATCGTAGTTATCCTCTCTCATCGAAAGATCGGGTCCCCAGTTCACATCAAGTGGTATCAGTTTTCGGGTTCATCGGTGAGCGATTTACAGTTTTCTTAGATTAGATTGTTTTTTGTCCTATAACCCACAAAAAAAGCCAAAAAAATTTAGATTAGTTCATCCGCTGCACCTACCTTTTTAGCCTTTAGCAATTTGCAGCTAGTATTTGCTTTGTTGAATTCTTGGTTGCATTCATCCTAAATTAGTGCTGGTTTAGATTAGTTAGGGTGTGAAAAAAATCTACTAGATCAATCTCGTTTTGGACCTTCCTCCTACTATTTGCGGCTACGCTAGATCTTCATTAAAAAATCCCAATATTTGTTGCATGCAGTCCGACGGCCCCATCAATTAACATCCTTGCTGTCTGCCGTCTTTCCGCACGGGCGTACACGTCCACGCTGCAGCACACGTTTTCTCTGTACGCAGTACTTGATCTGCTCCTGCCCTGCTGCCACGTACAACCAGCGTAACAACGCCTGTGCCCTGCCGCGCCGCTTGCCTTTGCATGCAACGCCTCTCTTGATTTTTTTTTTTACTCCTCACACGATCTTGCATGCACGCAGCATCATCCAAGCGAACTTGCTTTTCCAGCGATAGTAGCACCTGTTTCAGTTCCTGCTAATTCATCTTGTGTACTTGTCTTTTGCTAGTAACCGGCTTGGCCCAAAAAAAAGGAAAAAAAAGAGTTAAAAAAAGAGAAAAAACAGAGAAGGAAAAAAAGAGAAAAAAAATAAAAAAAATAAAACCAGGCCGGCTAGCATATATTCTGGGCTGTTTTGTTCTGTTCGTTACTTCAGGCATTATTTTTGCTGCTACACTTTGGACACCACACACTTATCATCTGTTTTGAGCTTTGCTATATACTTGTGTGTCTTCTTCTACTCAGCAATTTTCACTCATTTGATTCAGTATCTGGGCTTAGATTGTTTTAACTCTTACTAGTCGACTACCAGCACTAGTTAGGAGTTTGAGCAATTATTCAACTTGCATTGCTTTTTGCTAAATTGTGCCACTGATATTGTGAGTTGAGAAACCTTTGCCAAGCTACACTTTTTCTACCAATAAGTACAGGTTCCGACTCTACTGATTCTTGGTTATCGCTCCATCCAATCTTCATCGGTAGTTTGAAGCCAACACCAACGCGCCGATCACCACATGTTGCATTGGTAAGAACAAGTAAGAATTTGATACTAAGTTTGAGTGTGAGCGAATTTTCTCCACCACATCCTGTTAGTTGATAGGGATTATACATTGTGTTTTTTTCTCTTTCGCTAACAATGGCACAGGATCAACCCACACTTGAGGGTCTCACCGCGGATGTGAAAGTCACCAGCGAGCGTCTTGCCCAACTTGAGGGTGCTCAGATTGCGACCGAAGAAAGGCTCAAGGCCATAGAGGATGCACAGGTTGTTGCAAACACACAGCTAAAGGACATCTTGTCACGTCTTGACGAGTTGCGCACTGCACCCCCCATCAACAACAATGTTGATCCTCGCAACTCCACGGGTGGCGGCGCTATTTCGCGAGCTCGGCGTGTGCCCATGGGTCATCCACAACACCCAGCTACTGCCACTGATGCCGCCACCATAAACCAGCACCAACAAATTCCTCCCGCCGTCGAGCAACATGGGGACAACTACGAGGATTATTCTGGTGACACCGAAGACGACCAAATGGTCAACCGCCACAATGACCGTGCTCATCGACAACTATGTTTCAACCGTCATGGTATGGCACGAGGTCAACCCAGGTATGATGTTAGAGATTATGAACACTCTTGTGCCAAACTCAAATTTACTATGCCTGCTTTCAATGGTAAATATAATCCAGATGTTTATCTTGACTGGGAACTTTCAGTTGAACAAAAATTTGCCTGTCATGATATTCCTGAGAACCAAAGAGTTAGGGCAGCCACTAGTGAATTTACAAACTTTGCTTCCATGTGGTGGAGTGAATATTGTCGTATTAATGAAAATAATATACCTACTACTTGGGATGCTTTAAAACGAGCTATGCGACAGCGTTATGTTCCTTCATATTATGCCCGTGATAAACTGAATGAATTGCAACGTTTAAAACAAGGTAGTAGTTCTGTAGAGGATTATTATCAAGAATTACAAACTGGCTTAGTGCGATGTGGATTAGTTGAAACCGACGATGCTATGATGGCTAGATTTTTAGGTGGTTTGAATCGTGATATTCAGGATATCTTGGACTATAAGGAGTACAACTCTATTACTCGTTTGTTTCATTTTGCTTGTAAAGCCGAAAGGGAAGTACAGGGACGACACAACAAGGGACGAGGTAACTTTTCTGCAGGTCGTCACTCATCATGGACACACTCTCCAACTATCCCACCCACTACCGAGGCAACACCACATATCTCGAACAGTGGTGCACTCCCAACAAGTTCGAAATCAGCACCACAATCCTCTGCGGCATCGAGAGCAATTTCTCAAGCACCCACCACTTCATCTGGACGCACAAGAGACATGAAGTGTCATATATGCAAAGGTGGCGGGCACTTGATGAAGGATTGCCCGAATAAACGTGCTTTCATTGTGCGAGAAGATGGTGAGTACTCCTCTGCTAGTGATTTGGATGAAGATACGCGTGCTATGCTTGCCACTAATAATGCAGATGGCACTAAGGAGCATGACACGGAGGAGATACATATTAATGTTGAGATGGCCGATCAGTACCCAAGCCTTGTAACCATGCGAGTACTTAGTGCCCAGGTGGGGCATGATGAGATGCCTCAACGCCATAATCTTTTTCAAACTAAGTTTGTTGTCAAAGGGCATTCCGTTCGTGTGATTATTGATGGTGGAAGCTGCAATAATTTGGCGAGCATGGAGATGGTAGAGAAGCTTTCCCTCACCACTACGAGACATCCCCATCCATATTACATTCAATGGTTCAACGACTGTGGTAAGTTGAAGGTAACACGTCGTGTGCGAGTTCATTTTACACTTGGTTCATATCAGGATTATGTTGACTGCGATGTCGTACCTATGCAAGCATGTTCTTTATTGTTAGGTCGACCTTGGCAATATGATAATAATGTTACCCATCATGGTAGAACAAATTCGTATATGCTCATGTTCGAAGGAAAAACCATTAACTTGCTTCCTATGACTCCTGATGAAATAATAAATGATGAGAAATCTAAGTCAATGGATCGTACTATGCATAGTATGCTTGCTATCGATTCTGAAATTTTACCGTTGAGTGTCTGAACTTCTGAACTAGACATACCGCATGCTCAAATATTTCATTTGTATCACCATAATTCATATATAGACTCTGTGTGGGATAAAACTTATCATGATATTTCTAATGGTTCTATTACAAATTTATCGCACACTCACGAGCTAACGCCTTTCGAACGGCCTATATATGCATCTATTCTTGCTTTGCTTTATGATGTGTTTCAGACAGATGGAAGCCGAGGACGGCTTTGTTTTAAAGAAAGGGGGGATGATGTGAGCATAGCTATCATAAAAATGTCTACAAATATTACACGGCAAATTCATAAACAGGTACTTTCGCTTCTTCGTACACATGATTTAACTGACATGAATACGATGCTACGCTCATTATTCTTTTTATTTTTAATCATCAGGAATAAAGGAACCAAAAGACCAGTTAAACGAAATAACACTCTTTGCATCCATCGAACCATCACGTGCACAAGGAGCGAAGGATTTGGAATTTACTTCATGGACCAATATCAACCACGTAGGTGGGCCTTTGGGATTTTGGTTCCTGCTCACGTGCTTGCGTCAAAGTCCAGCAAGGCCGGCCCCTGTACGGCCTTTGTGTAGTCCGAGGGTGGTTGACAGATGCCTTCGACCGGAGACAGTCCGGCTGGGATACAACAACGTACACAGGCGCATCTACGTTCAATAAATAGCCGTCGTCCGTTAGGGTTTAGACTCGGGTTTTGTTTAGAGAAGTTTAGCTATATTGCTACTTTTATTTGTCTTCGCTCGTAGCGGCTAGTGCGACCGTCAAGACATCCTATCGGAACCCCATCTTGTGAGATTAATTCCATCTAGCATATTCGCAATTTTGAGATTGCTTGGCTATTATTTTCTTGCATGTTCTTCGATTTGCTTGCAGGAAAAATCCTTCGTGGATAGGTCGATCGCGCCGTTGGCTCGGTCGATAACGCCGTGGAGTTGGTTCAGCGATTGCCGTGGATATTAGTCGTGTACGGTTCTCCCTGTACGGTTGGTAGCCGGATCGTGAGGGTCAAGTCCCACCCAAAATCGTAGTTATCCTCTCTCATCGAAAGATCGGGTCCCCAGTTCACATCATTACAACTATAGAACTTGTCGGAGACATCATATCTCTCGACCCGGGCATGAGCTTGGAAAACTAGTTTCAGCTCTTCGAACATCTCATATGCTCCGTGATGCTCAAAACGCTTTTGGAGCCCCGGTTCTAAGCTGTAAAGCATGCCGCACTGAACGAGGGAGTAATCATCAGCACGAGCTTGCCAAGCGTTCATAACGTCTTGGTTCTCTGGGACGGGAGCATCACCTAGCGGTCCTTCTAGGACATATTGCTTCCTGGCAGCTATGAGGATGATCCTCAGGTTCCGGACCCAGTCTGTATAGTTGCTGCCATCATCTTTCAGCTTGGTTTTCTCTAGGAACGCGTTGAAGTTCATGTTGACATTAGCGTCGGCCATTGATCTACAAGACATATTTGCAAAGGTTTTAGACTAAGTTCATGATAATAAAGTTCTAATCAAATTATGAACTCCCACTTAGATTAGACATCCCTCTAGTCATCTAAGTGTTACACGATCCGAGTCGACTAGCCCGTGTCCCATCATCACGTGAGACGGACTAGTCATCGTCGGTGAACATCTTCATGTTGATCATATCTTCCATACGACTCGTGTTCGACCTTTCGGTCTCCGTGTTCCGAGGCCATGTCTGCACATGCTAGGCTCGTCAAGTTAACCCTAAGTGTTTTCGCTGTGTAAAACTGTCTTACACCCGTTGTATGTGAACGTAAGAATCCATCACACCCGATCATCACGTGGTGCTTAGAAGCGACGAACTGTAGCAACGGTGCACAGTTAGGGGAGAACACTTCTTGAAATTTTGTAAGGGATCATCTTATTTACTACCGTCGTCCTAAGTAAACAAGATGCATAAACATAATAAACATCACATGCAATTATATAGTTGTGACATGATATGGCCAATATCATATAGCTCCACTGATCTCCATCTTCGGGGCTCCATGATCATCTTGTCACCGGCTTGACACCATGATCTCCATCATCATGATCTCCATCATCGTGTCTTCATGAAGTTGTCACGCCAACGACTACTTCTACTTCTATGACTAACGCGTTTAGCAATAAAGTAAAGTAGTTTACATGGCGTTCTTCAATGACACGCAGGTCATACAAAAAATAAAGACAACTCCTATGGCTCCTGCCGGTTGTCATACTCATCTACATGCAAGTCGTGAATCCTATTACAAGAACATGATCTCATACATCACAATTCATCATTCATCACAACTTCTGGCCATATCACATCACATGATCAATCGCTGCAAAAACAAGTTAGACGTCCTCTAATTGTTGTTGCATCTTTTACGTGGCTGCGATTGGGTTCTAGCAAGAACGTTTTCTTACCTACGAATCACCACAACGTGATTTTGTCAACTTCTATTTACCCTTCATAAGGGCCCTGTTCATCAAATCCGCTCCAACTAAAGTGAGAGAGACAGACACCCGCCAGCCACCTTATGCAACTAGTGCATGTCAATCGGTGGAACCGATCTCACGTAAGCGTACGTGTAAGGTTGGTCCGGGCCGCTTCATCCCACAATACCGTTGAAGCAAGAAAAGACTAGTAGAGGCAAGTAAGTTGACAAGATCCACGCCCACAACAAATTGTGTTCTACTCGTGCATTAGAGAACTACACATAGACCTAGCTCATGATGCCACTGTTGGGGAACGTTGCAGAAAATTAAAATTTTTCCTACGGTTTCACCAAGATTCATCTATGAGTTCATCTAAGCAACGAGTCATGGGAGAGAGTTTGCATCTACATACCACTTGTAGATCGCGTGCGGAAGCTTGCAAGGTGATGATGTAGTCGTACTTGACGTGACTCGAATCACCGATGACCAAGTGCTGAACGGACAGCACCTCCGTGTTCAACACACGTACGGGACGAGTGACGTCTCCTCCGTCTTGATCCAGCAAGGAGGAAGGAGAGGTTGAGGAAGACAGCTCCACCGGCAGCACGACGGCGTGGTGATGGTGGAGAAGCAGTACTCCGACAGGGCTTCGCCAAGCGCTTGCGGAGGAGGAGAGGTGTTGGGGAGGGGAGGGGCTGCACCTTGGAGATGGGTACAGCAGCCCCCTCCCTCCCCCCCTTTATATAGGCCCCCTGGGGGGGGCGCCGGCCCCTGGAGATCCAATCTCCAAGGGGGGCGGCGGCCAAGGGGGTGGAGTGCCCCCCAAGCCAAGTGGGGCGCCCCCCCCACCCCTAGGGTTTCAACCCTAGGCGCAGGGGGTGGGCCTAGGGGGGCGCACCAGCCCACTATGGGCTGGTTCCCCTCCCACTTCAGCCCATGGGGCCCTCCGGGATAGGTGGCCCCACCCGGTGGACCCCCGGGACCCTTCCGGTGGTCCCGGTACATTACCGGGAGACCCCGAAACTTCCCCGATGGCCGAAATACCACTTCCTATATATTATTCTTTACCTCCGGACCATTCCGAAACTCCTCGTGACGTCCGGGATCTCATCCGGGACTCCGAACAACATTCGGTAGTCACATACTAGTTTTCCTACTAACCCTAGCGTCACCGAACCTTAAGTGTGTAGACCCTACGGGTTCGGGAGACACGCAGACATGACCGAGACGACTCTCGGGCAATAACCAATAGCGGGGTCTGGATACCCATGTTGGCTCCCACATGCTCCTCGATGATTTCATCGGTTGAACCACGATGTCGAGGATTGATCAAACCCTGTATGCAATTCCCTTTGTCAATCGGTACGTTACTTGCCCGAGACTCGATCGTCGGTATCCCAATACCTTGTTCAGTATCGTTACCGGCAAGTCACTTTACTCGTACCGTAATGCATGATCCCGTGGCCAACACCTTGGTCATCTTGAGCTCATTATAATGATGCATTACCGAGTGGGCCCAGAGATACCTCTCCGTCATACGGAGTGACAAATCCCAGTCTCGATCCGTGTCAACCCAACATATACTTTTGGAGATACCTGTAATGCACCTTTATAGTCACCCAGTTACGTTGTGACGTTTGATACACCCAAGGCACTCCTACGGTATCCGGGAGTTACACGATCTCATGGTCGAAGGAAGAGATACTTGACATTGGCAAAGCTCTAGCAAACGAACTGCACGATCTTTTATGCTATGCTTAGGATTGGGTCTTGTCCATCACATCATTCTCCTAATGATGTGATCCCGTTATCAACGACATCCAATGTCCATAGTCAGGAAACCATGACTATCTATTGATCACAACGGGCTAGTCAACTAGAGGCTCACTAGGGACATATTGGGGTCTAAGTGTTCACACGTGTATTACGATTTCCGGATAATACAGTTATAGCATGAACAAAAGACAATTATCATGAACATTGAAATATAATAATACTTTTATTATTGCCTCTAGGGCATATTTCCAACACAAACACCACCAACACTTCCCACAGCCTGTGAAGCCCGCTGCCGCCCTCCCGCAGCTTCACTTTGTGGGGCTCACGACCGGCGAGCATCTTCGCAAACTTGTCAGGCAGCCTCTGCAGCGAGGGTCAAGCAGTGGTTAATTGTGGCAATCAAGCACTAGACAGCAAAGTGATGATAAAGAAATGAGTGATGATAAACATACCTGCCTACTGCAAGATTTCTCAATTATGATCTCGAAGAACTCGAAACCTTCCAAGCCAGCCATCTCACTTATCTGAAAAGCAGCATTGTAAATTAAACAAGCACATCAACATCAATAGCATAGTAAACTAACACTAAAACAAGCACATCAACATCAACAGCAACAGCACCATCATCAGGTGACCACCAACAGCAACAACACTAAAATCTACTATAAATTGACCAGAACCATATCTACTATAAATTGACCAGAACCATATCTATTATAAATGGACCAATAGTGTACAGCAAAACAACAGTTTCAATATTACACAAGAAAGAAGTCACAGGTTTATCAAGCACAGCAAAACAATAGTGTGACTGAAGAAAATTATAGCAGGAAATACTTCATGCATCATCAATAGAACCATATAGAATTTTTATGATGCCTCCAGTTTCTCAAGATAAAACTAGCAGCATCGAACATGCTTTGGCATTTATCTCTTGATCGTCAAAATAAACCAAACAGAATTCCACAAAAAAAATTTAGAGACCACAGCCCATGATTCTAGGCAAAAGAAACAACAATGTGTACAGAGACAAGCTTCTTTTTCACTTAATATTCAGAATATGCCAGATACACCCAAGGACAAACATGCATTACAACTTATCTTAAGAGAATTAACTACTGTACAAATGCAGTTCATATGTACAAATGGACAATGAAGCCCTGCTATGACGACAACACTGGATGATGATAGTCCAATGCTTAGAAAGAATGACCTGGACAACACTGGTTAAAGCAAGCCATAGTAATAACTCACCTCCAATGCTATATTAGCTGGAAAGGAGCATCTATCTATTAAAGAACATCTGTGAGGAAACATAATCCAATCCCTAATAATCCAACCCTAATCTAATCTAATGCAGTCCCAATCAAACCCTAACCAAATCAAACCCTAATCTAATCCAATCCCTATCTAATCTAATCCAATCTAGGCGATGGCAAGAACCCTAATCTAACCAGTAGTAGAAAACTAATCCAACCAGGAAGGAGAGAGGGAGAGAGGAAGGATGCATACCTCGAGAGAGAGAGGAAGGAGTCGGCGGCGGTGGGAGAGGAAGGAGCCGACGGCGGTGGGGAGGCTGGCGGTGGGAGAGGAAGGAGCCGGCAGCGGTGGGCGGCACCGTCGATGGAGAGGAGGAGCGGGTCGACTAGTGAGGAGAAGTGGGGAAAAGAGAGGGAGCGGGTCCACTTATCAGCGAGTTCGGTGTTTGCTACGTGACTGGTTTGATATATTAAAAAGGGTGGGCATAGATTACAAAACCAACAGCCTCTTCCTAGCCCAGTGGTCGAAACACATTGAAATAAGCGCACGGTCGTGGGTTCGAGTCCCCGCTTGCGCACATATTTTGGGAAAATTAAGCGCATATTTTTTGGCCGCGCGAAATAAGTGAAATAAGTATTTTCTAGGCAGAGTAGCAAACTGGTCCACTTGTCAGCGAGTGGGTCGAGTGGCCCACTTGTCAGCGAGGTATGTGTTAAATACTTGCCTGGTTTAACAATTTGAAAAGAGATGGCATAGAGTAGATGATCAGTAACCTCTTCCTAGCCCAGTGGTACAAACACAGTGAAGCGAGCGCATGGTCGTGGGTTCGAGTCCCCGCTCGCGCATATTTTTTTGCTCATAGTGAAATGATGAAAAATTCAGTTGCTCTGACCAAAACATCTTCAGTTCAAAAAAACATGAATTAAACATCTTCAGTTCTGAAACTTGAACTAAACATCTTCAGTACAAAACTACTAAATGATCACAAAAACAACCAAAAACTACATCTGCTACAACATGTGCTAAACAAAACTTGAACTAAACATATTCTGTCTGATCATTTTGCAATGTTTTGCATCACAACCAAAAATAGCATCTGCTACAGCATGTGCATCTTCAGTTCACCAAAAACAGCATCACATCACAACCAAAAACTACATCAGGATCATCTGCTACAACCATAAGTCTCATTGATATCCAAAATGCACAACCATCAGGATCACATCCAAAATGTGTTTTGCATCCAAAATGCTTACAAAATACTACAACCATCAGGATCACATCAAATGCTTACACAAGGAAATCAAATGTTTTGCATTTTTCATCAACATTTTGTCACAGGATCACACCACTACAGCCATCAGGATCTTCAAGCATTTTGCTACCTGGAGATAATTGTATTACATCAGGATCACCATGCATATGCACAAGAAGGATCACTACAGAGAGTTAGAAGGATCACCAAGGAGACCAAATTTACCTTCATGTCCATTCGCTACTCATCGTCGTCGATACGAAAACAAGGAACTCTATGCCCACTCCTGTTTTCCTCATCATCACTCCAATATTGCAGCATACTATGATCAGTCCGGTTTTCCTCATCCTCGCTTTCATGTCCATCCTCTACCACCTTTCTTCTTTTCTTGATGCCTTCAACTATTGCAGCACCAACGATCACACGTTCCCGGTCCCTTCGCACTCTGCTTTGCACCGGAACTTCCATAGAGTCATCATCAGCTTGCAACGGAACTTCCGTAGAGTCATCATCTTGGTATGTTAGTCCACCATCACCGGGGCCCTTTTCCACTTCAGTTTCAGTCACACTCCACAAGTGTCTGTGCTGAAAGTTTTGCACAACTCGCCATTTTTCGTGCAAAAGAGTGTCTGGCAGATAAAACACCGTTGTTGCTTGTGTTGTTAGAATAAAGGGATCACTCTTATACCAGCACCTTGCAGTGTTGATGCTTTTGAAGTGGCCATCATATTTGACAAAAGAGTCTCTCCTCTTCTTGCTACCAAGCTCAAACAAGTCACAGCGAAATAAGACAACCGAGCGATGGATGCCTCCACTAGAGTTGTACTGCAACTCTATGATGCTTCTCAACTGACCATAGAAGTCAATGATCCACTACTAGGAAAAGGGCTATAGATAGGATTGATTCTAATGGCGCACCAGACATGTGGTGCGCCATTGCTATATACTAATGGCGCACCATGTGTTGGTACGCCATTAGTTTCCAAATACTAATGGCGCACCACATCCCACGGTGCGCCATTAGTAAATTTTTTTTTAATTTTTTCAAAACTTCTAATGGCGCACCATGGGTGTGGTGCGCCATTACTAGTTTTAATTAGTAATGGCGCACCACACCCACCGTGCGCCATTAGAAGTTTTGAAAAAAGAAGTAAAAAAATTTATCAAAAAATTTATAAAATTTTTGTTAGTAATGGCGCACCGGTTGACAGTGCGCCATTACTAGTTTTAACTATTAATGGCGCACTGTCCGCCGGTGCGCCATTACTAAGTTTTTATCAAAAAAATTCAAACAAAATTTCAAAAAAAAAATTATTTTTTTTTCAAAACTAGTAATGGCGCACCGTGGTTGTGGTGCGCCATTACTAGTTTAACTACTAATGGCGCACCACCCCACGGTGCGCCATTAGTAGTTTGCCCAGCTTCCACCGAATGCACCCCCCCCCCCCCCCCCCCCCCCGTGGACCGCCTTTTCAGTTTTAAATTTTTTTTAAAAAAATGATAAAAATGTCAAAAAAATAAAAGAAAATAAGTTTTCCATGTGATATGTGGTCTAGTTGTTGGGAAAATTTACAAATATAAATTTCGACTTTATTTGTAAAATCTCTCTGAAAATTTGTAAAATGGGCATAACTTTTGCATACGAACTCGGATTAAAAAGTTTTATATATGAAAAATCATCTACTCGAAAAGTTACATCCGAATTTAATCGGGGGAACCCCGTTAAACATTTTTAAAATCCTCAAAAGCCTAACAGAAAAAAAGTTACGGGGCTTTTAAGATTTGGAGGCAAAAAAATTCAAAAAAAAATTAGTTTTTTTTAGTTTTTGTTAAATCTGGTCAAACTATGGTCAAACTAATTATTCAAGAATATTAGTGTTAATAAATAATTATTTTAGTTTTTTTTAGTTTAGGTCAAATCTGGTCAAACTATGGTCAAACTATGGTCAAATCTGGTCAAACTATGGTCAAATCTGGTCAAACTGTGTGCGAACTAATTATTCAAGAAATATTAGTGTTACTAATTTTTTAGAACAATAGTTTCAAACTCAAACAGTGAAATGTGTCAGTACATGCTCAAGCTAAATTCCTGAGGTTAATAGGATTGACATCTTACTATTGTCAGGAAAACAACAAGTGCAGACTTGGAAACGAGGAAGAATAGAACCCGGAAGTTAAGCGTGCTCAGGTTGGAGTAGTGAGAGGGATGGGTGACCTTTCGGGAAGTTTGACTATGGAGTGCGATTTGACCTGAGATTAAGCATATTGACTCGAGATTAAGCCATAGTGACCTGAGATTAAGAAAAAAAACAAAAAAAAATTGGAAATTTTGAAAAAAAAATTTAAAAAAAATCCTGCAAAAAAAATTTGAAAAAAAAATTGTTACTAATGGCGCACCCCTATGTGGTGCGCCATTAGAATACCAGATTCTAATGGCGCACCACAGGTGCGCCATTAGAAAAGAATTCTAGTGGCGTGATGCTAATGGCGCACCGGTAGTGCGCCATTAGTAGGCAAAACCGGTGCGCCATTAGAAGGCTTTTTCCTAGTAGTGATCTCACCATCATGTGACCCCTCAGTGACGATTCCACTATTCTGTGTCTTCCTTTTTTCCTCGCGGTCAACGGTGTGGTACCGGACACCGTCAGCAATGCATGCTGAATACAGTCTCACTCGCTTATCCGGTAAGCATGCCAAAGCAAATAGATCATCACTGACCTTCTTCTCCTCATGTAACTTTCCAATCCGCACAAATAAACCATTTAGCAAACAATGGTATTTAACAATGGGTGAATAACACAGAAAACATAAAACATGTGGCTAAAGATCTCACATGATTCTTAAACCAATTAGCAAACACCTTGGCAACCCTTTTATCAACATTGATATTGCTTTCTTCCTGATTTAACTTTTCCTTGCATTTCCTACAATGCCAACAAAACATGTGAATTAAAACATTAGGCTGGTGCCAATCCAAGCAATATATATATATATATATATATATATATATATATATATATATATATATATATATATATATATATATATATATATATATATATATAATGAGTGCACAAGATATAACATACTCGATATATGGTAGAACCTCGGCGCAATTGCTGAGCACAAACCAAACCATCTTGTCATACTCATCACCAGCCTCCAAGTATTGTGAGGCTCCAAGAAAGTTCACACCATGGTTGAAAACAGAGACATCACCACTTTGCGAATCAGACCGCTCTCTATTTCTGCCCGGCCGGTTCCATCTTGTTTCCACATCACCAAAGTATCTAGAGCAAAAATTCAAGCACTCGTCAACGACATATGCTTCAGCAATAGAACCTTCAGGTCTTGCTGTGTTTCGCACATAACGCTTACAAGTAAGCAGCCTTCTTTCGATTGGGTACATCCAACCGTATTGCACAGGGCATCTAAGCATTGCCTCTTTGGGTAAGTGCACCGCCAAATGGACCATCACGGTGAAGAAAGCTGGAGGGAAAATCTTCTCGAGCTTGCAAAGAATAATTGGGATTTCTTTTTCAAGTCTTTCCAAGACAGTTAACTTGAGGGTTTTGCAGCACAGTTCTCTAAAGAAATTTCCCAGCTCAGCAACCGCTTCATATATATCCTTGTGCATGATTCCTCGGAGGCCCGCCGGTAAAATCCTTTGGAGGAGGATGTGACAATCATGGGTTTTCAGTACTGAAAGCTTGAATCCATCAGAAGTAACACACTTTGCTAGGTTAGCAGCATAAACATCTGGAAATTTCACCGCTCTTAGGAATTCACAGAATGCAAGCTTTTGTTCTTTATTCATTGTATACCATGCTCATGGAATTTCAAATGAATCTTCATCTTCATTGTGCTGTAGATGCAAATCTTCTCTTATGCCCATGTCCTCCAAATCAAGCCTAGAACTAACCGTGTCCTTTGTCTTCCCTTCAATGTTCAGAAACGTCCCTAGCAGATTCTCGCATATGTTTTTCTCAATGTGCATTACATCGAGATTATGCCTTAATTTCAGATCAGCCCAGTATGGCAGGTCCCACAAACAAGACCTCCGGTCCCAACATTGACCTTCCTCACGCTTTCTTTTCTTCGCCAGCTTTCCTGGTCTCACATCTTTCACCTTTTCAAGTTGCTGCTCCAGCTCTTCTTTAGTGAATTCAGCTGGCTTGTCACGGGTTTCATTCTCACCATTAAAATCTTTGCTTCTTCGCCAGCGATGGTTTCGGGGAAGAAAGCGGCGGTGCCCAATATAGCATATCTTGCTCCTTATTCTCTTTGAGCAAGGGTCTTTGTCACAATGGACACAAGCCTGATAACCCGCTGTGATCCTCCCAGACAGAGTGTGCAGAGCCGGGAAATCATGGATGGACCATATGATCGCAGCACGTAGATTAAACTTTTCTTCCGGACTCAAGGTTCGTATGTAGGTACACCAGTCCAGAGCTGGAGCAGTTCTTCTACGAGGGGCTCCATAAAGACATCAAAATCCTTTCCTAGAGAATCTGGACCCGGGATAAGCAATGACATCATGAAGTTGGACTCATCCATGCATGCCCATGGTGGCAGGTTGTACGGCACCACAAAAACTGGCCACATGCTATAAGACGTGCTCATGTTCCCAAATGGATTAAACCCATCTGTGGCAATGCCAAGTTTTATGTTCCTCGGATCTGCAGCAAAATCAAAATGTATACGGTCAAACTCTTTCCATGCCTCTCCATCCACTGGATGGCTCAGCTCATTGTCCACAGGTTGCCGCTTCAGCTTGTGCCACTGTACCTCACGCGATGATTTCTTCGAGATGAACATCCGCTGCAGCCTTGGTATCAAGGGAAAGTGCCTTAGTACCTTCTCCGGTATTGACTTCTTCCATCAGCATCTTTCCACCTAGATGCATTGCATTTTGGACAGTTGTCATGCTTTGCTAAATCCTTCCGAAACAAGACACAGTTATTTGGGCACACATGTATTGACACATAACCTAACCCCAGCCTGCGGATTATGCTCAATGCTTCATCATGAGATCTGGGAACACAACTATCAGGGAATTGCAAGCTCAAAAGACGGAGTATTGTGTTGAATGCAGCATTGCTAATCCGGTAGAAAGACTTGATGTGGAGTAACTTCACGGTGAAGGTAAATCTTGAAAATTTACCCCCTTCATGAGTTGCACGCTTCGCCTCCTCTAACACCTCAGCAAACAATGATTTCTGTCCATCAGCACGATCTTCAGCATCGTACAAATCCTTCAATAGGTCAGGAATCCTATCATCTTCATGCCCATCCTCTTCCTCCAAAACAACATTATCTCGCAAAACCTTTTCCATGAAATCAATGCCAGCATCACCACCACCCATCATATGAGGGGCCTCTGTATCAGCTTCAAAATGTTGAGGTTGTCTGTCTAAAGGTTCTCCATGATATATCCATCTATCATATGTGCTGGACATCCCATTAAGAAGCAGATGATCTTCCACTCTTCCTTGAGCCATTCTTGGACGGTTGAGGCATTCACAACATGGGCAAAGAATGTGAGCATCGTTGGCAAAATTTGCCCGAACAAATGCCATGAAATCATCAACTCCTTTCATATGTTCTTTCGAAAACTTTCTAACTCCTTTTCTAATCCAGCTTCTGTCCATCTGCCAAAGACAACAAATTGTTGCAACTTAGCAAATCAATTTCAGTGCATCAAAATTAATTAATGAAAATGGATGGAAGTAATGGAAGCTAAAATTCCAGAAAATAAGCTATTTCCAATTTCTCACTACTTTACACTACTAGGGAAAACCCTAGCAGTAGCGCGTGTATTGTGCCTACTAGTAGCGCGGGAAGCCGCGCTACTAATAAGGCGCTACAGCTATTGCTTAGCAGTAACGCGTGCCATCACGCGCTACTGCTAGTACAAATAGCTGCAGCGCCTGTTCAGTACCGCGCTACTGCTAAGTTATCTACTTGCAGCGTGTTTCCTTTCCATCGCTACTAGTATTTTTTTTATATTTTTATATTTTTAGTGTATTTATGCGCCATCATACAAATATTGGTACAATACCAGCTGTTATGAGGTTTACATCATTATGTCCATAACAGTGTATTAAATGAAGGTGGATTAGGTTCAAGTGGAGGCAATATGTGGTGCAAGTCAAAAGTATACTACTAATCCAAACTTGATCTACTTTGGATTAGTAGTACTTTCGATGTGCACCACATGTTGCCTCCACTTGAATCTAATCCGCCAGCACAAGATATTTAATCGTCATCATGCTCATTACCATCAACATTATTTATTTAATCACCACTAACACTAGCTAATAATAATCATCATAGTCATTACCACGAACACTAGCTATTTTATCATCATAGTAATAGTGTAGCACATCATCATCCTGAAACTCATTTCTAGCCAGCTACTCACTCCTGCTACTCACTCCTGCTGCTCTCTCTTAGGTAAAAGAACATAAAACATGTATAGCTCTCCTCCTTGATCAAGTTGGAGCATGCAGATGAACCTGTCTCCTAATCGTGGAAGGCGTCTCTGGTTGCTGCTCCCTAGTACTTCTCTGCGCTCCCCCAACACATATTTGGTCCAGTCTTGCACTATTAAGCATCCGTCGCTAATCTTGAATGCACTAAAGTAAGCTGTAGGATATCTTGGCCGTAAGTTGATAATACTCATGACACCTTTAGTCTCGATCCCATAAGGCACAACATTCATCGGGAGTCCCTGTTGAAGAACATCGTATGGTAACATACTTAGCAATGAAGTTTAGCTTCAAAAATAATGTATGGAAAAGATGCAATGAGGATAAAAAGTAAAAATCTTACCATCCTTCCTAAATGGATGTGACCGTAGTTCATTATGAACACTATGGGTCGCACATTTTCAGTACTAAGATTTCTAAATGCAGGAAGAAAATTTGTCTTGACAGTATCAAGATCCTCAAGCCATGAAACATAATGACTGAGCTCCTCGCAGTTGAGTTCAGCCCCAGGACAGTATACCGTCCTGTCTACCAAGCGCTGGACATGTTTGCTTGCACGGAAATAAGCTGACAATACAAATTAGTTGTCAATTATTTTTGAATAAACAATATCAAAGACATAAATATGGTTGAGAAACTTACATAATGGTATAACTGGAGGCATTTGCACATTGACCCAGATGTTGGTATTACCTTCAATATCATCTTCTAGACGAATATCAAAGGTGATAACCATATCAGGCTCAAATGCATAAGTCTTGCATAGTGCTCGCCATGTTTTGCATCCAAAATAGGTGTAGTCGTCTGAATTGTATAACTTCGCATGGAAAATATAACCATGCTCGGTCTTCAAGTAAACTTTCTTTTCCTCCATACTATGACTGAAACCTATCTTATCCAATACAAAAACTCTTGCATGGCAGGGGATACGCTAGTAGAATAGTAAAAAAATATAAGTTGAAGCAAATGAAAGCAGATGTCATGCTTAATTACGAAAAAAGACTTGTCGTTGTGACTTACTGTATCCACTTCGAAGTTCTCGTCCAGCTTGATGCTGAAGCGCCTATCATCATCTAGGAAGATTCCGTCGCATAGGCCGCGCTCGTCTTCGCAGTATTTGCAAATACCGAAATCCTTCTCGCCGTCAGACATTTCCTATGTTCATAGTTAAAACATTAATTGAAAATCGATCGAAGACAACTACCAAGATACTGAACACACAAATCCGGGGCACTCGATATTTCCTACATATTCTAGCACAAGTCATGCCAAAATTCACGGAAAAATCCGGCATGACCTTTGCTAAAATAGGACATATCGAGCGCCTGAAATTTGCCGGAACGGAAATGAATCAACACTCCGGCAAAACATAGGCCACTCGGAGGTGTAACCTGCAAACATGACCGGCCACTTGGATATTGAGCAACACAAGATATACATTTCAAAATATCTTATAGGACTCAAATTAGCATGCATTCAATAAGCAAAAGTAGATCATCTCATGCATTTCAAAATATTATCACTAATACATCACGAATAGTGTCATACATATAACATCACTAATACAACTAAAACTCTAGCACACGACGGGTATCGGCGCGGGCGGTGGACACCCACAGAGAAGGCACCATCACGGGATCATAGCTCCAGTGAGATCCCCGGAGAACCTGCCAGGTATTGGAGAACGGCCTGTGCTCCAATGCAAACAAGTAGCGACGGACGTGCGCGTCCTCCTCACTGACACGGTGACGCACCACCTCCGCGGAGTCCTCGAGCCTCTGGATCGTCACTGGCCCACGCGACCGCCACCAAACAAGGTTCGGGTCAACGACAGGCTGGCTCCTCACCAACCTGCGCCCCCCGGTAGGTAGCGCCTCCCAGTACCACCCCGGCAGAGCCCAGTCCCGAACATGGCCGATCTGGTCAAGCAGGTGTTGTCCTCCGCCGACTCGACGACGAGGATGCGAGATAGGCATCGTCCACGTCGAGGCGGGAAAAATTGCTTTAACTAAAAAATAGAAACAAGTTCTTACTAACTAGTTCTATTAATTCAACTAGTTCTTACTAAAAATAATACTATAAATAAAAATATTCTAGTACCTAATTAGTACCTAATTCTTACTAACTAATTAGTACCTAGGAACTACTGCCCTAATTACCATCTAAGTAATTAACTAACTAGCACTAAAAATAGCCTAGGGTTCATACTAACTAGCACTAAATACCTAGGGTTCAGACTAAGCAGAGAAGAGGGATCAGAAGGGGAGAGAGGGATCGGAAGGGGAGAGTGCTTACAGAGGGCGGGGAGAGAGATGGGGTCGGGGGAGACGGCGGCACCGAGGCGCGGCGAGGCGGCCGGGTCGGGGGAGACAGTGGCGAGGCGGCCGGGGTCGGGGGAGACGGCGGCGAGGCGGGGTCGGGGGAGACAGCGGCGAGGCGGGGTCGGGGAAGACGGCGGCACCGAGGCGCGGCGAGGCGGGGTCGGGGGAGACGGCGGCGAGGCGGGGTCGGGGGAGACGGCGGTGGCGAGGCGGGGTCGGGAATTGGGGGAGGAAGCAGAGGAGAGGGAATCAGGCCGGGCGGGGGGTAAGGTGAAAGTAGCTTTAACTGTAGCGTGGGAAGGAAAAACGCGCTGCTGCTAAAAACCATAGTAGTAGCAGTGTCCGCAGAAGGGCGCTACTACTATACCTACCACGCCGGGAACGTTGTGGCAATTATAGTAGTAGCGCTTTCTGCCAGGACAGCGCTACTGCTAATCTGCTAGCTGTAGCGCGGTTCTGCCGAACGCGCTACTGCAAAGTAGCAGTAGCGCCTCATTTTAACAAGCGCTACTGGTAACATTCTGTGTATAAGGTTTTCCCTAGTAGTGTTAGTCCAGTTCACATGGTTTACTGATTTCACATGGGAGCAATAAAAAGTAGTTCAAATGGAAATACAGATTTCACATGGGAGAAAAGAAAAGCTAACTAAAACATGATGGTTCACAAAAAACAAAGGTGGTTAAACAACCAACAATAACAATATATGCTGCCACTAAGAACTATTTTGGTTAAACCACCAACAATAACACCACTGTCAATTTACATTATGCCATTTCCAAGATTGCATCAAATCTACATCAATGAGAGTTTTCCTAGTTTACATCTAATCTACATCAATATTCAGGTCCTTTCACAGATTTGAGGCTGAAATTTCAGAGGTGTAACATCAAATCTACATCAACCCCAGGATCCTGTTTCAGGGAAAGACCAACTCGAGCTCTGTTCT
The DNA here is from genome assembly GCA_963921465.1 of Triticum timopheevii. Lineage (NCBI taxonomy): Eukaryota > Viridiplantae > Streptophyta > Magnoliopsida > Poales > Poaceae > Triticum > Triticum timopheevii. Next base: position 74,587,691 of record OY997274.1, read on the forward strand.
ATTGATTGCTGACAACATAATTTACCAGTAACAATTGACTGAATTCCAAAAGAATTCTTAACAATTTCATCAACAACAATTCTCCTAATAATTTCATCAACAGAAATTCTCTTCACAATTTCTACCAAATTCATCAATGACATTTCCAAGAGATTTTTCCAAGCTTACAACAAACCTACATCAAATCACTCTATGTGTGTGTGGAGATTCTCCTAACAAATCTACATCAAATCATTGACATCAACAGAGAGGAGAGGGGGAAGAGGAGGGGGGAAGGAGAGGGGTGCATACGTGGGCGAGGTCTGCTTGCGGCGGTGGCGACTCCCCCATGCTCGGCGGCGGTGAGTCCCCCATGCGTGGGCGAGGCAAGCGGCGAGGTCGCCGTTCCTGTCGTGGGCCCCGCCCCCGCCCCCGCCTCCGCCCCTGCTGGTTGCTTCCGCCGCGAGGCCGTGGGCGAGGTCACCTGCAGCGAGGTTGTGGGCAAGGCGAGTTGCTTCGGCTGCCGGCCCCGCCCGCCGGCCGCCGCCCGCCGCCCACCGGCCTACCTGGTTGCTTCCGCCGCCGCCCGCCGCCACCTGGTCGGAAGACCTAGAAAAACGCTAAGTGTTGCTCTGCTCGATGCCACCCGCCGCCACCTGGTCGGAAGGCCCCACTTGTCAATGATACGAGAGAGCCGTAGTTTTATATAATGTATAGATAAATTCCCATACTTGAGCAACTGTTCCTCTCTAGCCCAGCGGTAGCGAGCGAGCGAAGCTAGCGCGAGGTCGTGGGTTCGAGTCCCGCCTCGCGCCTCTTTCTTGGGGGAATTAAGCACTCGGCCCCACCTGTCAAGTGGGTCCTGCATGTCAGTGTGTGCCCCTTCTGTTGTTGAATATTAACATTTTAAACAAAAATGACACCTAGACAGTGACACATAAGCGAGGTTGGTGAGGTGGATGCCTAATCATCCTAATTCATTCAAACTCAAGTGTAGTGACCATGTTGTATTGGTCGTTATCAGCTAGGCGTGAGGCAGTGGACAGTGCTTCCCGCTTTACGACCATTTCCTCTAATGGCATTATGACCTTTCTGACCAAAATAGTTGTTATGGTTTAGGGTTTAGAGCCCCCCAGACAGCTTTTGACCAATTGGTCTAAAATGGTCATAAATTTATGACCAATTCTTCGAGGGTCACTGACAGAAGGTCATAAGTTAACATATTTCTTGTAGTGTCAGCACGACGGCGTGGTGACGATGATGATGTTCTACCGACGCAGGGCTTCGCCTAAGCACCGCAACGCTATGACCGAGGTGGAATATGGTGGAGGGGGGCACCGCACACGGCTAAGGAATGATCCGTAGATCAACTTCTGTGTCTATGGGGTGCCCCCTGCCCCCGTATATAAAGGAGTGGAGGAGGGGAGGGCCGGCCCTCTCTATGGCGCGCCCTAGGGGAGTCCTACTCCCATCGGGAGTAGGATTCCCCCTTTCCTTGTCCAACTAGGAGACCTTCCAAGTAGTAGGAGTAGGAGACAAGGAAGGGGAAGAGAGAAGGGAAGGAAGGAGGGGGTGCGGCCCCTCCCCCTAGTCCAATTCGGACTAGGCCATGGGGGGGCGCGCGGCCTACCCTAGGCAGCCCCTCTCTCTTTCCCGTATGGCCCAATAAGGCCCTATACTTCTCCCCGGCGAATTCCCGTAACTCTCCGGTACTCCGAAAAATACCCGAATCACTCGGAACCTTTCCGAACTCCGAATATAGTCGTCCAATATATCGATCTTTACGTCTCGACCATTTCGAGACTCCTCGTCATGTCCCCGATCTCATCCGGGACTCCGAACTCCTTCGGTACATCAAAACTCATAAACTCATAATAAAACTGTCATCGAAACCTTAAGCGTGCGGACCCTACGGGTTCGAGAACTATGTAGACATGACCTAGAACTATTCTCGGTCAATAACCAATAGCGGAACCTGGATGCCCATATTGGTTCCTACATATTCGACGAAGATCTTTATCGGTCAAACCGCATAACAACATACGTTGTTCCCTTTGTCATCGGTATGTTACTTGCCCGAGATTCGATCGTCGGTATCCAATACCTAGTTCAATCTCGTTACCGGCAAGTCTCTTTACTCGTTATGTAATGCATCATTCCGTAACTAACTCATTAGCTACATTGCTTGCAAGGCTTATAGTGATGTGCATTACCGAGAGGGCCCAGAGATACCTCTCCGACAATCGGAGTGACAAAACCTAATCTCGAAATACGCCAACCCAACATGTACCTTCGGAGACACCTGTAGTACTCCTTTATAATCACCCAGTTACATTGTGACGTTTGGTAGCACCCAAAGTGTTCCTCCGGTAAACAGGAGTTGCATAATCTCATAGTTACAGGAACATGTATAAGTCATGAAGAAAGCAATAGCAACATACTAAACAATCAAGTGCTAGGCTAACGGAATGGGTCATGTAAATCACATCATTCTCCTAATGATGTGATCCCGTTAATCAAATGACAACTCATGTCTATGGTTAGGAAACATAACCATATTTAATTAACGAGCTAGTCAAGTAGAGGCATACTAGTGACATTATGTTTGTCTATTTATTCACACATGTATTATGTTTCCGGTTAATACAATTCTAGCATGAATAATAAACATTTATCATCAAATAAGGAAATAAATAATAACTTTATTATTGCCTCTAGGGCATATTTCCTTCATTAGCCACACTCACCGCCTTTTATTCCTATGTCACCACCCAGTTCGGTCGCCCCATACTCGCACTCCAAACTGATAATAGAAAAGAGTTTGACAACGTCGCTCTTCGCACACTTCTTGCCTCTCACGACACCACCTTCCGTCTGACTTGCCCCTACACTTCTCAGCAGAACGGCCGCGCCGAGCGCATTCTCCGCACTCTGAATGACTGCGTTCGCACGTTACTCTTTCACTCTAACGTGCCCACTCGGTTTTGGCCTGATACCCTCGCTACCGCCACTCTCTTAGTTAACATTCGTCTGTGTCGCCCTCGGTGGAACTACGCCCCACACCAACTTCTCTTCGAAACACCACCATCCTATGATGGTCTCCGCATCTTCGGGTGTCTCTGTTATCCTAGCACTGCGTCCACCACGCCACACAAGCTCGCACCACGATCCGTCCCATGCGTCTTCCTTGGCTACCCTCCTAACACCAAAGGTTACCGGTGCTATGATCCTGTCACTCATCGTGTGTACACCTCGAGGCATGTGTACTTTGTCGAGACGGCGTTCCCTTTTTTTCAGGTTCCTCCGGCTTCGGCCCCTTCGGCGCCGGCCCCCGCGCCCCCCTCGTGGAGCGATGCGTGGCGGCAGCCCCCGGCGCCCCCCGGCACGGCGCCCTCTGCCGCCACCACCTGGCTTCGTGACTCCCTCCCCCGAGGTTGAGTCCGCCCCCCGGGTCCTCGTCACCCTCATACGAGGTTGAGCCCGGCACCCTGCCCGCCCACCCTGCGATGGGCTCGATGTCACCCTCGCCCGTCGCCTCCTCTACCGCCGGCTCGGCCGCCGCTGCGGCTTCCGTCGCCGCCGCCGCCGCGGGCCCGCCACCGCACCGGGTGCCCCCGCGGCCACCTCCACCACCGCCGCCGCCGCGGCCCCCGCCGTCGCACCGGGTGCCCCCGCCGCCGCGGCACTCGCCGGCCCTGCTGCCCCACCACATGGCATGACTACCCGTGCCCGAGCAGAAGTGCTTCGGCGTAGCACGCGCTACTCCGCCGACGAGTATGTGTGCGCCGCCTTGATGTCGATGCCATCACCCGTCCCCACCTCCGCTCGCGCTGCCCTTCGGGATCCCCACTGGCTAGCTGCGATGCAGGAGGAGTTCGATGCCTTACAGCGCAACCGCATGTGGCAACTTGTTCCGCGACCCTACCGTGCCAACATCATCTCTGGCAAGTGGGTGTTTCGCCACAAGACTCGCCCGGACGGTTCTCTCGAGCGCTACAAGGCTCGATGGGTGGTTCGTGCTTTTCAGCAGTGCGCGGGCGTGGACTTCACCGACACCTTCGCCCCGGTTGTGAAACCGGGCACGATCCGCACCGTCCTTCAGCTGGCCATCTCGCGCGCCTGGCCTGTGCATCAGTTGGATGTTTCCAACGCCTTCTTGCACGGTCATCTTGCTGAGCAGGTGTTCTGTGAGCAGCCTACTGGTTTGGTCGACGCCGAGCACCCCGACTACGTATGCTTGCTCTCCCTCTCTTTGTACGGGTTGAAGCAGGCGCCTCGGGCTTGGTACCAACGTATCGCAGCCTTCCTGCAGTCTCTGGGCTTTCGGTCCACTCGCTCCGATGCCTCACTCTTTGTGTATCATCAGGGAGCTGACACTGCATATCTGTTGCTCTACGTCGACGACATCATCCTCATGGCGTCCATCCCCGATCTCCTTCAGCGGCTGACTGCTCGTCTTCGTGATGAGTTCGCCCTCAAGGACTTGGGGCCCCTGCACTACTTTCTCGGCATCGAGGTGATCCGTCGGGCTGACGGTTTCTTTCTGCATCAGCAGAAGTATGCACACGAGCTCCTTGAGCGTGCCGGTATGCTTAACTACAAGCCGGCGCCCACCCCCGTCGACACGAAGGCGAAGGTCTCTGGTTTGGAGGGGTCTCTCGCGTCCGATGGAGCGTTTTATCGCTCTATTGTCGTTGCTTTACAGTACTTGACGCTGACTCGCCCCAACCTGCAGTATGCTGTTCAGCAGGTGTGCCTCCATATGCACGCCCCGCGTGACTCTCACTGGACTCTGGTGAAGCGTATTCTCCATTATATACGCGTCACCATGTCCTTGGGACTCACCCTGACGGCCTCCGCCTCCACCGACCTCGTGGCCTACTCGGATGCTGACTGGGCTGGCTGCCCCGACATGCGACGCTCTACATTAGGCTACTGCGTCTACCTTGGGCCCTCGTTGATCTCTTGGTCATCGAAGCGGCAGCCCACGGTCTCCCGCTCCAGCGCCGAGGCAGAGTATCGCGCCGTGGCCAACGCCGTGGCCGAGTGCTCTTGGATACGTCAGCTGCTCCAGGAGTTGCTTTGTGATGTTCACAAGGCCACACTTGTCTACTGCGATAACGTCAGCGCGGTCTACCTCTCCGCCAACCCGGTGCACCATCGACGGACGAAGCATATTGAGCTCGATATTCACTTCGTGCGCGAGCAGGTTGCCCTTGGCCGTGTTCGGGTTCTCCACGTGCCGACGACGCAACAGTCTGCTGATGTGATGACTAAGGGATTGCCTACTCCCGTCTTCGAGGAGTTTCGGTCCAGTCTCTGTGTCTCCGGCGACGCTTCGACTGCGCGGGGGGGGGGGGGGGGGGGGGTTGAGTATGTATTGTGTATTGCACGTGTATTGGAGTTGTGGCCCACCTCCTAGTCTTGTATAGTTGAGGTAGAGGTCTTCCTTTGTATTATATATACGTGCACTAGCACCCCATCAATACAACGCCTATTGTATTGCAAACTTTCCTGTCTACAGAGATTATTCGTACTTTTGTAAAAGATAATATGATGATTGCCTTACAATAAAGAGTATTTAAATGTCAAAAAAAACAGGTATCGTGAGCATCTCATCCTTTTTTTGTTAGGTATTGGAAACACATTGAATAGAAATCTAAACCGAATATAAAAGATAAAAAATGTCCGTTGGTTTTTTCTCCACCTGATGACAAAGTGTCTGGTCTCAAATGTAAGTGCTTTCTGGCTATGTCTTGATAGCCACCTCAAAAGCACACCAAGAAATTATTTAGAAATCCATAAAAAAAAAACCATGTTTTAGATGAAATAGCATAACTGCAATACATGAGAGGTCCCTCTATATCTGGTCAATGATTTACTTCTTGTGTGGTTGTGAAGGGCTACATGTCACTGCTGCAAGAGCATCTTCAACAGATAATGTACAATAAGTTCAGCTGCCCAAAAAATTGTGTTATGCATTTGGACCAAAAAATTGGTGCTTTAGCGGTTGTGCAATACCTAAACCGTGCTATAATTTCTTGAGGGCTGACGCATATTTTAGCCTCGCATGCTGCAAATATACAGCAGCAGCCTACTATCGCAAAATAAACCCTATGGTCGCGTGAAGCCTAATCGTTTGCATGAAACTTCATCCCCGTAGTTGTTTCCCTTGCCCTGTCACCACTCACCATCGCTGTCAAATCCGACCACCACCGTCACCGCCACACAATCCCGCTGTCGGATTCGCTGCCCCTCTTCGTCTGTTTGGTCGCCGCTCCACCGAATCGACTGAATCAACCGCCTCTCCACCCCATTCGGGCGTCACCGCCACTGTCTTCGTGTCGACTGATAACAACAACAACCACCGCTGCCGTTGCACCGCCCGACGATCCATCGGCCACCGCCTCTCTGGACCTGTCCGGCCGTGGCACCTTGAAATCGGCCACCGCCGCACCGCCCCGTCGCTAAGCCGAGGATGCCGTCGTGGCGCGAGCCGAGGAGCAAGATGGGCTTCGACGGTGTTGCTCCGACTGTTCGGCCGGTACACAATCGAGTTATTGTACGATGGATAGTGACATTGGCTCGCGACCTTCGAAACATCGGAGCTCGCCACGCACGCGTTCCACATCGCGTGTTGGAGGTTCGGCTAGCTGAAGTGCGAGATAAACTTCCCAATGTCGAATCCCAGGAGGTGGTAGAGTTCATCGGTCCTGAAGTGCATGTTGTGTCCTGTAATGAGAAGAGGGAAGACTATATCATCCTAGAGCAGCACGACATCCGGGAGAGCGATCTGGTGGCTATGTCGAGGTTCGCCCCGAAAAATCCGCACCTCATGCAGATGGTGTGCAAGTTCTTTCCCAGTAGGGCCACACATGGCAGTAAGGTGATTAAGGAGGATGAGATTGGCCCATCAAGGGTGATCAAGGTCTAGTCGAAAGACGAGGTCCAACACGACGACGAGGATAATAAGTAATGACATTATCTGGGATGACCTTCAACGCTCTAGTGGAGTAGTAGTTATTTGTAGTGTCCATATTGTTCCTGTAGGAGTCGATCTTACTATGTTTAAGTTTGCATGTTTGGAACTTTGAATGTTTGGATCGAAGTATGCAATGATAAAGTTAGTTTTGATATTTTGTGTGCCCTTTTAACATAGTGAAAAAAATCATCTACTACAATAATTTTTTTTGTGCCCTAAAATTTACTTTTTGATGCCCTAAAACTACTTTTAAGTGCCCTATTTTACACCATGTGTTGGAAATGCTCCAAGTCCTCATAGATCTAGCATTTTTTATATAACTATTGGCCTGTCATATAACTAATGGATTAACTACTCATATACAAACATAAACATGAAAATGAATAGCAAGAAACAACATGATTAACTCTTCACATGATATCAATAATTCATGAAAGCAGTCTGTATGAAAAGTCATACTTCAGATCCTCTGTGAAGCGTATACTCCCCTTCCCTAAACTCTCCCTTTCAGGCTTCATCAGCTAGCCTTGGATTCGCCTCTCCTTTGCCTGCAGCTACGATGAACGATGGCGGAGAGAGGAATTCCGATGCCTACACTTCAAGTAATAGTTTAGGTTAGGATTTTTAGCCTTTGCATATGCAGCGCTTAGAAGATGGTGCTTATTTTTCCAGTTTGTCTTCTGGGTTCTGATCCTACTTAAATTTGTCTGTCTATACTCATTAACAGAGCCCCAATATAGATTCATGTCGTCTCCTGGCGGTGGGTTTATGGTTTTTCTCATCGTGCGTGCATGATGGCAAGATTTTGTATCAAGTGCTTCAGATCTATCTAAGGGTTCAACGATGACGACCACGGCTCAGTGGATGATGGTCCTTAGGGGCATGTGCAAGAAGACTCGCGGCCGCCATTGACAAGGTCAAGCAGATTGCGGTGGGAGAGTGATGCCGCCAACACATTGACAGCTCGTTCTGATGGCGATAGTGGTTCTTCGATGGTCTAGGATTTTGATGCAATTTTTATTGTATTTGAGATGCTTTGTGCTTGCGATGACGTTTTAATAATCGATCCGGATACTTTTCTGAAAAGGAAAACTCTTCACAGGATGACTTTCTAAAGAAACTTCAGAGGATAATTCCCACTCAATCAAGAAAAAAAAAACTTTACAGGATAACTAACGCAGGCCAATGCGCCAGCAGTTTACGTCTTCTAATCCTGGTGGCGCCCTCAAATCACTCCATTGCTGCCTCCCCCGACTGGATCGCGCCCGCCGCCACCATCGTCTATCCGTCCCCCGGTCGAGGCCGTCATCTCCGACGAGCGCCTGCGTGCCTGACGGCCGTCGCCCTCCCCTGAGATCCGCCCCCGCGTTGCCCACCCGAAGCCGCCCCGGACATACGGCTCCGCGCCCAAATCGCCGATCCCGGCCGTCGTCCCCACCGGGGGTCCGCCGCCGCCTTCCCCGGTTGCGCCGCCCGCCTTCCCCGGTTGCGCCGCCCGCCGTTCACCAGCCATCACCGGTCATCTTTTCCCCCCCCTCCTGAAGCGCTCTGTTTCCCCCCTAAAGTTGGGTATTTTCCTCACAGGAGCCTGATGGAAAACAGTATATCTGATCATTTTGTTGACAGCAGTAGTCACCGGAGCCGTCAGAATGACAACAATGGCACTGATTGTTCGGGAGAATCACATGGCGACCCGAAGCCGAAGCTACACCAGCTTGTCCAAGAACACGGCGCCCTCTGTCGAGCATTTCTCCACGAAGCATCATCCTCTGCAACTGCAATGCATCGGCAGCAGCAATCCGAACACCTCCTGCGCAAGCTCGGATGGATCTGGTCCCATCCGGGGTGGGCAGCTCGCGTGCAAGATTTCCAGTGCTTCTTCTCCTATGCCGAGTTCAGGAAGGATGTGCTTGAAATTGTTGAATTCTTTGAGAAGGAGCTCAGAAAGCGCAGGGATGAGCTCCAAACAGGCCAAGCAATAAGCTATTCAGCCTTAACCAACCTCCTGCCACTGATCGTTCCTTTGGTCTTGAAGCTGCTTCGAGCTGTACATGCCCTATGGATACCGTACGCGGATGATGCAATGGCGAATTTGCCGGAAGAACTCGTAAAAGCTGCCAGAATCATGCAGAACCCTGCGCAGATTTCTCGTCTCCTCGTAGAAATCGGGGAACTGCATCTCACCGACGACGTGGCTGAGTTCGAAGAGAATGACATAGGGCAGTGGTTACAGCGAATCCGCGAGAGCGGATACAACTTCTTGGGTTTATGTGCGGCCATCGAGGGACCGTCCTGTAAGCTGTTAGACATTTCATCAGTTAGCGATGCTATCAAGGAGAAATTGTATTGTATGGAGTTCCGGCATGTTAGCAAGCTCATCGACCTCTTCATTCTTCCGTTGGCCAAGTGCTGCCCTCGTGAGCAGTTGGGAGAATGGATTTTGAAGCTCTTACTACCCTTGCTCACTGGGTACGCACTTTCTGATGCGTGGTTCAGTCTTCTAAATGAAGGCCAGGGTCATGACCTCCCTTATTTAGCTCACTACTTCGGCTATCTTGGTGGGTCGGAGGAAAGAATAAAGAAGTTAGAAGGTTGCCTACTGCTTGACGTGACTCGCAAAGTCTCCAAGTTGCTTGGGGTTCTAGCATCTGTGGAACCAAATGATGCGCTTATGCGTTTGGACCTGCTACCTGGCAGTACGGTGAAGACCGCTTCGTTGTGTGATTCGAAGTGTGCAGCAACTAACTCTGTGGTTGGATATACTATACTTGATGATTGGTTTATCAGAATGTTAAACATGAACCTTTTTGGGTCATGGGTTGACGGTGAAGCAACGATGGACGCTCTTCTGTTCTGTCATGCTTTGGTCCAAGTTGCCGTCGCTACAAAACATGTGAAACTCAGACGGTTTATCGTAGATGCTATGCTTCCAGCTACAATTAAGCGTCTCTGTGACGATCTTCCATGTGCGGTTCAGCAGACAATCAGAAAGTTAAGTTGCCAGCTGAACCCAAGCAATAGCAAAAAGGCTACCGAAGATCTTTGGGTCCTATGTGAAGAGATTTATAAAGTTTTTATACAAAATCCGGATTTCACTGCTGAAGACCCAGACCGTGAGAACACAGGAGACCGGTTTAAAAATTGGTTTTCAAGGCAAAAGCAAGAGCTTCTTGTGAAAGCATCTTGTCCTATTCCAGCAGATTTTCCTGTCGATTTGTGGAATTGGGAGCTTGAAGACGAATTCCAAAGGTACCTCCCTACCTATGTTGACATATTGCATGAAGCTGATGCAATGGACTGTCCAGAGTATGAATATCCATGCCAGTCTACGCTTTTTGAGAAACTGAGGCCTGAATTTAGATTAAAACATGGCATTAGCAACAGTCTGGATGATCATGTTAGGATTATACGTGATATGGTGCATCGAAAATTACCCGCAGCATGGTCCGAGATGCATTCCCATCAAATGGACGAATGGCTTTGTAAACTCATTTCCTCAAAACCTTACCTTACACACTCTAATGAACGCCATAGTGCCATGGCTCGGCTTATGGAAGACTTGCCGATTAATGCAAAGCTTTCTTCATTGGACGTGAAAGACGCGATTGCTACCTTTTACAATGTCATATTGTACTACTTGGAGCCTAAGTTTCATCCTCTAATACGGGAGGGTCAAAAGGACTTCCTTATAAAGATAGCTCATCAGTTTAATTTTGCACAAGAGGCCAATTCGTGGAAGCCCCTCGAGCCGGAATTCAAAGATTTTCCTGGCCATTTACAGCCTTACGCATGTGAATACATCTATAGAATGAAGATATATTGCAAGTATTTTGAGGCAAGAGAACATGTCCGTTTGCATCAGGAGTTTGACCAATATTTGGCCTCTGGGGAACTGGACGATGATGTCTATAAGTTTAATTCTTCACATGATAAGTCTGTTCTGCAATTTGCTGAGAAACACGTTGTGAAAAGTCGGTTTGGGAAGCTTGACTATAATCTCATGAAATTATCTTTTGAGGATCGAGCTCAGATTGTGCACGCGCAACGTCAAATAGATACTTATTGTGAAAACTTGAGAGACATCCTCGCGAACAAGGAGTTGAATGTGAGCATCCAAAAACTGATGAACAAGCTAGAAGAGGAAGGCTTTTTTGACGTCGATAACGATTCTATCGACTGGGACAAGCCCTGTTTCGTATCACTTATAGACAGATTTAAGGAGCTGGTTTTCAAAGGACAGGGCTGCCCCAGACATGTTGTTGTTCAAGGAATTATGGAGTACTGGGCAATCTCACAAAGAAGCAGCGTAAAAACTGGACAGTTTTCTCTTGAGAAGGTTGTTGAAGAAGAGTGTCGTAGATGGAAGAAAAACATTGCAGATCTTTGGATGGATACAAGATACTATGAGGAATCATATCATGACTTGTTGAGAAATCCTTTGAAAAAGATAATATGATGCAGAGCCCATCACTCAGGATTTGGATTCAGCAGTTTCAGCCAACAACACATACAGGAAACCTTCTTTGCTGCTGAATTAATATTAGCTTTTCGGTACGTTCACAAGTGTTTACGTTTCAAATAAGTCTTCATGCACTGAATCTGAGACATATGTATGCACTCATACTTTTTTTTTCCTTTGCACTGTTAATTCGCGTATTCTGCATGCACTGAATATATTGGCTTCGTCGACAAATCATAAGATCGATCATCCACCTGTTAGGCTGTTACTACCAAGGAATTATTAGTTAATGCTCGCAGGAAATTTCTGGCACTACGGATTTGAAACATGAACTCGAAGCACACACACCGACAGAAATGAAACGATCTTAATTAACTTGACTTCTCAACGGCCGGGAAAACATGCGTCCCCGTCAATCAGCTGCTTGATCTAGCCACTATTACTACAAAATAGCTAGCTCCAGTCCAGCTTACACATGACCGGTTCATGCATATGTACATCAGCCAAGTCAACTGGCTGCATGTCGCCATCAGGGCTAGTGAGCCCATTTTCTTAAGAAATCAGGGTCAGTGAGCTACTGTTTGTTACTACTTACTATAGTATTTGTGTATCATCGTATCATCACCGACGCCCTGTGAGATTGTTTTTCGGTGCCACTGGGTTGTCAGGAGCGATGAGTGGTGGCAATTACCGGCCGGTGTAGTAACGTTGCAACGCGCGAAGCAAAAAGATCCGAAGAGAAATCATTGCCAATAAGGCTAGCTAGGTCTTCTCGAATGCTCGCCTATATAAGCAGCTTCCTGCTGAAACTATAGCAGCAGGCATTCTCCGGGCACTATCACTCACCTCCCTCTTCTCTCTTTTATCTGTCGAGCTAGCTAGCTAGCTTGAAACAATGGCGACTGCTGGTGCTGAGAAGCACGTTCCGGTGGCGTGTGCCTTGCTGCTGCTCCTTGCTGTGGGGTGCCAGGCCAGCCCTCTGCAGATCGGGTTCTACCACGACAGGTGCCCCCAGGCGGAGGCCATCGTCAAGGGCGTCATGATGGAGGCCATCTCCCAGAACCCCGGTAATGGCGCGGCCATGATCCGCATGCTCTTCCACGACTGCTTTGTCGAGGTACGTACTACTCACTGCAACAATTCAAGAATTCATCGATAAACTGGTAAATCGGTCAATTAATTGATTAAATGGCCGATTAACTTGCCAATTAGCCTACTAACTCCCAACTCACCAGGCAACCAAACAGCTACCAGTTAATTATTTCTTCAACAATTACAATGCAAACATGCATGTATACTTTTATAGTTGATTGATTTTGTCGAATCGTCGACTGTCACCTAGGGTTGTGACGCTTCGGTCCTCCTGGACCCGACCCCGTTCAGCCCGACGCCGGAGAAGCTCAGCGCGCCCAACAATCCCTCCCTGCGTGGCTTCGAGCTGATCGATGCCATCAAGGACGCCCTCGAGGCGGCCTGCCCGGGCGTCGTCTCCTGCGCTGACATCATCGCTTTCTCGGCCCGTGACGCGTCCTGCATCCTCAGCGGGGGCAAGGTGGACTTTGAGGTGCCGTCCGGCCGCCGCGATGGCACCTTCTCCAACGCCTCCGAGCCGGTCAAGTTCCTCGTCCCACCCACGTCCAACCTCAGCGACCTCGTGGACAGCTTCGTCGTCAAGGGCCTCAACGCGGAGGACCTGGTCATCCTCTCCGGCGCACACACCATCGGGCGCTCCCACTGCTCCGCCTTCGTCCCCGACCGCCTCAACGTCTCCTCCGACATCGACGGCGGCCTTGCCGCATTCCTGCGTGGCCAGTGCCCCGCCGACGCCACCCCGGGCGGCAACGACCCCACGGTGATGCAGGACATAGTGACCCCGAACGACCTGGACAAGCAGTACTACAAGAACGTGTTGTCGCACACGGTGCTCTTCACCTCCGACGCGGCGCTCCTGACGTCGGAGGCGACGGCGAAGATGGTGGTGGACAACGCCAACATCCCCGGGTGGTGGGAGGACAGGTTTGAGAAGGCCATGGTGAAGATGGCCGGCATCGAGGTCAAGACCGGCGACCAGGGACAGATCAGGAAGAACTGCCGGGCCATCAACTACTAGAATGTTCGTCTACGTGCATGCATGGCGATTCTTTCACTGCGCGTTATGCAAACATTATTGTGTTTTCTTTCTTTATTCCTTTGTTCGATTCTCGCCAACGGAATTGTTCGTGTACATCATGTAACTGTGCTGTCAGCCAATGTCCTTTGTATTTGGGATAATAAGGTAATGCATGCAACATGCATGTTTTGAACATAGATCTTGGATTCTTTGAACATGACATGGTTGACATCTGAACCCCTGCCACGATTTCATGAATCAACTAGACAAATCCCAGCGCTTTGCTGCCGAAATTTAAGTATGAAATATACACAAAGTACTAAATATTTTTTTATTAATAATCATGAATAGTTCCCCATGAAATAATATTTAAGAGTATGCACAAACAAAGAGTACAGAGATATAATTTCATAGTTTATAGCATGTCCTATTATGACTTTATGAGCACATACGCTTCATATACTGAGATACCAGCCGCCAGTCAGATTGAAGTCTCTAGCCATGAATTAGTGACATAGTGTCCACCTAGTATGCAAAGTCAAATTGAGTATTAACATTAAAATAACCATAAAATATCTTACCATCAAATTTAACCAATGGGAAAGAAAACTGTTTGGTTTTGGAATCAGACGATCGCAAGTATAACCAAATGGTTGGACGGCACTCGTGTTGGACGCGTGGAGTGAATTGAATGACATCGAGGCATATACATATAAATAAACCCTAGGAAGATGTGATTGCTTGAGGGCGACCAACCCTAAGCTGCGCGTGTATTCTCACAGATCCAAGACGAAGCAAGGTTCTGGGCTGATGTTGGTGCCAAAGGAGTACATAAATTACTGCTATAGCTCCCCTACTATCTATGTTGGGCTGAGCAACCTATTTCTTTCTACCTATTAACGAATGGTAATCACCCCACGTGTTTGCGAAAAAGACCAGTGACGTGTCAGTTAGATGGCATGACAACACTAGTGACAGCGCCAATGGCATGACACATACTCCCTCCGTCCTTTAAAGAGTGTACTTTCAACTTTGTTGGAGGGTCAAACTATTTCAAAGTTTGACCGAGTTTGTGCAAAAATATACAATGTTTGTGAAATCAAATAGGTATATGATGAAAGTATATTTTATCACGAACCTAATGCTACTAATTTGATGGCATAAATGTTGATGTATTATTATATAAACACGGTCAAATATAAAAAAATTTGACTTTCCAAAAAAGTTGGAAGTACACTATTTAAAGAACGGAGGGAGTAGACCACACGCACTACTAACATATACTTGGTCAGCACACTTGGTCCTACACACTTGTGACGTGTGAAAATATAGACACGTCGCCAATAACGTATTCATGATGGCGCAAATTACCAGTGACGACGATGGAAAATGATGCGCCACTAATTATGATTGAGTGCAAGCATTTGTTCACTAGTGGAGAGGCCGTCACTGATCCGAAAAGTGTGCGTGCGGTTCAGATAAAGAGCCATACGACCTTCAAATAGGAGTTAGCGTACGACCCTCTAAGTAGAAGCCCTGACGGATTTGAGAGTTGAGACACGAAGCGGGCACACACCGACAAAGATCAAAAGGAAACGTTCTTAACTTTTTTCTTTGACATGAAAACGTCCTTATAAGTTAGTTATAAGAAACGTTCTTAACTAACCTGACCTCTCAACGGCCAGGAAAACATGCGTCCCCATCTGCCACTGGTGACCACATCAATCAGCTGCTTGGTCTAGCTACTATATATTAGTACAAAATAGCTAGCCCCAGCCCAGCTTATACATGGCCGATTCATACATCAGTCAAGTCAACCCCATGTAACCATCAGGGTTAGTGAGAGCTCTCATCTTCTAAAAACTCAAGGTTAGCTGAAAAGTGCCTGCAGCTACCGAGCTTCATTGCTCTTGATATTTGAATTTTTTGAAAAACACACTTACGATGCTCAAAAAAATCTTAAAACAAATATGTGAATACGTACACATATTCCTAAGGACTGGTAGAAATCTAGAGAAGAAATACTTTGTATTTTTGGAAATACAAAAAAAGAGAAATTTCTGACAGAAATGACACCTTTTTTCTCCTATATACTGTCAGAAATTTGTTTTTTTCTATAGTCCAAAACAAAACGAGATTTGTACCGAAACTTGCAACGGGTATTCGGACTGTGTATATGCATTCCGCCAAATAATTTCATATTTTTTGAAACTTCAAAAATACGAATTTGAAAAAGTCAAATATAGAGAGCACTGGTGCTCGGGTGCTGCAACGCCGCTCTCAAGGTTAGCTCGCTTTTTATCTATCATATCATTCATTACCGACGCCCTCTGATTAGTTCCACTGCAAACTGAACGTCGACGATTGGTGGCAACTACCGGCCGGTGTACGTAGCTAGTAATGTTCCCATGAAGCACAAGGCTAGTCGACAACATATGCTTCGAATGTCCACCTATATATTTTTTTAAAACGGAGGCAAAAGCTTTGCCTCATTCATTAAATAAGAGAGAAAAGAGTTTGTTACAAGTCATCCAATTACACGGCATGCGGATTATTCTCGCAAAATTAAAGACCCTATCTTTTTTGCACGGGCGACGATCCAAAGATTGGCCTCACTAGAGATGGAGGAGAGCAAGATTGTCGGTGGAGCACTCTTATGTTTGAAAACTCTTGCGTTACGCTTGTTCCAAATTGTCCATGACACGAGCATGGTGAGGGATGCCTTGGCTTGTCGGTTTGGCGTGCCGTCGGCGCAAGTACTCGCCCACCAATCTTTAACCGAGTCAAAGAAGGGCCAAGCGGAAGTGTCTAGCCCGAGAATGAGGAATTTCTCGATGACCAATGACCAAAGCCTTCGAGTATAGTGGCATTTGTAGAAGAGGTGAGGTCCACATTCTTGCACCCTCTTGCAAAAAGGGCAAAGATCACAATTTGGCCACCCACGCTTTGCGAACCTATCGGCGGTCCAAATTCTATCTTGGAGCGCCAACCAAAGAAAGAATTTGATTTTTGAAGGTGCCCAAGCCTTCCAAACCATCTTATCCATGGGTGAGAGGACCATCCCTAGGTATTACGCCTTGTATGCAGAGGCCGCCGAGTATTGCCCACTTGCCGTATGTTTTCAAAGGATGTCGTCCTCGGTGAGATCATCGAGATGGACCTCAAGGAGGAGCATCCAAAGAGCGAAGAACTGTGTGACGTGCTCAACAGAAACAGCGGTGGGGGGTTTGATCTTGAGTATCCACGCATTGTGCTTGAGCGCCTCCCGCACCTTTCAATTTTTTCTCTTGGAGGCCTCATAGATGAGCGGAGCAATGTCCTTAGGCTTGCGTCCAAGGAGCCAAGGAGAGTCCCAGAAGGGGGTCTTCGCGCCGTTACCAACGATGATAGTGGTGGAAGCATAGAAAAAGTTGAGGTCCTCCTTGTCGCATGGGTTTCCCATCCCCACCCACATCTTGGAGCAACATCATGCTCGAACTATATACAGCAGCTAGCAGGCATTGCCAGACCCACCGATCGATCACCTCCCACTTATCATCTTCCAATCTTAGTCAGCCACGCGAGCTAGCTCGAAACAATGGCGGCGGCTGGTCCTGAGAAGCTGCACGCTCTGGTGGCGTGTGCTTTGCTGCTGCTCCTTGCTGTGGGGTGCCAGGCCAGCCCTCTGCAGATCGGGTTGTACCACGACAGGTGCCCCCAGGCAGAGGCCGTCGTCAAGGGCGTCATGATGGAGGCCATCTCCCAGAACCCCGGCAATGGCGCCGCCATGATCCGCATGCTCTTCCATGACTGCTTCGTCGAGGTACGTACTGCTCACTGCAAAGAAATAAATTGTCAATTCGTCCTATTAATCGGCTAACTTGCCGGTTAATCTCAACTTGCAGAGTCATGGAGTAGCAAACCAATAAATCAGCCAATTAGCTTATTAATCCCTTATTCACCAACTAACAGAGCAGCTACCAGTTAACGATCTCCTCAACAATGATAAATTGCAATGCAAACATGCACGTATACTTTTATAGTTGATTGATTTTGTCGAATCGTCGGTGGTCACCTAGGGTTGTGACGCTTCGGTCCTCTTAGACCCGACCCCATTCAGCCCGACGCCGGAGAAGCTCAGCGCGCCCAACAATCCCTCCCTACACGGCTTCGAGCTGATCGACGCCATCAAGGACGCCCTCGAGGCGGCCTGCCCGGGCGTGGTCTCCTGCATCAACATCATCGCTTTCTTGGCCCGCGATGCGTCCTGCATTCTTAGTGGGGGAAAGGTGGACTTCGAGGTGCCTTCCGGCCGCCGCGACGGCACCTTCTCCAACGCCTCCGAGCCGGTCAAGTTCCTCGTCCTACCCACGTCCAACCTCAGCGACCTCGTGGACAGCTTCATCGTCAAGGGCCTCGACACAGAGGACCTAGTCATCCTCTCCGGCGCACACACCATCGGGCGCTCCCACTGCTCCGCCTTCGTCCCCGACCGCCTCAACGTCTCCTCCGACATCGACGGCGGCCTCGCTGCGTTCCTGCGTGGCCAATGCTCGGCTGACGCGGCCCCGGGCGGGAAGGACCCGATGTTGATGCAGGACGTGGTGACCCCGAACGACCTGGACAGGCAGTACTACAACAACGTGTTGTCGCACACGGTGCTCTTCACCTCCGACGCGGTGCTCCTGACGTCTGAGGAGACGACGAGGATGGTGGTGGACAACGCCAACATCCCCGGGTGGTGGGAGGACAGGTTCGAGAAGGCCATGGTGAAGATGGCCGGCATCGAGGTCAAGACCGGCGACCAGGGACAGATCAGGAAGAACTGTCGCGCCATCAACTACTAATAAGTGCACGAATGTGCGTCTACGACGTGCATGCATGGTGAAGGATCACTCCATCTCATTGTTTGCTTTCATCCTGCAAGCGAGTTACCGCTGTATAGTTTGGCGTTGTTTTTAGCATCCATCATTGTTGTCTTTTCTTTTGTTATTTCTTAGTTCAATTCTCGCCAAAGGAATTGTTCGTCTACATGTGTAACTGCGCTGCAAGCCAATGTTCTTTCATTTGGGAAAATAAAGTTACACTTTTGCTGTAACATGTTTTGAACAAAGATTTTGCATCTTCGAACATGACATCTCAACCCCCGGTACTGGAAAATTGGACGTTGCCGAGGGTCAAATCACGGAAGCTCGACAAAAAACACGTAAGCGAGTATGTTTCTCGGCGACGTACCCGACTCGGCAGATGCATGCCGTTGTTGAGAGCCATATAAAGGGAACTCGGCAAATAAAATAAACTCGGCTTAACGGACTATGCCGAGATCCTGGCGTTGGCAGGCCGTAGTCAGCAAAGTTTATGCCACGTGGCAACAAGGGTAGTTTTTTTTTTTGCGAATGCAACAAGGGTAGTTGTTGTGTACTCCATTATGTTACACTGAGTTTGCCAAGCTCCCTCATAGTGGAACTCGGCACAATTTTCGTCATACATTTATCCTTTTTCTTTCTACCATGTAAACGGTTTTGCCGAGTTCGAAATATACATGTACAAACCGCGGCTTATCTAACCTAAAATATTTTTTATGCATACCGATCTGCTGCCGACTCCTCCCCGCCACTGCCGTGTCACCCACACCTCCCCTCACCCCCGTCGCTTCTCCTTCGTACGCCTCCCCTGTCGCTCCTCTCCGCCGGCGCTAGCTCCTTCCCTCCCATTAGCGCACTCCGGCTGAAACCGCGTGCGAGTCCCGCACGACTTTCCTCCATATAAGGCTCTCCCTATTTGAAAATTTAAAATATTTTTTTGTAGCTCAAACCATCGGTCTGATTTAAGATTCGTTTTCACCATTAAATCCGCTGCAACGAGACCTTCAAAACTTCCATGTTTGTTATGTTCCAAGAACTTTTTTCGGGGCCAAAATGATCACGTACAAGCTGTGTAAGTTATCATGGTTGTGGTACGTAAGTTACCATGCTATTTACACTGAAATTATTCATGTGATAAGTCCCAAACTCTTTGACAACTTTTCTGTACGGGTATGGTAATGAAAATGGTAAAAAAAAAAGTCTTTTTCCATACATTCTGTGGCAACTATTGACCGACTTGGCTCGTTAATGGGCAACGTAAGATCCATTTGTAACACGCTTATTTATTTTTTCACTTTATTTATCACCTCAACGACCTCTTTACGGTACAAAATGTATCTAACCTATAACTAATCACAACTTAGACATCACTCAGATGGTTATTGAGGAGAGGAACAACGTATGCGTCACAACCTGTAGGTATGTTCGACTCCCCCTGTCGCTGTGTTTTGCCAGAAAACTGAGCCGAGCGAATTAGCGCATGGGTCGTTCGGTTTTTGTCCCCAGAAACAGAGTGTTCGCCAATTAACTTTCCCGTATATGAAAAACAGAATACGGATATAAAATCAAGCCACTGTGTTAGTCCACATCATCTGAATTATTTGGCCAGTTAGGTTTACAATTATCAGCCTCGATTAAGTTATGTTATTATGTCATTTACGTAGAAACATGTATATGACCACTAGACGTGGTTTTTGTTCCTCGTGTGTACACATATTTTAAAGAATTTATGGCCTAATACGGCTAGTCGGGAGAGCTCCTGTTCAGCGCTCTTAGCGCCACTTAATCGTGCCGGCGCTCGAAGAGAGGGGTAGTGGGCGGCCTAGCAAACATGAGGTTGTGCTCGCTCGCATCTCCTGGCGCATCCCTCGCTCGCATGCATCTGGTTTGTTGACCGGTTGACTGGTAGACCAGTTGTCCATTGACTTTTTAAAAAGTTGATAAAATATGAAAAAACATAAATCCATAAAGAGTTCACCAATTTATTTAAAACAATTGCGAATTTGAGAAAATTTCACGAAAAAAGTTGACAAAAAATGAAAAAGCTCATGAATCTTAAAACAATGTTCACCAATTTGAAAAATGGTTTGCAAAGTTAGAAAAATGATCGTTAAATTCAAAAGGCAGCGCCAATTTTGAAAAAAATTCACAAGCGTTCATTTTTTTAAAATGTAATGAATTTGAAAAGAGAAAGAGTTCATGAAATTAAAATTTCAAAAAGGAAAGATAAAAACCAAACAAAACCCAGCCGAAAAAAGACACAGAAAGAAACACACACAAAATCTGCCGTAAAAGAAAAAACACACTACAGGTAGCCCTAAATGGGGTCGGTCCGCTCGGTTGGACCGTTGTGCCCCGTTTAGTGAATTACACTGTAACCGGCGCTTAAGGCACGTAATAGGTAGGGCTGCAAACGAGTCGAGCACGAGTGAGTTGGAGTTGGCTCAGCTCAACTCATATGAAAATTCAAGCGAGCTCAAACTTAGTGAAGCTCATGATCGAGCTGTAGAACAAGACTCGTGCTCAGCTTGTAACGATCTCGACTCGATCTCGAGCTAGTTTCGAGCTAAATGAGATGGTAAAAATTATAAATCTATGGATGAAAAACAAAAAAATTAAGGTGAATATGGTGGGAATCTTTGCCAAAAATATAGGATATTTAACACATAGCCAATCACGTGCCATAATTAGGCATAACTCTTCTCTACACTAAATTAAGTTTCCATGTTCGTTGCTAAATAAAATGGAAAAAATTATAGAAAACAAATATGGTAATAAATATCTTATTTTCGTTTAATATATGGCATGATCATTTAACATAATGATATTCTGTCGAGCTATCGAGCTAAAATCGAGTGAGCCAACATTGGCTCAAGATCGGCTCGTTTCTCGGTCGAGCTACATAAAGTGTTCAAATTCAGCTTGTTTTGTTTTCGAGTCGATCCCGAGTCGAGTCAAAAAATGAGTCGATCTCGAGTGGCTCATGAGCCTCGAGCTTTTCTTGCAGCCCTAGTAATAGGAAATACGGCCAGGAGAGCTCCTGTTCAGCGCTCTTAGTGCATCTTGGCCGTGCTGGCGCTCGAACGTGAGGGGTAGTGGGCGGTCCAGCACAAGGCTGCGCCCACTCGCATCCCCTGGCGCATCGCTCGCTCGCATGCATCTCGTACGTTCACCTATTGTCCATTAACTTCACAAAAAGTTCATAAAATATGAAAAATATAAATCAAAAGTTTGCAAAATTAGTTAAAAACTCATGGAATTAAAAAAATCATGAATTTAAAATAAGTTCATGAGCTAAAAGTTCATGCATTTGAAAAAGTTCTAGAATTTTAGAAAAGTTTAGGAATTTGAAAAAGATTCATGAAAATTAAAATTTAAAAAGGAAATGAAAAAGAAAAGACAAAAACCAAACAAACCCCATAAAAAAGGCATAAAACAAACACACACAAAACCGGTCGCAAAAAAAGACACCAGAAGGAAACACAGCACAGCTACGGTCCTAAATGGGCAGCCCGCTCAGTCGGAGGGTTGTGTGTCGGTTAGTGAATAACACTGTAACCATCGCTTAAGGTACGGAATAGCGCCTACATTGGTTGCAACATTTACAATTTTTATTTCTACCCAAAACCTTAAAAGTGCATACGCACTAATTGGAGGGAACGGGCGGCCGGCCCGCGACCACACGATCGCTCGCAATCAGCATCAGGCGTGCGCCAGGTGTTCCCTGGTCGGTTTCGTGCAACCGCGCATCGTGGGCGGTTTGTCCTTATCCGGGACGAGCGTGGACCCACATGTAAGAGGGTGTGGCGTAGATCGTGGGCGGCCGTTTTCGAAACGCGAGCCATTCTCGCCCTTTCTCCCCCCTCCTTCTCTCCCGTTCCTTCCAATTCTGCGCTCCTCTCCTCAGCCCTCGCTCTCGCTCCGCGGCGACTCGCGCCGCTGCTCTCCAAATCTTCGGTGGACCGCGGGGGGGATTCGCTGTTGGCCCTCGTCGGCGCTGCAGGTACCCAGTGCATCCCGCATCCCTCCTTTCTCTGTCTCGTCGTCGGGGTCTAGGTCGTCTCGAGGTCGTCGGTGGCGGAAATGGCGGGCTGGGATTCCTAGGGTTCCTATGGCGTCAATTGCCTCGTATGGTCGATTTGGTGTAGACGTGTTGTGTGTGCTTCCGTTGGACTCTCCTGTCCTTGGATTTGTGCGGTAGCAAGGGACAGTGTTGGTGGGGAGTCATGGTGGGAGGGTGTGTTGGTGTCGGTGTAGTGGTTGTTGGGATTTGCGGTCGACGCAGACGTCCGCGGAGGCCTTCCATTGTCCTTCCCCTCTCTGTCTCATCGCCGGGGATGAGGCCGTGGCCAGGTTGACAGTGGCAGATCTGGCGGGCTGCATAGGGTCCCTTTTCTGCCCCTTTCTGTGCTTGCTTCGATTTTGTGTGGTTGTAAGGGGTGGTGATGGTGGGGATTCATTACTGAGTGTTTGTTGGTCATAGCCAAGTGGTGCTTGGGATTTTTGCGGTTTGAGGTACGTGTGCGCCCAATATACTGTCCATATACCATGTTCTGCTCCTTGCTGCGGTTTTTGTTGTTGGTAGATGATGTCCTAGATGTGTGCAATGCAATGGCTGATTGAACTAGTTTTTGGTTTAGTTGCACAAAATTCTACCCAGTTGGTTGCATCCCTTTTTTTAGTTGTTTGTTCACACGTTCTGCATTTTGCATTAGTTGTCATGCTTAGTTGGCTTCCTGTTTGTACTAGGTTGGTTGTCTATATGTTGTTCAATTGCACAAGTTGGTAGAGATTTAGGTAGAGATATTATATTAGTTGCACAAAATTCTATCCAATTGGCTTCATTCATATGGTAGTTGGCTGTCCTTATGTTCTGCAGTTGCACCAGTTTGTGCTAGCTGGGTGTCTATACACTGTTCAGTTGCACAAATTGACTGCTCATTTGGCTGCATCAGTTTTACTAGTTGGTTGTCCATATGTTCTACACTTGCACTACTTGTCGTGCTTAGTGTTGGGGAACGTAGTAATTTCAAAAAATTTCCTACGCACACGCAAGATCATGGTGATGCATAGCAACGAGAGGGGAGAGTGTTGCCTACGTACCCTCGTAGACCGAAGCGGAAGCGTTGACGCAACGTAGAGGAAGTAGTCGTACGTCCTCCCGGTCCAACCGATCCAAGCACCGTTACTCCGGCACCTCCGAGTTCTTGACACGCGTACAGCTCGATGACGCACCCTCGATCTCCAATCCAGTAGAGGCTCCGAGGGGGAGTTCCGTCAGCACGACGGTGTGGTGACGATCTTGATGTTCTCCTGTCGCAGGGCTTCGCCTAAGCACCGCTACAATATGATCGAGGTGTAATATCGTGGAGGGGGGCACCGCACACGGCTAAGGAACGATCAATGATCAACTTGTGTGTTCTAGGGTGCCCCCCTACCCTCGTATATAAAGGAAGGAGGGAGGAGGTGGCCGGCCTCAAGGGGGGCGCGCCATAGGGAGGGGGAAACCTACTCCAAGTAGGTTTCCCTCTCTTTTCCTTATCTTATTTGGAGGGGGAAGGAAGGAGTACTAGTATTAGGAAGTAGTACTAGTAGTAGGAAGGAAGAGAGGGGGAAGGAGAAAGGAAAGGGGGGGCCGGCCCCCCTCCCCAATTCGGATTGGGCTTGGGGGGGCGCCCCCCCTCCCTTGCTCCTTCTCTCTTCCTCCTACATGGGCCCAATAAGGCCCATATACCTCCCGGGGGGTTCCGGTAACCTCCCGGAGCTCCAAACTTCTCCGGAACCTTTCCGGTGTCCAAATATATCCGTCCAATATATCAATCTTTATGTGTCGACCATTTCGAGACTCCTCGTCATGTCCGTGATCATATCCGGGACTCCGAACAACCTTCGGTACATCAAAATACATAAACTCATAATATAACTGTCATCGAAACCTTAAGCGTGCGGACCCTACGGTTCGAGAACTATGTAGACATGACCTAGAACTATTCTCGGTCAATAACCAATAGCGGGACCTGGATGCCCATATTGGCTCCTACATATTCTACGAAGATCTTTATCGGTCAAACCGCATAACAACATACGTTGTTCCCTTTGTCATCGGTATGTTACTTGCCCGAGATTCGATCGTCGGTATCCAATACCTAGTTCAATCTCATTACCGGCAAGTCTCTTTACTCGTTCTATAATGCATCATCCCGTAACTAACTCATTGGTTATATTGCTTGCAAGGCTTATAATGATGTGCATTACCGAGAGGGCCCAGAGATACCTCTCCGACATTCGGAGTGACAAATCCTAATCTCGAAATACGCCAACTCAATAAGTACCTTCGGAAACACCTGTAGAGCACCTTTATAATCACCCAGTTACGTTGTGACGTTTGGTAGCACACAAAGTGTTCCTCCGGTAAACGGGAGTTGCATAATCTCATAGTCATAGGAACATGTATAAGTCATGAAGGAAGCAATAGCAACATACTAAACGATCGTGTGCTAAGCTAACGGAATGGGTCATGTCAATCAGATCATTCAACTAATGATGTGACCTTATTAATCAAATAACAACTCCTTGTTCATGGTTAGGAACATAACCATCTTTGATTAACAAGCTAGTCAAGTAGAGGCATACTAGTGACACTCTGTTTGTTTATATATTCACACATGTATTATGTTTCCGGTTAATACAATTCTAGCATGAATAATAAACATTTATCATGATATGAGGAAATAAATAATAACTTTATTATTGCCTCTAGGGCATATTTCCTTCAGTCTCCCACTTGCACTAGAGTCAATAATCTAGATTACACCGTAATGATTCTAACACCCATGGAGTCTTGGTGTTGATCATGTTTTGCTCGTGGAAGAGGCTTAGTCAATGGGTCTGCAACATTCAGATCCGTATGTATCTTGCAAATTTCTATGTCTCCCACCTGGACTAGATCCCGGATGGAATTGAAGCGTCTCTTGATGTGCTTGGTTCTCTTGTGAAATCTGGATTCCTTCGCTAAGGCAATCGCTCCAGTATTGTCACAAAAGATTTTCATTGGACCCGATGCACTAGGTATGACACCTAGATCGGATATGAACTCCTTCATCCAGACTCCTTCATTGGCTGCTTCCGAAGCAGCTATGTATTCCACTTCACATGTAGATCCCGCCACGACGCTTTGCTTTGAACTGCACCAACTGACAGCTCCACCGTTTAATGTAAACACGTATCCGGTTTGCGATTTAGAATCGTCCGGATCAGTGTCAAAGCTTGCATCAATGTAACCATTTACGATGAGCTCTTTGTCACCTCCATATATGAGAAACATATCCTTAGTCCTTTTCAGGTATTTCAGGATGTTCTTGACCGCTGTCCAGTGATCCACTCCTGGATTACTTTGGTACCTCCCTGCTAGACTTATAGCAAGGCACACATCAGGTCTGGTACACAGCATTGCATACATGATAGAGCCTATGGCTGAAGCATAGGGAACACTTTTCATTTTCTCTCTATCTTCTGCAGTGCTCGGGCTTTGAGTCTTACTCAACTTCACACCTTGCAATACAGGCAAGAACCCTTTCTTTGCTTGATCCATTTTGAACTTCTTCAAAACTTTGTCAAGGTATGTGCTTTGTGAAAGTCCAATTAAGCGTCTTGATCTATCTCTATAGATCTTAATGCCCAATATGTAAGCAGCTTCACCGAGGTCTTTCATTGAAAAACTTTTATTCAAGTATCCCTTTATGCTATCCAGAAATTCTATATCATTTCCAATCAATAATATGTCATCCACATATAATATTAGAAATGCTACAGAGCTCCCACTCACTTTCTTGTAAATACAGGCTTCTCCAAAAGTCTGTATAAAACCAAATGCTTTGATCACACTATCAAAACATTTATTCCAACTCCGAGAGGCTTGCACCAGTCCATAAATGGAACGTTGGAGCTTGCACACTTTGTTAGCTCTCTTTGGATCGATAAAACCTTCTGGTTGCATCATATACAACTCTTCTTCCAGAAATCCATTCAGGAATGCAGTTTTTACATCCATTTGCCAAATTTCATAATCATAAAATGCGGCAATTGCTAACATGATTCGGACAGACTTAAGCATCGCTACGGGTGAGAAGGTCTCATCGTAGTCAACCCCTTGAACTTGTCGAAAACCTTTTGCAACAAGTCGAGCTTTGTAGACAGTAATATTACCGTCAGCGTCAGTCTTCTTCTTGAAGATCCATTTATTCTCAATTGCTTGCCGACCATCGGGCAAATCAACCAAAGTCCATACTTTGTTCTCATACATGGATCCCATCTCAGATTTCATGGCTTCAAGCCATTTTGCGGAATCTGGGCTCACCATCGCTTCTTCATAGTTCGTAGGTTCATCATGATCTAGTAGCATGACTTCCAGAATAGGATTACCGTACCACTCTGGTGCGGATCTTACTCTGTTCGACCTACGTGGTTCTGTATTAACTTGATCTGAAGTTCTATGATCATCATCATCAACTTCCTCACTAGTTGGTTTTGACGTCACAGAAACCGGTTCCTGTGATGTATTATTTTCCAACAAGGGAGTAGGTACAGTTACCTCATCAAGTTCTACTTTCCTCCCACTCACTTCTTTCGAGAGAAACTCCTTCTCTAGAAAGGATCCATTCTTAGCAATGAATGTCTTGCCTTCGGATCTGTGATAGAAGGTGTACCCAACTGTCTCCTTTGGGTATCCTATGAAGACACATTTCTCCGATTTGGGTTCAAGCTTATCAGGTTGAAGCTTTTTCACATAAGCATCGCAACCCCAAATTTTAAGAAACGACAACTTTGGTTTCCTGCCAAACCATAGTTCATAAGGTGTCGTCTCAACGGATTTTGACGGTGCCCTATTTAACGTGAATGTGGCTGTCTCTAGAGCATAACCCCAAAACGATAGCGGTAAATCTGTAAGAGACATCATAGACCGCACCATATCAAGTAGAGTACGATTACGACGTTCGGACACACCATTACGCTGTGGTGTTCCGGGTGGCGTGAGTTGTGAAACTATTCCACATTGTTTTAAGTGTAAACCAAACTCGTAACTCAAATATTCTCCTCCACGATCAGATCGTAGAAACTTTATTTTCTTGTTACGATGATTTTCAACTTCACTCTGAAATTCTTTGAACTTTTCGAATGTTTCAGACTTATGCTTCATTAAGTAGATATACCCATATCTGCTTAAATCATCTGTGAAGGTGAGAAAATAACGATATCCGCCACAAGCCTCAACATTCATTGGACCACATACATCTCTATGTATGATTTCCAACAAATCTGTTGCTCTCTCCATAGTACCGGAGAACGGCGTTTTGGTCATCTTGCCCATGAGGCACGGTTCGCAAGTACCAAGTGATTCATAATCAAGTGGTTCCAAAAGTCCATCAGTATGGAGTTTCTTCATGCGCATTATACCGATATGACCCAAACGGCAGTGCCACAAATAAGTTGCACTATCATTATCAATTTTGCATCTTTTGGCTTCAACACTATGAATATGTGTATCACTACTATCGAGATTCATCAAAAATAGACCACTCTTCAGGGGTGCATGACCATAAAAGATATTACTCATATAAATAGAACAACCATTATTCTCTGATTTAAATGAATAACCGTCTCGCATCAAACAAGATCCAGATATAATGTTCATGCTCAACGCTGGCACCAAATAACAATTATTTAGGTCTAATACTAATCCCGAAGGTAGATGTAGAGGTAGCGTGCCGACCGCGATCACATCGACTTTGGAACCATTTCCCACGCGCATCGTCACCTCGTCCTTTGCCAGTGTTCGCTTAATCCGTAGTCCCTGTTTCGAGTTGCAAATATTAGCAACAGAACCAGTATCAAATACCCAGGTGCTACTGCGAGCTCTAGTAAGGTACACATCAATAACATGTATATCACATATACCTTTGTTCACTTTGCCATCCTTCTTATCCGCCAAATACTTGGGGCAGTTCCGCTTCCAGTGACCAGTCTGCTTGCAGTAGAAGCACTCAGTTTCAGGCTTAGGTCCAAACTTGGGTTTCTTCTCTTGAGCAGCAACTTGTTTGCTGTTCTTCTTGAAGTTCCCCTTCTTCTTCCCTTTGCCCTTTTTCTTGAAACTAGTGGTCTTGTTAACCATCAACACTTGATGCTCCTTCTTGATTTCTACCTCCGCAGCCTTTAGCATTGCGAAGAGCTCGGGAATCGTCTTATCCATCCCTTGCATATTGTAGTTCATCACGAAGCTCTTGTAGCTTGGTGGAAGTGATTGGAGAATTCTGTCAATGACGCTATCATCCGGAAGAGTAACTCCCAGTTGAATCAAGTGATTACAATACCCAGACATCTTGAGTATGTGTTCACTGACAGAAATATTCTCCTCCATCTTGCAGCTATAGAACTTATTGGAGACTTCATATCTCTCAATCCGGGCATTCTTCTGGAATATCAACTTCAACTCCTGAAACATCTCATATGCTCCATGACGTTCAAAACGTCGTTCAAGTCCCGGTTCTAAGCCATAAAGCATGGCACATTGAACTATCGAGTAGTCATCAGCTTTGCTCGGCCAGACGTTCTTAACGTCGTCAGTTGCATCAGCAGCAGGCCTGGCACCCAGCGGTGCTTTCAGGACGTAATTTTTCTGTGCAGCAATGAGGATAATCCTCAAGTTACGGACCCAGTCCGCGTAGTTGCTACCATCATCTTTCAACTTAGCTTTCTCAAGGAACGCATTAAAATTCAATGGAACAACAGCACGGGCCATCTATCTACAAACAACATAGACAAGCAAGATACTATCAGGTACTAAGTTCATGATAAATTTTAGTTCAATTAATCATATTACTTAAGAACTCCCACTTAGACAGACATCTCTCTAGTCATCTAAGTGATCACGTGATCCAAATCAACTAAACCATAACTGATCATCACGTGAGATGTAGTAGTTTTCAATGGTGAACATCTTATGTTGATCATATCTACTATATGATTCACGCTCGACCTTTCGGTCTCCGTGTTCCGAGGCCATATCTGCATATGCTAGGCTCGTCAAGTTTAACCTGAGTATTCTGCGTGTGCAAAAACTGGCTTGCACCCGTTGTAGATGGACGTAGAGCTTATCACACCCGATCATCATGTGGTGTCTGGGCACGACAAACTTTGGCAACGGTGCATACTCAGGGAGAACACTACTTGATAATTTTTAGTGAGAGATCATCTTAAAATGCTACCGTCAATCAAAGCAAGATAAGATGCATAAAGGATAAACATCACATGCAATCAATATAAGTGATATGATATGGCCATCATCTTCTTGTGCTTGTGATCTCCATCTCCGAAGCACCATCATGATCACCATCGTCACCGGCGCGACACCTTGTTCTCCATCGTAGCATCGTTGTCGTTTACGCCATCTATTGCTTCTACGACTATCGCTACTGCTTAGTGATAAAGTAAAGCAATTACAGGGCGTTTGCATTTCATACAATAAAGCGACAACCATATGGCTCGTGCCGGTTGCCGATAACTTCGGTTACAAAACATGATCATCTCATACAATAAAATATAGCATCATGTCTTGGCCATATCACATCACAACATGCCCTGCAAAAACAAGTTAGACGTCCTCTACTTTGTTGTTGCAAGTTTTACGTGGCTGCTACGGGCTTAAGCAAGAACCAATCTCACCTACGCATCAAAACCACAACGATAGTTTGTCAAGTTGATGCTGTTTTAACCTTCGCAAGGACCGGGCGTAGCCACACTCGGTTCAACTAAAGTTGGAGAAACTGACACCCGCTAGTCACCTGTGTGCAAAGCACGACGGTAAAACCAGTCTCGCGTAAGCGTACGCGTAATGTCGGTCCGGGCCGCTTCATCCAACAATACCGCCGAACCAAAGTATGACATGCTGGTAAGCAGTATGACTTATATCGCCCACAACTCACTTGTGTTCTACTCGTGCATATAACATCAAACCATAAAAACCTAGGCTCGGATGCCACTGTTGGGGAACGTAGTAATTTCAAAAAATTTCCTACGCACACGCAAGATCATGGTGATGCATAGCAACGAGAGGGGAGAGTGTTGCCTACGTACCCTCGTAGACCGAAGCGGAAGCGTTGATGCAACATAGAGGAAGTAGTCGTACGTCCTCCCGGTCCAACCGATCCAAGCACCGTTACTCCGGCACCTCCGAGTTCTTGACACGCGTACAGATCGATGACGCACCCTCGATCTCCAATCCAGTAGAGGCTCCGAGGGGGAGTTCCGTCAGCACGACGGTGTGGTGACGATCTTGATGTTCTCCTGTCGCAGGGCTTCGCCTAAGCACCGCTACAATATGATCGAGGTGTAATATCGTGGAGGGGGGCACCGCACATGGCTAAGGAACGATCAATGATCAACTTGTGTGTTCTAGGGTGCCCCCTACCCCCGTATATAAAGGAGGGAGGGAGGAGGTGGCCGGCCTCAAGGGGGGCGCACCATAGGGAGGGGGAAACCTACTCCAAGTAGGTTTTCCTCTCTTTTCCTTATCTTATTTGGAGGGGGAAGGAAGGAGTACTAGTATTAGGAAGTAGTACTAGTAGTAGGAAGGAAGAGAGGGGGAAGGAGAAAGGAAAGGGGGGGCCGGCCCCCCTCCCCAATTCGGATTGGGCTTGGGGGGGGGGGGGGCGCGCCCCCCTCCCTTGCTCCTTCTCTCTTCCTCCTACATGGGCCCAATAAGGCCCATATACCTCCCGGGGGGTTCCGGTAACCTCCCGGAGCTCCAAACTTCTCCGGAACCTTTCCGGTGTCCAAATATATCCGTCCAATATATTAATCTTTATGTCTCGACCATTTCGAGACTCCTCGTCATGTCCGTGATCATATCCGGGACTCCGAACAACCTTCGGTACATCAAAATACATAAACTCATAATATAACTGTCATCGAAACCTTAAGCGTGCGGACCCTACGGTTCGAGAACTATGTAGACATGACCTAGAACTATTCTCGGTCAATAACCAGTAGCGGGACCTGGATGCCCATATTGGCTTCTACATATTCTACGAAGATCTTTATCGGTCAAACCGCATAACGACATACGTTGTTCCCTTTGTCATCGGTATGTTACTTGCCCGAGATTCGATCGTCGGTATCCAATACCTAGTTCAATCTCGTTACCGGCAAGTCTCTTTACTCGTTCTGTAATGCATCATCCCGTAACTAACTCATTGGTTACATTGCTTGCAAGGCTTATAATGATGTGCATTACCGAGAGGGCCCAGAGATACCTCTCCGACATTCGGAGTGACAAATCCTAATCCCGAAATACGCCAACTCAACAAGTACCTTCGGAAACACCTGTAGAGCACCTTTATAATCACCCAGTTACGTTGTGACATTTGGTAGCACACAAAGTGTTCCTCCGGTAAACGGGAGTTGCATAATCTCATAGTCATAGGAACATGTATAAGTCATGAAGGAAGCAATAGCAACATACTAAACGATCGTGTGCTAAGCTAACGGAATGGGTCATGTCAATCAGATCATTCAACTAATGATGTGACCTTGTTAATCAAATAACAACTCCTTGTTCATGGTTAGGAAACATAACCATCTTTGATTAACAAGCTAGTCAAGTAGAGGCATACTAGTGACACTCTGTTTGTTTATATATTCACACATGTATTATGTTTCCAGTTAATACAATTCTAGCATGAATAATAAACATTTATCATGATATGAGGAAATAAATAATAACTTTATTATTGCCTCTAGGGCATATTTCCTTCACTTAGTTGGTTTGCTATTTTGCACTAGGTTGACTGTCTATATGTTGTTCATTTGCACAATTTGTTTGCTTAGTTGGCCGCATCCATATACTAGTTGGTTGTCCACATGTTCGGCATTGTACTAGGTTGGCTGCTAGGTTGTAATGCTTAGGTTTGCTTCCTGATTTGTACTAGGTTGTATGTATGTTGTTTTTTGAGTTGCACAAGTTGCTCTGCTTTCGTGTTCGAGTTGCCCCCGTAGGTGCCCTGCTGGTGCACTTAATTGTCCATATATAATCCAGTTGGCTATACTAGTTGGCTTTTTGTTTGTCCCAGTTGCACAAATTATCATACTCAGCTGGCTGCCTTTAGTTAACTATTTTTCTGCCTAGTTATTTCTTGCCTGAGTGAAACTAGTTGGCTTATAAGTTGTCCAGTTGCACAAGGTTGACTGCTCAGTTGGCTGCATCACTATAGTAGTTGGTTGTCCTCATGTTTTACAGTTTTTTGCACTTGGTGTCGTGCTTATGTGTAGAGGTCTACAGATCAAAGCAAGCTTTTATGTTTTCTCTAGTTCATTTGCGCATCTTCTAACTATGTTTTCTTTTTTTGTATTTCCCCCACAGGCTAAAAAAGGTTATAATAGGAGGAGATGCAGATGGCAATGAAGGAGATGTATTTTTCTTTTATTTCTGCGTCTTTGAGTTGTTTTCAACTTATCCATGTATGGGTATGTCCTTTTTTCATGTTTTTTTGGTTGCTTAATTAGGGTTCTGCAAGTTAGTCCCTTCGCCGGAACTCAAAGCATGCTGCTAATCGCCAGCCACGCCCTCCGCATAGTGTTCAGCAGGGAGAGGAAGTTGAGGTAAGTGCATGCTGATAACACATTCACCTTATTTTGGTTTTGTTTGGGTCATATAATAATTTTTTCCCATGCCCATGTTTTATTATTTTCTTAGGATGTTTATCAGTTTCGGGTTGTAAAGCAGACTAAACGTGCAGTAGCAGCAGGGCGAGCTGAATCATCTACTAGGGTAAGTAAATCATTGAATATCAATATTTCTCGCTTCTTTTAGGCGCTGATGAAATTATGCAGCCGTTGGCACCACTATTTTGTTCTAGTTGCTCAATTACCATCTTGTAGTTGACATCACTGGTCATCTTGATGTAAATATAGTTTTGGTAGAAGTTGACATGAGTTGGCATCTTTGTAGTTGACATCACTGGTCATCATTTTTGTGCAGGTAGCAGTTAGTGGAGGGGCTGCCTCATTTTTCGCAGCAGATGCTGAGGTATGTGTTTTTTTGTGTGTGTTTACTCTTCAAAATAAGTCTGGGCAAGCCATTTACTGATGTATTAAGCGTTTGAATCTGAGACATATGTTCACACTGTTTTTTTCTTTTCTTTGCGCTACTCTGCATTTAGGCACATTGTTAATTCGTGTACTCTGCATGCACTAAATATGTTGACTGCATATATGTTGTCAAATATTGCACTGAATCAAGAGCTAACTACATAAACTGGCGTTGATCGCTGAGCTTGATTTTCATGTTTTCAGCTGTCCACAAATCCTAACATAAAATGATTTCCAACAGATTACAGCCGTTACATCGATCATCTACCTGTTAGGCTGTTGCTACCAAGGAATTATTAGTTAATGCTTGTAGGAAATTTTTGACTCTACAGATTTGAGACACGGAGCACGCACACCGACAAACGAGACGTTCTAAAACAACTTGACTTCTCAACGGCCGGAAAAACATGCGTCCCCGTCAATCAGCTGTTTGATCAAGCTACTACTACTACCAGTGGCGGAGCTTAAAGCCCAAACATGGGAGGGCCGAAAAGAAGAACATAGCTTATGGGCTGCTGTTTTAAGGCTCAAGAGTAGGTGTATATTGTATAAAACTTCATGGGCTGGGCGGGCCACGGCCCATTCAGCCTTGCTGAAGCTCCGCCAGTGACTATTACTATAAAATACTCCCTCCGTTCCTAAATATTTGTCTTTCTACATATTTTAACAAGTGACTACATAAGGAACAAAATGAGTGAATCTATACTTTAAAATATGTTTATATACATCCGTATGTGATAGTCTATTTGAAATCTCTAAAAACGACAAATATTTAGAAACTGAGGGAGTACTAGGTAGCTCCAGTCCAGGTCCAGCTTACACATGACCGGTTCATACATATGTACATCAGCCAAGTCAACCGGCCGCATGTAACCATCAGGGTTAGTGAGCCCATTTTCTAAAGAAATCAGGGTCAGTGAGCTACTGTTTGTTACTACTTACTATAGTATTTGTGTATCATTGTATCATCACGGACGCACTGTGAGATTGTTTTTCGGTGCCACTGGGTTATCAGGAGCTGAGTGAGCCAATTGAGCGACGAGTGGCGGCAACCACCGGCCGGTGTAGTAACGTTCCAACGAAGCAAGAAAGATGGGGGAAAAAATCATTGCCAATAAGGCTAGCTAGGTCTTCGAATGCTCACATGCTCTTCGATGAGTGCTATCATTATGCTTGTGATTTTATCATGACCAAATTCGAACATTGTAATAGAAAGGGCCAATAAATCTATGACATGTATTGACATTTTATTAGTTATAAAACTATGGTCAAAATTTAACACTAAATTCGAAGGCGACCAATAAATCAGGACGGGGGAAATAATACATAAATCATTGTACTGAAAAATTATAAATTTGAAAACTTCTTTCAAATACGAATCCAAAAGTATCTGTCATGCTCCCGCCGCAGTCACCCATGTTGGTTGAATTTATGGTCAAAGTTAAATCTCGAGAAGCGTGGGCGCACTACAATATAAAATGGAGGGAGTATATAAGAGTATGCACAAACAAAGAGCATAGAGATATAATTTCATAGTTTATAGCATGTCCTATTATGAGCACATAAGCTTCATATACTGATATACGCGCCGCCAGTAAAATTGTAGTCTCTAGCCATGAGTTAGTGACATAGTGTCCACCTAGTATGCAAAGTCAAATTGAGTATTAACATTAAAATAACCATAAAATATCTTACCGTCAAATTGAACGAATGGGGAAGGAAAACACTAGAGAAAGCATAACTTTAAATTGTTTTGGGTTGGGTTTTTCTATAATAGAGAATACATAAACCTTGGGTTGGGTTAGGTTTTTCACCATTAAATCCGCTGCGACGAGACCTTCAAAACTTTCATGTTTGGTATGTTCCAAGTACTTTTTTCGGGGCCAAAATGATCACGTACGAGCTGTGTAAGTTATCATGGTTATGATACGTAAGTTACCATGCTACTTACACTAAAATTATTCATGTGGTAAGTCCCTAACTCTTTGACAACTTTTTTGTACAGGTATGGTAATCAAAATGGTAAAAACAAGTTCTTTTTCCATACATTCTGTGGAAACTATGGACCGACTTGGCTCGTTAATGGGCTACGTAAGAGCAACTCTAGCAGACCCCATATCCGCCCCCGACCTGGAAAATAACCGCCAAAATGCGGGTAGGGGCGGAAAAACCTGCCCTATCAGATCCCGCATATCGCCTCGGCCCGCAAAAAATTTTAAGGGGCGCCGCAAAATCTCGGCCCCAACCCGCGAATACGCGGGTTTCTCCGTCGCAGCTGCGGTGCCCTGCATCACAGAGAAGCAGTTGGCGGGAGGGACATTTCAGCCCGCACATATTTTCCCCACCCCCTTCCATCGCCGACCGCCCTTGCTTCCGCCCGCCCGCCGCCAGCGATTTCGGCCAAAGTCTGCCGGCAAAATCGCGTCGCGGGTCCGTCCCCCACCCTCCTGCACCGTCACGCTGCACCGACCCCCTAGATCCGGCGAGAAGAGCGGTGCCCTCGTTGCTGCCGCCGCCGGGGATCGACCACCGTCGAGCCCGCCCCTCGCCGCCGCCCGGGATCACCCGCCGCATCCGCCACCTGTTAGTGCGTATTTTGTGATTTTTGCGAGCGAGCGGTATAGTTGATTGACGCGCCGGTATGCATGTAGATGGATTTGAGCCCGTGCGAGAATATCTTGCTTCCGATTCGTTCGATTCGGATGACTCGGATGTTGAGACCATGCTTGCGAACTTTCGGCATCAGACATTAGTCATGGCGCTTGCCGTGAAGGAGCACGAAGACGAGGACCGGAAGAGATGGCGAGGATCAACCGTCGGGCGTCTTTGCATTCCTCGGAATCGTCATCTCGGGAACAAGATGTTGATGCAAGACTACTTCGCGGAGAATCCTACATATCCACCACACCTCTTCCGGAGAAGGTACCAAATGAGCCAATCTCTCTTTGTGAAAATTGTTCAAGCTTGCGATGCAAATTGCCAGTATTTTACTCAAAGAAGAAATGTTGCGGGCTTAAAGGAATTTAGTGCATATCAAAAAATCTCCGCAGCTATGCGGGTGATTGCATATGGCGTTCCGGCTGAATATGTCGATGAGTACCTTCGCATTGGTGAAGATACTACAATTGAGTCCGTGCGTAGATTTGCAAAAGTGATCATCCGTGTCTTTGGTCTTGAGTATCTTCGGGCACCCAACGAGGATGACACAAAGAAATTGATGGCATCTAATGAGAGGAGAGGTTAGCCTGGCATGCTAGGTAGCATTGGTTGTATGCATTGGACATGGAAAAATTGCCCGAAGGCATGGCAAGGAATGTATTGTGACAAGCCTCGTAATGCAACAATTGTGCTAGAGGTTGTAGCATCCGAGGATTTATGGATTTGGCATTGCTTCTTTGGTATGCCGGGCACTCTCAATGATATCAATGTGTTGCAACGGTCTCATTTGTTTGCTAGGCTTGCTAGTGGTGATGCTCATGCTTGCAACTACACTATCAATAGGCATGAATACACAAAAGGTTATTATCTTGCAGATGGTATATACCCTCCTTGATGCACATTTGTCAAGAGCATCAAACAACCCAAAACTAAAAAACAGTGTGAATTTGCAATGGTGCAAGAGGCAGCTCGAAAAGACACTGAAAGAGCATTCGGTGTTTTGCAATCTAGGTTTGCCATTTTCCATAGTTCTGCTCGTTTTTGGGATAAGAAAACCTTGAAAATTATCATGACATGTTGTGTTATCCTTCACAATATGATTCTTAAAGATGAGAGAGGAATGAACTTGGAATTCTTCTACGACAATGTGGGTAGCCGTGTCAAACCAGCTAGAGACCTAACCGCATTAGAGCTTTTCTTCAGACATACAAGAAGATTGAAAATGCAGACCCACATTTTCAACTTCAGGAGGATCTCATTGAGCACTATTGGCAAAGGGCTAAACAGTGACTCCTTGTATTCATTTGTATTTGTACTCATCACAAGTTTTGTATTGCATTATTTAAGATTTGAATAATTATTTGTAATGTGAATGATTGTTGTATTGTGTTGAATTTGAATAATTATTTAGTTTGCTTCTGTTTGTTGTATTATGTTGGATTTGATATTTTGCGGGCCGATGAGATGCGGAAAGCAGCGGTGCAAGAGCAGACACCGCATAGCCGACCCGTATAAAAGCATATTCGGCGAATATACTTTTTTACGGGTCCGTTTGGGGGGTTTACATCTGCGGCCGTCCTTGCCGGCCCGCAAATGCCGTTTTCCGCGAACTGCAAACGCATTTTGCGGGCCGGCGGGGATGCGGGGTCTGCTAGAGTTGCTCTAAGATCCATTTGTAACACACTTATTTATTTATTCACTTTATTTATCACCTCAACGACCTCTTTACGGTACAAAATGTATCTAACCTATAACTAATCACAACTTAGACATCACTCAGATGGTTATTGAGGAGAGGAAAAACGTATGCGTCACAACCTGTAGGTATGTTCGACTCCCCCTGTCGCTGTGTTTTGCCAGAAAACTGAGCCGAGCGAATTAGCGCATGGGTTGTTCGGTTTTTGTCCCCAAAAACAGAGTGGTCGCCAATTAACTTTCCCGTATATGAAAAACAGAATACGGATATAAAATCAAGCCACCGTGTTAGTCCACATCATCTGAATTATTTGGCCAGTTAAATTTACAATTATCAGCCTAGATTAAGTTATGTTATTATGTCATTTACGTAGAAACAAGTATATGACCACTAGACATGGTTTTTGTTCCTCTCGTGTACACATATTTTTAAAGAATTTATGGCCTAATACGGCTAGTCGGGAGTGCTCCTGTTCTGCGCTCTTAGTGCCACTTAATCGCGGTGGCGCACGAAGAGAGGGGTAGTGGGCGGCCCAGCAAAACGTGAGGTTGTGCTCGCTCGCATGCATCTCGTTGGTCGCCCGGTTGACCAGTAGACCGGTTGTCCATTGGCTTTCTAAAAAGTTGATAAAATATGAAAAAACATAAATCCAGAGTTCACCAATTTTTTTAAACAATTGCGAATTTAAGAAAAGTTCACAAAAAAAGTTGACAAATTTTTTAAAAAGCTCACTAAGCTTAAAAAATGTTCACTAATTTGAAATTTTGTTTGGAAATTTAGGAAAAATGTTCGTAAATTCAGAAAACAGCGCAAAATTAAAAAAAATCACAAGCGTTCAATTTTTTAAAAAATTAGTGAATTTTAAAAGAAAACGTGTTCATGAAATGAAAATTTAAAAAAGGAAAGATAAAAACCAAACAAAACCCAGCCGAAAAAAATACACAAAAAGAAACACACACAAAACCGGTCGCAAAAAGAAACTCCAGAATAAAACACACTACATGTAGTCCTAAACGGGGCGGTCCGCTCGGTTGGTGGGTTGTGCGCCAATTAGTGAATTACACTATCGCCGGCGCTTAAGGCACCGAATAGGAAATACGGCCAAGAGAGCTCCTGTTCAGTGGTCTTAAGCCTTGTACAATGGGAGGTGCTTAGAGGGATGCTTAGAAAAATAAACCGGATTTTTCTGAAGCACCGGTGCCTATTTCTACAGAAGAGACGCTTAGTTAAGCGTCTATCTTATACAAATAAGCATCGGTGCTTAAGAAAAGCCAGGTTTTTTTCTCTAAGCACCTCCCTAAGCACCTCTCATTGTATAAGGCACCTCTCATTGTGCTGGCGGTCGAATGCGAGGGGTAGTGGCCGGCCAAGCAAACAAGAGGCTGCGCTCACTCGCATCTCATGGCGCATTGCTCGCTCGCATGCATCTCGTTGGTTGACCGGTTGACGGGTTGACCAGTTGTCCATTAACTTAATAAACAGTCCATAAAATATGAAAAAAAAAGTTTGCAAAATTAGAAAAAAAATGTGAAATTCAAAAAAATATCATGAATTTGAAAAAAGTTCATGAGCTAAAATTTCATGCATTTGAAAAAGTTCAAGAATTTTAGAAAAGTTCAAGAATTGAAAAGGGTTCATGAAAATTAAAATTAAAAAGGAAATGAAAAAGAAAAGACAAAAACCAAACAAACCTGATCCCAAAAAAGGCACACAAAAAACACACATAAAACCGGTCGCTGAAGGGACACCAGAAGAAAACACAGTACAGCTACGGTCCTAAATGGGCAACCCGCTCAGTCGGAGGGTTGTGCGCCGGTTGGTGAATAACACTGTAACCAGCGCTTAAGGTACGGAATAGCCAGTCGGCCTACATCGGCTTAGATCGGTTCCAAGGTGAACAATGCACGTGCCAGGGCGTACAACCCTAGGACAATCAAATTCTCGGCCACACGGCCACAATGGACGTGTCAGGGACAGCCTGCAACAGATAATCCCATTTAGTCCGAAACTAACTTGTCACATACTGGAAGATATATTGTGTAATACAGGCATGGCAAGAAATTTCGCTGCCTATAGAAGTTACCTATAAAAATTATCCACGTGCCATTTTAAATATGGACCAAAAAAAGAGTGTCTATTTTAAATACAGATTTGAATACTTTTATGAGTTGTAGACACTTGTCTTGAGTTGATTGCGGGGTCATGCGTATTGTAAATTTAATTCTTGTACCCACAAAATCCGTGTAAATTTTGATGGTTAAGATGGGATGCCCATATACAAACCCACCTACAGATACAATTTGTATGGGTCAGTGTCCGATTTCATGAGAATAGAATAACGGCAAGGTGCCATTTTACTCCAAATTTTAATGTAGCTATAAAACACCTCATAAAGAGTAATGCTACTACGAGATCGTGGAGGCTAAACCCTAAGAGCTAGCCTATGATGGTATGATTATAATTGTGATCGGCCTTCTAAGGACCAACCTTTCTGATTTATATAGACACCGGAGAGGGCTAGGGTTTACATGGAGTCGATTACAAGGAAGGAAATATAATATCCCGATCGCCAAGCTTGCCTTTCACGCAAAGGAGAGTCCCATCCGGACACGGACCAAAGTCTTGAGTCTTGTATCTTCACGCTTCAATAGTCCAGATGTTATACACAGTCCGGCCGTCCGGATACCCCCTAATCCAGGACTCCCTCAGTAGCCCCTGAACCAGGCTTCAATGACGATGAGTCCGGCGCGTAGTATTGTCTTCGGCATTGCAAGGCGGGTTCCTTCTCCGAATACTCCGGAGTAATTATCGAACACTTGAATCGTGTCCGGATCCACAAAATGGTCTTCACATGCCACCGTAGAGAGAATGATATTTCACAAATGCAATCCGCTGACAACTTTTTCTGATGTCGTGACATGTTATTACGGTCGGGTCATTATTCGAACCGTTTTCCTGCAACCAGCCACAACGCTCATTGTGAGGCGATTTCCTTGACGCGTCTTGTCAAAGCAGAGATCGTGTCCCCTTATTACGGGATTCTCATCAACACAGGTATGGGTTATCCAACCGCGCCGCCAATCGCGGCGAGTGGGAGGCCGACGGGTTCCACCAGGCAAGTGGGGAGGTGCAAAAGCATTTACCACCCCTATAAAGAGGTTAGGTTACTTTCTCTTTTACCCACGCCTTCTCCCTCCGTTAGCCCATTCCCCTATGTTCGAGCCCTAACGCCCAAGCACTCTTTCTTCCCCATCGAAGAGAGGTTTTCCAAAGATGTCCGGATCCGGAGCAGGAGGCAAATGGATGGCCTCGACCGTCCAGGAAAAGGACATCAAGAAGTTCCGGGGAGCCGGGTATCTGGCCCAGAAGATCGGCCACCGTCTCTCGCCGGCGGAACAGGTCGTCCCCACTCCGGAATCTCACGAGATAGTCGTGTTCCTTCCCCATTTCGTCTGTGGGCTCGGGTTTCCCCTTCACATGTTCGTTCGGGGACTCATGTATTACTACGGGATCAATTTTCATGATCTTCCCCCAACTCCTTCCTCAATATCTCGATGTTTATCGTCGTGTGCGAGGCTTTTCTTCGAATCCCACCTCACTTCGGCCTGTGGCTGAAGATTTTCAATGTGAAACCCAAGGTAGTGAGTGGCGAACACGCCGAGTGCGGCGGCGCCATGGTAAGCAAGATGCCTAAGGCCACTTGGCCGAAGGGCGCTTTCAACGACTCCGTCAAAGGAGTGGCAGCAGCAGTGGTTCTATAACACCGAACCACGCGGCAAAAGATGGGCGGCAGCTCCAGAGTTCAGATCCGGAGCTCCACTGCGGCTCACGTCCTGGCCCAAGAAGGGCCCGAACTGGTCCTCTCCCGATGAGCTGTCACTGCTCCAGACACGCATCGAGAGTGTGGTTGACAGGGACGTCAAACTCGTCGACGTAGTCCAGGTGATGCTAGTTCGCCTGGTTCTCCCCTGTTAGGGCCGAGCTTGTGCTCTGTGGCCGGGCCCCGCCGAGGACCGTGGGTATTAATTATCCCATTCTACCAGCTCGGTAAGTTACATCCACGCTCTGTCTATTCATGCTTCAGCTGGCATGTCATGAGGGAGACATCCTAATCGTGTTTCATTGTGACCTCAGGGATGGATAAAGAAAGTGGAGTGGATACATTGTCCGGCCCCGCTCCGGAGGAACCGGCCGGACCCCTTCTGTCGAAGATGCTGGTCCACGCGCCTTATGAGGTGCCAAAGAAGGAGGCTTCCAACAAGGTCAAGAAGACCCGGAGTGGCCTCCGTCGTCGCCAGGCTTCGGACGCAAATTCCGGAGACTCATGCGGCGCTCCTTCTTCAGAGGACGAAGAGGAGGAAGCATAGGAAGATGAGCCTCACTCTGGGGGTGGGAGGAAGCGTGCGGCTTCCCCGTTCCTGGAGGCCGAATCGCCCAAGAGGGGGAAAGGTTCCCTCCTAGAGACATCCACCACG
The DNA here is from genome assembly GCA_963921465.1 of Triticum timopheevii. Classification (NCBI taxonomy): domain Eukaryota; kingdom Viridiplantae; phylum Streptophyta; class Magnoliopsida; order Poales; family Poaceae; genus Triticum; species Triticum timopheevii. Next base: position 74,630,035 of record OY997274.1, read on the forward strand.
GCTGCCGACAGCAGCCCAGAGTAGGATCCCAGGGCCCAGCCCCTGGGAAGTCGTAAGTATACAGAATCCGAACTCACGTATGCGTTTGGGATTGTTTTCGGGTTAACGGCTTTAACTGTTGCCGCATTTTGCATAGCCCGGCAAGGTCTCGTGCCGGACAATCCTCATCGGAGGATTCACTGGGCTCAGACACCTTGGCAAGCGAGACGCCTCCGCAGGCCCCTTCCCCAAAGTCCAGGCGCGACACCGAGGTGTCATCCCGATAGGACCCGGACCAGGGAGGACATATCCCCGTTTCCAGACACATGGGGGCGGATAAGGCCCCTGGGACCTCTGAGGTTCCAGAGTCGAGCGGACAACCACCTTCGATGGTGGGGGGCCTGCCTACCCCGTCGGCATCCTCTGTTCGAGCAGAGCTGCCCGGCGGTCTTTCGATAGCGTTGAAGAACGCATCTATCATTGATGAGCACCGCACTCTCATGGGCGCGGTGGTTGAGAAGATTCAGTCCGCCAAGAGCGGGCTGAACGAGTCCTGCTTTGGCCTTATAAAGGCCTTTGAGGTATGTTTCCGAAGAAACCTTTGAGGAATTGTCATAATAGGAGTAGTAGCCCCTGATACGCTGTCCGACGGAGAAGACGGAGCTGGGCAGGGGATCAAATCTTCCGCTTTCGCAGGAGCTTATGTGAATGACGTATACCCCTTTATGTGAAAATAGGCTTCTGCCGAGAGGACGACCGCTTATAATGCGGAAGTGTTCAAACTGAAGCATAGCCTTGCACGGGCAGAGGAAGAACTCGGCCTTGTAAAGAAGCAACTGGAAGACAAGCAAGGTATGTTGAAAACATTTGTATTGAAGTTGGCATGAACGAATAGTTGTGCATAATGAGAAATATTTGTATTGTATTCTCTAGGAGCGGGTGCCGAATACGAGGCACTAAAGAAAGCTTTGGCTGATGCCAACAAGAAGGCTGAGGCCGAACAGGCGCTTCGTGAAAAACACGAGGCCAGGGTTATCGCAGTTGAGCGAGAGCTCCAGGAAGCTGTGAAGAAAAGCAAGGGCTTGGAGCAGAGTCTAATAGGGAAAGAATCCGAACTCGCCCAAGCTCTCGAGGCTGCAGAAGGTGCTCAGGAAGAAGCCCGAGGTGCTGCGCGGGACATTCAGGAGGCCTGGAAAGTTGCGGCTGGTAAGGCCTTCTGTATTCTTAGCTCTTTGTATGTGATAATGGGAAGAATCCTAAGCGGCAAGCTGAATTCTTATTTTTCCAGGGGCTTTTGCAGATCTTCCTCACAGCATATCAGATGCCACCCAATTCTAACGCACCGAGGAGAAGAAGTCTGCGGAGAGGGATTTCTGGTCGCAGTATCTAGCGCCGAACTATCCGGTGCCATTTATCGATCAGCTGAAACAGCTGGTCGAACTGCACCAGGCGGCCGAACTAGCCATGAAGGACTTAGTTGTATGGCTGTGGCCTGCGGAGCCGATTCCGAGCAGTTACTTTGGACTCGTCAAGCGGATTGTGGGCGTCTGTCCTCGATTTGATGCTATCAAGCGATTAGTCTGTATAGAAGGCGCGCGCATGGCGTTTGCCCGTGCAAAAGTGCATTGGGGGAGGCTTGACGCGGAGAAGCTGATGACTGAGGGGCCACCGGAGGGTAAGGAGCACCACAAGCCTGAGGTTTACTATGAAAGTGTAGTGAAAGGGGCCCGCCTTGCGGCGGACAAGTGTGCCAAAGACATTATATTTCCCTGAGGGCATTTGTGCCGCTTTTTGTAATGTGGGATAATGGCAATTTTATTGTATATTGCATGTTTTGCTTGAACATATGTTCTTCCTGTGCGGCTGTTTATTGTATGTACATCCTGAGAGTTGGCCAGTCGTTGGCTTCTGTCCCCACGCAGAAAAGAATACGGGGGTGTTCGGGGTATATCTGAACGCTCTTTATCCCATAGTTGGGTCCTTTGAAGGAGGTGTTTCTCACCACAAACCAGGCAATCGGACTATACGGCTTTATTACTCCCACTTAGCCATAGGAATTCGAGTATGGTCAGTGCAGCCCCTAGTATTCGGAAGGCCGAACTAGGGGCTCTATTGGCGCCTGATCGGAAGACCGATCCGTCGCACTCTGCATTTATAATGGCGTTGTGCGGAATAAATCTTTAAGGATTTTATAACCTCTCGAACAGCTGACCAGCTCTCGCTGCATCATGACAGTCGGTTTTCGGCTTTCTCTACTGAGGTGCTCGTTCGGCAGAACTGGGACACAATCGTAGTAGTTCTCCCAGCGCTACCTTAGCCGATGGAACAGAACGTAAGGTACCAAAACATGGGAGCCGGGCAAACCCAACCAATGACCAAAGACATGATTCGGAGCTGATGCATATAGTGCTATGAGTTCGGGGTGCCGAGCGACCGAAAAGGTGGTCGATTGTTATATTGTGCAGCCCCTTGCATAACCAGGCGTGACACGAAGCATGACTGCCGTATTTGGCAAAGAGGCGTCGGTGATACACGCCAGCTGATAAGTGTTTTTTTGGTCTACCTATTGTAGTAGTATGATATGTCTATGCATATGGGTACGATGTATGAAAGGAGGTGTTTTTGGCGGAACCTGTGATGGCTGGACTAGAGGGGGTTGTGGGTGGATCAAAGGTGAATCCGCACGGCCTTCTACCTGCATATTCCCGCCATCGAGTGTCTTGGCTGATTCCATGCCGCCAATCCTGTTCTGCGTCAAAGTTAGTTTGTAAAGGAAAATGCTATGAGGCAGCTGAGCGTCCTCTTGTGGTTGGTCTAAGGGTTCCTGATCGGACCCTGGTGAACCCAGCCGTTATACGGTGAAATAACGCGGACTCCTCAGTTGGTATCCGGATAGTTGGCTGTCATATCAAAATTTTGATAGGCATACACGACTCGCTACTTCAGCAGCTGTGTGGTTTCCGCTCTAAGTGCGTAGTCCGGCCTTGCCTATAGGTGTGATCATATCACACGGCATTGGCCTGATGGTTTGCCACGTGGAATCTAGCCAACGTGGTTCGTCCCGTTGCCACACGTTTAATTACCGCACGAGGGGAGGGTGCCGAAGAATTAATCTTTGGCATATATATATATATATATATATATATATATATATATATATATATATATATATATACTTTTCTGCAAAACTACTAATGGCGCACCACCTGCAGGTGCGCCATTAGTAACCAGGGTTACTAATGGCGCATTTTCTGTTGGTGCGCCATTAGTAACCTGGGACCCCAACAAGATATTTTGGACATCCCCACACCTATCCACTCACTTTCCCCACTTCATTCCCTCCACCTCCTTCTCCAAGCTTTCGGCTGTCTCCTCGTCCTCACCTCATTTCCACCATAGATTCATCAAAATTAAGTGGTGAAATTACCTTTTTTTGATAGGTAAGTAAGGGGAAAGCTATCTTCATGATGTAGATCTACTTTTTTTCTCCCTAGCTCGCTCCAACAACGTGCACATGCACTTTTTGTGGCCTAGCTAGATCTATGTATGTTTGTGGTGTTGCATGTGTTTGGGGTGTTGCATATGTTTGTGTTTGCAGGCACTAGTATTTGAAATGCGATAGTTGCCAATATTTTGCCGGAATGTTGATTCATTTCCGTTTCGGCGAGAATTTTGGCACTATGCATTCTTTTTGGTCCTATTTTTAGGGAAGGTCATGCCAAAAATTTTCTTGGTTCTAAAATATCGTTTTGCTCTACCCCGCAGGCGACCATGGTCCGCATGATGACCAAAGGCATCGTGAATAGGTTTTTGAGCTCCACGAAGGCCGAGATGCTTCAAAAGAACGAGATAGAGATAAGATGTCCGTGTCGAAGATGCAAGCTGAAGAGCCTTATTGCGGACCCAGATTTCGGTCAGGTGCGGGACCACCTGCTCTTGCGTGGTTTCATGGATGGCTATCGATGGCAAGATGATGAAGATGACTATGAAGTCGTCCATGGGGGCCGGGCAAGAAATGAGGAAGGGCAACAAGACAAGTACCACCGCGGCGAGGGCGGGCGAGAAGACGAAGAATCTCCAGGACATGATCACGGCGGTGATGTTGTACACAATCATCATGTAGAAGATGTCGTACATGATGATGAGGAAGATAAAGACGAAGGGCATGATCATGAAGATGAAGATGCCGGAGCAGACGACGATGGAGGCTGGGTGCAGGACCCTCATATTCAAGAGCTGCTTCTCAAGCAGACGGATAACGCAAGAGCCGCCACCCGAGAGAAAGCCAAGCTGGATCAACTGGAGATAGACGCGGTTACTCCATTGTATGAAGGATGTAGGCCCGAGGATACCCGCCTGAAAGTAACGCTCATGGCTCTGGAGATGAATGTAAAACACAAAATGACCGATGCATGCTTCGACGAGAACATGTCATTCTGGCACGAACGTCTTCCCAAGGGGAACAAGTGCCTAACCAGTTTCGAGGAGGCGAAGAAAATTGTGTGTCCTCTGGATGTACCGCACGTGAAATACCATGTGTGCATGAACAATTGCATCATTTATCGGGACGAGCACGCGGAGTCTACCATATGTGCGGTGTGCGGCGTCAGTCGATACAAGAAGAGGAAGAAAGCTCCTCGAAAATCGGTGTGGTACTTTCCGATCACTCCTCGTCTACAGCGGTATTTCGCGGACCCTAAGGTAGCAAAGCTCCTGCATTGGCACGCGGATAGGGAGGCGAAGAAGCGGGAAGATGGCAGAAATGATCCGGAGATAAATAAAAAAGACAAGATGCTGAGTCACCCTAAGGATGCGAGCTAGTGGCAAGCGTTGAACTTCGAATACCCAGAATTTGGGAAGGATCCAAGGAACATCGTGCTGGGCGCGAGAACCGATGGAGTCAATCCGTTTGGCAGCCAGAGAAGCACACATAGCATCTAGCCTGTGTTTGTGTGGATGTACAACCTTCCCCCCTGGTTGTGCATGAAGAGGAAGTACATTCACATGAGTATGCTAATTGAAGGGCCGAAACAACCAGGGAACGACATCAATCTGTATCTGGGGCTGCTGAAGGAGGAGCTAGACACGCTGTGGAAAACGCCAGCCAATACGTGGGACGCTGCAGAGAAAGAATATTCCCTATGAGAGCCGCACTGCTCACGACGGTGCACGACTATCTCGGTTACGGATATCTCGCGGGGCAGGTAGTCCACGGATTTTCTGGATGCGTAAGGTGCATGGATGACACAACGTATCACCAGCTAGATAGAGATCTTGGGTCTTCAGAAACCGTGTTCATGGGACATCGAAGGTGGCTTCGCGATGATGACCCGTGGAGGAAACACAAGGATCTGTTCGATGGTGAAACCGAACCCCGAAAACGCCCGTGTACGAGGAGCGGCGAGGAAATAGATGAGCTGTTGAAAAATTGGAAAGACTGCCCACTACTAGGAAAGAAGCCAAAGGCGCCAGAGCCAGGAAAGAAGCGAAAGGCGCCAGAGCCGCTGCTGAAGGTATGGAAAACGAGGTCTGTTCTCTGGGACTTACCGTACTGGAAGATCCACCGTGTGCCTCACAGCCTTGATGTCATGCATATCACGAAGAACGTGTGCGAGAGTATGCTTGGTACCCTGCTCAACATGCCAGAGAGGACCAAAGATGGGCCGAAAGCAAGGGCAGACTTGAAATCAATGGGCATCAGGTAGGAGCTTCACGTTAATGATGATGATGATGATGATGATGATGATGATGATGATGATGATGATGAGGCGAAGCAGGACACAGAAAGTCGTCGCAAAGGCAAAAAGGCCAAGAAGACCGGAAATGGCTACCCTCCCGCGTGCTTCACTCTAAGTCAGGAGGAGACCGAGCAGTTTTTCACCTGCCTCCTAGGAGTAAAACTTCCTTATGGTTACGCGGGGAAGATAAGCAGATACCTAGACCCAGCGAAGCAGAAGTTCAGCGGGATGAAGTCTCACGACTGTCACGTGCTGATGACGCAAATACTTCCAGTTGCAATCCGTGGGATCATGGACGCGCACGTCCGTGAAATGCTATTTGGCCTATGCAACTTTTTCGACGTCATCTCTCGGAAGTCGATTGGCGTGAGGCAACTCAGAAGGCTACAGGAAGAGATCGTGGTGATACTATGCGAGCTTGAGATGTACTTCCCGCCCGCATTCTTCGACGTTATGGTGCATCTGCTAGTCCATATCATGGAGGATATCATCCAACTTGGGCCGACATTCCTGCACAGCATGATGCCGTTCGAAAGGATGAATGGTGTCATCAAAGGATACGTTCGCAACATGTCACGTCCAGAGGGAAGTATAGCCAGGGGCTTTCTGATCGAAGAGTGCATCTCCTACTGCACGAATTATCTAGGCATCGAGAACTTCGTTGGCCTGCCCGTCAACAGGCACCTCGGCAGGCTCGCTGGATGGGGTCACCGTGAGGGTCACCGCGAAATGCATGTCGACTTCGAGGGTCGACTCGCCGAATTTGAAAGAGCAAACCTAGTCGTGCTACAACACATAGACGTGGTCGATCCTTGGGTGGTAGAGCACAAAACCTTTATTGAGAAGACGTACAATGACCGAGGTCAACAGAGGACGGACGGAGATATAATCAAAGAGCACAACTCATGATTCACGCGTTGGTTCAAGCAGAAGCTTCTGTCGTACCCTTTACATGAGGATTCTTCCGCGGAAGAACAACTCATATTCGCCTTGTCACAGGGTGCCGAGCACAATCTGATGACCTATGAGGCGTACGATATCAACGGCTACACATTCTACACCGAGAACAAGGACATGAAGAGCGATGGTTATTAGAACTCTGGGGTAACGATGGAATCCTACACCGGCAACGACAAGGATAGATACTACGGAAGGATCGAGGAGATCTGGGAGCTGAGCTACGCTGGAGAGAAGGTCCCGATGTTCTGTGTCAGATGGGCCAAGAGCGTCCTAAAAGAAGACCGGTATTTCACCACCATGGTTATACCCGAAGCCAAATCCAAGACCGCGGGCGCAAACGTCACCGCAAAAAATGAGCCATGGGTACTGGCTTCCCAAGTGGACCAATGCTTCTTCATTACCGACCCGTCAAAGCCCAGTCGGTTTGTCGTGAGGAGAGGCAAAAGGAAGATCATCGGAATGGATGGAGTAGCCAATGAGCAAGACTTCGACAAGTACGGCGACCCGAAGATCGAACATGACGACGACGATGAAGTAGAAGCACACACCACAAGAAGAAGCAGGACCACCCTACCTAAAGGACGTCCGTTCCACAGAAGAACTCCATTTGCGAAAAAGAAGGGCAAGAAGATTGTGAACAGATAGCTAGCTAAGATCGATTGTATTTAAATCGTAGTCTTCATTTCTCGATTGTATTTCATGGGCACTTTTTGATATCATGAATATTTTTAAATTTCATGGGCACTTTTTGAATTCATGAGGACACTTGATCTCGAGCCCCCTCCATCTCGATCTCGATTCCCCCTCCATCTCGATCTCGATCCCACCCGCACCCTCCCCCGCTAGCTCCACCGCCGCCGACGACCCACCGCAACCCTCCCCCGCTCCACCGCCGCCAACGAGCACCCGCCCCCCCGCACCCTCCCCCGCTCCACCGCCGCCAACAGGCACCCCCCTCACCCTCCCCCGCTCCACCGCAGCCGCCGATGATATTTTCAAGTAACAAATTTGAACATATTTTTAAAAAAATTATTACTGTTTTTATAAAAATATATTACTGTTATGATTTAAACAAGTTTGAACATATTTAAACACAAATAAATATCAAACATGATTTAAAAGGCATAAAAAATATTGGGGAGCCTGGGAATCGAACCCAGGACCTCGTGGTGTGTGTGCTGCGTACTGACCAGTCGGGCTAGTGGGCGGGTTCTGTTGTAAATAGGGTTAGGTGGTATATAACCTGACAAGTCGGGCTAGATTAAATTACTTATGGCGCACCCCTCGGTGGTGCGCCATTGCTATGGATGTACTTATGGCGCACCCCTGGGTGGTGCGCCATTGCTAAGCCTCCCCCCACACTAAAATCCCCAGTCTCTCACATTTCTCTCTAATCCCTCCCCTGCCTCATCTCACCCGCGCCTAACCACCACTTCTCCCGTGCTCGCCGTCCCCGGCCATGCTCGCTTCCCCCGCCGCACCCGACCACCACCGCCCCCAACGCCCCCTCCTCGAGCCGAGCGCCACCTCCCTCACCGTCCCCCCTCAGCCCGTGCCCGCGCCCTCGTCGTCCCCCTCCCCCCGCGGCCCACCTGCGTCAACCTCCCTCCCGAGCACGACCGCTAGGGTTCCTAGCCGCCGCCACCGCTGCCGGCCCGCCGCCGCGGCGTGCCCAGCCAGCCGAATCCTCCGCTGCCCCGCCTCCGGTACAGGACCCCAGCAGCGCCTCCCCCCATCAAGCAGCCGCTCCCACCAGCGGCGCCCCCCTCCCTAGAGTAGGCGCTCCTGCCCAGCAACGCTGCCGCCCGGAGCTACGCCGGCGACCAGTCCGTAGGCAGGTAGCCACCACTCCTTCGTCGTTCCTCCCTCTTCCCTCATCCCCCCTCCCTCCTTCCTCTTGCATCCTCTGTTCAATTTTTTTCCTGATTTTTTTAGTGGATGAGTACTTGATGTAGATTCGATACTGTGGGAATATAATGATAGTTATTTCTTGCTTGCTGCGTGATTTTTCTAGAGCATGCTCAAGTTTACATGTGAAAGGATTGTGCTTGATAGGTGTTTGTGATAATGCCTCTAAGGGCAAATGTTTACAAATTGTAGGTTGAATATTTTTCATGAGCAAATGTTTTGGTTTAAACATGTTAGCAAATTGTAGATTAAGTTGTTTTATCTGCAATTTGAGAGAGCGGGAGCTTTGTGTTGGTTATACTGGCCGAAATTGGTTAACACATATCTTCCAGAGAGATCCCTGTTCTAGGATCTGAGCTCTCTCTTCTCTGAATTCAACTAAGGCATGAGGAACAAGGGGGGAGATAGCTATTAGATCCATGTCTTAGTAGTGGTAAACAATCAAGCAAACACCAAGCAAATATGAATGAAATGATTCCTACTGTTATTATGAAATAATTCCTACTGTTATGAAATAATTCCTACTGTTATTTAAAATATAAATGAAATGATTTGGAACACCAAGCAAGAGTTACGTTTCAAGTTGCTGAAACTTTTCATATAAGCTTGCAGAAGAATTAATTGATCATACAGAAAATGAAAAACGAAGGTCATACCGATCCATATGAAAGCAGAGGCACATTGTGGTGCTAGTTTGCTGGGTTTTGTCTCCGACCATCGTGTCGTGATGAATTTGCAGGTACCCCGAGAGGCCCTTGAGTTTGCCGGAATGTTGATTAACTTCCGTTCCGGCAAATTCGGGTACTCCATATGTCCTATTTTCAGCAAAGGTCATGCTGAAATTTTTCGTGAATTTTAGCATGACTTTGCTAAAAAATAGGACATATGGGGTACTTGCGACTAATGCATGGGCCAGGGTGTCTTAGTACTTAATTAAGTAGGATCAACTGCCCCTTTATTCTTGCTGCATTAAACCATAGGTGGCAATAGAGCCAAGTGATTAGGCCCAACTTAGAATTCTCCTTAGCATCTATAAACCCTAGATGATAAACCCAACATAGGTGGCAATAGAGCCAAGTGATTAGTGCCAAGTGATTAGGCCCAGCCTAGGGTGCCTCGGCATCGATAAACCCTAAATGATGAAAACTTAACTTGGCTGCCCCGGATGCCTCGGTGTCGATGAGAACCTAAATGATGTACGCTTAGGCTTTTAGGGTGCCTCGGCGTCAACAAACCCTAAATGATGAAAGCTTAGGCTTTTAGGGTGCCTCAGCGTCGACAAACCTAAATGATGAGACCATGATCTTGTTCCTTGACAATAACCAACTTTTTGACCAAAGTTTTTTCCTATTTAGAGCGAAACATGGCCCACAACGATGAGGCCGATGGTTCGGGCGGCAAGCAATTCTGGGGGCTGTCCCAGGAGATGGAGGAACAACCTCAACGCTATGAGGACATCGTGGAAGACACCGATCCTGACTACACAACCCCTAGTGGCGTCGGGGATGACACCACTGATGGTGCCGCCGAGGATGCCACCACTGATGATGGCGGCGCACACACAGATGGCAGCCAACCGAAGAAGCAAAGGAAGGACCGGCGCCCGAATGCGCTCCGCACCCTCAAGGAGGAATTCACTCAAGTGGAATCTGACGGGACTCCAACGGAGCCCAAACATATAGTCAAGGGGTACTCGCTTTAGCTCGGGTGCATTCTCCGGAGCACCGTCTCGATCAACACCGATAACCTTAGGAATAAGGACCACGGGAATTTGCGCAACCTCCTCTTCACGAAGCTGCACGAACGATACAAGTGAAGGAAATATGCCCTAGAGGCAATAATAAAGTTATTATTTATTTCCTCATATCATGATAAATGTTTATTATTCATGCTAGAATTGTATTAACCGGAAACGTAGTACATGTGTGAATACATAGAAAAAAATATGGTCACTAGTATGCCTCTACTTGACTAGCTCATTAATCAAAGATGGTCATGTTTCCTGACCATAGACATGTGTTGTCATTTGATTAGTGGGATCACATCATTAGAAGAATGATGTGATTGACATGACCCATTTTGTTAGCCTAGCACTTGATCGTTTAGTATACTGCTATTGCTTTCTTCATGACTTATACAAAGTCCCTGCAACTATGAGATTGTGCAACTCCCGTGTACCGGAAGAACACTTTGTGTGCTACCAAACGTCACAACGTAACTGGGTGATTATAAAGGTGCTCTACATGTGTTTCCGAAGGTTCATGTAGAGTTGGCACAATTCGAGATTAGGATTTGTCACTCCGATTGTCAGAGAGGTATCTCTGGGCCCTCTCGGTAATACTCATCACCTAAGCCTTGCAAGCATGTAACTAATGAGTTAGTTATGAGATGACGTATTACAGAACGAGTAAAGAGACTTGCCGGTAACGAGATTGAACTAGGTATTGGATACCGACGATCAAATCTCGGGCAAGTAACATACCGATGACAAAGGGAACAAAGTATGTTGTTATGCGGTTTGACCGATAAAGATCTTCGTAGAATATGTAGGAATCAATATGGGCATCCAGGTCCCGCTATTGGTTATTGACCATAGACGTGTCTCGGTCATGTCTACATTGTTCTCGAACCGTAGAGTCCGCACGCTTAAGGTTTCGATGACAGTTATATTATGAGTTTATGTATTTTGATGTACCGAAGGTTGTTTGGAGTCCCGGATGTGATCACGGACATGACGAGGAGTCTCAAAATGGTCGAGACATAAAGATTGATATATTGGACGGATATATTTGGACACCGGAAAGGTTCCGGGAGAGTTTGGGAATATACCGGAGCTCCGGGAGGTTACCCGAACTCCCCGGTAAGTATATGGGCCTTATTGGGCCCAAGTGGAAGGGAGGGAGAAGGAGCAAGGGAGGGGCGCCCCCCCCAAGCCCAATCCGAATTGGGTGGGGGGCCGGCCCCCCTTTCCTTCTCTCCTTCCCCCTCCTCCTTCCTACTAGTACTACTCCTTCCTTTCCCCTCCAAGTTGGATTAGGAAAAGGAGGGGAAACCTACTTGGAGTAGGTTTCCCCCTCCCTATGGCGCGCCCCCCTTGGGCCGGCCACCTCCTCCCTCCCTCCTTTATATACGGGGGTAGGGGGCACCCTAGACACACAAGGTGATCATTGATCGTTCCTTAGCTGTGTGCGGTGCCCCCCTCCACGATATTACACCTCGGTCATATTGTAGCGGTGCTTAGGCGAAGCCCTGCAACAGGAGAACATCAAGATCGTCACCACGCCGTCGTGCTGACGGAACTCCCCCTCGGCGCCTCTGCTGGATCGGAGATCGAGGGTGCGTCATCGAGCTGTACGCGTGTCAAGAACTCGGAGGTGCCGGAGTAACGGTGCTTGGATCGGTCGGACCGGGAGGACGTACGACTACTTCCTCTACGTTGTATCAACGCTTCCGCTTCGGTCTACGAGGGTACGTAGACAACACTCTCCCCTCGTTGCTATATCATCACCATGATCTTGCGTGTGCGTAGGAAATTTTTTGAAATTACTACGTTCCCCAATAGTGGTATCAGAGCCAGGTTTTATGCGTTGATGTTATATGCACGAGTAGAACACAAGTGAGTTGTGGACGATATAAGTCATACTGCCTACCAGCATGTCATACTTTGGTTCAGCGGTATTGTTGGATGAAGCGGCCCGGACCGACATTACGCGTACGCTTACGCGAGACTGGTTTTACCGCCGTGCTTTGCACACAGGTGACTAGCGGGTGTCTGTTTCTCCAACTTTAGTTGAACCGAGTGTGGCTACGCCCGGTCCTTGTGAAGGTTAAAACGGAGTCTATTTGACAAACTATCGTTGTGGTTTTGATGCGTAGGTAAGAACGGTTCTTGCTAAGCCCGTAGCAGCCACGTAAAATTTGCAACAACAAAGTAGAGGACGTCTAACTTGTTTTTGCAGGGCATGTTGTGATGTGATATGGCCAAGACGTGATGCTATATTTTATTGTATGAGATGATCATGTTTTGTAACCGAAGTTATCGGCAACTGGCAGGAGCCATATGGTTGTCGCTTTATTGTATGAAATGCAAACGCCCTGTAATTGCTTTACTTTATCACTAAGCGGTAGCGATAGTCGTAGAAGCAATAGATGGCGTAAACGACAACGATGCTACGATGGAGATCAAGGTGTCGCGCCGGTGACGATGGTGATCAGGACGGTGCTTCGGAGATGGAGATCACAAGCACAAGATGATGATGGCCATATCATATCACTTATATTGATTGCATGTGATGTTTATCCTTTATGCATCTTATCTTGCTTTGATTGACGGTAGCATTTTAAGATGATCTCTCACTAAAATTATCAAGTAGTGCTCTCCCTGAGTATGCACCATTGCCAAAGTTCGTCGTGCCGAGACACCACGTGATGATCGGGTGTGATAAGCTCTACGTCCATCTACAATGGGTGCAAGCCAGTTTTGCACATGCAGAATACTCAGGTTAAACTTGACGAGCCTAGCATATGCAGATATGGCCTCGGAACACGGAGACCGAAAGGTCGAGCGTGAATCATATAGTAGATATGATCAACATAATGATGTTCACCATTGAAAACTACTCCATCTCACGTGATGATCGGTTATGGTTTAGTTGATTTGGATCACGTGATCACTTAGATGACTAGAGAGATGTCTGTCTAAGTGGGAGTTCTTAAGTAATATGATTAATTGAACTTAAATTTATCATGAACTTAGTACCTGATAGTATCTTGCTTATCTATGTTTGTTTGTAGATAGAAGGCTCGTGCTGTTGTTCCGTTGAATTTTAATGCGTTCCTTGAGAAAGCAAAGTTGAAAGATGATGGTAGCAATTACACGGACTGGGTCCGTAACCTGAGGATTATCCTCATTGCTGCACAGAAGAGTTACGTCCTGGAAGCACCGCTGGGTGCCAGGCCTACTGCTGATGCAACTGACGACGTTAAGAACGTCTGGCAGAGCAAAGCTGATGACTACTCTATAGTTCAGTGTGCCATGCTTTACGGCTTAGAACCGGGTCTTCAACGACGTTTTGAACGTCATGGAGCATATGAGATGTTCCAGGAGTTGAAGTTAATATTTCAAGCAAATGCCCGGATTGAGAGATATGAAGTCTCCAATAAGTTCTATAGCTGCAAGATGGAGGAGAATAGTTCTGTCAGTGAACATATACTCAGAATGTCTGGGTATAACAATCACTTGATTCAACTGGGAGTTAATCTTCTTGATGATAGTGTCATTGACAGAATTCTTCAATCACTGCCACCAAGCTACAAGAGCTTTGTGATGAACTATAATATGCAAGGGATGAACAAGACTATTCCCGAGCTCTTCACGATGCTGAAAGCCGCGGAGGTAGAAATCAAGAAGGAGCATCAAGTGTTGATGGTCAACAAGACCACTAGTTTCAAGAAGAAGGGCAAAGGGAAGAAGAAGGGGAACTTCAAAAAGAACGGCAAACAAGTTGCTGCTCAAGAGAAGAAACCCAAATCTGGACCTAAGCCTGAAACTGAGTGCTTCTACTGCAAGCAGACTGGTCACTGGAAGCGGAACTGCCCCAAGTATTTGGCAGATAAGAAGGATGGCAAAGTGAACAAAGGTATATGTGATATACATGTTATTGATGTGTACCTAACTAGAGCTCGTAGTAGCACCTGGGTATTTGATACTGGTTCTGTTGCTAATATTTGCAACTCGAAACAGGGACTACGGAATAAGCGAGCACTGGCCAAGGACGAGGTGACGATGCGCGTGGGAAACGGTTCCAAAGTCGATGTGATCGCCGTCGGCACGCTACCTCTACATTTACCATCGGGATTAGTTTTAGACCTAAATAATTGTTATTTGGTGCCTGCGTTGAGCTTGAACATTATATCTGGATCTTGTTTAATGCGAGACGGTTATTCATTTAAATCAGAGAATAATGGTTGTTCTATTTATATGAGTAATATCTTTTATGGTCATGCACCCTTGAAGAGTGGTCTATTTTTATTGAATCTCGATAGTAGTGATACACATATTCATAATGTTGAAACCAAAAGATGCAGAGTTGATAATGATAGTGCAACTTATTTGTGGCACTGCTGTTTAGGTCATATCGGTGTAAAACGCATGAAGAAACTCCATACTGATGGACTTCTGGAATCACTTGATTATGAATCACTTGGTACTTGCGAACCGTGCCTCATGGGCAAGATGACTAAAACACCGTTCTCCGGAACTATGGAGAGAGCAACAAATTTGTTGGAAATCATACATACAGATGTATGTGGCCCGATGAATGTTGAGGCTCGTGGCGGATATCGTTATTTTCTCACCTTCACAGATGATTTGAGCAGATATGGGTATATCTACTTAATGAAGCACAAGTCTGAAACATTTGAAAAGTTCAAAGAATTTCAGAGTGAAGTAGAAAATCATCGTAACAAGAAAATAAAGTTTCTACGATCTGATCGTGGAGGAGAATATTTGAGTTACGAGTTTGGTTTACATTTGAAACAATGCGGAATAGTTTCGCAACTCACGCCACCTGGAACACCACAACGAAATGGTGTGTCCGAACGTCGTAATCGTACTTTACTTGATATGGTGCGATCTATGATGTCTCTTACCGATTTACCGCTATCGTTCTGGGGTTATGCTTTAGAGACGGCCGCATTCACGTTAAATAGGGCACCATCAAAATCCGTTGAGACGACACCTTATGAACTGTGGTTTGGCAAGAAACCAAAGTTGTCGTTTCTTAAAGTTTGGGGCTGCGATGCTTATGTGAAGAAACTTCAACCAGATAAGCTCGAACCCAAATCGGAGAAATGTGTCTTCATAGGATACCCAAAAGAGACTGTTGGGTACACCTTCTATCACAGATCCGAAGGCAAAACATTCGTTGCTAAGAATGGATCCTTTCTAGAGAAGGAATTTCTCTCGAAAGAAGTGAGTGGGAGGAAAGTAGAACTTGATGAGATAACTGTATCTACTCCCTTGTTGGAAGGTAGTTCATCACAAGAACCGGTTCCCGTGACAACTACACCAACTAGTGAGGAAGCTAATGATATTGATCATGAAACTTCAGATCAAGTTTCTGCTGAACCTCGTAGGTCTACCAGAGTAAGATCCGCACCAGAGTGGTACGGTAATCCTATTCTGGAAGTCATGTTACTTGACCATGATGAACCTACGAACTATGAGGAAGCGATGATGAGCCCAGATTCCACAAAATGGCTAGAGGCCATGAAATCTGAGATAGGATCCATGTATGAAAACAAAGTGTGGACTTTGGTTGACTTGCCCGATGATCGGCAAGCCATTGAGAATAAATGGATCTTTAAGAAGAAGACTGACGCTGATGGTAATGTTACTGTCTATAAAGCTCGACTTGTTGCAAAAGGTTTTCGACAAGTTCAAGGGGTTGACTACGATGAGACTTTCTCACCCATAGCGATGCTTAAGTCTGTCCGAATCACGTTGGCCATTGCTGCATTTCATGATTATGAAATTTGGCAGATGGATGTCAAGACTGCATTCTTGAATGGATTTCTAGAAGAAGAGTTGTATATGATACAACCAGAAGGTTTTGTTGATCCAAAAGGTGCTGACAAAGTTTGCAAGCTCCAGCGTTCCATTTATGGACTGGTGCAAGCATCTCGGAGCTGGAATAAACGTTTTGATAGTGTGATCAAAGCATATGGTTTTATACAGACTTTTGGAGAAGCCTGTATTTACAAGAAAGTGAGTGGGAGCTCTGTAGCATTTCTAGTTTTATATGTTAATGACATATTATTAATTGGAAATGATATAGAATTTCTGGATAGCATAAAGGGATACTTGAATAAAATTTTTTCGATGAAAGACCTCGGTGAAGCTGCTTACATATTAGGCATCAAGATCTATAGAGATAGATCAAGACGCTTAATAGGACTTTCACAAAGCACATACCTTGACAAAATATTGAAAAAGTTCAATATGGATCAGGCAAAGAAAGGATTCTTGCCTGTGCTACAAGGTGTGAAGTTGAGTCGAACTCAATGCCCGACCACAGCAGAAGATAGAGAGAAAATGAAAAATGTTCCCTATGCTTCAGCCATAGGCTCTATCATGTATGCAATGCTGTGTACCAGACCTGACGTATGCTTAGCAATAAGCTTAGCAGGAAGGTACCAAAGTAATCCAGGAGTGGATCACTGGACAGCGGTCAAGAACATCCTGAAATACCTGAAAAGGACTAAGGATATGTTTCTCGTATATGGAGGTGACAAAGAGCTAGTCGTAAATGGTTACGTCGATGCAAGCTTTGACACTGATCCGGACGATTCTAAATCGCAAACCGGATACGTGTTTATATTAAACGGTGGAGCTGTAAGTTGGTGCAGTTCTAAACAAAGCGTCGTGGCGGGATCTACATGTGAAGCAGAGTACATAGCTGCTTCTGAAGCAGCAAATGAAGGAGTCTGGATGAAGGAGTGCATCGGGACCAATGAAGATCTTCTGTGACAATACTGGTGCAATTGCCTTGGCAAAGGAATCCAGATTTCACAAGAGGACCAAGCACATCAAGAGACGCTTCAATTCCATTCAGGATCAAGTCCAAGTGGGAGACATAGAGATTTGCAAGATACATATGGATCTGAATGTTGCAGACCCGTTGACTAAGCCTCTCTCACGAGCAAAACATGATCAGCACCAAGACTCCATGGGTGTTAGAATCATTACTATGTAATCTAGATTATTGACTCTAGTGCAAGTGGGAGACTGAAGGAAATATGCCCTAGAGGCAATAATAAAGTTATTATTTATTTCCTCATATCATGATAAATGTTTATTATTCATGCTAGAATTGTATTAACCGGAAACATAGTACATGTGTGAATACATAGACAAAAATATGGTCACTAGTATGCCTCTACTTGACTAGCTCATTAATCAAAGATGGTCATGTTTCCTGACCATAGACATGTGTTGTCATTTGATTAGTGGGATCACATCATTAGAAGAATGATGTGATTGACATGACCCATTTTGTTAGCCTAGCACTTGATCCTTTAGTATACTGCTATTGCTTTCTTCATGACTTATACAAAGTTCCTGCAACTATGAGATTGTGCAACTCCCGTGTACCGGAAGAACACTTTGTGTGCTACCAAACGTCACAACGTAACTGGGTGATTATAAAGGTGCTCTACAGGTGTTTCCGAAGGTTCATGTTGAGTTGGCATAATTCGAGATTAGGATTTGTCACTCCGATTGTCGGAGAGGTATCTCTGGGCCCTCTCGGTAATACTCATCACCTAAGCCTTGCAAGCATGTAACTAATGAGTTAGTTATGAGATGATGTATTACAGAACGAGTAAAGAGACTTGCCGGTAACGAGATTGAACTAGGTATTGGATACCGACGATCAAATCTCGGGCAAGTAACATACCGATGACAATGGGAACAAAGTATGTTGTTATGCGGTTTGACCGATAAAGATCTTCGTAGAATATGTAGGAACCAATATGGGCATCCAGGTCCCGCTATTGGTTATTGACCATAGACGTGTCTCGGTCATGTCTACATTGTTCTCGAACCGTAGGGTCCGCACGCTTAAGGTTTCAATGACAGTTATATTATGAGTTTATGTATTTTGATGTACCGAAGGTTGTTCGGAGTCCCGGATGTGATCACGGACATGACGAGGAGTCTCGAAATGGTCGAGACATAAAGATTGATATATTGGACGGATATATTTGGACACCGGAAAGGTTCCGGGAGAGTTTGGGAATATACCGGAGCTCCGGGAGGTTACCGGAACTCCCTGGTAAGTATATGGGCCTTATTGGGCCCAAGTGGAAGGGAGGGAGAAGGATCAAGGGAGGGGCACGCCCCCCCAAGCCCAATCTGAATTGGGTGGGGGGGCCGGCCCCCCTTTCCTTCTCTCCTTCCCCCTCCTCCTTCCTACTAGTACTACTCCTTCCTTTCCCCTCCAAGTTGGATTAGGAAAAGGAGGGGAAACCTACTTGGAGTAGGTTTCCCCCTCCCTATGGCACGCCCCCCCTTGGGCCGGCCACCTCCTCCCTCCCTCCTTTATATACGGGGGTAGGGGGGCACCCTAGACACACAAGTTGATCATTGATCGTTCCTTAGCTGTGTGCGGTGCCCCCCTCCATGATATTACACCTCAGTCATATTGTAGCGGTGCTTAGGCGAAGCCCTGCAACAGGAGAACATCAAGATCGTCACCACGCCGTCGTGCTGACGGAACTCCCCCTCGGCGCCTCTGCTGGATCGGAGATCGAGGGTGCGTCATCGAGCTGTACGCGTGTCAAGAACTCGGAGGTGCCGGAGTAACGGTGCTTGGATCGGTCGGACCAGGAGGACGTACGACTACTTCCTCTACGTTGTGTCAACGCTTCCGCTTCGGTCTACGAGGGTACGTAGACAACACTCTCCCCTCGTTGGTATATCATCACCATGATCTTGCGTGTGCGTAGGAATTTTTTTGAAATTACTACGTTCCCCAACAACAAGTTCCTCGCCGAATTCGAAAACACACACCTCTCAGGGAATAAAGTGAACAGTGCCGCCCTCACGAAGATGAGCACGGCTCTGTCTACTTGGAGAAGCGCGGTGAAGAGAATGATTGATAAAGGTGATAGTTATGAGAAGATCAAGGCAAAATATCCTTTGATGAGCGAAGATGAGTACAAGGAGTTCAAGATCAACTACGAGAGCAGCGCAACCTCCGAATCAAGTCAGTGGGGGAAAGAAATGCGGGAGTTGAACTTAGGGGAACACAAACTCGGTCCCAACGGTTACAGAGTGGCGGAGCCTATGGTAGTTTAGATGATCGATATCGACTTGTAATGTGAAGACAAACTCGATACTCGCGGTCTTGAGACTTGTAATGTTTTATCTTAGTTCGGTCTTTTGATTTCGGAGACTAATATGATGAATTGTATTCGGAGACTAATCTTCTATTGTATTCGATGAATCTGATGTTGCTGTGTGCTGCTGTCTATATTCTGTCCAATAATATATTTTGTAACCTGTGCAAAAATCAGAAAAGTAAAAAAAACAAATATTCATACTAATGGCGCATCACCACCAGGTGCGCCATTAGTATGCCAAAGGATACTAATGGCGCATCAACACAGAATGTGCCATTAGTATGACAAAGCACATGCTTACGTATGGCCTCCCGGGAGGCACACTAATGGCGCATGGTGTTACATACTAATGGCGCACTGCTTGGTGCGCCATTAGTATACCAGATACTAATGGCGCACCAGTGATGCGCCATTAGTAAAAATACTAGAGGCGTGCTACTAATGGCACACTGGTAATGCGCCATTAGTAGGCAAAACCAGTGCGCCATTAGTAGGCCTTTTCCTAGAAGTGATCATTGTTTCCGGCATACGACCAACCGCTTTGTTTGGAGGATCCGGCATTCTCTATTGGTATGCTTCGCCGTCCTTCTAGGAGTACCATGAATTTCACATGGTTGATCGAGTGTGTGGCTCGAGCCGAATAGGTTTGAGCTGCTCCTTGTCCGTTGACCGGACCGGGAGTTGATGGACTTGGCACTAGTTTCCTTTACTTGCCGTTTATGACCATTGCGCCGAGGCCTGAGGGTGCCTCTTCATGTATCCTTTTTGTTGTCTTGGGCCGTGATGATGTGTGGACGTCGGGGTGTGGGCCTTGGGTTCTCCTGCTTAGGCTGAGGTAGCCGATTGTGTGGTTCATGGCTTTTGCTGGGGCTTTCAAGTCCGTACTTTTCGGTGGCCAGTACCTTGGTCCACCTATCCGTTAGCAAGTCTTGCTTAGCTTTAAGCTGTTCTTGCTTCCTTTGCAGGCTCCTTGCCGTGGCCATGAGCCGTCGCTTGAAGCGAACTTGTTCCACTGGATCTTCTGGTACGCCGAATTCGTCATTGCCGAGGATTACCTCGTCGTCGGAGGGGGGTGTATGGTTGTCCCTCTCCAAGTATCCCATCGTGACCGGTCCGGCCTGCTTGAAGGTAGGCCGATCCGGGCTATATTCCTCTTTGGCACCATCCGGATTGTCTCCGGGGCCGGTGTTGGTATGGTGGGGCTTGTAGCGGCGCCGAAAGCACCCATGCTTTGGTTTTCCTCCAGAGGGGTTATCCTCCGTTGCCTCGTCGCCGTTGGTTTCCTTCGGAGTGTCCACCATATATATATATCGTATGAGGAGGTGGCCGTCCACCGCCCTGTGAGCGGCGGCTCCTGTAATTCTCCTGCATCGCCGTCCATACCGTCGATGTCTTCGGAGTCGAAGTCGAGCAAGTCGGTTAAATCATCGACCGTGGCAATGAAGTGGGTGGTGGGTGGGCAACGAATTCCGTCGTCGTCTGCTTCCCGCTCAAGCCGGACATAGTTCGGCCCAGAGTCTCCTGACAAAGAGAGAGACTTCAATAAGTTCAGCATGTCGCCAAAGGGCGAGTGCTGAAAGGCGTCCGTCGCGGTGAACTTCATTACCGGAGCCCAACCAGGCTCGGCGGGCTTGGGAACGCGCGGACTGGAACCTACATCGGGATATGAATCCGGGGGTCCGGAGTCACAGGCTTCCTCAGAAGGGAGGCCTGTGTTCGGCTCTACCGCCGACGAGGGTACGGCCTGCGGGGCGGGGTCCATCCCTCCGTCCCCATGCAATGTAGTCTGCTCCGGATTTGAGTCCAGGGCTACTGCAGGGGTGATATCCCGAGTGTTGTCCGACAGCAGGTTCATGCCATGCTCGTCGTGACTGTCCGGTGCTCCTGGCGCTGGCCCGAATCCGTTGAAGATCAAGTCTCCGCGGATATCCGCCGTGTAGTTTAGGTTTCCGAACCTGATTTGATGGACAGGGGCATAGCTGTCGATCTGCTCCAGACGGCCAAGCGAATTGGCTCGCTGTGCGAAGCCGCCGAACACGAAGATCTGTCCAGGGAGGAAAGTCTCGCCCTGGACCGCGTCGTTGATGATGATTGAAGGAGCCATCGAGCCTGACAGCGACGAAACAGAGGAACTCTCAATGAAAGCACCAATGTCGGTGTCAAAACCGGCAGATCTCGGGTAGGGGGTCCCGATATGTCCGTCAAGGCTGATGGTAACAGGAAGCAAGGGACACAGATGTTTACCCAGGTTCGGGCCCTCTCGATGGAGGTAAAACCCTACTTCCTGCTTGATTAATATTGATGATATGGTTAGTACAATAGTAGATCTACCACGAGATCGTAGAGGCTAAACCCTAAGAGCTAGCCTATGATGGTATGATTGTAATTGTGATCGGCCTTCTAAGGACCAACCTCTCCGGTTTATATAGACACCGGAGAGGGTTAGGGTTTACATGGAGTTGGTTACAAGGAAGGAAATATAATATCCGGATTGCCAAGCTTGCCTTCCACGCAAAGGAGAGTCCCATCCGGACACGGGCCTAAGTCTTGAGTCTTGTATCTTCACGCTTCAATAGTTCGGACGTTGTACACAGTCCGGCCGTCCGGATACCCCCTAATCCAGGACTCCCTCAGGCGTGCTGGACACCAGCGTGTGGCCGGAGAGGGCGAGCTACGACGATGTCGGGCTCGGCCCCGTGCCAGTGGGCCAGAAGGGCAAGTGCGAGGAAGGCAGTGACTTCAACGCCTCCGCGTGCAACCGGAAGCTCATTGGCGCAAGGTTCTTCCTGGCCGGGTACGAGCCGTCCAAGTCCAAGGAGTCGCGCTCGCCGAGGGACAACGACGACACGTCACGCACACCTCCAGCATGGAAGCGGGTTCCGCGGTGCGCGGCGCCGACTTGCTC
Source organism: Triticum timopheevii (assembly GCA_963921465.1). Lineage (NCBI taxonomy): Eukaryota > Viridiplantae > Streptophyta > Magnoliopsida > Poales > Poaceae > Triticum > Triticum timopheevii. Next base: position 74,652,430 of record OY997274.1, read on the forward strand.
GGGTACTGGAAGGCGTGGCCTGGGGGCTCAACTACTGGGACCCCCCCCCCCCCCCCACAGCAAAATTAGCGCCAACAAATCTTCATCCGGCACAAAAATCGTCGGGGCACAACGGCTGGAGATGCTCTTAGGGCCATGGAGGCGCGGTGGACTCCGACCCTTGCCGGCGGGGGGGGGGGGGGGGGGGGTTGTTGTTTCGTTTAGGCATTTCTTTGAGATCGACTAGGGTTTGTGTCCTAGTCCGGAAGGTGTGGCGGCGGTGGTTCCCTGAAGATGGAGCAATCTACTCCCCATCTAGGCCCTGTCTCGGTGATGCATCTAGAGTCATCGGAGGGCGTGTGGAGTTGTATCTCCGACGGATCTTGTGGGATCCGGTTATTATTACTCTTCGATGGATATTCATGGACCTAATTTTCGTTTGTGTTTGTTCGTGTTTCTACATGTTGGATCATTTTGATCTACGCTTCTCTTCGTCGATGACGATTGCTGTTCTGGTGCCCTAGTCCTGTTGGTCCTTAGCACAACGACTTTTCGACTCTCTAGTGCTACCTTCATTCCTAAATATAAGATGTTTCAGCAGTTTAATTCAAACTGCCCAAACGACTTATATTTAAGAATTGAGGTAGCACAACAAGTTCTGCCCGGTTCTAGTGAAGGAGGGGCGATGACGACGATGCGACTTCGGCTCGCTACAGTACTTGTAGTCGTCGTTAGGTGGTATATGGACCTGAATATAATTTTTTATTATTTTCAGTGCCTTTGCCTTTATTCCGTGCTGTAGTAGACTTATGTCTTCCTTAAGCCTGAATTTCCAACAGCTAACACCTGGCAGTTCTCGTCTAAAGTTTTTTTTTTTCCATTTCTTCCGAGTCCAAATTCTACGCTGAAGTGCGGCGACGATCAAGGAAAAGTCCAAGCCCGGACGTTGTCGCGCCGGGTGGATGAACTGTACCCACGCCCTCCTAAATGACTTGTTGCCTGCCAACCATGAACCATCAGTATCAACCCGGACAAATCTGGAGTAATCATCCGTCCTAAAATTCCATTATCCTGCACATGATATACAGTTGCTGGATTAATTAGAAGACTGCTAGTACTACTAGCTCACCGCGTCTTGCAGTTAAATGCCCAACACCCAACTGCCCCCCTTATTGTCAATCAGGAGAGGAGACAGAAGCCGGCATTGAATGCCATCAACAGACAGACGTGATGCCATTGCATTGCCTTGCCCGATCGATGGCGCGAACGGGACGAGCGTGTCGATCATGATGCCGTCCAGTGCCTTGCAGTGGCAGTACCAGTAGCAGTACGTGGGTCGATTGGTCGCCCATCATGATGCCATCCATTATGGCAGCTGCAAGCAACCACGCTCGCGCCAACTACCCGTGTCTCTCATGTTCCATCTCGGCCAACGATATATAGTGCGGGAGGGTCGCTGCGGATCACACTGGAGAGCGCTGCAGTGTGGTTGTGGGGAACGCTCTGAAGCAATGAGTTACCAGCTGAAGAAGACGGCCAGGAGCGAAGAAGCCGCGCAGCGGAGAGCGTCGTCTTCTGAAGAACAGCAGCAGGAAAAGGTAATCAACGCCTCTTCTCTCCGTCTTAATTCCTTCCTGCTGGCTATGGCCATGGCTGCGTGTCCGTTTTTCCGTTGGCTGTTTTCAGTCCAGTCCAGTTCATAAGCCGTGCCCTTTCCAGCCACCATCGAAAGAATTTGCAGACCTTGCTTTTCACGCTGAACGGTTAACGCTTAGATTTGTGGCGCGAACTCAGAGCACGAACACGTTGCCTTTAGACAATTCTCATATGTTCTTTGTTTATGGAACATACAATGGACACTGCAGATCCATGTTTGATCTTCCAGTGAGCTCGAACTTGTCACTAAAACATCTAGTAGCAAAATTCCCCCAAGAAAACAACAACAACAAAGTCTTTAGTCTCAAACAAGTTGGGTAGGCTAGAGCTGAAACCCATAAGATCTCGCCACCAACTCATGATTCGGGCACATGGATAGCAAAATCATGTTCAATCACTTCTGAAGAAAAATTAATCTTCGGACAAACATGGAATTAGTAACTACTAGTAACTTATTCGAGAAGAGATTAACTGACGGGTCTGTCTAGGACACATCTAGATGTGACATAAGTTGATTTTCATTCTGTTTATGGTATATTTTTTTTGTCCTAACTTTTTTGTATCTTATTGCTGCATTATATATTTGTTGGAGCTTAGATGTGACATCCTTAAAAAACATCTAGATGTGAATTAGACAAACTGTTAACTTATACTACGTAGTAACTTTGTATCTTCATGATTTGCACGAACGTCCATGCAGATAAACGAGGTGCGGGGTCTCCTGGGCAGTCTGACGGAGGAGATGCCGAGTTTTTTGTCGGACGCCACCATCCGCCGTTTCCTCCGGGCGAGGAGCTGGAGCACGGAGCAAGCAACCAAGTCTCTCAAGGAGACTGTCAAGTGGAGGCGTCAGTACAGGCCGGATGCAATTACCTGGGTCAGTCAAAATTCTAGCCTTATAGCTTGCAGTGACTTGTGTAAACAACTCATCTCTTCTCTGTTGCCAACAAATTTAATCGCAGGACGACATTGCAGAAACGGAGAACGAGGCCCGGAGGACACATGTGGCCGACTACCTTGACAAGAACGGAAGAAGTGTCCTCGTAGCAAACGTGCCAATGAAGGTAACTAATTAAGTAATTATGCATGCATGGTCTAGTACTACCTCCGTCCGGGTTTATTGGTCTCCATTATATTTCGTGTCAAATTTTGACCATAGATTAAACTAACAAAATGTTCACGCATGTCACCAACCATTATATTTTTGAAAACTATGTTCAAATACAAATCCAATGAGATAATTTTTCTTGACATGCATTAACATTTTATTAGTTAAATCTTTAGTTAAAATTTGGCACAAACTACAAAGGAGACCTATAAACCAGGACGGAGGTAGTACAATATGGTCAATCCATTAGCGGATATTGGTAACTAGTAGGAGCCCAACACCAGCATTAGCTAACTTGTACAGCAAACAGTCTAAAGTTTCAGCCAAGGAGCAGATAAAGCACCTGGTGTACCTCCTGGAGTATTTCGCCACCAACTCGGCGGATGAACAAGACGACTTCGTCGTTTGGCTGAACGACTTCCGAGGCTGGTCCATATCGAGCACGCCACTGTCGATAGCCCGCGAATCCATGCACATAATCCAGAACTACTATCCGGGGGTGATAGCCGTGGCGATTCCTTTCGATCCTCCCAGGATTTTTGAATCTTTTTGGAAGGTATGCAAACAGTCCAATCAGAATTGTGGTGAATATTTCAGTCTGGTTCCCTGTTTTATCTTTTATGAGAGTGTGTTCCCTGCATGTTTTATCGGTGAATATTTCAGTCTGTAGGTTCAAACCACTCTGCCCTTTGTTTGATTTGCAGATAGCCAAGAACTTCGTGCAGCCAGACATGAAAGAGAAAGTGAAGTTTGTGTATGCAAACAAGCCAGAGAGCCTCAAGATAATCGCTGACATCTTCGACTTGGATACGCTAGAGTCTTCGTTTGGAGGAAGAAGCACCCGTACGGCCTTCGACATCAACAAGTATGCCGAGAGAATGAGAAGAGCCGACAAGATGAGAGGGGCGTCAAAAGATTCAAATGGCCACAACCACAACTGACCTCCCTGACCAATAGTTTAGAAAAATATCTCCCTGGCCAATGGCTCTGACTAAATACAAGTAGCTTGTTAGTCGTACATGAGCTTGGCTAAAGCACACGAACAGGGTAAAGATCTACTTATACACTAAATTAAAACGTGAAGGCGCACGTTGTCGCGTCGCGTCCATCCATCTTAATGAAAGAATGATAGAAATATTTGCGAAAGTCTAGAAAGTAAAAAACGCCCGAGAGTTTTATAATGGATGAAACTAAAAAGCCTTGATGTATATGCATGTAATTTCCTTTTTAGTTCAAAACTCTTGGCTCATCCAACATTTACGAATAGGATTTACATAAATTAGCACACACATATCCGTGAAGAACTAATTAAGATGTTTAATAGTATCATGATTCGAGATAGCACTCAAATCGAACATATAAAGGACGCTAGGCAACCCGCCATTCTGAGGCCACCCCGTGCGCTACGCCGGTTGGGCCGCTCGATCTTTTTCCTGTAGGCAGGTTTTGGCTGCTGGCAGCGGGTAAACCGTTGGTTGTTTTTCACGTTGATGTCTGCTTTGGGGTAGATGACTGGTGGCCCTTATTACGTCCAGGACCAGGAAATCACTCGTTCGACCTTCGATTACGTGTGAGATGGACGCTAGCAACGAGTGAAAACGTAAGCCGGATGGTCAGCGCTGCTACTCCTCTCCCTCCAGCTTCGTCTGGCGCGCCCTCTCCCTCGCCGCCGCCATGGCCTCTCCCGCCGCTCATCCCCACCTCCTTCTGCGCCCTCTTGCTGGTCGCTACATCCTCTGAGGCTCTGAGCCCATGGCTTCCAGCGCATCCCCTCTCTGCCCCCACCCCTCCTCTCCTCGCTCCGTCCCAGATTCTCGATCTGGAGCGGGAGGTACGCGGCCACATGTCGGGGATGCCTCTTCGTCGTCGTTGACGGGACGAGGGGAGCAGCAGCCGTAGCAGGCGGCAGTGTTGGCAAACACGAGCAGCAACTGCAGCAGGCGGCAGTGCTGACGAGACGGTGGTCCACGGCAGAATTCAAAAAGATGAACTTAATTTCGTCAACCATTGAAGTTGCAGAGGAAACATTCATGTAAGTTTCTCTAATTTTCTTTCATAATTTTTTCTCCCCTCATCATATATAAATACTTCACAAAGTTAATTTCTTTATCTTCTCAACCATGTCTAAATTTTGGGGAAAGGAGAGAGGAATTAGACAGAGAGACGGGCAATTTGAGGAGCTTTCTTTCTTTGTCTTCTCAACCCCGTCTAATATATGGGAAAGACAAAAGATAGAGGAATTCGAGAGAGAGAGAGAGACAACTGAAGAGGCTTTCAAGTTCGAGAGCAGCCATGTCCTTGACGCGCTGGCGGCCTCCTCATCGCTGATGTCGCGTGGCTGTGGCTGTTGTATGGCTGCTGGAGATGGGCGCAGTTTCCTCATGATGGTATTTTAAGAACACGTTAACTGGCCCAAGAAAATTGGTCAAGTTATTAGAGCAGACTAAGCTGACATGGTGTTCGAAACTTAGGTGGTCATGGTCATCGACCAGATGTGGCGCTTCACGTCTCCTTGAGCCTTGATGTTAGCAGTGCAAGTGCTCGTTTCCCATATGTCTGCCCACTCCTCCCTCTCATCAAGCTTTCTTTTCTATTCTCTAAATTCCTCTAAATTTGCGGTGTGCAGGTCTGAGAAAAGAGAGAGGAATAAGATATGGTAAGGTTTTGGCAAAGAACATTCTTTCCCGAGCTTGGGAAATTTTGGTCATCGAATATTGATTTCATGATTTGTGGTTAATACACGGCGCTGTTAGTAGTTAATACACGGCATGGGGCATTATATCGATTTGATTAGAGTTAATCTTGAGGGTCAAATCGCTGGTGCAACACAGGCTGTTATTCGCGCTACCCATCAGACAGGGTGTCTGGTGGGGCGCGCCACTTTTGGCTCGTGATAGTGCTGTATTCGGATGGCTCTAACTTTTGTATACGAACTCGGATTGGAACGATTCTTATATCAAAATCGATCGTTTCGACGAGACGAAGACAATCCATGTAGATCATTGTTCCATACGAGGCAGTCTTGGGGGCGTAATGTGCCGAATAGTGTTCTGAATACAAAATCTTAGTATTTCGAACACAACTTCGGCCTTCGAGATGAGATCAAATGGCAATGGCCCAAACTTCAAAGATGTTTGTATCGACAATACGAAACTTTTTCATGTAGAACACTTCTCCATTTGAGGCTATTTTAAATAAGTTCTTGTCTGTGCCAAAATCTGGTGTCAACACATGCCCCCCTGTTTTTCGGCAAAGCCTGTGTGCCGAAAAATAACTTGCACATAGCTTGCTCTAAGGAAGATGTCAACACTCCATCGGCCATTTTGGCATATTCTTAGGACGATAAGTTTATATCGGCCATTGCTTGTGTGGATATTTTGACGCAAGCTTGGGTAAAACTTTCTCAACTTCCTTAACAATCCGATGATAAAGTCCCATAGATATGTATCTCAAGGTCATCCTCAGAACCATATTATTCACCCTTTTGCTAGGATTTTGCTGATAATCAGTAATAAACTTTCTCCAATCCTTATTTTCGCCTGTATAAGAAAAATTCATTAGTGGCCGAAGCGGTGGACTTCGGTTCAGCCTTACCTATTCTGACGAGACTAAGCATCGGCTATTGATAGAAATGCAACACACCATGATTAACATAGTAGCCGGATGCTTGCTGTGCCAACTCTTTCAAATTGTCATGTCTAGAAATATGAACAATTTTATAGCAACCCAAGGTAATTTTGCATCTAGACATACCTTAAGATAAACTGTAAGTGAATCGTCAAAACATTGATAGCCCTTGGATATTTGTTACACTACTTATAACGAATCATTGAAAGCCTCAATCTGTATAGCACCTATAGCAACCAAAAGCTCCAAACCGAATAAATTTCATATTCAGCTTTGATTATTGTGTAAAAATATTTTAAGTGGCATAAGGCTTGTTTTGGTCTCCAGTTGAACTAATGACGATGTTAGGATACTACACCGGCCATGCTTTGACATATTCTTAGGGCAATAGATAAATATCAGCCATTAACATGAGGTCCATATAGAATTCACCCACCAAAGTATGTATAGCCGAAATAAACAAATAAAATAGGAATAAAATATTTCGGCCCCTTTGTATTAGCAACAATGTAACTAACCAAACGTATGGTAATTTGGTAATAATCTCTCATGATATAGAAAATTATGTTGCATCCATGGATCAAAATAAATCAATGGAGGGTAATTGATCATACCTAGGGATGAATTCCATGGCAAAGGCATCAACGACATGGTTGAAGAAAATGGATGATGTGCTAACCTAAGATTTTGATGTTGTGATGCGCACCTTCGGCTTAATTGTTTGTTGCTTTCATTATTTTCCTTCTTCACTTTTATTGTACTTGTTGCAACAGAAGCATGCACATCATTTTTGTGTTGATTGATCTTCTTGGGAACCCATGCCATGTTCTTCTTTTTCAGCTCTTGTGCACTAAGATTTTGTAATTTTTTCTTTTGCCAATATGATAAACCGAGTGGGCATCTCGGCTGTGATTTTGTTTCAACCAATGGCAACTCTTTTTGGGCCTTGTGCACCCTCAATTTCTTTTCTTCAGATTTGGCACTCTGATTTTTATCAGTTGATTGCTTTACTTCTTTGCCTTTTGTAGCCAATGTCAACACTTTAATTGGCTCTTTGTTATTTGAGATCAAATCTGAAGCAGCACACTTACGACCATCTCTTTTCATGCGGTAAACTTGCTTTACCACCTCTTTCTTCTTTCTTGAGCTCTGGACCGATTCCTTATGATTGAAACGGTCTTTGACGCGTGATTGTTCAAATGTTGATCTCCTTGGAGCTGCATAGTATTGGTGAGATGGTCTAGAATAAGATGGAGAATGTACCCTTGTATCATACCTGTCCCATGATAAATATGTATCTATATGAGCATAGGGAGGTATCCACGGCATTGGCATCGGCGGCCCAAAATAAGGATATGAATATGTTGCATTAAAATTATCACTTTGCCAATACCGATCCTCATATTTGCGCCTTGGGGGTGATCTTGGTTTCTTTGCATGATTTGGCCGATAAGCATTCTTCTCTTCACTCTTCTTTTGATCACTAGTGCAGAACCGGGCAATAGCACCGGTTCGTAAGGCCCTTTAGTGCCGGTTCCATAACCGGCACTAAAGTGTGGGCATTAAAGGCCCCCCCCTTTAGTACCGGTTCAGCACGAACCGGTGCTAAAGGGCAACCACGTGGCACGAGCCAGCTCCGGGGGCCTGGAGCCCTTTAGTACCGGTTGGTAAGACCAACCGGTACTATAAGGTTTGGGTTTTTTTTAGTTTTATGATTTCTTTTTCATTTAATTTTGTGTTTCCATTTTAATTCTTTTTCGTTTGCTGGTATTTTACGATACTACACATTGTACACGTTATGCATATATATATATATATATATATATATATATATATATATATATATATATATATATATAAATAGAATTTCTAGTAGAACCAATCATGCATATATATCATCAATGTCTCACAAACCACCATATTAATTAATTCACACATACACACATGTATAGCTATATACAATTTCTCCTACATATGCATGTTGCCTTCGGAGCCAGTGGCATTAGCCTAATTGGTGCCTTCGGAGCACGATGACAATTGGAAGTGGTTCATGGTAGCGGGTAATAGTATTCTCCCTTCGGATTTATGACCTGGTCGAGCAAAAATCCCGCTATTTCCTCTTGAAGTGCTTCTACGCGCTTCGTTTCTAGGAGCTTCTCCCGCACCTCTTTGAACTGTTAAGAAGGAGATCAATATGCATGTGTATTACTTGTGTAACTAGATATTGATAATGGTGTAAAAATTGTGAATAGTGTTCTGACAAGCGTACCCATTCCTGTCTTTGAGATCTGCTCCTTTCAGACGCCATCATGTGAATGTTCTCGCAAACGCAGAATGCACACAGATCAGTCCCCTGCGCCTGCTTTAGGGCCTTTACGAGAATGGAATTTGATCAGATAATAATTAATCAAGCATGATAATTAAAGAGATGGCAGCTAGCTAGCTAGCTAGTACTACTTAATTACTTACCTTGGGTCGAAACCATTTAAGCTTTTTTTTCCATTCGCCTTCCGTGACGCTGATGAACCTTGCCCAAGCCCTGCCCGCCGACAAAGAAAATGAATAAAGGGGTTATTAAATAGTTTATATCATGAAATGACGAACTAAATAGGCCGAGATATATAGTTAATAATGATTGAAATTACCTGTTGACTATCCCAAACAAGATGTTATAGTCAGTATTTGCTTTGAGTAGTGAGTCCAGTATTTCAACTGTTCCGGCGTCAACTTTAATGATACACAAGATCTAGTGAAATCTGCATGCACACACATTTGCATGTCTTAATTAAGTGGGCGTATGTAAGCAAAAACATGTAGCTAGCTAGTAGGAAAAACAGAGAATTTGTAGTACAAGACAGTGTGACCCACTGAAAGTTGTAAGGAAGTAGTATATCTTCATTGTATTTGAGGCGCTTCAAGAACTCTAGCATGCTGTCCTCTACGTCCTTTTCATGATGTGGATTTATTAGCCATGTGTATTCATTAACGGTGTTTGGGTCAATGAACCCAATGCCAAAGCGTCCACCTTTTCTCATTTCATACATCTTCATCCTGCATAATACCACAGAAAAGAATATAGTGAGGATAATTACAGGTAATGATTGATCAAAAGGATCACTACAGCTAGCTTGAGACTTAAATTACAGAAAGAAATCACTTACAGACAATAGCAACTGACGATAGATTTGTCGAGTGCGTCTTGATTGTATAACTGAAACAGTTCAGAATACTCAACGGGCAGAGCTTTCTCATGGAAGTAATGCTCCTCCTTGACATTCACCATGAGGGACTCTCGATTGGAAATCTTGGTAATGTTCATGTACCATTGATGCAATTCAGACATTCTCGTTGGGAGGTTCTTGACCTTGTCTGGCTCGACCAAAGGTTGGCCCCGGACATATTTCCGTTTTATTTCATCCTCTGTAAGCACATGCATGGGCTCGATCTCGAGGAGTTGTCCAACAGTGATGTTGAGAACTTTAGCCTGCATTATATGGTCCTTGGTTATTACCACATTGCCCACCTCGGGAACATAAACTGTTTGCCCAAAATAATATTGGGCGCGCGTACTGTCACGTGTTGTTGGCACAACATGTGAGGGGATCGATTGCGCCGCCTGTTCTCCCAGCTGGGGAATGGTTTTCCCGCATTTTTTGACAGCTGCTTGTTGTTTGCTCGATCCCAAGCTCGCCTCCTTACGTAGACGTGCTCGATTTAACTTCCTGATGTGGCGCTCATAGTCTGTGTCAACAGGCTTGCGAGCTGGTGGTTGAGCCATACGAATGAAGTGGTCAATCATTTCCTCATGCATTTTCTCCCTTGGCGGCGGTGGTGGTTTCGGTGCAAAATGGGCTTCCACCTCGGCCTTCGATATGGCTGCGTTTTCCTCCTCGGACTTGTCATAAGGCCTCTGCGAAAGAGGCGTGAGGCTTGGACCATATTTATATCGCTTGCCTCCGCCTGTACTTCCTGTACTACCTCGACTCGTACTGCTACACACCATAGCTGCGGGGTGTCTCTTCTGCGATTGCTGAGGCGGCGGAGACGGCTGACGGGGCTGAGTTGGACGAGGAGGAGTGGCCTGAAGCTGTGCCGGACTTGGAGGAGGAGTGGCCTGAGGTTGTGCCGGACTTGGAGGAGGAGTGGACGTCTGACGCTGTGGCGGACTTGGAGGAGGAGGAGTGGCCTGACACTTTGCCGGACTTGGAGGAGGAGTGGCCTGACACTTTGCCAGACTTGGTGGACTTGCAGGAGCGGGAGTCTACTGACTCGGTGGCGGACTTCGACGAGGAGTTGGCTGACGCGGTATCGGTGGCCTTCGAAAGATGATGCAATCCTTTTTCCATAGGATGATACGATGTTTGGCCTCTCCGAGAAAGTGCTCGTCGTCACCTCCAGGAATGTCAAGCTGTAGCTCCGAATATGGGTCCACCACCTCATCAACCAAGACATGAGCATAGCCCGCTGGAATCGGGTTGCAATGGAAGGTTGCCTCGGGGGGATTTGTAAAAGCAACGACGTCCGCCACCTTCATGGATATGTTCTTCATTTTGACGTGTAGCTCGCAGTTAGTGTTCTCCGTGATGTCATCCACGGGGTATCTACCTAGCATTGCGTCGTCCGGGGCGGAACCCACGCTGCTTTTCGGCATGGATGGGGCGGTGCTATCCAATGCTGGATCATCCGCTAGCAGCTGCAGCTGCTGAGACCCCCTTTGCTGGGTAAGTGAGTCGATCTGCTCCTGCTGCCGCTGGAATTTGACTGCCAATTCCGCTTGACTTGCTTCTAGGCCTTGAAGGCGTTCATAGTCCCGCTTCCTCTGCTCCTCCTCCATCTTCCTCTTCTTCTCCTCCGCAATCTTGTTTCTCGCACGGGTTCTGTAGTCGGTGTTCCAGTCTGAAAACCCCTCATACCACAGAATAGCGCCCTTGCCTCGTGTTCTTCCCGGGTGTTCAGGATTTCCCAGGGCACGCGTAAGCTCGTCGTTCTCTCCGTTGGGCTGGAACACCCCCAATCGTGCCTCTTCTATTGCAACAAGTATCGCATCATCGGCTCCCTTCAGACTTGCCTTCGTCGAAACATTGCCTGTCTTCAGGTCCAACTCCCCCCATGCGCATAGAACCAAGTCCTGCACCTGGGGGGCTAGCTCTTATTAACCGGAGTGACACCTGCATCCTCCATCTCTTTCTCAGACTTATCCCACTTAGGCATTGCCACCGCATAGCCACCTGGCCCTAGCTTATGGAACTTATCCTTTTTTCGGCATTCTTCTTGTTTATTCTCGACCATTCCTTAGCTAATTCTGAATCCTTGAATTTCACGAAATCGTCCCAGTGAGCACGTTGGTTCTCTAGTGTTCCCTCGAATACTGGAGTCTTCCTTCCTCCCTTGACGTACTTGTCCCATTCACGATTCTTGTGGTTCTTGAATGCAACCGCCATCTTCCTAAGAGCAGCGTCCTTGACTTTCTGCACATCTGCTTCTGTGAAATGATCTGGTAGGGTGAAATGTTCCATGAGAGTATCCCAAAGCAGACCTTTTTGTTTCTTGTCGACAAAAGTAACATCTGGACGTGGCTTTGCTGGCTCTCTCCATTCTTGAAGTTTGATCGGGAGTTGGTCCTTCACAAGAACTCCGCACTAACGAACGAACTTGTCCGCAATCTTCTTAGGCGCTAATGGTTCGCCATTAGGTCTGATTGCCTCGATATTGTACTTTACGCCCTCCTTCAACTTTTTGTTCGGGCCTCATTTCGTCCTTTTGCCTGAAGATTTGTTTGATCCGGATGGCTGAAAGAACAAAGATCGATTCGTTAATATATCTTCAAGTCATTTAAAACATGTGATGATCACCAGATGCCTGCTTATATAAATATATATACCTCGCCGGTCTTTGTTGTTTCAATATCAACATTTTCTTCATCATCATCATAATCATAGTTCATGACTTCATCAATTCGGTCGTCGCGATCGAATATCATATCACCCTCTCCGGTGTTGTTTAGAAATTCGGAGCCGTCATAATCTTCTTCATTCTGATCATCATTTGGCCCGTGAGGATGGCGTATCATATCGAACATGGCCTGTTCTCCCTCTCTGCCGGTATTGTCCGCCATAGCTTTTATTTAACTAATCCAAAAGAAATATAAAACAATTTAGTATTCAAATTACATCGTCTCGAATAATAGATATAATCTCGAATACATCGTCTCGAATAATAGATATAATCTCGAAAACATCGTCTCGAATAATAGATATAATCTCGAATACATCTTCTCGAACAATAGATATAATCTCGAATACACCGTCTCGAATAATAGATATAATATCGAATACATCACTGGCTAGGTAGCTAATAAAGATCGAATACTACAGAAGAATCTAGGACACTCGCGGTTCCTGCGGCGCGGGCGGTGGACACCCAAAGAGAAGGAACCCTCACAGGATCATAGCTAAAGTGAGATCCCTGAAGAAACTGCCAGGTATTGAAGAACCTGCCGCCCTCTAACGCAACCATGTAGCGATGGACATGCTCGTCCTCCTCCCTGAAACAGCGACGTACCACCTCCGGCTGGGCCGGCTCCCTCCGCGCCGAAACTGGCCCATGCGAACGCCACCAAACGAGATCAGGGTCGCCGACGGGACCCGGGGCCGGGTTCCTCATCAAGCGGCGCGCCCCTCCAGGCAGCACCTCCCAGTGCCAGCCCGGCGGAGCCCAGTCCTGGACATGGGTCAGCCGGACATCGTCGCAGACGTGTCGACGGCGAGGATGCGGGTCGGGCATCGTCGAGAACAAATAATAGCTATATGCCCGCAAAAAGTAACATTTTTTAATGATTGGATTTTGATAACTAAAATTTCTAACATTTCTATATAACTAACATTTCTATAACATTTCTAACAATGCTATATATAACTAACATTTCTATAACATTTCTAATATTTCTATAACTAAAAAACAGAAAAAAATTATAACATTTCTATATATATAACTAACATTTTTATAACTAAAAAACAGAAAAATTTCTAACAATTCTAACTTTTTTATAACTATTTCTATAACTAAAAAACAGAAAAATTTCTAACAATTCTAACATTTCTAACTATTTGTATAACTAAAAAACAAAAAATGTATGTGTGTGTGTGTGTGTGCGCTCACCGGCGAGGCGAGGGACGACGGGGGGCGGCGACGGGGGGCGCGCGGCGATGGGCGCGGCGACGACGGGGATGACGACGACGGGGACAGGGACGGGGCAGCGACGACGGGGACAGGGACGGACGGGCCGGGGCGGCGCCGACGACGGGGACGTACAGGGCCGCGCCGACGACGGGGACGGGGACAACGCGGGACGGGCCGGGACGGGGCGGCGGTGATGACGGGGACGACGGGGACGGGGACGACGGGGCGGCGATGACGGGGACGGGGCGACGACGAGGGATGGAGACGTACGGGGGCGGCGGGCGACGGTGCAGAGGAGAAGAAGCCAGATGAGAAACTGAAATTTTCGTAAGTGTTGTTTATATAGGAGGGGCATTTAGTACCGGTTTGTGCCACCAACCGATACTAAAGGCCAGTTTTGGCCAGCCCAAGCGGCGGGAAGCGACCCCCTTTAGTACCGGGTGGTGGCACAAACCGGTACTAAAGGACCACCCTTTAGTACCGGTTTGTGCCAGGACCCGGTACTAAAGGGGGTGCGCTAGCGCAGGTGCGGTGCGGCAAGTTTAGTCCCACCTCGCTAGCCGAGGGGCGACCGCACTGGTTTATAAACCCCCGTGCGGTCGCTCTCTCGAGCTCCTCTCCAAAGCAGGCCTACTGGGCCTACGTGTTCTTTGCTGCCCTGTGGGCCCACTTGGCCTTTGCGTGCCTGCATCCTGGCCCAACAACAGGTTGGGTTTCTAGTCGTATGCAGGCCGCTCTGGCCTAGTAGGCGGGCTTTTTTTTATTTTTTTGCTTTATTTATTTTTGTGTTGTTTTTTTTGTTTATTTAGAGTTGCTTTGTGAATATTTTTGCTTTAGGTACAAAAAATTACAAACTTTCTGTTAGTTCCCGTAGTTTTCAAATTTGAATAGTTTAAATTTTGAATTATTTGAAAATAGTGTGAATCACTAGTTTGTAAATAACTTAACTTTAAAAATCAGTAAAGGCATGAAAGAATTTGTTTGCACATAAAATTTCTTCGCGTTTCAAATGCCAAAACACATAACTACCCTAACTATTACAGAGATTCCCCTCTGGGTGTGAAACACAGAAGAAAGTGATGATAGTGAAGCCGATCACATCCCAGATCTTTGGGTGTGAAACTTTTTCTTCGCGTGTGTCCCTTTGCACCGTAATCATGGAAAATCTTCATCATTTAACGGGATGCTTGGGTCAATATTCACTGTGAATGGAGCAATTTCATCAAACTTTTCATAATCTTCTGACTTGTCTGTCTTGTCATCCACTCCCACGATGTTTCTCTTCCCAGAAAGAACTATGTGCCGCTTTGGCTCATCGTATGATGTATTCGCTTCCTTATCTTTTCTTTTTCTTGGCTTGGTAGAAATGTCCTTCACATAGAAAACCTGTGCCACATCATTGGCTAGGACGAATGGTTCGTCTGCATACGCAAGATTGTTGAGATCCACTGTTGTCATTCCATACTGCGGGTCTTCCGTTACCCCGCTTCGTGTCATATTGACCCATTTGCACCGAAACAATGGGACCTTTAAACCACGTCGATAGTCAAGTTCCCATATGTCATGTATATAACCATAATATGTTTCCTTTCCCGTCTTGGTTTCTGCATCAAAGCGGACACCACTGTTTTGGTTGGTGCTCTTCTTATCTTGGGCGATCATGGAAAATGTATTACCATTTATCTCGTACCCTTTGAAAGTCATTATATTCGAAGATGGTAACTGGGACAGCAAGTACAGGTCATCTTCAATAGAGGTGTCATGCATGGTACGTGTCTGCAACCAGCTGGCGAAACTCCTGGTTTGTTCATGTGTAATCCAGTCATCAGACCGCTCCGGGTGTTTGGAGCGTAGCAAATTCTTGTGTTCATCCATATACGGAGCCACCAAGGCAGAATTCTGTAGAACTGTGTAGTGTGCTTCAGTGAGAGAATGTCCGTCCATACATATTATTTGTTCCCCTCCTAGCGTGCCTTTTCCATCCAGTCTGCCCTTATGCCGCGATTCAGGAATAACAATCGGCTTAAGGTCAGGAATATAGTCAATACAAAACTCAATGACCTCCTCATTTTGATGGCCCTTGGAGATGCTTCCTTCTGGCCTAGCACAGTTATGAACATATTTCTTTAAGACTCCCATGAACCTCTCAAAGGGGAACATATTGTGTAGAAATACAGGACCCAAAACGTTAATCTCTTCGCATAGGTGAACTAGGATGTGCGTCATGATGTTGAAGAAGGATGGTGGGAACACCAACTCGAAACTGACAAGACATTGCACCAAATCATTCTGTAACCTTGGTATGATTTCTAGATCGATTACCTTCTAAGAGATTGCATTGAGAAATGCACATAGCTTCACAATGGCTAATCGAACATTTTCCGGTAGAAGCCCCCTCAATGCAACTGGAAGCAGTTGCGTCATAATCACGTGGCAGTCATGAGACTTTAGGTTCTAAAACTTTTTGTCTGCCATGTTTATTATTCCCTTTATATTCGACGAGAAGCCAGACGGTACCTTAATACTGAGCAGGCATTCAAAGAAGATTTCATTCTCTTCTTTGGTAAGAGCGTAGCTTGCATGACCCTGATGTATGCCGTCTTCTCCCTGCATACGTTGCTGGTCCTCCCGTGCCTCAGGTGTATCTTTTGTCTTCCCATACACGCCCAAGAAGCCAAGCAGGGTCACGCAAAGATTCTTCGTCACGTGCATCACGTCGATTGCAGAGCGGACCTCTAGGTCTTTCCAATATGGCAGGTCCCAAAATATAGATTTCTTCTTCCACATGGGTGCGCGTCCGTCAGCGTCCTTCGGAACAGGTTGTCCACCAGGACCCTTTCCAAATATCACCTTCAAATCCTTGACCATATCATGTACATCAGCACCAGTACGGTGGCGAGGCTTCATCCGGTGATCCGCCTCACCTTTGGAATGCTTGCCTTTCTTTCTTACGGGATGCCTGCTCGGAAGAAATCGACAATGTCCCAGGTACACATTCTTCTTACAACTATTCAAATATATACTATCGATATCATCCAAACAGTGCGTGCATCCGCAGTATCCCTTGTTTGTCTGTCTTGAAAGGTTACTAAGAGCAGGCCAATCATTGATGGTCATGAACAACAACGCCTCTAGGTCAAATTCTTCCTCCATGTGCTCATCCCACGCACGTACTCCTGTTCCATTCCACAGTTGTAAGAGTTCTTCAACTAATGGTCTTAGGTACACATCAATGTCGTTGCCGGGTTGCTTAGGGCCTTGGATGAGCACTGGCATCATAATGAACTTCCGCTTCATGCACAACCAAGGAGGAAGGTTATACAAACATAGAGTCACAGGCCAGGTGCTATGGTTGCTGCTCTGCTCCCCAAAAGGATTAATTCCATCTGCGCTTAGACCAAACCATATGCTCCTTGCGTCATCTGCAAACTCCTTCCCGTACTTTCCTTCGATTTTTCTCCACTGCGACCCGTCAGCGGGTACTCTCAACTTTCTGTCTTTCTTATGGTCTTCTCTGTGCCATCGCATCGCCTTGGCATGCTCTTTGTTTTGGAACAAACGTTTCAACCGTGGTATTATAGGAGAATACCACATCACCTTGGCAGGAATCTTCTTCCTAGGGCGCTCGCCCTCGACATCACCAGGCTCATCGCGGCTGATCTTATAGTGCAATGCACCACATACCGGGCAAGCGTTCAAATCCTCGTACTCACCGCGGTAGAGGATGCAATCATTAGGGCATGCATGTATCTTCTGCACCTCTAACCCTAGAGGGCAGACAACCTTCTTTGCTTCGTACGTACTCTCGGGCAATTCGTTGTCCTTTGGAAGCATATCCTTTATCATTACCAGCAACTTTCCAAATCCCTTGTTAGATACACCATTCTCTGCCTTCCATTGCAGCAATTCCAGTGTGGTGCCCAACTTTTTCTTGTCACCTACGCAATTCGGGTACAACAATTTTTTGTGCCTCTAACATGCGCTGCAACTTCTTCTTCTCCAAATCACTTGCGCAGTTTCTCTTTGCATCAGCAATGGCCCGACCTAGATCATTAACGGGCTCATCTGATGCCTCTTCTTCAGCTTCTTCCCGCATTGCCGGCTCAGCTTCTTCCCGCAACGGCTCAGCTTCTTCCCCCATTGTTGTATCATCGTATTCAGGGAACCCATGGCCAGGATAGCTGTCGTCGTCCTCTTCTTCTTCATTGTCTTCCATCATAACCCCTATCTCTCCGTGCTTGGTCCAAACATTATAGTGGGGCATGAAACCGGACTTAAATAGGTGGGCGTGAATGGTTTTTGAAGTAGAGTAACGGTGACCATTCTTACAGCCAGCACATGGACAAGGCATAAAACCATCCGCCCGCTTGTTTGCCTCAGCAGCCCATAGAAAAGTATGCACGCCATTAATGAAGTCGGGAGAGCATCGGTCATCATACATCCATTGTCGGCTCATCTTCATTACACAACACCGAATAGACCAAATTAATACAAGTTCATACAAAAAGTTCATACATAAAGTTCATATACAACACTTAATTAAATACAACATACAAATAACTCTCTAGCTAAAGAATTTAAATGCAACAACAAATGCGATGAAGATTGCAACTAAGGTAACAATTGATCCAACAACATAATGATACCAAGCCTCACTATCGATGACATATTTTCTAATCTTTCTAATCTTCAAGCGCATTTTCTCCATCTTGATCTTGTGATCATCGACGACATCGGCAACATGCAACTCCAATTCCATCTTCTCCCCCTTGGTTCTTTTCAATTTTTCTTTCAAGTACTCGTTTTCTCTTTCAACTAAATTTAACCTCTCGACAATAGGGTCGGTCGGAATTTCCGGTTCACATACCTCCTAGATAAAAATATCTATGTCAACTTGATGGGCATAATTTGTCATAAACACGAAATGCAACAAATAGTTTTAAAAGAGAATATACCACATCCGAATCATAACAAGGACGAGGGCCGACGGGGACGGATATCAAAACCATGGCACTATGTATAACAAACAACGTACGGGTAAGATAATTATACGAGTAACTATATATCCAAATCACACAAACATCAATTTTTTATATAAAATTTCATGAACAAGAGGCTCACCACAAGGTGGTGCCGGCGACGGGATGGTGCGGGTGATCGACGGTGGTTACGACGGAGATTTAGAAGGCACTAAGTAAACCACACCTACATATGCAAACTAAGTGTTATTTTGACCTCAAATTGCATATAAATCAAATACTACCACATATAATTCCTCCCAAATTACTAAAACCCACAATTAATCACTATATAAACCAATGCAAGAGCTAATCTAGCAATGAGAGATGAAAGGACAAAGTTGCTAACCTTGGTGATCATTTGAATGGATGGGGGCCTGCAAATCTTGACAAATTTGGGGCAAATTTTGCGATGAACTCGAGAGGAAAAAGGGAAGAACAGAGGAGAGGGAGAGGGGAAAGGGGGAAGAACAGAGTGCGGGTGGACGAAGGGTTTATATAGGACGACCTTTAGTACCGGTTCGTGCCACGAACCGGTACTAAAGGTGCTGGAAGGGCCCCACTCTGACAACATCCTGCCACCACTTTCTTTAGTACTGGTTCGTGGCACGAACCGGTGCTAAAGGTTCGCCACGAACCGGTATTAAAGAGCTCCTCCCGCCTAGCCGTTGGAACCGGCACTAATGGACACATTAGTGCCGGTTCTGTTACAAACCGGGACTAATGTGTCTCACATTTGACCCTTTTTCTACTAGTGGATATTTATCCAATAGTTCAGCAAAGGTGATTTTTGATCTCTTACACTTGCGCTTATTCTGGCCTTTGTTTTCTTTTGGTTTGCTTTCATCGATCATTAGATTTGCTTGCTGCCCCCCAATCCTTGGCGTCTCCATTGTAGCTTCGATGGAACTCCCGCCCTCAAGATTATGCTCGTTATGCTCTTCAATAACTTCTTTACTTGAAAGCTTGATCCCATCACCTGCAGCTTTTACATTCTTTTTAAATGGATCGGCTTGAAGCAGCCATGTAAAAACTTTTTGCCATCAGGACCAATCGGAATAGACTGGTCATCTCTTGGTGTTTCAACAAACTTCAATCGTCCTTTTTCAATGGCCGATTTAACTATTTGACGACACATGTTGCAATCCTCAAAATTATGCTTGGACGAATTATGCAACTTACAATACATTCGTCCTTGGATTGATGGCTTAACATGGTGATCAAGAATTGCAATGTAATTATTTTTCAGCAACAAATCAAATATTTTATCACACATGCTTGAATTGAAAGTATACTTCTTGTTTCCTAGCCGATCTTGCTGTTTGAACGGCTTTGGAGATAAGAAAACGAATGGTTCAGATTTGGAATCTCCCTATTCGGCTATGCATTGTGTTTTCCACTCTATCTCCGATGTCTTTGGATATGATATTATATTAGCATCGGTTTTCTCAATAGAATTTAACCTTGGCTTTAAATTTCTGAAACGAAGATATTTAGAACATACATGTCTCAGTTGAGACCAAGTGTAAGCCAAGTAAGAAATAAGCAAAGCTACCCAACTAGATATGAACTTTAGAGAAAGCAACGGGAAAAGCTTTGGTTGTAACAATAAGTCATTATCGGTCTTTATAAATGGTGCAATGGGTTGACCGATATGTTCCATAACAATTTTACTGCTAACAAGTAAATTACCCTTCCTCATTGGTCTTTCAAAATTACTTATGAGAATATTTCTTATAGATGCATCAATAATGAAGTTGCGACCAAATCTGAAAATAGGTAAATTACTCGCTATGCATACCTCTTCAAATATGTTGGAAGAGCATGATAGTGGTGCCATTTTAAGAACATCTTGCTCCGTCTTTGGATGGCTCCCCAACACCTTGTCATCATCTTTTTCTTGAATCCGTGCATCATTGCTTTGAAGATTTTTGTCGGCCGAACTTTGTTCGGCTACTTGTTCTTGTCCTTGAAGCTTGTCAATTTCTACGGCACAGAACTCATAGGGCAGGAAGTAGGTTCCATTAACTTCAGAAAAATCAAGCACCATTGTTTTCCTATGCTTTCCATGCCCTTTCTCAATAATGCTTGCCTTGTTGGATTTGATGGATTCAGAATATATACTACTTGATTCGGCTTTTTCAACCGAAGCACTTTCATGTTCCGAATCATCCTTCTTTTCATTGAAAGTACAAATTGGCAATGCTTCTTTTATCTGAGCCAATTCTTTTTCTATTTGTTTCTGGCGGCGAGCGGCAAAATTAGCTTTAAGCTTTTTCTCAATTTCAGCCCACTCCGGATATGATTGCCCCCCAATGCTTTTAGATTCTTTCGGCAATGACACACGGGTGTTGCTGAAATTTTGCAATTGTGTAGGGGGTGTATAATATGATGTAGTACTAGGTGAAGGCATATGCAGTGTTGTAAGACCATACTTTTGCTCGCCAATTTTATCAATTGGCAAAGATTCATCTTCTTGCAAAACTCTAGCTTTTATTGTGGCATAATCAGGAAATAGCCCCTTTTCATGTTGTTCAAGGCAAAGAGCACTAATTCTCTTATTTTGGTCTAAACTCTTCAATGCAGCCACCACTACCTCATCTTCTACAATGTTGGGCACAACCGCTCCTGTAAAATTTACATTCATTCGGCTATAACCAGGAAGGTGTGAAGCCGAATTATGAGCATCTGCAGTTGTGTATGGTGCCGAAGAATTACTAACATGAGGTGTAGCATATGACGGTTGAGAGTAACTAGCCAAATAGCCATTATTAGCATGGCCAATTCTCTCATTCATCGGCATGGTTGGATTACTATATTGCACATTAGCTGCCGATGAATAAAAGGGTGAAACACTTTCTTGTATGGGATTGGAAATTCTAACTTGGGGTGTTTCAAATTGATTAATCGAACTCATCATGTTGCTCATTGGCATATGAATTTGTGGGGTTGCCGATGCATGGGAGTTGGGATACATATGTTGCATGTTGCTAAATTTATAAGAATTTGAAACATGAAGATTGTTTTGCATCAGCCATTGCACATAATTAGATGCATGATTGATAAAACTAGGGCTAGCCGATACATTATGCTCAATAGGTGATCTAGCAACAACATTTGGATTATTTGCATCTACAAAGGGGAATTGGGTATTCATATTACCTTTGTAGATTGCAGCAACTTGATGACGATCTCTTCGTAGCAAGAACGAGCTGGAGACCGTTCAAAGCTTCGTCCCCAGCGGAGTCGCCAAAAAGTGTGTTGACGCTGGAACGCGTCACACGAACACGTCGATGTGTACCCGCAGCGCCGAGGGATATGCTCCGCAACTCACACCGCGGGAGGCCGACTTCCAGCGCGATACGCAAGACAGCAAGCCGGCGCTTTTGGGACCCGAAACCCCACACGCCCGGGAGGGACCCCGTCTGGGCGCGTGGCGGCTATGGGCTGCCCTAGGTCAACCTGATCGCCCCTAGGGCCTCGTGGTTCGCCGCCCTGCAATGAAGAAGAACGAACGAAGAACGAGAAAGAAGAACTAGTGTTAAGGAGAAAAGATAAAAGATAAAAAGTGGTAGATTGATTGATCGATTGTGTGTTGTTCAATCGGCCATCACCCCTCAGGTATATAAGAGGCGGCTGGACTTCCCGTGCAAGGAAAAGGCTTGGATTCACGTCCAAAATCCTAGTCAAATTCGGATTGGTTTTGTCCGAACTTTCCAAAACTGTTCGGTTTAAACTGGCTGCACCTTGCGGGTAACTTTTGAGGTGGTAAACGACCTCGGATGGAAACGAGCCCAAAAGCAACCTTGACCGTTTTGACAAGGCGTACAACTTTTATGTTGAACGTTTTTTGATTAGAGTTAATCTTTAGGGTCAAATCGCTCGTGCAACACAGGCTGTTATTCGCGCTACCCATCAGACAGGGTGTCTGGTGGGGCGCGCCACTTTTGGCTTGTGATAGTGCTGTATTCAGATGGCTCTAACTTTTGCATACGAACTCGGATTGGAACGATTCTTATATCAAAATCGATCGTTTCGATGAGACGAAGACAATCCATGTAGATCATTTTTCCATACGAGGCAGTCTTGGGGGCGTAATGTGCCGAATAGTGTTCTGAATACAAAATCTCAGTATTTCGAACACAACTTCGGCCTTCGAGACGAGATCAAATGGCAATGGACCAAACTTCAAAGATGTTCGTATCGATAATACGAAACTTTTTCATGTAGAACACTTCTCCATTTGAGGCCATTTTAAATAAGTTTTTGACTGTGCCAAAATCTGGTGTCAACAAGGACATGATCAACTTTGCGCTGTCCCCATGGCTACAAGTCAGGCCCTGTTTGGTTCATAAGTCTTAGGACTTTTTTTAGTACAACTTATAAGTCTCAAGTCCCTAAAAAGTCCCTACCTGTTTGGTTTCTGGGACTTAACATGGACTAGAAGACCATATTACAACTATAAGTCCCTATAAGTCCCTCCTTGAGAGTCTTATTTCATAAGTCTCAAATGCCCACTTTAAGTCCATATAAGTCCCTCCTGTTTGGTTTAGATGGGACTTATAGGAATATTTTTAAGTCCCTAAACCAATAAGTCCCTGGAAACAAACACCCTCTCAAGCTAATAGAGCTAAATGGGCATCCAATTTTAGAAAGCACATTTAAGAAACATGCACATGTGTCTTTAGATCCTATCACTAGTAGAAAACCACCCATTAGTCCCGGTTCGTAAGGGCCTTTAGTCCCGGTTCGGGAACCGGGACTAATGGGTCGTTACTAATACCTCAACCCACTAGTCCCGGTTCAAACACGAACCGGGACCAATGTGCCTCCACGTGGCCCTGTGCGCCGAGCCCAGTCAGGGGGCCTTTGGTCCCGGTTGGTGGCTCCAACCGGGACCAAAAGGCATCCACGCGTCTGCATTCCAGTGGCTGGGGTTTTTGTTTTTTTTTGAAAGGAGGGGGGTTGGGGGTTTTGGGGGGTTAATTTAGGTGTTTCGTATATTGTGTTAGCTAGCTAATTAATAGAGAGAAGTGTCCTCTATTATGTCCGTGCTTGGTCGACGCTACGTAGTATATATACATAAGTGATCGAGAGAACCATTCAGTATAGAAGTTCGTCATGCATACCGAGAGAAGTGATCGATCGACCTCTCCTTCTCCGAGAGATTGGTCGAACAACAAGTTTTACTGGCTACATACATGTACAATCTATATAAGATCTCTTAATTACAAACCACTAGCATTTGAAATGAAGTTCCACATGGTATTCTCCGGCTTTACTGATGACGTGTTCAAGAAAGAATCCCGCCAACTCCTCTTGAATTGCTTTAATGCGATCTGGTGGTAGGAGTTCATCCCGCATCTGCCACGTCTAATTAATTTGAAGAAGGGGGTTAATTAATACATATATATGAATGAAACTCAACAGAAATGATGGTGTAATAAAATGAAATTGTGAATATTATTGCTTACGCACTTCATATTGTCTTCTAGAGTAGCCCCGCTTGTTTTTCAAAGTCGCGTTGTGGATGAACTCGCACACGTAGTATCCACAGAAATCATTCCCTTCCTCCTGCCACAAGCACTTTACGAGAAATAGAGGTCAATCAAACTGATAATGAAGCATTATATAAATGGCATTGATGAAATTTAAAGTATAGGTATAGAATCAACGGGAGATGCGCGCCAGTAGTACTTACTTTCGGGTATACATATTGCAGCTCCTTCGGTAGTCCCGGAGCTTGTGCGGTGAACTGTTTCCAAACCCTACAAGACAAACAAAATAATAATTATTACTTGAGATATCAGGAAATGAACAAAAAGTTGCCGATATGGTGCGATAATGATCGATTGAACTTACTTGCTGAGCATTTCAGTCATGTCCGCATAGGTGCTGGGATCTTTCCGTTTGGAGTCTAAGACGGTTACTAGTCCACGCTCAAGCTTAATCTCCAGAAGAATATAGTGGTACCTGCACACGCATGCATAACTCATCAGTTACATTAACCTCGCTCGAGTAATAAGGGAAACTGAATATGCACACGACAGTAACACTCACGGGCCGTTGTAAGGAAAGAGTATGGTATCTTTGTTTTGATTTTTGATTAACGATTGTAGCAAGTTGTCCTCGGCCTCTTCGACGTTCTTTTCAACCAGAAATACATCTATGATATTTGTGTTAATGAACCCAATATCATAGATTTCATTTTTTTGCACTCGACAATCTTTAGTCTGCATAATATATTGAGGATAATTAATTATAAATACATGCAATGAAAGAGCCGAGCTATATATACAGACTAATGACAGAAATAGTACTTACAGGCAGTAGCAAAAGACCATTAATTTATCGAGGGCCTTTTGATTGAAGAACTCGAAGAACTCCTCAAATGGAATAGCCAACACATCATTTAAAACGAGGTCGTGCTCCTCTTTAATTTTCAGATACAAACTGTTCGTCCCCTCAGACTCTCTGCAGGTTTTCATGTACCAACTATGGAATCTTCGCATCATTGTTGTCAGAGACTTTTCATCTTTGACGAGAGACTTCCTGTACTCGTATCTGAATAGGTCCACCTCCATGAAATCAGGAAGTACATCGTCAGGCAGGTAATCTTCAAGATTGCCATAACCGGCCACCGTCCCCGGAGGATTAGACACATTGAGCGGGGGGCACGATTGCTGTGCTTGTTCGCCGACCTGGGCAATTTTTTTCCCCTTTGCTCGTTGTTCTTTTGACCTTTTATCACTGACAGTAGTTCCCGACCGCTTGGCTTGGAGATATGTCTGTTCAGTAATGCGCTCATAGTTGGTTCTCGGCGGAGACTTTGGTGGTTTCCTCAGGGCATCGAGAGTGCGCTTTGCTTTCACCGGATCTACCTTCTCCTTCGGAGGTGGATGTATCTTTGCTTTCACCCCTTCAAAGAACTCGTTCACTTGGGCCTGCACAATCGTATTGTTTTCCTCCTTGGTCCTCTCATACAGTAACTTCTCTACAGGCTTTAGAGGTGGACCGTATCTGTATTGCCTCTCTCTTCTTGTGCTGCTAGACGCCGGAGCAGACAGAGCGGCTGCGGCGTCAGTCTTCTTTCGTGCTTGCTTACGAGGCGGAGGAGAAGGACTACGACGCGCCGGAGCAGCCGGGGCGGCGGCGGGTCTCTTCCGCCCTTGCTGGCGAGGCGGAGAAGGAGGAGGCGGAGTGCCTCCACGCGCCGGAGAAGGAGGCGGAGTGCCGCCACGTGTGCCCTGATCATCACTCGCTGGAGGAGGAGGCGGTGGAGGAGGCAGAGTGACGCCACGCGTGCCCTGATCATCACTCGCCGGAGGAGGAGGCGGTGGAGGAGGCGGAGTTCCCTGACTCGCCGGAGGAGGAGGAGGAGGCGGAGGCGTCCAGTTCAGAAGGTCGATGAGCTCCTTCCGCCATAGGCATGGAGTCTTCAGAGCAGAACCCAGCCTAGTCTCCCCTTCACCGGTAGGGTGCTCAAGCGCGAGGTCCTCAAATCCCTCCATTATTTCATCCACCATCACCTTAGCAAATCCTTCTGGAATCGGCTGGCAGTGATAAGTTGTGCCGGGTCCACTAGGATAAACTTGGCCAACAGCCGCCTTGACCTTCAAATTCATGCATCGCGCCGTAATGTGGCAATTTTGAGACTCCGTGATACCATCCACGGGATAGCTGGCAGGAGCCGTCAAGACATGCTCCGGCTGAAGCAGCTCGGTGGAAGCAACGCTGCTTCTCCGCTGAGATGGCGGGGTAGCTTCGGGGGAAGCTTCAGCATGTCGTTTGTTGCGATCTGCTGCTTCTCGTTCCTCTTCTCGATCCTCTAGCCCCATTACCCTTCCAAGCAGCGCCTGCATTTGGTCCTGCTCTAGTTTCTTCCTCCTCTCGTGGGTTTTGTAACCCCCTGCGTCTGGAAAACTAACCTTCCACGGAAGGGAGCCTGGCGTGCCTCGTGTCCGTCCAGGGTGCTCGGGATTCCCAAGGGCCATTGTGAGCTCGTCCTTCTCCCTGTTTGGAAGGAGCGTCCCTCGCTGCGCTGCATCGATATAGTGTCGAAGGTTCTTGACTGGTGTTTGCAGTTGCTCGTCCATCCACTGACACTGCCCTGTTACAGGGTCCAAGGTTCCGCCAGCCCCGAAGAACCAAGTCCGGCAACGGTCTGGCCAGCGCATTGTCTCTGGTTCGATCCCTTTTTCAAGCAGATCATGCTCAGCCTTGGACCACTTAGGCCGGGCTTTGAGGTAGCCACCTGACCCCGTGCGATGGTGAAGCGTCTTCTTCGCAGCATTTTTCTTGTTTGTCTCCGACATCTTCTTACTCTTTTTCGATGTCTTGTGGGCCACAAATGCGGGCCAGTGATCTTTGATGTTCTCATATTTGCCGATGAATTCTGGTGTCTCTTTTTTCTTGACAAACTGGTTCAGCTCTTTCCTCCACCTCCTCATTAGGCCTGCCATCTTCTTAAGAGCACAAGACTTGATTAATTGCTCTTTAACTGGCTTCTCCGGATCCTCCTCTGGTGGTAGGGTGAAATTTTCCTTCAGCTCAGTCCAAAGATCTTCTTTCTGCATATCATTGACATAAGACACCTCAGCGTCTTCATCCTTAGCAGGCTTATACCATTGCTGGATGCTGATCGGGATCCTGTCCCTAACAAGAACCCCGCACTGAGCAGAAAATGCCTTCTTTGTCCGGATGGGTTCAATCGGTTCGCCGTTGGGCGCGATTTCTATGATCTCAAACTTTTCATCCGAGCTCAACTTTTTCTTCGGGCCTCGTCTCCTTACCGAAGTTGTGCTCGATCCGGAGGGCTAGAAATTATAAGGAAGAAAGACGACAGTAATTAATATGTGTACATATACCAAAACAATGGATGCATCAATTAACTTGTCAGCACGGGCTTAACTAATATATATATATACCTGGCCGGACTCGGTTCGGTGACCGGAGCAGTCAACACGGTCTCCTTTGTCTTGTACCTCCATTGTGTCACCGGAGCCATCATGAACATACTCCTCCTCTTGTACCGGCATTAATGGGTCGAAGCCATCATAAACATAGCCCTCTTCTTCATCCAGCTGACCAACGGTGTCGATGAGAAATGACGCAACATCATCACTTCCATTTGCGATTATTTCCCCCAACATCGCTTCTGTTTCTTCGTCTCGGGAGTGCTCCATAGTTTCTGCAAATATTGACAACATGTCAATTATTATTCAAACATGGTACATTAGTGGCAAACGTAGAACTAGCTAGCTAATCACAATAAGGAATCATGTTAGTGGCCTCGACGCTGCTTCTCTAGGGTTTGGGGTCGCCTCGACACAAAGCTTCAAGGGTTTGGGGTGGCCTCGACGATAACGCTCTTTTAACTTGATAAATTTGGGTGGCCTCGAGAGAGTTAATTTGTTTGGTAGGGGCGCGGCGGGAGGGGGTACGTAGGAGACCTGCAACATCGTTTTGTCTCCAGGGTTTGGGTGTCCTCGAGAGTTTTCGTCGAGTGTAACGCCCCGGATGTAACTTTCCATATTCGTAACTCCAACTCTTGCCTTTTCCGGAGATGCGATATTTTATTTTTCTCCGTGGTTGGGTTTTTGTCTTTTGTTTTTGCATTTTGTTCATGTCATGCATTTCATCATTGCATCATTCGCATTGCATCGGCATCGTTTTTCATAAAACTTGCATCCGCTCGTAGTTGCCGCTCCCCCCCCCCTTTCCTTTGTTGACCGATCCGAGTCCAACCGGGTTTTCGATTCCCTCTTGTCTGACCGTTTGACCCTCTCTACTCTTTCTCAGACCCCTCGCGTGCGTCCGAAACTGCCCCGAACCCGAACCGGACTGTCATCACCGTTGGGTCCGGATCATCCCCAAACCTCTACAAAATATCTCCGTTTTCCTATTTGGGCTCCCTAACTATTTTATTCGCGACCGTCCGATTACGATCGGAGGGATCCGATAGCCCCGAAACTGATCCCTTACCTATATAAACTACCTAACCCTAGCCCCTACCTGTCCAATCCATCCGTTCCCATCGCGCCGCCGCTAGCCAACCACCCCTCTTATGTCTCCCTCAGGATCCTCCCGATCCAAAATCCTCGCCAACCGGATCGCTCCGACCACCTCCCGTGATTTCCGCGCTGCCCAAATCCCCAGCAAGCCGCAGCCTACCCGAGCCGCCTCGAGCTCCCCTCGCCTCGTCCCTCCGCCCAAAGCGCCCTGCCAGGTCGCGTCGCCCTCACCATCTCTCTCCATCTCTCCTCTCCCGGCCTCACTTTCTCTCTCTCCCCGCAGGTCGCCGCCGCCATGTTCCCCGGTGCCGGCCAGCCCCGCCACCGCCGGGAATGAGCTCCCCGGGGCCAGATCCGTCCGGATCCGGCCGGGACTGCCGTCCCATGGCCTCCTCCGCTCTCTGCTGCTGCCTCGCCGCCGGAGTCCTCAGCGCCGCCGCGCCTGCTACCTGTTCCCCTGCTTCACAAACGAGACGGCGACGAGCTCGGTCGCCTCGCGTTGACCACGGCCGGGCTCTCGCGCAACCGCGCAAGGCCCATCCCAGCTCCCTCGGCCTTCCTAGCCGCAGCCGCGTCGCTCCTGGGCCGCGTCGCCAGCGTTCCAGCCTCGGCCCCTCTCCTCCAGGCCCCGCGGGCCAGCGGCCTCCAAGGCCTGCCTTGGCCTCTCCTCCGGCTGGGCTGAAGCCCATGGTGAGCCTCCAGCCTATCCCTCGCCCCAGCGCACCACATGTTAGCTTGCGCCCACCAGATTCGGCCCGCATTGTATTTTTTTTCCTGCGCTGCGAATTTTGCTATTTATCCGGTGAATTACAGTTTTGCAGAAAACCCCCTAAGCATCATGCATTTAATATCTCTTAAACCGTGCATCGGATTAAAATGTTTTATATATGTAAAATGCTTAGAATTTTGTGTAGATTAATAATATGCCACTTTCATCCATGTTTAATATGTTTAAAATGCTGTTTGTTTAAATTTGCTCAAATGCCATGCTAAAATGATTTATTTCATAACTAAATAACCGTAGCTCGGTTCTAAATGTTCTTTATATGTCAATGGGGTGGAAAAATGCCTAGTTTAACATGGTGCACTTTATTTTACTGTTTAACAACAATAAAATATGGTTTAGGGCAGAACAGTACCGAATTCAAAATATGCACATGGGGATTTTTCCGGAATTGTTGTTCGTTGTTTCCGGCCTCATTTAAACTTGTCTAGATAGGTGGTTTTGTTGTGCTTCACCCCTTGCCATGTTAATCAACATTTAACATTGTTGTGTACATAAACGCGATCGAACTAAATAACTTGTCGTGGTGTTTCATCAATATGCACCGTTGCATATTGAGCTCCACTTAATTTGTAGGATTGCTTGTGCACTTTGCCATGCCATGCCATGCCTCATTAAACCGGACATGCATCATACTTGGTTGTGCATCATGCCATGATTATGCGATGGTTGTTTACCATGTTGTTTGTTTCTTTCCGGTGTTGCTTCTTAGTTCCGGTAATGTTGCGATTGTGAGGATTCGTTCGACTACTCCCGTTCGTCTTCTTCATGGACTCGTTCTTCTTCCTTGCGGGATTTCAGGCAAGATGACCGTTACCCTGGATCTCACTACTATCATTGCTATGCTAGTTGCCTCGTTCTTTCGCTATGCTGTGCTACCTATTACCTGTTTGTCAAGCCATCCCAGATTGCCATGAACCTCTAACCTTTGACACCTTTCCTATGCAAACCGTTGTTTGGCTATGTTACCGCTTTTGCTCAGCCCCTCTTATAGCGTTGCTAGCTACAGGTGAAGTTGAAGATTTCTGCATGGTGGACAGGGTTTATGTTGGGATATCACAATATCTCTTATATTATTAATGCATCTATATACTTGGTAAAGGGTGGAAGGCTCGGCCTTATGCCCGGTGATTTGTTCCACTCTTGCCGCCCTAGTTTCCGTCATACCGGTGTTATGTTCCCGGATTTTGCGTTCCTAACACGGTCGGGTGATTTATGGGACCCCCCTGACAGTTCGCTTTGAATAAAACTTGTCCAGCAAGGCCCAACCTTGGTTTTACCATTTGCCTCACCACCACCTATACCCTTCCCTTGGGTCGGCCAACCCAAGGGTCATCTTTATTTTAGCCCCCCCCCCCCGGGCCAGTGCTTGTCTAAGTGCTGGTTCGAACCGAGTAGACTGCGGGGCCCCCTCGGGGCAACTCGAGGTCTGGTTTTACTCGTAGGATGTCTCATCCGGTGTTTCCCTGAGAACGAGATATGTGCAGCTCCTATCGGGATTGTCGGCGCATCGGGCGGCTTTGCTGGTCTTGTTTTACCATTGTTGAAATGTCTTGATGTACCGGTATTCCGAGACTGATCGGGTCTTCCTGGGAGAAGGTCTATTCCTTCGTTGATCGCGAGAGCTTGTCATGGGCTAAGTTGGGACACCCCTGCAGGGTATAAACTTTCGAGAGCCGTGCCCGCGGTTATGTGGCAGATGGGAATTTGTTAATGTCCGGTTGTAGATAACTTGACACCAGATCCGAATTAAAATGCATCAACCGACTGTGTAGCCGTGATGGTCTCTTCTCGGCGGAGTCCGGGAAGTGAACACGGTTTCTGGGTTATGTTTGACGTAAGTAGGTGTTCAGGATCACCTCTTGATCATTGCTAGCTTCACGACCGTTCCGCTTGTTCTCTTCTCGCTCTTCTTTGCGTATGTTAGCCACCATACTTGCTTAGCCGCTGCTGCAACCTCACCACCTTACCCCTTCCTTTCCCATTAAGCTTTGCTAGTCTTGATACCCATGGTAATGGGACTGCTGAGTCCTCGTGACTCACCAGATACTTCCAAAACCAGTTTGCAGGTGCCTATGTTACCGAGCAGGTGACGCAACCAAGCTCAAGGAGGAGCTCGATGAAGATCTTGCCCTTTGTGTTGTTTCGTTCTAATTGACCAGTAGTGGAGCCCAGTTGGGGTCGATCGGGGACCTTTGTCGCATTTGGGGTTCTTCTTTTATTTTGGTTCCGTAGTCGGACCTTGATTGTATCTGGATGATGTAATGCTTTATTCATGTAATTGTGTGAAGTGGCGATTGTAAGCCAACTATGTATCTCTTTCCCTTATGTATTACATGGGTTGTGTGAAGATTACCTCACTTGCGACATTGCTTTCAATGCGGTTATGCCTCTAAGTCGTGCTTCAACACGTGGGAGATATAGCCGCATCGAGGGCGTTACAAGTTGGTATCAGAGCCTTCCCCGACCTTAGGAGCCCCACTGCTTGATCGTTTTTAGCGGCCGAGTTGTGTCTAGAAAAATGTTTTGAGTCATTTAGGATTATATATATCGGAGAGTTAGGAATTCTTTTTACTCCTCAGTCCCTTCGTCGCTCTGGTGAGGTCTCCTGACGTAGAGTTTTGACTCTTCTCTTCTCAAATTTCACTAAATTTTTTTTAGGATCACGCGGGTATCTTGGAATCGTTCCGATGGTTTTATGATGACAACATTGTCTTGGTGCCTCCCGTCAGCAGGGTTTTTTTTAGTGGAGGTGTCCCGGGGAGTTGAGCTCTGAGGTGTTGTCGTCATAATTTTATCGTTGCAGTTCTGGAATACCTGAGTTTAGTACGCCGACATCAAAAATCTCTTTTATGCAGTTGTTGGTGAGATAACCCCGATAACCCAGTACTGAGGTGAGTACGGGAGTATTGCCATGACTCGTATAACGGATGCTTTTCGAAGGTTGAGGTACACGATTTCCGAAGGTTTCTTGGTTATGTGTTGACGGATGGATACAGCTTGGATGTAGGTATTGTTAGTTTGGGTGAGATATATTGCCTCCCCTGTATCCCCAACACCAGATTGCATAACCAGAAAGTTTCGGGAGTTTTATAGGTGGGAATTCAAGTAGCTCTTAGAATATCTTTTCGACAGATGCATGATATGGGATTGGGTAAATCTCTATCATATGTATTTGTTCCGGCTTATTCTGCAAGCCAATCCTTTGTTTTGTTTTATTGTGGTATTCGAGTTGCTTCGAAGTCAAATGTTGAATCCATACCTTTTTCGTAAACGGTGTTCTCATACTATGATGTGAATACAAATCCTTCTTGATCATCAAGATTGTGTTGCCAATCCTTTTTAACCGGTGTGTCTTCCTTCAAGTGGGTTCGATCACTTCAACATTCGCAAGATCAATTATCAGTTCTTCGCAACGGTGTTTGCTACATCCATTCCAAGTTGTCTTTGTTTTCCCGCCCTCCCACCCTTATTTCTTCAAGGACGCAGATTTCTTGATCAAGTATCCATCTTATTGATATGAAGCCTCTCCATTCTTCTCCTTCATGTTCTTATCCGGTGATTCTCATGAAGATGCTAAGGAAGCTTCAAGTCTATTATTCTTCGTTCTTTTTCTTCTCCGGTGGACTAAATTCAAGCCTTCAATGTTGGTCACATTCCTTTCCTTGTTTCAAATGTTCTCTCATGCCGGTGCACCTAATAATAATTCACTTCTCGTCATTCATTTGTTCTGGAGTGCCAAAGTTATCTCAGAAGATTCAAGTTTCCATTCTCAATTCACTCAAGTTCTTTTGAGGATGCTATCTCATGCTAGTCATTTATTCTACCGGTGCACCTCATTATCATTCTTCTTCTCGCTATTTGTTATTCCGGAGTGCTCAAGATATCTCGAAGATTCGTGTTTCCACTCTGCATTCGTTCAATCTCTTTCGATATTGGTATCTCATTTAAGTCATTTAATTCAACCGGTGCAACATCTCTTTTAAATCTTTTCAACGGTGTTCTTTTGAGTGGGCCCTAACCCACAGGTCTTTTCCCAGGATCTTACCTGACTCTTCTATTTTCCCAGAGCTATCCTAAATTCTTCTCCAAGTTTGACGTAAGAATGAGTTATCATCAGTCAAATGCTTTTCTCCAAGATCTTTCAAATTCTTTTCATAGTTGGCTCAACCTCTTCGCTTTTGATTCTTCCGGTGTGCCTCAATAATTCTTGGTGGTGTTTCTCGTTGTCAGTCTCATCATTTGAAGACCGAAGAAGAGTTTCTCTTTAATCTTGCTCTATTCTCTTCAAGATTCATGGTGCTAGCTTGTTGCCACCCTCTCATAATTGTTTTCGATTGTGAGAATCTTTTTCACCAATCCGGCGCATTTCATGAGTTGTTTCCATTTCTTTCCTCCGAAGGTCATCATGTCATAATTCGTCATTCTCAGCGTGTAGCTATCGTTCTCTAAATCTTACCGGTGCATCGTTCAAATATCCTCTAATCCCTTCAAGTATATTCATTTGTTTTCAAACTCTTTCCCATGAATTGTGTCCTTGCTACTCTCTTTTCCAAGTCTTACGGTGGTTCGTTCAAGATTTCACTTCCTTCGCTATCATATCAATTTATTCGTTGTTTCCAAATCCTACCGGTGGTTCGTTGAAGACCTTCTCAAGTTTGCGCTATATCTCTCTTAATTCTTTCTACGAGAATAAGTAGTATGCCAAATCCGTTGCTTGTCATCAATTTAAATTGGTGAAGGATTTGCATAACATAATTCTTATTATTGTTTCATCCAAGTGATCTAGTTTCTTCTTTCCATCGTGGTTCATCATGTCACATTTCTCGGTTCGAGATGTCTCATCTTTTCTTTTCCGGAGTTTCAAGTTTTCCGCTTTATCTCGTCGTGAAGCTCCATCTTAATCATTGCAAGGCTTCACCTTGTGTTTTCAACTTCTCTTTCTTTTTATCATCCTTTTCTTAGCAGAGTTCTCCATGGAGGCTCTACTTGGTGGTTCCTCAAGGATTCTTTTCATTCTTCAATTGTTCTTCAAGATTTCTCTCGAAGTTATGACCCGCCAAGCTATACTCTAAAATAAACATGGTGCTCAACACATGTTTTGTTTTGAGAAGCTCAAGTATTCTTCATCTTGCATTCCATAGTGCAATTCCTTCTATCTTATCTTTTGAGGTGGTGTTATGTCACTCTTGACAATTTCCTTCATGTTTCATGATTCATATTGTTGTCAAGAATGAGGTATTTTAAATCCATCAGTCTCTTCATTGGAGTTATCTTGGGTTATATTTCACCTAAAGCTTTCCCTAAGGATTGTTGCTATTTATGGTGCTTATAAATGACCCACGTTCTTCATTTGTCCTCCCGGTGAAATAAGTTTCTCGTCTCCTTGTTGATATCAATCCAATCATTTGTTTCCGTTGGTGGCAGAAGCTCACCTCATAATTTTGAGATGTTTTCATAAGCCCGCCACAAGCTTATTCTTTTCGTTGTTGGTTTTCCAACAACTCCGTTATAACCTTCTTGGAAGGGTGCTTTCCGAGCTCATTTGTGGCAGAAGTTTGCATTTTCTCCTACATTCTGTTATTCCAGCGATCTAACTTCTATTCTTTCGTTACGGAGGCATTGTGATGTTGTGCTCTTCACCCATCACCTCGTTTCTTTTGAGGATCGTGTTCTTTTCTTGCTTATCCATTTAACTAGAGTGTTGTATCATCTCTTCAATATCTTTTCATCTCATCAAGTTTTCTTCTCTTTTCTACCGGAGTGCTGTCCAAATTTTGTCATTCTTGTTCCTAGACTATCTCATTATACCGAGGTGGTCATATTCTTTTCCTTCGTGAAACTCTTGATTCATGTCTTTGCAATCTTGGTTCTCATCTTATTCCTTGTTCCTCTTGGCCAACGAATTGTTTGCAAACTTGGTCATCTCCGTTATTTTGTTTCTTTCAATTTGTTCAACCTCTCAGGGTTCTTTGGTTTCACTCATTGGTCAAAGAAGCAACTTAGTTTTACCTCTTCTCTTCCTCTTCCGTTTTCCCTCCGGTGCCGTCCTAGATCTCGGGACGAGATCCTCTCGTAGTGGTGGAGTGTTGTAACGCCCCGGATGTAACTTTCATATTCGTAACTCCAACTCTTGCCCTTTCCGGAGATGCGATATTTTATTTTTCTCTGTGGTTGGGTTTTTGTCTTTTGTTTTTGCATTTTGTTCATGTCATGCATTTCATCATCGCATCATTCGCATTGCATCGGCATCGTTTTTCATAAAACTTGCATCCGCTCGTAGTTGCCGCTTTCCCCCCCCCTTGCCTTCGTTGACCGATCCGAGTCCAACCGGGTTTTTGATTCCCTCTTGTCTGACCGTTTGACCCTCTCTACTCTTTTCTCAGACCCCTTGCGTGCGTCCGAAACTGCCCCGAACCCGAACCGGACTGTCATCACCGTTGGGTCCGGATCATCCCCAAATGTCTACAAAATATCTCCGTTTTCCTATTTGGGCTCCCTAACTATTTTATTCGCGACCGTCCGATTACGATCGGAGGGATCCGATAGCCCCTAAACTAATCCCTTACCTATATAAACTACCAAACCCTAGCCCCTACCTGTCCAATCCATCCATTCCCATCGCGCCGCCGCTAGCCAACCACCCCTCTCATGTCTCCCTCGGGATCCTCCCGATCCAAAATCCCCGCCAACCGGATCGCTCCGACCACCTCCCGTGATTTCCGCGCTGCCCAAATCCCCAGCAAGCCGCAGCCTACCCGAGCCGCCTCGAGCTTCCCTCGCCTCGTCCCTCCGCCCGAAGCGCCCTGCCAGGTCGCGTCGCCCTCACCATCTCTCTCCATCTCTCCTCGCCTGGCCTCACTTTCTCTCTCTCCCCGCAGGTCACCGCCGCCATGTTCCCCGGTGCCGGCCAGCCCCGCCACCGCCGGGAATGAGCTCCCCGGGGCCAGATCCGTCCGGATCCGGCCGGGACCGCCGTCCCATGGCCTCCTCCGCCCTCTGCTGCTGCCTCGCCGCCGGAGTCCTCAGCGCCGCCGCGCCTGCTGCCTGTTCCCCTGCTTCACGAACGAGACGGCGACGAGCTCGCTCGCCTCGCGTTGACCACGGTCGGGCTCTCGCGCAACTGCGCAAGGCCCATCCCAGCTCCCTCGGCCTCCCCAGCCGCAGCCGCGTCGCTCCTGGGCTGCGTCGCCAGCGTTCCAGCCTCGGCCCCTCTCCTCCAGGCCCCGCGGGCCAGCGGCCTCCAAGGCCTGCCTTGGCCTCTCCTCCGGCTGGGCTGAAGCCCATGGTGAGCCTCCAGCCTATCCCTCGCCCCAGCGCACCACATGTTAGCTTGCGCCGACCAGATTCGGCCCGCATTGTATTTTTTTCCTGCGCTGCGAATTTTGCTATTTATCCGGTGAATTACAGTTTTGCAGAAAACCCCCTAAGCATCATGCATTTAATATCTCTTAAACCGTGCATCGGATTAAAATGTTTTATATATGTAAAATGCTTAGAATTTTGTGTAGATTAATAATATGCCACTTTCATCCATGTTTAATATGTTTAAAATGCTGTTTGTTTAAATTTGCTCAAATGCCATGCTAAAATGATTTATTTCATAACTAAATAACCGTAGCTCGGTTCTAAATGTTCTTTATATGTAAATGGGGTGGAAAATGCCTAGTTTAACATGGTGCACTTTATTTTACTGTTTAACAACAATAAAATATGGTTTAGGGCAGAACAGTACCGAATTCAAAATATGCACATGGGGATTTTTCCGGAATTGTTGTTCGTTGTTTCCGGCCTCATTTAAACTTGTCTAGATAGGTGGTTTTGTTGTGCTTCACCCCTTGCCATGTTAAACAACATTTAACATTGTTGTGTACATAAACGAGATCGAACTAAATAACTTGTCGTGGTGTTTCATCAATATGCACTGTTGCATATTGAGCTCCACTTAATTTGTAGGATTGCTTGTGCACTTTGCCATGCCATGCCAGGCCTCATTAAACCGGACATTCATCATACTTGGTTGTGCATCATGCCATGATTATGCGATGGTTGTTTACCATGTTGTTTGTTTCTTTCCGGTGTTGCTTCTTAGTTCCGGTAATGTTGCGATTGTGAGGATTCGTTCGACTACTCCCGTTCGTCTTCTTCATGGACTCGTTCTTCTTCCTTGCGGGATTTCAGGCAAGATGACCGTTACCCTGGATCTCACTACTATCATTGCTATGCTAGTTGCCTCGTTCTTTCGCTATGCTGCGCTACCTATTACCTGTTTGTCAAGCCATCCCAGATTGCCATGAACCTCTAACCTTTGACACCTTTCCTATGCAAACCGTTGTTTGGCTATGTTACCGCTTTTGCTCAGCCCCTCTTATAGCGTTGCTAGCTGCAGGTGAAGTTGAAGATTTCTCCATGGTGGACAGGGTTTATGTTGGGATATCACAATATCTCTTATATTATTAATGCATCTATATACTTGGTAAAGGGTGGAAGGCTTGGCCTTATGCCCGGTGATTTGTTCCACTCTTGCCGCCCTAGTTTCTGTCATACCGGTGTTATGTTCCCGGATTTTGCGTTCCTAATGCGGTCGGGTGATTTATGGGACCCCCCCTGATAGTTCGCTTTGAATAAAACTTGTCCAGCAAGGCCCAACCTTGGTTTTACCATTTGCCTCACCACCACCTATACCCTTCCCTTGGGTCGGCCAACCCAAGGGTCATCTTTATTTTAGCCCCCCGGGCCAGTGCTTGTTTAAGTGCTGGTTCAAACCGAGTAGACTGCGGGGCCCCCTCGGGGCAACTCGAGGTCTGGTTTTACTCGTAGGATGTCTCATCCGGTGTTGCCCTGAGAATGAGATATGTGCAGCTCCTATCGGGATTGTCGGCGCATCGGGCGGCTTTGCTGGTGTTGTTTTACCATTGTCGAAATGTCTTGATGTACCGGGATTCCGAGACTGATCAGGTCTTCCTGGGAGAAGGTCTATTCCTTCGTTGATCGCGAGAGCTTGTCATGGGCTAAGTTGGGACACCCCTGCAGGGTATAAACTTTCGAGAGCCATGCCCGCGGTTATGTGGCAGATGGGAATTTGTTAATGTCCGGTTGTAGATAACTTGACACCAGATCCGAATTAAAATGCATCAACCGAGTGTGTAGCCGTGATGGTCTCTTCTCGGCGGAGTCTGGGAAGTGAACACGGTTTCTGGGTTATGTTTGACGTAAGTAGGTGTTCAGGATCACCTCTTGATCATTGCTAGCTTCACGACCGTTCCGCTTGTTCTCTTCTCGCTCTTCTTTGCGTATGTTAGCCACCATACTTGCTTAGCCGCTGCTGCAACCTCGCCACCTTACCCCTTCCTTTCCCATTAAGCTTTGCTAGTCTTGATACCCATGGTAATGGGACTGCTGAGTCCTCGTGACTCACCAGATACTTCCAAAACCAGTTTGCAGGTGCCTATGTTACCGAGCAGGTGACGCAACCAAGCTCAAGGAGGAGCTCGATGAAGATCTTGCCCTTTGTGTTGTTTCGTTCTAATTGATCAGTAGTGGAGCCTAGTTGGGGTCGATCGGGGACCTTTGTCGCATTTGGGGTTCTTCTTTTATTTTGGTTCCGTAGTCGGACCTTGATTGTATCTGGATGATGTAATGCTTTATTCATGTAATTGTGTGAAGTGGCGATTGTAAGCCAACTATGTATCTCTTTCCCTTATGTATTACATGGGTTGTGTGAATATTACCTCACTTGCGACATTGCTTTCAATGCGGTTATGCCTCTAAGTCGTGCTTCGACACGTGGGAGATATAGCCGCATCGAGGGCGTTACATCGAGCGAGAGGGCCGAGGGGGGTGCTGCAGTTGTATCTAGAGGGGGTTATATCGACAAGGACGCGACATACATATACATGGGAAAATAATGTTATCGGGGAGGGGGTATCGGTACCACCCCCTCGTGTTGAAGTTTCTTCTTTCTCCTTTCCTTTCTTTCTTCTTCTCCTCTTCTTTTTCTTCTTCTCCCTCGAGAAAGGAAAATAATTAAGGAAAAGGAAGAAAAGAGGAAGAAGGAAGAAGGAAGAAGAAGAAGAAGAAGAAGTAAAAGAAGAAAAAAAGAGGAGAAGAAGAAAGGAATAGAGGAGAAGAAGAAAAAATAGAATTTCTTCTTTCTCCTCTATTCCTTTCTTCTTCTCCTCTTCTTTTTCTTCTTTTTTCGTCTTCTTATTTATTTCTCCTCTTCTTCCTCTCCTCTTTTTCTCCTTTCTTCCTCTTCTTATTTTCCTTTTTCCTCTCATTCTTTTAGTATTGCTTGTTTTAAAAAATATGTTTAAATAGAAAATTTCGAAAAAAACAAAGGTTTTGCCTAATGCATTGTTCATATGAATATACAAACATTTGCATATTCTACAACAATTAATATCAACAAAAAAAATCTATGAACAGAAAAAAAACCTAACTTATCTAACAATCTATCTTTTGCATATATGAAAACATTAATACACATATGAACAATAAATACATATATCAACAAAAACATAATCTGAACAATTTTTGAACATTACATACACATAGCCACATACATACACATATACATTATATATATATATATATATATATATATATATATATATATATATATATATATATATATGAATAAAAAAACTAAACTAATAAAAATGAAAAAAAAAACAGAGCCGCATATATATATAGCCACATACATACACACATATATATATACATTGAACAATAAAATTAAACTAATAAAAATGAAAAAAATAGAGCCGGTGCGGCGCGGCGGCTCACAGCGGTGGCGGCGCGCGGGGGCGGGCGACGGCGATGGGGCAGGGGCTCGGGGTGCGGGGCGCGGGGGCGGGCGACGGCGACGGGGGAGCCTGGCGGCGACGACGGCGGGCGCGGGCTCGGGGAGGCCGGCGACGACGACGGGCACGGGCGACGGCGACGGCGACGGCGGGCGGTGTCGGGGCAGCCTGGCGGCGTCGTCGGGAGGCAACTGGTGGCGATGAACTCTGCAAAACTGCGAAGTGCTACTTATATACAAGGAGCATTGGTCCCGGTTGGTGGCACCAACCGGGACCAAAGGCCTCTTTTTCGGCAGCCCAAAGGGCGGGAAGCCGCGGCCTTTAGTCCCGGTTGGTGGCACCAACCGGGACCAATGCCCCCCCTTTAGTCTCGGTTGGTGCCACCAACCAGGACCAAAGGCCCCTGTGCTGCCCGCATCGGGGCAAAAGTTTAGTCCCACCTCGCTAGTTGAGAGGGGAGCGCAGTGGTTTACAAGCCCCACTGCCGCACCCTCTTGAGAGGGGAACTCCTCTCTACTACAGGCTTATGGGCCTACTTGCTACTGCTTTGCCCGATGGGCCTTCTGGGCCTTCTGCGGGCCTGAATCCTGGCCCAAAGTAGGGATTCAAGTCGTATTCAGGCCGTGGGGGCCCAGTAGGGGGCACTTTTTTTTGTTTTTTTGTTTTCTTTACTTATTGTTGCTATTTTTATTTTTTTCCATTTTTTTCTTTTGTTTTCTGCATTATTTATTTTCTTTTGTTTTTTGCTTTATTTTTTAATTCTTTTTTCTTTTAGTTTTAGGAAAATTATAAACTTTCTGTTAGTGCCATTACTTTTCAAATTTGAAAACACTTTTTTTTGTTTTCTTTCTTGCTTTATTTATTTTATTTTGTTTCTACTTACAACAAAATACTTATTGTTGTTTTTTGTTTTGTTTTCTGCATTATTTATTTTCTTTTGTTTTTTGCTTTATTTTTTAATTTTTTTTGCTTTTAGTTTTAGGAAAATTATAAATTTCCACTTTTTTTGTTTTTTTGCTTTCTTTCTTTCTTTATTTATTTTATTTTGTTTCTACTTACAACAAAATACTTATTGTTGCTATTTTTAATTATTACGAGGGCCAAACCATAAGACATTAAAACATTTCAAATGAACTCTGAAAAAGTTGAAAGTTGGCATGGTATCATAAATTGACCCACACATAGCATGTGCATGTACAAAACGAACAATGGTATCATACTCATCAGTTACAAAGTTGGCATGGTATCATCATAATAGTTGCGGGAGAAAGTCTTCACTTTTTCTTCGCTTGTGTCATTTGCTTATTGCGCCGTAACCATAGATAATCTTCATCGTTTATCAGGATGCTGGGGTCAGCCTTGACTTTAAAGGGAGGAATTTCATGAAACTTTTCATAATCTTCAGACATGTCTGTCTTGTCCTCCACTCCCACGATGTCCCTTTTTCCTGAAAGAACTATGTGGCGCTTAAGCTCATCGTATGATGTATTTGCTTCCTTATCTTTTCTCTTTCTCATTCTGCTGGACATATCCTTCACATAGATAACCTGTGCCACATCATTGGCTAGGACGAACGGTTCGTCAGTGTACCCAAGATTTTTCAGATCCACTATTGTCATTCCGTACTGTGGGTCTACCTGTACCCCGCCTCCTGACAGATTGACCCATTTGCACTTAAACAAAGGGACCTTAAAATCATGTCCGTAGTCAAGTTCCCATATGTCCACTATGTAACCATAATATGTGTCCTTTCCCCTCTCGGCTGTTGCATCAAAGCGGACACCGCTGTTTTGGTTGGTGCTCTTTTGATCTTGGTCAATCGTGTAAAATGTATTCCCATTTATCTCGTATCCTTTCCAAATCAATACAGTCAAAGACGGTCCCCTGGATAACAAGTACAGCTCATCACAAACAGTGTTGTCACCTGTGATACGTGCTTCCAACCAACTGCTGAAAGTCCTGATGTGTTCACATGTAATCCAGTCGTCGCACTGCTCCGGGTGTTTGAAGCGCAGACTGTTCTTGTGTTCATCGACATACGCGGTCACCAAGGTAGAGTTCTGTAGAACTGTGTAGTGGGCTTGAGACCAAGAATATCTGTCCCTGCATATTATTGAGTCCTTTCCAAGCGTGCCTTTTCCAGTCAGTCTCCCCTCATACCGCGATTTAGGGAGACCTATCTTCTTAAGGCCAGGAATGAAGTCAACACAAAACCCGATGACATCCTCTGTTTGATGGCCCATGGAGATGCTTCCTTCTGGCCTAGCGCGGTTACGGACATATTTCTTTAGGACTCCCATGAACCTCTCAAAGGGGTACATATTGTGTAGAAATACGGGGCCCAGAATGACAATCTCGTCAACTAGATGAACTAGGACGTGCGTCATGATATTGAAGAAGGATGGTGGGAACACCAGCTCGAAACTGACAAGACATTGCACCACATCACTCCTTAGCCTTGGTATGATTTCTGGATCGATCACCTTCTGAGATATTGCATTGAGGAATGCACATAGCTTCACAATGGCTAATCGGACGTTTTCCGGTAGAAGCCCCCTCAATGCAACCGGAAGCAGTTGCGTCATAATCACGTGGCAGTCATGAGACTTTAGGTTCTGAAACTTTTTCTCTGCCATACTTATTATTCCTTTTATATTCGACGAGAAGCCAGTCGGGACCTTCATACTAAGCAGGCATTCAAAGAAGATTTCCTTCTCTTCTTTGGTAAGAGCATAGCTGGCAGGACCTTCATACTGCTTTGGAGGCATGCCGTCTTTTTCGTGCAAACGTTGCAGGTCCTCCCGGGCCTCAGCTGTATCTTTTGTCTTCCCATACACGCCCAAGAAGCCTAGCAGGTTCACGCAAAGGTTCTTCGTCACGTGCATCACGTCGATCGAAGAGCGAACCTCTAGGTCTTTCCAGTAGGGTAGGTCCCAAAATATAGATTTCTTCTTCCACATGGGTGCGTGTCCCCCAGCGTCACTCGGAAGAGCTAGTCCGCCGGGACCCTTTCCAAAGATTACGTGTAAATCATTGACCATAGCAAGTACGTGATCACCGGTACGCATGGCGGGCTTCTTCCGGTGATCTGCCTCGCCTTTGAAATGCTTGCCTTTCTTTCGACATTGATGGTTGGTCGGAAGAAATCGACGATGGCCCAGGTACACATTCTTCCTGCAGCTTGCTAGGTATATACTATCGGTGTCAAGTAAACAGTGCGTGCATGCGTGGTATCCCTTGTTTGTCTGTCCTGAAAGGTTACTGAGAGCGGGCCAATCGTTGATGGTCACGAACAGCAACGCCTTTAGGTTAAATTCCTCCTGTTTGTGCTCATCCCACGTACGTACACCGTTTCCATTCCACAGCTGTAAAAGTTCTTCAACTAATGGCCTTAGGTACACATCAATGTCATTGCCGGGTTGCTTAGGGCCTTGGATGAGAACTGGCATCATAATGAACTTCCGCTTCATGCATATCCAAGGAGGAAGGTTATACATACATAGAGTCACGGGCCAGGTGCTGTGATTGCTGCTCTACTCCCCGAAAGGATTAATGCCATCCGCGCTTAAAGCAAACCATACGTTCCTTGGCTCACTTGCAAACTCATCCCAGTACTTTCTCTCGATTTTTCTCCACTGCGACCCGTCAGCGGGTGCTCTCAACTTCCCGTCTTTCTTACGGTCCTCACTGTGCCATCGCATCAACTTGGCATGCTCTTCGTTTCTGAACAGACGTTTCAACCGTGGTATTATAGGAGCATACCACATCACCTTCGCAGGAACCCTCTTCCAGGGGGGGGGGCTCATCGTCAACATCACCAGGGTTATCTCGTCTGATCTTATACCGTAATGCACCGCATACCGGGCATGCGTTCAGATCCTTGTACGCACCGCGGTAGAGGATGCAGTCATTAGGGCATGCATGTATCTTCTGCACCTCCAATCCTAGAGGGCATACGACCTTCTTTGCTACGTATGTACTGTCGGGTAATTCGTTATCCTTTGGAAGCTTCTTCTTCAATATTTTAAGTAGCTTCTCAAACCCTTTGTCAGGCACAGCATTCTCTGCCTTCCACTGCAGCAATTCCAGTACGGTACTGAGCTTTGTGTTGCCATCTTCGCAATTGGGGTACAACCCTTTTTTGTGGTCCTCTAGCATGCGATCGAACTTCAGCTTCTCCTTTTGACTTTCGCATTGCGTCCTTGCATCGACAATGACCCGGCGGAGATCATCATCATCGGGCACATCGTCTGGTTCCTCTTGATCTTCAGCAGCTTCGCCCGTTGCAGCATCATCGTGCACATCGTCTGGTTCCTATTGATCTTCTGGAGCATCACCGTATTCAGGGGGCACATAGTTGTCATCGTACTCTTCTTCTTCGCCGTCTTCCATCATAACCCCTATTTCTCCGTGCCTCGTCCAAACATTATAGTGTGGCATGAAACCCTTGTAAAGCAGGTGGGTGTGGAGGATTTTCCGGTCAGAGTAAGACTTCGTATTCCCACATATAGGGCAACACATAAAACCATTCTGTTTGTTTGCCTCAGCCACTTCGAGAAAATTATGCACGCCCTTAATGTAC
Organism: Triticum timopheevii; assembly: GCA_963921465.1. Lineage (NCBI taxonomy): Eukaryota > Viridiplantae > Streptophyta > Magnoliopsida > Poales > Poaceae > Triticum > Triticum timopheevii. The sequence goes on from OY997274.1 coordinate 74,697,181, forward strand.
TCGGAGGTGTGTCTTGAACCGTACATCCATTGCCGGTTCATCTGTGCGTATATAATTAAGTGTGTCAAAAATCATTATAGAACATCATGAATAGATAATTAAGTGACCAAATTAATAGAAGTTCATCATCACATTAAAACCAAAGTACATACATAGTTCTTATCTAACAAGATAAAGCTCTGCAGAGCATCTAAATTAATTAAACCATACACTGAAACTATGTAAAACATTTCAATGCGAAAACAAATGCGATCATAATTGCAACCAATGTAACAACTGATCCAACGGCATAATGATACCAAGCCTCGGTATGAATGGCATATTTTCTAATCTTTCTAATCTTCAAGCGCATTGCATCCATCTTGATCTTGTGATCATCGACGACATCCGCAACATGCAACTCCAATATCATCTTCTCCTCCTCAATTTTTCTAATTTTTTCCTTTAACAAATTGTTTTCTTCTTCAACTAAATTTAACCTCTCGACAATAGGGTCGGTTGGAATTTCCGGTTCAACAACCTCCTAGATGAATAAAATCAATGGCACGTTGGTAGGCATAATTGTCATAAACAATAAATGAACCAATACTTATGAAAAGATAACATATACCACATCCGAATCATAGACAGGACGAGGGCCGACGGGGGCGGATACCAAAACCATCGCACTATATAAGATGCAATAATAAAAGTAAGAAAATTATACAAGTATCTATCTAAACATACAAATAAGAATATTTTTCCTTTCAGAAAGAAGATAAGAACAAGAGGCTCACCACGGTGGTGCCGGCGATGAGATCGGTGCGGGTGATCGACGACGTTGAAGACGGGGACGGGGCGTGACGGACTGCTAAACCTAGACAAATATGGAGGAAAATGGAGCTTGGCGGTCGAGCTTGGAGAGGAGAAACCTTAAGTAGTGTGGCTCGGGCACTCCATCGAACACCTTGTGTGCATAGGAAGTGAGCTAGAGCACCACCAAGCCCTCTCCCCCTCGGCCAGAAAAAACAGAGCAGTGTGCTCTGCTCTTGCGCGAGGGTGGTATATATAGGCACCACCATTGGTCCCGGTTGGTCGCATGAACCGGGACTAAAGGTTTGCCTTCGGTCCCGGTTCATGCCACCAACCGGGACCAATTGTGGTGGGCCAGGAGTGCGGCCCATTGGTCCCGGTTCGCCCCACCAACCGGGACCAAAAGGTCCAGACGAACCGGGACCAATGGCCCACGTGGCCCGGCCGGCCCCCGGGGCTCAAGAACCGGGTCCAATGCCCCCATTGGTCCCGGTTCAGGATTGAACCGGGACTAATGGGCTTAACCGGCCTGGACCATTGCCCACTTTTCTACTAGTGTATGGAGCATTCCTAATAATGACCATCTATTTAACTATCTTGGATCATTATCATTACAAAATGCAGCATGACATTCATAATGTTCAGTTATTCATAAATGTGGCATCTAATTCTTCTCCTGGCATGATATTTAAGCATATTGCATATACCAATCTGTTTATTTAAGCATATTGCACACTTATGTGACCATATGCCTTTGGTTTTGGCCGACTATATACTGTATGGAGGGCATATTATTCCTGGTTGCACTTGCATCATGGCATGCATAAATTTATCTCTTCAACTGTTTTTATCTGGTTTACGGGCATGGTGTCACATCCTGGAAAATTGACAAATCCATTGACTTGGTGTGTAATACTTCTATATTCTTCTGGTCTTGGCATGCTAGGTAACGTTGCCAGATCCTCACGTTCCTGCACAATACTCCGGCAACTAAATAATGCCATGAATTTCTCATACCATACATTTCTTCTGCATCTCAGGGTAATCTGTGTCTTCACACCAAATTTGTCCTCAAGCAAAGGTACATGACTATATGAACATATGAAATCGCATTGTTAATATGCATTATATTATTCTATGGTGAATTCAGGAGTGATTTCGTACATCCTGGGGCAGGTACAAGACTCCCATATGCTGTGAGCTCCTCCCAAACATAGTAGACTTTGTTTTCTGGATGATACACCCTCCAGCAGAGGCTCAACCCAATAAGGACATTTTCCAACAAGAAATTAAATTGAACGAGAGTTGCTGATCTCATGCCTTTCTATGCTTCAACAATTTTATGAATGGTGTCTAAATATGCTGATTAGCATGGTTTGAAAACCTGGTTTGCTCTCGCCCTTTGCGCCATTGGTGCAACGGGTCATCTAGTATTAGAGTAAATAATGCTCGGACATCACATGGTATGGCAGAGAAGATGTCACACTTGTGCGAGACACATCTTTTTCTGTGCGAGGATTGAGTGAAACTCTTAAACTCAAACATCCCACCAGATGACATGGATCTTTCGAGGACAAGCAATCACAAGCTATATTGGTTAATGAGCTTCACCGATATGGCTACATCTTTGGAGCATGATAAGAGCGCTTCTTCCATATACTAAATTAACATAGTACATTCGATGAGAAGGCCATAAAAAACATCTCTACGACCATCCGTCATGCTCAATCCGGCCACCCCTACCATGGACGCCCGGACCGTTCCTCTCATGATCCTTGGCTAGCCTTGTCCTTTACTTCTAGACTCTGGGGATATGGGTTGCCTACGTTTCGTCCCCCCTCCTCCTCCCCCTTAAGTCACTAGTAGAAAACAAGGCTTTGGTCCAGGTCAGATAATTGCATTAGTCCCGGTCGTGTTACGAATCGGGACTAATGGGTGCATCAGTCTCGTTTCGTGAGGCTAGGACGCCCGCCGGGCCTCGCCAGGCACTAGTCCCGGTTCATCTGACCCCTTTAGTCCCAGTTCCAGACACGAACCGGGACTAAAGGTCCTCGCTCCTGGAGCAGCCCCTTTAGTCCCGGTTGGTGGCTAGAACCGGGACTAAAGGTCAGTCTTCTGTCCCTGTTCTAGCCACAAACCGGGACTAATGAGATGCCTATATATATGCTCGCCCCTGCTCGCTCACTCCTCTATTTTTTGGCCGGCCAGCATGTGGGAGGTGTGTGCTACTCTGCTCTCACCTCCTATGCACATGAGGTGTTCGATGAAATGCCCGAGCCGCACTTCAGCTTTCTCCCCTCCAAGCTCGACCTCCAAGCTCCATTTTCCCCAAGATTTGTCTAGGTTTGGCGGTGCACCAACTACACAAGTGTTCTAGAAGGTTAGCTACTTCATCCTTTCATCTCTCACTGCTAGTTTAGCTCATTTCAAATGCTTTATAAGTAGAGTGGTTTGTGGGTTTTAGTGTAGGTGGGAGTTCTTTTAATTTAGATGCACAATTTGAGCTCAAATTAACTTCTTAGAGTCTGCACGTGTAGGGTGTCATCCTGTCCCCGTCCTCACCATCGTCGATCGCCCGCGCCGATCTCGTTGTCGGCACCACCTCGGTGAGCCTCTTGTTCTATCTTCTTTTTAATATAAATAAAAAATTCTTACTTGTATGATTTAGATAGATACTTGTATAAATTTATTACTTTTATTATTATTTGTTATTATATACTTCCATGGTGTTGGTATCCACCCCCGTCGGCCCTCGTCCGGTCTATGATTTGGATGTGATATATTATCTTTTATAACTATTTATTTCATTTAGTGTTTATGACAATTATGCCGACCAACGTGACATAGAAGTTTTTGTCTAGGAGGTATGTGAAACAGAAATTCCAACCGACCCTCTTGTCGAGAGGTTAAATTTAGTTGAAAAAGAAACCGAGTATTTGAAAGAAAAAAATGAAAAGAATTGAGGAGGACAAGATGAAATTGGAGTTGCATGTTGCCAATGTCGTCGATGATTGTTGGTGTCAAAACCGGCAAATCTCGGGTAGGGGGGCCCAAGCTGTGCGTCTAAGGATCAATGGTAACATGAAGCTGGGGGGTACGCAGTGTTTACCCAGGTTCGGTCCCTCTTAAGGGAGGTAAACCCCTACTCCTGCTTGATTATATTCAACGAGTATGAAGATTACAAGAGTTGATCTACCTTGAGATCGTAATGGCCAACCGTAGATGTCTAGCCCATGAGGATTCCAATGATGGTGAAGAAGATAACCTCGACCAACAAACCCCTCTAGTTTATATACACACTGGAGGGGTCTAGGGTTTGTACAAGGTCGGTTTATCAGGGAAGGAAGCTTCCGGACTCTATTCTTGCCGTCCACGTAGCGAGAAGTCCCATCCGGACACGGTAGATAATCTTCAGCTTGATCTTGTACGACCCATGCAACCCAACCCATGCTCCCAGGCCGGACACTTGAGGACCCCCGAATCCAGGACTCCCTTAGTAGCCCCTGAACTTACCTTCAATGATGATGTAGTGTGCGGATGCAAGTGTTCGGCTTTGCAAGGTTGGTTCTCCATCATATTCCGGATTGATGATAGTCCGGTATCGGTTTCCGCGTCCAGTCGTTATGATTCCTCCCTTCCGTTGCTGAAGGAAATATGCCCTAGAGGCAATAATAAAGTTATTTTTTATTCCTTGTTTCATTATAAATATTTATTATTCATGCTACAATTGTATTAACCGGAAACTTAGTACATGTGTGAATATATAGACAAAACATATTGTCCCTAGTATGCCTCTACTTGACTAGCTCGTTAATCAAAGATGGTTATGTTTCCTAACCATAGACATGTGTTGTATTTGATGAACGGGATCACATCATTAGGAGAATGATGTGATGGACATGACCCATCCGTTAGCTTAGCATTATGATCATTACAGTTTCATTGCTACTGATTTCTTCATGACTTATACATGTTCCTCAGATTATGAGATTATGCAACTCCCGAATACCGGAGGAACACTTTGTGTGCTACCAAACATCACAACGTAAAAGGGTGATTATAAATGTGCTCTACAGGTGTCTCCGAAGGTGTTTGTTGAGTTGGCATAGATCGAGATTAGGATTTGTCACTCCGTGTTTCGAAGAGGTATCTCTGGGCCCTCTCGGTAATGCTCATCACTATAAGCCTTGCAAGCATTGTAAATAATGAGTTAGTTGTGGGATGAAGTATTACAGAACGAGTAAAGAGACTTGCTGAGAATGAGATTGAACTAGGTATGATGATACCAACAATTGAATCTCAGGCAAGTAACATACCGATGACAAAGGGAACAACGTATGTTGTTATGCGGTTTGTGATCGATAAAGATATTCATAGAATATATAGGAACCAATATGATAATCTAGGTTCCGCTATTGGTTATTGACCAGAGAGGAGTCTCATTCATATCTACAATGTTCTCAAACCCGTAGGGTCCGCACGCTTAACGTTCGATGATGATATGTATTATGAGTTATGTGTTTTTGATGACCGATGTTTGTTCGGAGTCCCGGATAAGATCACGAAGATGACAAGGAGTCTCGAAATGGTCCATACATAAATATTGATATATTGGACGGCTATATTCGGACACTGGAAGTGTTCCAGAGAAGTTTCGGATAAAACCGGAGTGCCGGAGGGTTATCGGAACCCCCGGGGGAACTAATGGGCCTCGATGGGCCTTAGTGGAGAGAAAGAGGGGCGGCCAGGGCAGGCCGCGCCCACCTCCCCCTTGGGTCCGAATTGGACTAGGAGGGGGGCGGCGCCCCCCTTTCCTTCTCCCTCCCCCTCTCCTTCCTTCCCCCTCTCTCCCTCTTGGTGGAAACCTACTAGGGCTTGGAGTCCTAGTAGGATTCTCCTCTTGGGGGCACGCCAAGGAGGGCCGGCCGGCCTCTCCTTGCTATTTTATATACGGGGACAGGGGGCACCCTAGAACACACAAGTTTCTCTCCCAACCGTGTGCGGTGCCCCCTCCACAGTTACACACATCAATCATACCGTCGTAGTGCTTAGGCGAAGCCCTACACCGGTAGCATCATCATCACCCTCGTCCTTAACTGGATCAAGAGTACGAGGGACGTCATCGAGCTGAACGTGTGCTGAACGCGGAGGTGTCGTACGTTCGGTACTTGGATCGGTTGGATCGCGAAGAAGTTCGACTACATCAACCACGTTATTGAAATGCTTCCGCTTTCGGTCTACGAGGGTACGTGGACACACTCTTCTCTCTCATTGCTATGCATCACCTAGATAGATTTTGCGTGATCATAGGAATTTTTTTGAAATTACCGCGTTTCCCAACAGTGGCATCCGAGCCAAGTCTATGCGTAGATGTTATATGCACGAGTAGAACACAAAGAGTTATGGGCGATAATAGTCATACTACTTACCACCAACGTCTTACTTTGATTCGGCGGTATTGTTGGATGAAGCGGCCCGGACCGACATTACATGACCGCGTTCATGAGACTGGTTCTACCGACGTTCGTTTGCACAAAGGTGGCTGGCAGGTGTCTGTTTCCCCAAATTTAGTTTAATCGAGTTGACTATGGCCGGTTCTTGTTGAAGGTTAAAACATCACACTTAACGAAAAATCATTGTGGTTTTGATGCGTAGGTAAGGACGGTTCTTGCTAGAAGCCCGTAGTAGCCACGTAAAAAACTTGCAACAACAAAGTAGAGGATGTCTAACTTGTTTTTGCAGGGCTTGCTGTGATGTGATATGGTCAAGGCATGATGTGATATAAATTGTTGTATGAGATGATCATGTTTTGTAACAATGTTATCGGCAACTAGCAAGAGCCATATGGTTGTCGCTTTATTGTATGCAATGCAATCGCCATGTAATTATTTTACTTTATCATTAAGCGTTAGCGATAGTCGTAGTAACATTAGTTGGCGAGACGACAACAATGCTACGATGGAGATCAAGGTGTCGTGCCGGTGACGATGGAGGTCACGACGATGCTTCGGTGATGGAGATCATGAGCATAAGATGATGATGGCCATATCATGTCACATATTTTGATTGCATGTGATGTTTATCTTTTATGCATCTTATTTTTCTTAGTACGGTGGTGGCATTATAAGATGATCCCTTACTAAATTTCAAGGTAGATGTGTTCTCCCTGAGCATGCACCATTGCTACAGTTTGTCGTGCCGAGACACCACGTGATGATCGAGTATGATAAGCTCTACGTTCACATACAACGGGTGCAAGCCAGTTTTGCACACGCAGAATACTCGGGTTAAACTTGACGATCCTAGCATATGCAGATATGGCCTTAGAACACTGAGACCGAAAGGTCGAACGTGCATCATATAGTAGATATGATCAACATAATGATGTTCACCATTGAAAACTACTCCATCTCATGTGATGATCGAACATGGTTTAGTTGATTTGGATCACGTGATCATTTAGATGACTAAAGGGATGTCTATCTAAGTGGGAGTTCTTAAGTAATATGATTAATCGAACTTTGATTTATCATGAACTTAGTCTTGATAGTTATTTTGCTTGTCTATGTTCTTGTAGGTCAATGGCCCGTGCTACCGTTCCTTTGAATTTTAATGCGTTCTTAGAGAAAGCTAAGTTGAAAGATGATGGCAGCAACTACACGGACTGGGTCCATAACTTGAGGATTATCCTCATTGCCGCACAGAAGAATTACGTCCTGGAAGCTCGGCTCGGTGCCAGGCCTGCTGCAGATGGTACTGATGACGTTAAGAATGTCTGGCAGAGCAAAGCTGGTGACTACTCGATAGTTCAGTGTGCCATGCTTTACGGCTTAGAATTGGAACTTCAAAGACATTTTGAACGTCATGCAGCATATGAGATGTTCCAAGAATTGAAGATAATATTTCAAGCAAATGCCCGAGTTGAGAGATATGAAGTCTCCAACAATTTCTATAGCTACAAAATGGAGGAGAATAGTTCTTCAAGTGAACACATACTCAGAATGTCTGGGTACCATAACCACTTGACTCAGCTGGGAGTTAATCTTCCTGATGATAGTGTCATTGACATAGTTCTTCAATCACCACCACCAAGCTATAAAGGCTTCGTGATGAACTATAATATGCAAGGGATGAACAAGACTATTCCCGATCTCTTCGCGATGCTAAAAGCTGCGGAGGTAGAAATCAAGAAGGAGCATCAAGTGTTGATGGTCAACAAGACCACTAGTTTCAAGAAAAAGGGCAAAGGGAAGAAGGGGAACTTCAAGAAGAACGGCAAGAAAGTTGTTGCTCAAGAGAAGAAGCCCAAGTCTGGACCTAAGCCTGAAACTGAGTGCTTCTACCGCAAAGGGACTGGTCACTGAAAGCGGAACTACCCCAAGTATTTGGCGGATAAGAAGGATGGCAAAGTGAAAGGTATATTTGATATACATGTTATTGATGTGTACCTTACTAATGCTCGTAGTAGTGCCTGGATATTTGATACTGGTTCTGTTGCTCTTATTTGCAACTCAAAACAGGGGCTACGAATGAAACGAAGATTGGCTAAGGACGAGGTGACGATGCGCGTGGGAAATGGTTCCATGGTCGATGGGATCGTCGTCGGCACGCTACCTCTACATCTACCATCGGGGTTAGTTTTAGACCTTAATGATTGTTATTTGGTGCCAACGTTGAGCATGAACATTATATCTGGATCTTGTTTGATGCGAGACGGTTATTCATTAAGATCAGAGAATAATGGTTGTTCTATTTATATGAGTAATATCTTTTATGGTCATGCACCCTTGGTGAGTGGTCTATTTTTGTTGAATCTCGATAGTGATTATACACATATTCATAATATTGAAGCCAAAAGATGCAAAGTTGATAATAATAGTGCAACTTATTTGTGGCACTGCCGTTTGGGTCATATCGGTATAAAGCACATGAAGAAACTCCATGCTGATGGAATTTTGGAATCACTTGATTATGAATCACTTGGTTCTTGCGAACCGTTCCTGATGGGCAAGATGACTAAAACTATGTTCTCCGGAACAATGGAACGAGCTACTGACTTATTGGAAATAATACATACAGATGTATGCGGTCCAATTAGTGTTGAGGCTCGTGGCGGGTATCGTTATTTTCTTACCTTCACAGATGATTTGAGCAGATATGGGTATATCTACTTAATGAAGCATAAGTCTGAAACATTTGAAAAGTTCAAAGAATTTCAGAGTGAAGTGTAAAACCATCGTAACAAAAAAACAAAGTTTCTATGATCTCGTCGTGGAGGTGAATATTTGAGTTACGAGTTTGGTCTTCATTTGAAACAACATGGGATAGTTTCACAACTAACGCCACCTGGAACACCACGGCGAAATGGTGTGTCTGAACGTCGTAACCATACTTTATTGGATATGGTGCGATCTATGATGTCTCTTACCGATTTACCGCTATCGTTTTGGGGTTATGCTTTAGAGACGGCTGCATTCACTTTAAATAGGGCACCATCAAAATCCATTGAGACGACGTCTTATGAACTGTGGTTTGGCAAGAACCAAAGTTGTCGTTTCTTGAAGTTTGGGGCTGTGATGCTTCTATGAAAAAGCTTCAACCTGATAAGCTCGAACCCAAATCGGAGAAGTGCATCTTCATAGGATACCCAAAGGACCTTCTATCACAGATCTGAAGGAGAAATCTTTGTTTCTAATAATGGATCCTTTCTAGAGAAGGAGTTTCTCACGAAAGAAGTGAGTGGGAGTGAGGGAGTCCAGGATTAATGGGTCCTCGGACATCCGGGCTATATACTTTGGCCGGAATGTTGGACTATGAAGATACAACATTGAAAACTTCATCATGTGTCCGGATGGGACTCTCCTTTGCGTGGAAGGCAAGCTTGGATATTCAGATATGTAGATTTCCTTCTCTGTCACCGACTCTGTGTAACCCTAGCCCCCTCCGGTGTCTATATAAACCGGAGGGTTTAGTCCGTAGGAAAACAACAGCCAGAATCATAGGATAGCTTCTAGGGTTTAGCCTCTACGATCTCGTGGTAGATCAACTCTTGTAATACTCATATCATCAAGATGAATCAAGCAGGAAGTAGGGTATTACCTCCATCGAGAGGGCCCGAACCTGGGTAAAACATCATGTCCCCTGCCTCCTGTTACCATTAGCCTTAGACGCACAGTTCGGGACCCCCTACCTGAGATCTGCCGGTTTTGACACCGACATTGGTGCTTTCATTGAGAGTTCCACTGTGCCGTCGCTGTAAGGCTCAATGGCTCCTTCGATCATCTTCAACGATACGGTCCAGGGGGAGGTTTTCCTTCTCGGACAGATCTTCATATTCGGTGGCTTCGTACTGCGGGCCAATTTACTTGGCCATCTGGAGCAGATCGATAGCTACGCTCCTGGCCATCAGGTCAGGTTTGGAAGCTTAAACTATACTACCGGCATCAACGGAGACTTGATCTTCGACGGATTTGAGCCCGTACCGGGTGCGCCGAATGGTCATGGCAGGCATGACTTTCATCTGCCGTCGGACAATATTCGGGAGATCGCACCCGCGGTGGCGCCGGGAATCAATCAGGAGTAGATTGTGCCTTCCGAGGACGGGTGGATGGACCCCGTCACAGAGGCCGCACACTCATCGGCGTCGGAGCCGAACACTAATCCCACCTCTTGTGAGAATGGTGTCATCAGATCCTCGGACTCGTCTCCGGCCACAGGATCCGAACCACGTGCGTCCGTGCCTATTGAACCGGATTGGGCACCTGTCATGGAGTTCACCGCCGTGGATATCTTTCAGCACTTGCCCTTGGGTGGCGTGCTAAACTCATTAAGGTCTCTTTCCTTGTCAGGAGATTATTGGCCAAACTATGTCCGGCTCGAGTGGGGAGTGGACGACGAAGAAATTCGTCCCCCACCCACCACCCACTTCATAGCCACTGTCGATGACTTAACCGACGTGCTTGACTTCGACTCCGAAGACATCGACGGTATGGATGACGATGCTGGAGAAGAACAGGAACCATCTGAAGGAAATATGCCCTAGAGGCAATAATAAAGTTATTATTTATTTCCTCATATCTTGATAAATGTTTATTATTCATGCTAGAATTGTATTAACCGGAAACATGATACATGTGTGAATACATAGACAAAACAATAGTCACTAGTATGCCTCTACTTGACTAGCTCATTAATCAAAGATGGTTATGTTTCCAAACCATAGACATGTGTTGTCATTTGATTAGTGGGATCACATCATTAGGAGAATGATGTGATTGACATGACCCATTCCGTTAGCCTAGCACTTGATCGTTTGGTATACTGCTATTGCTTTCTTCATGACTTATCCAAAGTTCCTGCAACTATGAGATTGTGCAACTCCCGTATACCGGAAGAACACTTTGTGTGCTACCAAACGTCACAACGTAACTGGGTGATTATAAAGGTGCTCTACAGGTGTTTCCGAAGGTACATGTTGGGTTGGCATAATTCGAGATTAGGTTTTGTCACTCCGATTGTCGGAGAGGTATCTCTGGGCCCTCTCGGTAATACTAATCACCTAAGCCTTGCAAGCATGTAACTAATGAGTTAGTTATGAGATGATGTATTACGGAATGAGTAAAGAGACTTGCCGGTAACGAGATTGAACTAGGTATAGGATACCGACGATCAAATCTCGGGCAAGTAACATACCGATGACAAAGGGAACAAAGTATGTTGTTATGCAGTTTGACCGATAAAGATCTTCGTAGAATATGTAGGAACCAATATGGGCATCCAGGTCCCGCTATTGGTTATTGACCGAGAATGGTTCTAGGTCATGTCTACATAGTTCTCGAACCCGTAGGGTCCGCACGCTTAACGTTTCGATGACAGTTTTATTATGAGTTTATAAGTTTTGATGTACCGAAGTTTGTTCAGAGTCCCGGATATGATCACGGACATGACGAGGAGTCTCAGAATGATCGAGACATAAAGATTGATATATTGGAAGCCTATATTTGGATGTCGGAATGGTTTCGGGTGAAATCAGCATTTTACTGGAGTACCGGAACCCCCCTGGGGGTTAATGGGCCTACATGGGCCAAGAGGGAGAAGAGGGAAGGAGCCAAGAGGGGGCCGCGCGCCCCTCCCCCTCCTAGTCCGAATAGGACAAGGGAAGGGGGGCGGCGCCCCCCCTTTCCTTCCCCTCTTCCTCCTCTTTCCCCCCTTCTCCTACTCCCACTTGGAAAAGGGGAGTCCTACACCCGGTGGGAGTAGGACTCCCCCCCTTGGCGCGCCCTCTAGGCCGGCCGCCTCCTCCCCCCTGGCTCCTTTATATACGGGGGCGGGGGGCACCCCAAAGACACACAAGTTGATCTACGGATCGTTCCTTAGCCGTGTGCGGTGCCCCCTTCCACCATATTCCACCTCGGTCATATCGTCGCGGAGTTTAGGCGAAGCCCTGCGCCGGTAGAACATCATCATCGTCACCACGCCGTCGTGCTGACGGAACTCATCTCCGGAGCTCGGCTGGATCGGAGGCCAGAGATCGTCATCGAGCTGAACGTGTGCTGAACTCGGAGGCTCCGTACGTTCGGTGCTTGGATCGGTCGGATCGTGAAGACGTACGACTACATCAACCGCGTTGTGCTAACGCTTCCGCTTACGGTCTACGAGGGTATGTGGACGAACACTCTCCCCTCTCGTTGCTATGCCATCACCATGATCTTGCGTGTGCGTAGGAAATTTTTTGAAATTACTACGTTCCCCAACAGTGGCATCCGAGCCAGGTTTTATGCGTTGATGTTATATGCATGAGTAGAACACAAGTGAGTTGTGGGCGATACAATTCATACTACTTACCAGCACGTCATACTTTGGTTCGGCGGTATTGAGAGATGAAGCGGCCCGGACCGACATTACGCGTACGCTTACGCGAGACTGGTTCCACCGTTACGAGCATTCGTGCTTAAAGGTGGCTGGCGGGTGTCTGTATCTCTCACTTTAGCTGAATCGAGTGTGGCTACGCCCGGTCCTTGCGAAGGTTAAAACAGCACCAACTTGACGAACTATCGTTGTGGTTTTCGATGCGTAGGTAAGAACGGTTCTTGCTAAGCCTGTAGCAGCCACGTAAAATTTGCAACAACAAAGTAGAGGACGTCTAACTTGTTTTTGCAGGGCATGTTGTGATGTGATATGGTCAAGACGTGATGCTATATTGTATTGTATGAGATGATCATGTTTTGTAACCGAAGTTATCGGCTACTGGCAGGAGCCATATAGTTGTCGCTTTATTGTATGAAATGCAAACGACCTGTAATTGCTTTACTTTATCACTAAGCGGTAGCAAAAGTCGTAGAAGCAATAGATGGCGTAAACGACAACGATGCTATGATGGAGATCAAGGTGTCGCGCCGGTGACGATGGTGATCACAACGGTGCTTTGGAGATGGAGATCACAAGCACAAGATGATGATGGCCATATCATATCACTTATATTGATTGCATGTGATGTTTATCCTTTATGCATCTTATCTTGCTTTGATTGACGGTAGCATTTTAAGATGATCTCTCACTAAAATTATCAAGTAGTGTTCTCCCTGAGTATGCACCGTTGCCAAAGTTCGTCGTGCCGAGACACCACGTGATGATCGGGTGTGATAACCTCTACGTACATCTACAACGGGTGCAAGCCAGTTTTGCACACGCAGAATACTCAGGTTAAACTTGACGAGCCTAGCATATGCAGATATGGCCTCGGAACACGGAGACCGAAAGGTCGAGCGTGAATCATATAGTAGATATGATCAACATAGTGATGTTCACCATTGAAAACTACTCCATCTCACGTGTTGATCGGTTATGGTTTAGTTGATTTGGATCACGTGATCACTTAGATGACTAGAGAGATGTCTGTCTAAGTGGGAGTTCTTAAGTAATATGATTAATTGAACTTAAATTTACCATGAACTTAGTACCTGATAGTATCTTGCTTGTCTATGTTTGTTTGTAGATAGATGGCTCGTGCTATTGTTCCGTTGAATTTTAATGCGTTCCTTGAGAAAGCAAAGTTGAAAGATGATGGTAGCAATTACACGGACTGGGTCCGTAACCTGAGGATTATCCTCATTGCTGCACAGAAAAGTTACGTCCTAGAAGCACCGCTGGGTGCCAGGCTTACTGCTGATGCAACTGACCACGTTAAGAATGTCTGGCAGAGCAAAGCTGATGACTACTCTATAGTTCAGTGTGCCATGCTTTACGGCTTAGAACGGGGTCTTCAACGACGTTTTGAACGTCATGGAGCATCTGAGATGTTCCAAGAGTTGAAGTTAATATTTCAAGCAAATGCCCGGATTGAGAGATATGAAGTCTCCAATAAGTTCTATAGCTGCAAGATGGAGGAGAATAGTTCTGTCTGTGAACACATACTCAGAATGTCTGGGTATAATAATCACTTGATTCAACTAGGAGTTAATCTTCCTGATAATAGTGTCACTGACAGAATTCTCCAATCACTGCCACCAAGCTACAAGAGCTTTGTGATGAACTATAATATGCAAGGGATGAACAAGACTATTCCCGAGCTCTTCGCAATGCTAAAAGCCGCGGAGGTAGAAATCAAGAAGGAGCATCAAGTGTTGATGGTCAACAAGACCACTAGTTTCAAGAAAAAGGGCAAAGGGAAGAAGAAGGGGAACTTCAAAAAGAACGGCAAGCAAGTTGCTGCTCAAGAGAAGAAACCCAAGTCTGGACCTAAGCCTGAAACTGAGTGCTTCTACTGCAAGCAGACTGGTCACTGGAAGCGAAACTGCCCCAAGTATTTGGCGGATAAGAAGGATGGCAAAGTGAACAAAGGTATATGTGATATACATGTTATTGATGTGTACCTAACTAGAGGTCGTAGTAGCACCTGGGTATTTGATACTGGTTCTGTTGCTAATATTTGCAACTCGAAACAGGGACTACGGAATAAGCGAGCACTGGCCAAGGACGAGGTGACGATGCGCGTGGGAAACGGTTCCAAAGTCGATGTGATCGCGGTCGGCACGCTACCTCTACATCTACCTTCGGGATTAGTTTAAGACCTGAATAATTGTTATTTGGTGCCAGCGTTGAGCATGAACATTATATCTGGATCTTGTTTAATGCAAGACGGTTATTCATTTAAATCAGAGAATAATGGTTGTTCTATTTATATGAGTAATATCTTTTATGGTCATGCACCCTTGAAGAATGGTCTATTTTTATTGAATCTCGATAGTAGTGATACACATATTCATAATGTTGAAACCAAAAGATGCAGAGTTGATAATGATAGTGCAACTTATTTGTGGCACTGCCGTTTAGGTCATATCGGTGTAAAACGCATGAAGAAACTCCATACAGATGGACTTCTGGAATCACTTGGTACTTGCGAACCGTGCCTCATGGGCAAGATGACTAAAACACCGTTCTCCAGAACTATGGAGAGAGCAACAGATTTGTTGGAAATCATACATACAGATGTATGTGGTCCGATGAATATTAAGGCTCATGGAGGATATCGTTATTTTCTCACCTTCACAGATGATTTGAGCAGATATGGGTATATCTACTTAATGAAGCACAAGTCTGAAACATTTGAAAAGTTCAAAGAATTTCAGAGTGAAGTGGAGAATCATCGTAACGAGAAAATAAAGTTTCTACGATCTAATCGTGGAGGAGAATATTTGAGTTACGAGTTTGGTTTACATTTGAAACAATGCGGAATAGTTTCGCAACTCACGCCACCCGGAACACCACAACGAAATGGTGTGTCCGAACGTCGTAATCGTACTTTACGTGATATGGTGCGATCTATGATGTCTCTTACCGATTTACCGCTATCGTTTTGGGGTTATGCTTTAGAGACGGCTGCATTCACGTTAAATAGGGCACCATCAAATCCCTTGAGACGACGCCTTATGAACTGTGGTTTGGCAAGAAACCAAAGTTGTCATTTCTTAAAGTTTGGGGCTGCGATGCTTATGTGAAGAAACTTCAACCAGATAAGCTCGAACCCAAATCGGAGAAATGTGTCTTCATAGGATATCCAAAAGAGACTGTTGGATACACCTTCTATCACAGATCCGAAGGCAAGACATTCGTTGCTAAGAATGGATCCTTTCTAGAGAAGGAGTTTCTCTCGAAAGAAGTGAGTGGGAGGAAAGTAGAACTTGATGAGATAACTGTATCTACTCCCTTATTGGAAAGAATTCATCACGAGAACCGGTTCCTGTGACGACTACACCAATTAGTGAGGAAGCTAATGATATTGATCATGAAACTTCAGATCAAGTTTCTGCTGAACCCCGTAGGTCTACCAGAGTAAGATCCGCACCAGAGTGGTACGGTAATCCTATTTTGGAAGTCATGTTACTTGACAATGATGAACCTACAAACTATGAGGAAGCGATGATGAGCCCAGATTCTACAAAATGGCTAGAGGCCATGAAATCTGAGATGGGATCCATGTATGAAAACAAAGTATGGACTTTGGTTGACTTGCCCGATGATCGGCAAGCCATTGAGAATAAATGGATCTTTAAGAAGAAGACTGACGCTAATGGTAATGTAACTGTCTATAAAGCTCGACTTGTTGCGAAAGGTTTTCGACAAGTTCAAGGGGTTGACTACGATGAGACTTTCTCACCCGTAGCGATGCTTAAGTCTGTCCGAATCATGTTAGCTATTGCTGCATTTCATGATTATGAAATTTGGGAAATGGATGTCAAGACTGCATTCTTGGATGGATTTCTAAAAGAAGAGTTGTATATGATGCAGCCGGAAGGTTTTGTTGATTCAAAAGGTGCTAACAAAGTATGCAAGCTCCAGCGTTCCATTTATGGACTGGTGCAAGCATCTCGGAGTTGGAATAAAGGCTTTGATAGTGTGATCAAAGCATATGGTTTTATACAGACTTTTGGAGAAGCATGTATTTACAAGAAAGTGAGTGGGAGCTCTGTAGCATTTCTAGTTTTATATGTAGATGACATATTATTAATTGGAAATGATATAGAATTTCTGGATAGCATAAAGGGATACTTGAATAAAAGATTTTCAATGAAAGACCTCGGTGAAGCTGCTTACATATTGGGCATCAAGATCTATAGAGATAGATCAAGATGCTTAATAGGACTTTCACAAAGCACATACCTTGACAAAATTTTGAAAAAGTTCAAAATGGATCAGGCAAAGAAAGGATTCTTGCCTGCGCTACAAGGTGTGAAGTTGAGTCAAACTCAATGCCCGACCACAGCAGAAGATAGAGAGAAAATGAAAAATGTTCCCTATGCTTCAGCCATAGGCTCTATCATGTATGCAATGCTGTGTACCAGACCTGACGTATGCTTAGCAATAAGCTTGGTAGGAAGGTACCAAAGTAATCCAGGAGTGGATCACTGGACAACGGTCAAGAACATCCTGAAATACCTGAAAAGGACTAAGGATATGTTTCTCGTATATGGAGGTGACAAAGAGCTAGTCGTAAATGGTTACGTCGATGCAAGCTTTGACACTGATCCGGACGATTCTAAATCGTAAACCGGATACGTGATTTTATTTAACGGTGGAGCTGTAAGTTGGTGCAGTTCTAAACAAAGCGTCGTGGCGGGATCTACATGTGAAGCGGAGTACATAGCTGCTTCTGAAGCAGCGAATAAAGGAGTTTGGATGAAGGAGTTCATTTCCGATCTAGGTGTCATACCTAGTGCAACGGGACCAATGAAGATCTTCTGTTGCAATACTGGTGCAATTGCTTTGGCAAAGGAATCCAGATTTCACAAGAGGACCAAACACATCAAGAGACGCTTCAATTCCATTCGGGATCAAGTCCAAGTGGGAGACATAGAGATTTGCAAGATACATACGGATCTGAATGTTGCAAACCCATTGACTAGGCCTCTCTCACGAGCAAAACATGATCAGCACCAAGACTCCATGGGTGTTAGAATCATTACTATGTAATCTAGATTATTGACTCTAGTGCAAGTGGGAGACTGAAGGAAATATGCCCAAGAGGCAATAATAAAGTTATTATTTATTTCCTCATATCATGATAAATGTTTATTATTCATGCTAGAATTGTATTAACCGGAAACATGATACATGTGTGAATACATAGACAAAACAATAGTCACTAGTATGGTTACATAGACAAAACAATAGTCACTACTTGACTAGCTCATTAATCAAAGATGGTTATGTTTCCAAACCATAGACATGTGTTGTCATTTGATTAGTGGGATCACATCATTAGGAGAATGATGTGATTGACATGACCCATTCCGTTAGCCTAGCACTTGATCGTTTAGTATACTGCTATTGCTTTCTTCATGACTTATACGAAGTTCCTCCAACTATGAGATTGTGCAACTCCCGTATACCGGAAGAACACTTTGTGTGCTACCAAACATCACAATGTAACTGGGTGATTATAAAGGTTCTCTACAGGTGTTTCCGAAGGTACATGTTGGGTTGGCATAATTCGAGATTAGGTTTTGTCACTCCGATTGTCGGAGAGGTATCTCTGGGCCCTCTCGGTAATACTCATCACCTAAGCCTTTCAAGCATGTAACTAATGAGTTAGTTATGAGATGATGTATTACGGAACGAGTAAAGAGACTTGCCGGTAACGAGATTGAACTAGGTGTAGGATACCGACGATCAAATCTCGGGCAAGTAACATACCGATGACAAAGGGAACAAAGTATGTTCTTATGTGGTTTGACCGATAAAGATCTTCATAGTATATGTAGGAACCAATATGGGCATCCAGGTCCCGCTATTGGTTATTGACTGAGAATGGTTCTAGGTGATGTCTACATAGTTCTCGAACCCGTAGGGTCCGCACGCTTAACGTTTCGATGACAGTTTTATTATGAATTTATAAGTTTTGATGTACCGAAGTTTGTTCGGAGTCCCGGATATGATCACGAACATGACGAGGAGTCTCAGAATGGTCGAGACATAAAGATTGATATATTGGAAGCCTATATTTGGATGTCGGAATGGTTCCAGGTGAAATCGGCATTTTACCGGAGTACCGGGAGGTTACCGGAACCCCCCCGGGGGTTAATGGGCCTACATGGGCCAAGAGGGAGAAGAGGGAAGGAGCCAGGAGGGGGCCGCGCGCCCCTCCCCCTCCTAGTCCGAATAGGACAAGGGAAGGGGCGGCGCCCCCCCTTTCCTTCCCCTCTTCCTCCTCTTTCCCCCCTTCTCCCACTCCTACTTGGAAAAGGGGAGTCCTACTCCCGGTGGGAGTAGGACTCCCCCCCTTGGCGCGCCCTCTAGGCCGGCCGCCTCCTCCCCCCTAGCTCCTTTATATAAGGGGGTGGGGGGCACCCCAAAGACACACAAGTTGATCTACGGATCGTTCCTTAGCCGTGTGCGGTGCCCCTTCCACCATATTCCACCTCGGTCATATCGTCGCGGAGTTTAGGCGAAGCCCTGCGCCGGTAGAACATCATCATTGTCACCACGCCGTCGTGCTGGCGGAACTCATCTTCGGAGCTCGGCTGGATCGGAGGCCGGAGATCGTCATCGAGCTGAACGTGTGCTGAACTCGGAGGCTCCGTACGTTCGGTGCTTGCATCGGTCGGATCGTGAAGACGTACGACTACATCAACCGCCTTGTGCTAACGCTTCCGCTTACGGTCTACGAGGGTACGTGGACGAACACTCTCCCCTCTCGTTGCTATGCCATCACCATGATCTTGCGTGTGCGTAGGAATTTTTTTGAAATTACTACGTTCCCCAACACCATCGCCTATAGGGCGCTGGACAGCCACCTCATCATATGATATTTGTATGGTGGACACCCCTAAAGAAAACAATGGCGATGAGGCAACGGAAGATAACCCCTTGGAGAAGTAATCCAGACACCGGCATCATCTACGCCGTTCCAAGCCCCGCCATAGAAAAAATAGTGATACCGGCACAAGAGATAACAATCCGGATGGTGCCAAAGACGAAGCCAATCCTGCCCATCCAGGCTTCGAGAAGGCTGAGGAAGAGGATGGGCAAGCTAGCCCTAAAGAACAGGCAACTGATGGAGAATAAGAGGATGATAATTACATGCCTCTCTCCGAAGACGAAGTGAGCCTCGGCGACGAAGAATTCATCGTGCCTGAGGATCCCGTCGAGCAGGAGCACTTCAAACGCCGGCTTATAGCCACTGCAAAAAGCCTTAAGAAAAAGCAGCAACAGCTTCAAGCTGATCAAGATCTGCTAACTGATAGATGGACTGAGGTCCTGGCTGCCAAGGAATACAGACTCGAGCGCCCTAGCAAAATCTACCCAAAGCACAGGCTGCTACCTCAACTCGAGGAGGGGGCTTTAAAGCCCATGCTACCAGTGCATGATGCGGCTGACCATCCACCCCATGGCCGCAACAAAGAGGCATACCAACCCGAAGTCCAGATTGCACCCCGTGGCCAATCAAACAATAACACTAAGGCCCGGGGCTACACGAACACTACTAGGGAAAAGCCTAGCAGCAGCGCGGGTTTTAGGCCTATCAGTAGCGCGGGAAGGAGCGCTACTGATAAGGCGCTACAGCTAAAGCTTAGCAATAGCGCGCCTAGATCCACGCTACTGCTAAATTGACTTAGTAGTAGCACTTATTCAGAACATCGCTACTGGTAATTAGTAGTAGCGCTTCTCCTTTCCCGCGCTACTACTATTATTTCTTTTTTATTTCATGTTGTATTCATACACCTTTACACAAGTTTTCATACAACAGGAATTTAGAGATTGTTTTTACATCATAATGAGTTATTACATCAAGGGGTGAAAGAACCATGGACTATTTTCAAGTGGATGTCCATCGACTTGAAACCAATCTGCGGTTCTTTCACCCAATGATATAATAATATCATCATCATCATCATATGATTAACAACTTATCATCATAATACATCATTGTCATATAACACCTCCTCAAGATCATCGTTTTCATCAATGACATCACATAACAAATTGGTCACTAGTCGTAATCACAAGTACACCTCATTATCAACTCTAACACGTTACCACATAATAAACATATTGTACCTCATAGGACCTACTACATTCGATTAAGACCTACTACATTTTCTGAGGTAAAATAGCAAAAAACAAGATAGCCCCTGACTCTCCATTATGGAGAATGGAGATTAGCCTGTCTACAATTCTTGCCTTTCGCTGAATGTTACTTCCAAGAACCTCCTTGCGAATGTCCATACATTTCTTCCATTCTTTGATGAAAATGTGTTCACCGGTTTTAGAAATCCGATATGCACAGTTGAGATCCCTAGATTTACCTGGCAGTATGTTCAGAACTGAGAAGCGACCATTCAGAGACATCAGATGAGGCACACAATCCATCGGGAGTTTCTGTTGAAAAACATAATAATAACTTCGTAGTTAGCAATGATGTACTAGTTTTAGAAGTATGCAAAAGATGCACGGATGTCGTAATAGTAAAAAATCTTACCAGGGTATCTCCAGAGAAGTTACCGTGGTTCAACACATGCACTAGTGGCACGTATTCACCATAATTTGGAGGAGTTTGATAATAGTTACTGTAATTCTCAAGAGTACAAAATGGGATCAGATGATTTTTCTCCTTATACGTTAATTCCGTGCCATCGGTGTAGTGGGTTTTATCTACCATCTTCCGCACAGTCTTTGAAGAATCAAAATAAGCTGTCGATGGAAATAATATATCAACTATTTTGAAATAAACAATATAAATTAGTTAATAACTATGTTTCAGAAACTCACATAGCGGTACAATCGGAAGCGCATCAACAAGGACCAAAATGTCCATATTGTCTTGCTCGATGTCAGGATCACCAAGATCCATGGTGACAATCATACCCTCATAAAAACCATACATTTTGCAAAGTGCTTCCCAATTTTGGCAACCAAAATGGGTTACGCTCTGAGCATTGCACAGATTTACTTGAAATCCATATCATGATGGGTCCTTAGGTGTATTTTCTTTGTTTCAAAATTTTCATGGTCTTCAAAACCCATCCTCTCCAAGACATAGCGTCTTGCATGGCATGGGAAAAGCTAGTCGAATTGTAAAATATGAAAATTAGACGTTGAAATAGTTGAAGTCATGCTTAATTACGAAAAAAAAAACACTTGTCGTTGTTGTGTACCGTTTCAACATCGAAGGTCTCCTCGAGCTTAATGCTGAAGCGCTGATCTTCGTCCAGCTCAACGAACCTGTCGCACATACCTCGATCGTCGTGGCACCAGCTGCACTCCCCCGGGAGACTTTCATCATCCGAGTACGACATTTCCTACGTTCATAATTCAAAGATTAAACGTGTACATATTCTAGCACAAGTCATGCCAGAATTCACGAAAAAATCCGGCATGAACTTTGCTAAAAAAGGACATATCGAGCGCCTGAAATTTGCCGGAACGGAAATTAATCAACACTCTGGCAAAACATAGGCCACTCGGAGATGTAAACTGAACATGAATGGCCACTTGGGCAACCACATATCCTATTTGAGCAACAACACAAGATATAAAAGGATATTTGGCTGGTCTCACCTCGATGTCGGAGGGGGTCGCTGACTGGGACGACGGCAGGGATGTCGGAGGGGGTCTGTGATGGGGACGACGGTGGTCACCTGAAACCATATAAGTTATCACTAATACATCCCGAATAATTGCTTAAACCAAAAAATAACAACAAATATGACATGTTCAACTAGTTTTATTAATTCAACTAGCTCTTACTAAATATAAACTTACTATAAATAGAAAAAAAACTAGTTCTTTCTAAAAATAAAGTAGTTCAACTATTTATATTAATTATCTTACTAAAAATACATTAGTTCTATTAATTCAACTAGTTCAACTAGTTTATTAATTTACTTACTAAACTAGTTCAACTACAACTAAAGGAGTTCAACTACCACTACTACTATTAAAAATCTAGTACTAACTAAGTAACATCTAGTACTAGCTATGAAACCTAAATTAACATCTACTACTACTAAATCTATTACTAACTAGTGGCAGGGGTGGGGGGCAACGGAGAGGTAGCTAGGGGTGGCGAGGTCAAGGGCGGTGGGAGGAGGGCTGCCGGCGGAGGAGGGAGGAGGGGCGGCCGCAGGCGGAGGGAGGAGGGCGGCGGCGAAGGAGGGAGGGGCGGCCGCAGGTGGAGGGAGGAGGGAGGAGGAGGGAGGAGGGACGGAAGGAGGGGAGTACCTTGGCGGTGGACGGACGAAGGCGGCGGCGGCGGCGACGCACGACGACGGTTATCGGCACGTGGGCAGGAGTGAGAGTGTGAGTGAGGGCCGGTCGTGCGCGTGGGGATAAGGTAGGGATAGTTGTAGCGCGTTTGCCAAAACGCGCTACAGCTAATCTGAATAGCAGTAGCGCTTTGCATATAAACCACTACTGCTAATTGTAACTATAAAAAAATAGGTCAATGCAAAAATACATTGGCCATCAATGATCTTTTTGTGTACAATCTGAATTGTCAATATGAGTCCCCTCCGGTAGGAACCGGAGAGGACTCATATTGTGGCCACAAATTTTACACATAGAGTTCAGTGAAGACCAACTGGTTGTGGTAGTTTCAGAAATAACATATTTAAGGTGGTAAACACCCTGTTCACGGAGCGAGGTGGGACTAAACTTGTGGGCTGATCTTAGCAGTAGCGGTTTTCCTAGAAGCGCGCTGCTGCTAACTTCTATAGCAGCAGCGCTGTTCTGTACAGAGCGCTACTGCTACAACTAGCGCGGGGGGGGGGGGCAAGGTCATGGCAATTATAGCAGTAGCGCGGTTTGTGGTGGACGCGCTACTGCTATTTTCCTGTCAGTAGCGCGTTTTGGTGAAACGCGCTGCTGCTAAATAGCAGTAGCGTGGTATTTTGAGGAGCGCTGCTGGTAAGATTCTGTGTATAGGCTTTTCCCTAGTAGTGGACAATCGAATCTCGGGCAAGTAACATACCAACGACAAAGGGAACAACGTATGTTGTTACGCGGTTTGACCGATAAAGATCTTCGTAGAATATGTAGGAGCCAATATGAGCATCCAGGTTCCGCTATTGGTTATTGACCGGAAATAGTTCTAGGTCATGTCTACATAGTTCTCGAACCCGTAGGGTCCACACGCTTAACGTTTCGTTGACGATATAGTATTATATGAGTTATGTATGTTGGTAACCGAATGTTGTTCGGAGTCCCGGATGAGATCATGGACATGACGAGGAACTCCGGAATAGTCCAGAGATAAAGTTTGATATATGGGATAATAGTGTTTGATCTCCGGAAGAGTTCCGGAATTCACCGGAAGGGGTTCCGGATGTTTCCCGAAATGTTTGGGTACGAGAACACGTTACTTGGGCCAAAGGGGAAAGCCCACAAGATTTTTGGAAAGCGCAAAAGGAAGTTTTGTGGAGTCCAGCGGCCAGACACCAGGGTCCCTGGTGTCTGGGTCCAGACGTCGGGAACCCTGGCGTCTAGCCTTGGAGTCCGAGAAGGACTCTTGCCTTTCGGGTGAAACCGACTTTGTGGAGGCTTTTACTCCAAGTTTCGACCCCAAGGCTCAACATATAAATAGAGGGGTAGGGCTAGCACCCAAGACACATCAAGAAACACCAAGCCATGTGCCGGCAACCCCGTCCCCTCTAGTTTATCCTCCGTCATAGTTTCCGTAGTGCTTAGGCGAACCCCTGCGGATATTGTTCTTCACCAACACCGTCACCATGCTATCGTGCTGCCGGAACTCATCTACTACTTTGCCCGTCTTGCTGGATCGAGAAGGCGAGTACGTCATCGAGCTGAACGTGTGCAGAACTCGGAGGTGCCATACGTTCGGTACTTGGATCGGTCGGATCGTGAAGACGTACGACTACATCAACCGCGTTGATAAACGCTTCCGCTTAACGATCTTCAAGGGTATGAAGATACAGTCCCCCTCTCGTTGCTATGCATCACCATGATCTTGCGTGTGCGTAGGATTATTTTTTTGAAATTACTACGTTCCCCAACAGAGATGTATTGGAAAACAAAGTAGGACTGTCAAGATCGATCTACGGACCACGGGGGCGCGCCACAAGACGTGAAATGACCGTCACGCCGAATACAATAAAGCAAAGTCCGGCCAGGCCAAACACAATAGACCGGGTTCATTTGAACTACGTCGGGATGTAGCCCGGCATAGATGCACCGCACACCCCTTATGCTTCACTGATGAACTTATGGATCACGAATTCCCAGAATGGTTTAAACCCGTAAACATTGAATCATATGATGGCACAACAGACCCCGCGGTATGGATCGAAGATTTTATTCTCCACAGTCACATGGCCCGCGGCGATGACTTACATGCCATAAAGTACCTACCACTTAAGCTCAAAGGGCCGGCTCGACATTGGCTGAATAGACTGCTAGCAAGCTCCATTGGCAGTTGGGAGGATTTGGAAGACGCGTTCCTCGATAACTTCCAGGGCACTTACGTGCGACCACCGGATGCTGATGACTTAAGTCACATAACCCAACAGCCCGAAGAGTCAGCCAGGAAATTCTGGACTCGGTTCCTAACCAAAAAGAACCAAATTGTCGACTGCCCGGATGCCGAAGCCTTAGCGGCCTTCAAGCACAACATCCGTGATGAATGGCTCGCCCGACATCTCGGCCAAGAGAAGCCAAAGTCCATAGCAGCCCTCACGACACTCATGACCCGCTTTTGCGCGATCGAGGACAGCTGGCTGGCTCGCAGCAACATCACACACAAAAACTCAGGCGATTCAGATGCCAGGGATAGCAACAGCAAGCCGCGGTGAAATAGACACAAGCGTCGCAGTAATGGCGACAACACCGAAGACACGACAGTCAATGCCGGATTCAGAGGCTTTCAATCCGGACAGCAGAAAAAGCCATTCAAAAGAAACAGCCCAGGCTCGTCCAGTTTGGACCGCATACTCAATCGCTCATGTCAAATTCACGGCACCCCCGATAAACCATCCAACCACACCAACAGGGAATGCTGGGTGTTCAAATAGGCTGGCAAGTTGAATGCCGAAAACAAGGAAAAGGGGCTGCATAGGAACGATGACGAGGAGCCCCGACCACCGAACACGGGAGGACAGAAGAAATTCCCTCCCCAGGTGAAAATAGTGAATATGATATACGCAACCCATATCCCCAAGCGGGAACGAAAGCGTGCACTAAGGGACGTCTATGCAATGGAGCCAGTCGCCCCAAAATTTAACCCATGGTCCTCTTGCCCGATCACTTTCGATCGCAGGGACCATCCCACCAGTATCTGTCATGGCGGTTCAGCCGCATTGGTCCTTGACTCCATCATCGACGGATTCCATCTCACACGAGTCATCATGGACAGTGGCAGTAGCCTTAACCTGCTCTATCAGGATACAATGCGCAAAATGGGCATCGACCCCTCAATGATCAAGCCCACAAAAACCACCTTCAAGGGTGTCATACCCAGTGTGGAGGCCTGTTGTACAGGCTCAATCACACTGGAAGTGGTCTTCAGATCTCCGGTCAATTTCCGAAGCGAGGAGTTAATCTTCGACATCGTCCCTGATGGATTCTTGGACTAGGGGGTGTCCGGATAGCCGGACTATCATCATCGGCCGGACTCCAAAACTATGAAGATACAAGATGGAAGACTTCATCCCGTGTCCGGATGGGACTTTCCTTGGCGTGGAAGGCAAGCTTGGCGATACGGATATGTAGATCTCCTACCATTGTAACCGACACTGTGTAACCCTAGCCCTCTCTAGTGTCTATATAAACCGGAGGGTTTTAGTCCGTAGGACGAACAACCATTACAACAATCATACCATAGGCTAGCTTCTAGGGTTTAGCCTTCTTGATCTCGTGGTAGATCCACTCTTGTACTACCCATATCATCAATATCAGTCAAGCAGGAGTAGGGTTTTACCTCCATCGAGAGGTCCTGAACCTGGGTAAAAACATCGTGTCCCTTGTCTCCCGTTACCATCCGCCTAGACGCACAGTTCGGGACCCCCTACCCGAGATCCGCCGGTTTTGACACCGACATTGGTGCTTTCATTGAGAGTTCCTCTATGCCGTCGCCGATAGGAAGGATGCCTCTTCCCGTCTTTAAAGACGGAGCCATCACCAAAGGAGCTTTGGCCGCCGGCCAAACTATCCGGCTTGGTGGTTTTCTTATGACCCCTGTTCGGCCACCGCTTCAACGACGACCTCTCGGGTCATCAAAAGCAATCTTCACGTCAACTCGGAACTCGCCGAGCAGCTGGATCCAATAGAGCTCTCATCCGTAAATGAGCTCTTGGATCGCATCGCCGCCCTGGGAGTCGCTACAGACTACAATCAGATGGGGCTTAAAACTGATCTGAGAGAGATTAACTCTCCCCAGGTTACCCACCACGTTGCGGTGGTAGAGGAACGACGCGGCGACTCCTCTCCTGTATTGAAAACTAGTCATGTCCGGACTCCCGAACCCTCCATGCCGGATTCCCGCGGAGGGATGGACTTCGATCGAGCACTCAACCTAAAGTCAGGCATCAGACCCGGCTCGTTGGACAACGTCCAGCAATCCAAGCTTCCAAATTCGGAAACTCTTCGGCCCTTGAGCCTTGAGATGGGTAGGTTTCCGGACTTAATTCCACCCACCCACCCAGACATATGCAATCTATCTCAAATCCAGCAAGAGCCCGCCGAAACAGTACATCATTACTGGGCCAGATTCCTCCTGGTTATGGACAGGATAAAGGACTGCCGTGAGGAAAACGCAATTTCAATTTTCTGCAATAATTGCACGGACGAGGGAGTGTTGAACGCCGTCAGTCGTCGCGAAATTACACGCTTCGCTGATCTGGCGTCCATAGTACGAAAGTATTATGCGATGAAGAGTTTCCGGAAAACCGAAACTAAGTTTTGGGACAATCTGGCCCCAAATACAACCCTAGTCCGAAATAAAAGGGTGCATCACACTAGGGCACCAGATACAAAAACCAAAAAGCAAAAACCCCATAAAGGGGATAGAACCGTACTGGAAGGTTGGCTCAACGGACCCTGTAAAATTCACAATACAGAAGGCGCCACTCCAACACATAACCTTCGAGCATGTTGGATACTGCGGCAGGTGGCCAAAAGTGGCGAAGAGCTTCTAGCCTCGGAGAGCCACTCCAATAATACCAGTACGGTGTCAACAGTCTTCAAGACTTTCGCATCAAATAATATGCGGAAACGAACAATCCGCAGCCTCACCGAAGTCTACCAAGTAGCAACAACAAATCCATGGAGCGACACGGCCATCACCTTCAACGCCAGTGACGAACCTAAGTTCCGAACAGCCCGAGCACCAGCGCATTGGTCCTCAGTCCAATAGTGGACGGCTTTCGTCTTACCAAGGTACTCATGGATGGCGGCAGCGGACTAAACCTCATCTACGAGGAAACTCTTCAAAAAATGGAAATAGACTGGAGCTGCATTGAGCGAAGCAGCACAACCTTTAGAGGAATAATCCCTAGTCGGGAAGCGCGCTGCACAGGAAAAATCACACTTGATGTGGTGTTCGCCTCGCCGGACAATTACAGGTCCGAAGAGGTCATCTTCTAAGTGGCCCCGTTCAGCAGCGGATATCATGCTATATTAGGATGAGAGGCATTCACAATTTTTCAAGCCATACCCCACTACGGGTACATGAAGCTTAAGATGCCTGGGCCCGGTGAAATAATCACTCTCGTTAGTGATCCGGACATAGCACTCCACGCCGAAAACAAGACAGTCACATTAGCCCTGGAGGCACTATCCGAAGCCCTAGCGGCGGAGGAACTCACTGCGCTGCGCTCTACGGTGAATAGGGACGATGTGATACTCGATATGAGACCCAAGTCCACCTCCTTTAAACCAGCGGATGAACTAGTCAAATTCCAGGTCCATCCAACGGACCCAACAAAGATGGCCTCCATCGGGGCACAGTTGAACCCTGATGTAGACGCCGCACTGCGAGAATTCCTTCGGGAAAATTGGGACATCTTTGCCTGGCACCCTTCAGATATGCCAGGAATCCCACGCAGATTGGCAGAACACAGCCTAAACATCCTAAAAGGATTCAAGCCAGTTAAATAGGCTCTTCGGCGATTTTCCGAAACCAAAAGACAGGCAATGGGAGAAGAGCTAGCAAAACTACTGGAAGCCGGATTTATCAGAGACATCAAACATCCAGACTGGCTAGCAAACCTGGTAATGGTACCAAAGAAGGATAAATCTTGGCGCCTATGTGTCGATTTTAAAGACCTCAACAAGGCCTGCCCAAAGGATCCCTTCCC
Organism: Triticum timopheevii; assembly: GCA_963921465.1. Classification (NCBI taxonomy): domain Eukaryota; kingdom Viridiplantae; phylum Streptophyta; class Magnoliopsida; order Poales; family Poaceae; genus Triticum; species Triticum timopheevii. The sequence goes on from OY997274.1 coordinate 74,726,277, forward strand.
CCTACCCCGCATCGACCAAATAATCGATGCTACTGCAGGGCACGATTCATTGTGCTTCCTTGACGCATACTCCGGCTACCATCAAATTAAGATGGCGGAGGCGGACCAAGCCGCAATGGCGTTCATTACTCCATATGGACCATTCTGCTTTAATACGATGCCCTTTGGACTCAAAAACGCCGGCGCAACTTATCAGCGCATGATTCAGACATGTCTGGCTACCCAGATCGGCAAAACAGTAGAGGCATACGTAGACGACGTAGTCGTCAAAACCAAACATGTCGAAACTCTAGTAGACGATTTGAGGCTCACATTCGACAACCTTCGAGCATATGACATCAAGCTGAATCCGGAAAAATGCGTTTTCGGCGTACCAGCCGGAAAGCTCCTGGGCTTCATCGTATCCAGTAGAGGAATTGAAGCAAACCCAGCCAAGATCCGAGCTCTGTCACAGCTGGATATTCCAAAAGACCTCAAACAAATACAAAAATTGACTGGATGCATGGCGGCTCTAAGCCGCTTCATCTCCCGTTTGGGAGAAAAGGCATTGCCCCTCTATCGCCTCCTCAGGCGCACCAAACACTTCGAGTGGACGGATGCTGCCACTACCGGACTCGAAGAAATAAAAGCCATATTGGCAACAAATCCGGTCCTGGCTGCGCCTAACCTGGGCGAACCAATGTTGTTATATATCGCGGCAACACATCAAGTTGTAAGCGCCGTGCTCATCGTCGAACAAGAAACAGAAGGGCACAAATTCCCTCTTCAAAAACCAGTGTACTACGTATCCACTATCTTAACACCCTGCAAGTCCCGGTACCCGCATTATCAAAAGATAGCGTACGCGGTGTTCGTGGCATCCCGGAAGCTCCGACACTACTTCCAAGAGTGTTCGATAACAGTGGCCTCCGAAGTGCCCCTCAACGACATTATAAACAACCGCGACGCGACGGGCAGGATTGCAAAATGGGCCATTGAGCTCTTACCATTTGATATAACTTACAAACCTCGGCGAGCTATAAAGTCGCAAGTCTTGGCCGACTTTGTCGCCGAATGGACTGAAGCCGAACTCCCTAAAGAGTATGGCGCATACTCCAATTGGATTATGCATTTCGACGGCTCCAAAATGTTGGCCGGCTTGGGAGCTGGCGTCGTATTGACGTCCCCAACCGGGGATACAGTCCAATACGTACTTCAGATAATGTACACGGACTCCAACAACGCAGCCGAATACGAGGCCCTCCTACATGGCCTCCGGATGGCAATCTCCATGGGCATTCAGTGCCTAGAGGTGCGCGGGGATTCAAACCTTGCAATATCCCAAGTAAATGGAGACTTTGACGCCAAGGAACCGAAAATGGCAGCCTATCGTAACGCTGTCCTAAAAATGTCAGCTCGGTTCGAAGGACTCGAATTCCACCACGTAGTCCGGGATAATAACCAAACAGCCGACGTATTGGCACGCATCGGCACGAGACGCGACACTGTCCCTCCAAACATCTTCCTGGAACGGCTATTTAAGCCATCCGTACTATGGGAAGAGGATTCCGGAAATAGCAACCCGGAAGCAGCCGCACTACCCAACACAGAACAATCTGACATAATCGGCGGCTCAGTCGATGAAATAACACCTTCAGCCCACGAAATAATGGCAGTAATTGCCCCGTGGACGGAGCCATTCCTAGCCTACTTAATTAGGCAGGAACTTCCCGAAGACCAAAATGAGGCCCGCTGCGATCTAAAGCCTACAAGGTCCACGAGGGAGAACTTTATAAGAAAAGCACAACCGGAGTCCTTCAACGGTGTATCTCCGAAGAGGAAGGGCGAAACCTTCTGGCTGAAATTCATGCCGGACTAGGCGGACACCACGCCGCAGCTCGGGCCCTTGTGGGCAAGGCCTTCCGTACAGGATTTTATTGGCCGATGGCCCGGGCAGATGCTCAGGATTTAGTCCAAAGATGCGTTGGTTGTCAGCTCTTTGCTAATCAGAGCCATATGCCACCTACCGCCCTCAAAACCATACCCATTACCTAGCCGTTCGCGGGGGCTTGACATGGTTGGACCCCTTAAAGGGGGAACCCACAAGCAAAGGTACTTATTGGTCATGGTGGACAAATTCACCAAATGGATAGAGGCCAAGCCAGTTAAAATGGCAGAGTCCGGACCAGTGATAGACTTCATATCCGGGGTAGTACACCGTTATGGCGTCCCCCATAGCATCATCACCGATAACAGCACGAACTTCACGGCCGACGAGGTCAAACTCTGGTGCAAAAATATGGGCATTAAGCTCGATTCCGCTTCAGTCTATCACCCTCAAACCAACGGTCATGTTGAGTGAGCAAATAGTCTGATAATGAGCGGCATCAAGCCCAGACTAGTGCGGTCCCTTACGGAATCTAACACGCACTGGGTAGAGGAGCTTGACTTCGTGCTTTGGGGGCTGCGGACCACGCCAAACCGTACTACCGGTTTCACACCATTCTTCATGGTATACGGCGCAGAGGCAGTTTTGCCCTGCGACATAATTCATGACTCAACTCAAATGCGCATGTACGAAGAAAGAGAAGCCGAGCTAGATCGGCAGGACAGCTTGGACGCATTGGAGGAGGAACGTGACGTGGCAAAGGCCCGTTCCGCATTTTTTCAGCAGCAGGCTCAAAGATATCAAAGCAGAGAAGTACGGGCCAAAACTTACAACGTTGGCGAACTAGTTCTATGCCTGCCGGACAAGAAAAAGGACAAATTCAAGCCCAAATGGGAGGGTCCCTTCATCATCGACCAAGTCCTGACCGGCGGAGCATACCGTCTGCGAAATGCATCGGACAACCGACTCGAGCCGAACCCATGGAACGCGGCACACCTCCGAAGATTTTACGCCTAGCGCCGGACTAAGAGTTCGTTTCCTTCCCCCGTCCATATTTTTACACTTGAGCCGTCTTTTCATTTCTCTCTTTTCTCTCACCTTTTTCATAAAATCCCTTAGAGGCCTATTTGCACATTGTTCGCATACACTTGATGTGCTATCCGCACTCATTATACCTGGGGGCTTCTTTACCAGAAGCTTACTTATCCGGGCCTCATGCCCAGCACATGTGTCAAACTTCCACATGTACCTTTTATTCACCATTATATGCATCGATATGACTTAAGTTTTGGCCAAGCTGGGTTGCCTGGCTCCTGTTCTTACCCCTACGTTCCCGATTGTTCGGCTAGGAGGTAAAGGGAGCACCTTTGCGATTGTTACTGCCGGGTCAGCCGGATGTGTACCTCAGACTGGGTGAAGCCTAAAGCTAGCATTCTTAAGGGAATATTCGGTCGGTGACTCGAAAGATGATTTTTTACATATTTTTATCTGCCCCCAGATGTTTTCCTGCTCTTTTCGCAGTCCGGACATGCACTTTAGGGCATGCCTCCCAGGGAAAGGAACCCTTAACAGAACTATTCTCCCTAGAAGATGTTTCTTACTAACCATGTAATATAACATAACTAGTTGGGCACTTGTCTGATAAAGCACTAATGACCCCTACGCCTGGTCTCCATGCATGCCCCGGTTTTGACGTAACCGAGAAGGTATTCGGACACACTCCGGACTCTAGGGTCCCGAGGTCGAAGAGAAAAGGTCGGCAAAGACAAACGATCTACCATCCGGCTAGAAGGCATTTTACATGTCATTTTAAATACATCGTCATACTGACAGACTGTACTCATCCTCAATCCCATCTAACAGGCTGTCTAATTTACAGTCCCATTGGGAATACTTAGCGGCCAACTCTACTTGGCCATACACTAAGCTCACAGGGATCTCCTTCCCATCGGGCCCCACTGGTCCAACCTCGGCCATGTGGTTTGGATCCGCCTTCTTGTACCACGTCTTCACCATGGCCCAGGCCTCCCTGGCACCTTGACGGCAGGCAGATACCTTCCATAAGCGGAAGCGCTGCCGCACTCCCTGAAGCTTCTCCGCAAGCTCTCCAAGACCCTTGGGTAGGGAGACGGATGGCCATAGAGCCTGGACGACGCCACTCATCGCCTTCCGAACACGTTCAAGCAGTTGCACCAGCTTGGGAAGTTGGTCACCCGTCGAAATGGGCATTTCCTCCGTAGGGCCACCTGTGAGCGCACCTACAGACATATTTATGTCAATAGGCTTCCTCGCCGAACTCTTCTTTCAAAAGAATTCGCTCAAGCACTTACCATAGATGCCGCGACGAAGCCATTGATTCTCCTTCACGGAGCCATACAGCTCGGCCCGAACACCTTTCAGCTCTTCCCCATGCTAGGTGTGGGCATCCTGGAGTTTGTTCCTCTCCTGTTGTACCTTCATAAGCACCCTCTCGCCGTCCTTCAGCTGGCGTAGTAGGTGTTGCTTGTCCGGATCTAGTCCGGCAACATCTGCAATATCAGTGTCAGATTTACACGCACGCTGTACACCGCTTATCTTTTTGAAATAATGTTTTACCAGGAGGGGTCTCTGTGTCTCCTCCTGCGGCAGCAATTGCGGCCTCAAGTTGGGCCTTGCAATCTTGCAACTCCTGGGACAATTGGGCATTCTTCTCTGTAAGATCCTGCAAATTATATGATCCTTAAATCAGTTACTTTAACTACTTTAAGTCTCGGGGGCTACTGGCATATATGACCATTAAAATCTCTTACCCGTATGTCTTTTACATATTGCTCCGTGGCTCTGGTTAAACCATCTCGAGCAGCACAGAGGTGCGCGTCTCCCGCGTTAAAGGAAGTCAACGCCTCTGGGGAGAAACACGCGTCATGCAGAATTGTCTGGCGACGCCTATGATTCATGGCGCTCCCCACCTCAGACCTGGTGGCGGACAACCGGTCGGCATCCTCCACTGGAGGAGAATCCGGCTCGCGCCTTGCGCTCGCCTCCCCCTCCAGACCAGGCGTTGGAGCCTGGCGGGCGGAGGCTTGGTTGGCAACCTCCCTGGACACCGTTCGGCGAGCGCTCTTTCTCCTGGAAAGATCATGAGCGTTAGTACACCTCCTGGAAATCCTTTTTCTAAATGACAAGACACGGGCTATACCGTTGCGGTGACGTTTCGACCCACGCCGCACTCCTCTTCCGCCTGCGAGGCCGGACTGACCCTTGTTGGTCAGCCGCCGTGGGCTCGGCTTCCTGCCTTGAAGGCACCTCCTGCGAGACACCATTATATGCGGTGTTCAGAAATGTGCAAGGATAAAATAACGGTGTCAGGACTTCGGTCGTAAATACCTGGGAAGCCGGCAACAAACCGGGGTTGTCAGCCGTAATGGCGACTAAAGCATTGTCCATGCTAAGTTGGTGGAACACCCCGTCAATTAGCTCCACCTTTATATTCGGATCCTCTTCGAAGGCCGGATCAAGGGATCTTCCCGGATCCTCGGGTTGTGGGACCGGACTATGTATGCTCTCCACAGTACGGCGCAGTTCCTGCGTCAAATCCATAAAATAAGGTACTTAACTTTGAAAGCACGGGTCGGACAAATGAACGTCCGCTTACCCAGCTCCGAGGGTTATTCATTGAGAACCCATTCAATGGGCTCGTCTAGAGGAAGTCTTCCTTCTCCCCCTTGTACAGGACGGACAGAATCTTAACCAGATCTTCGGCCGACTCCAGCCCTTTGCGGCCATGACGGGTGGCATCATTCTCCCCATTGAAATCCCACATGGGGTGGCCTCTGTATTGCAGCGGCTGCACCCACCGCATTATGCACGTGGCCATAACTCCAATCATGGTCAATCCGGAATGGGCCAGCAATCTTATCCGGCCCATCAGATAATGGACGCCTTTGTCTTCCTCCAGTTGAGGGCTCCGCGGGCGCCAGCTTAAGCGCTTCTTCAGAGGAGCCCCACTAAACTCCGGAAGGCCGATCCGAACTGGGTCCAGCAGTGGAGCGTCCTCCAAGTAGAACCATTCCGAAGGCCAGTCTTCGGATGCCTTCTTCGGGGTTCTGGATGGGTATCCGGTCCCGGCGATGCGCCATATTTCGGCACCGCCCACTTGATATATTGACCCCTCATGAGAACGGGGTACGAGGCAGAATAGCCTCTTCCATAGTGCAAAATGGGGCTCGATGCCCAGGAATAGCTCGCAAAGAGCTACAAAACCCATGATATGCAGAATAGAGGCGGGCGTGAGGTGATGGAGCTGGAGTCCATATAACTCCAGGAGCCCGCGAAGGAACGGATGTACAGGAAATCCGAGCCCCCTTATCAGATAGGGGACAAAGCACACCCGCTCTCCTTTAGAGGGGCTAGGGGTGGCCTCCGCTTGCTTCCCACCTTTGTAGGTGGCCAGCCCGGCTCGAACCGGGACCATAAAGGCCGGAGGAAGATATCCCTCCGCTAGAAGCTTCACCAGCTCGTTGTGCGGAACCGAGCATCTTCTCCAATATCCTGGCGGAGGGCTGGGAGCGCGAGAGGAGGAGTTGCGTCGACGGTCCATGATGGAATGGGTTTTAGGTCGGACATGCTCTGATGAGTACTCGCGGAAGGAGGGTGGTGTGATTTGGATCTGGATTCTTATCCCTCTTATAGGCAAATTATTTGCCAGCAAGGGGGTAAAACATAAAAGATACCCTGGCTTTTCGCATTCGTGCGACGCGTGGAAGAGGGCCATTATTGGGTGTGGAAGCCAAGGAGCGCAACATTCATAAGGAAGCCGGACACTATTCGGCGAGCACATGGAATTTGGAGGAGAACCCGACTTGCAACGCCGAAGACTATATATGCGCTGGACTTGTCGTCATTGAAGCCTGGTTCAGGGGCTACTGAGGGAGTCCTGGACTAGGGGGTGTCCGGATAGCCGGACTATGATCATCGGCCGGACTCCAAGACTATGAAGATACAAGATTGAAGACTTCGTCCCGTGTCCGGATGGGACTTTCCTTGGTGTAGAAGGCAAGCTTGGTGATACGGATATGTAGATCTCCTACCATTGTAACCGACTCTTTGTAACCCTAGCCCTCTCCGGTGTCTATATAAGCCGGAGGGTTTCAGTCCGTAGGACGAACAGCCATTACAACAATCATACCATAGGCTAGCTTCTAGGGTTTAGCCTCCTTGATCTCGTGGTAGATCCACTCTTGTACTACCCATATCATCAATATCAATCAAGCAGGAGTAGGGTTTTACCTCCATCGAGAGGGCCTGAACCTGGGTAAAAACATCGTGTCCCTTGTCTCCTATTACCATCCGCCTAGACGCACAGTTCGGGACCCCCTACTCGAGATCCGCTGGTTTTGACACCGACAGTCCCCTTCTGCAGTGACTAACATGCACTGCTCGGACGAACCGCATTCGCCAAATTCAATGCGGTACCTCGTTATGCATACCTCAAGCTCAAAACGCCGGGACCTCGTGGGGTTATTACAGTTAGTGGAAACACAGAGAGCTCGCTTCGCACGGAGGAGCACATTGCGGCCCTCGCGGCGGAAGTACAAAATAGCCTTCTTAGGCAAACAACCAATTCGGCGATGAAAAACCCGGATACCGTCAAGCGAGTCCGGAGTAGTCCAGAACAGGATCGTCCGGCATGTCCAGAGCTCGACTAGCAATTCGGCCTCCACCCTAGTCCCAGTCAAGCGGCAACATTCGTGCCACGTGTCCACAACTACGCACTTAAAATACCCTGGGCATAGGAGGAGGCACGGCCATGACACGGTCCACAATGCGGTTCGATCGCCCGGGGACACACACATTTTTGCATCACTTTTTCTTTCGGGTCCTTATCTTCAGGAGGCTCTTCCGAAAGACTGGCTATCGGATACAAAGCGGGACGGACACACCAGGAGGACAAGAAGCTTTGGCATATGAGGGAATCCTCAGGTGGTCTCTGATAACGATCGTTATACCTGTTTTACATACCCGCACATCGCCCGCTCCTTGTCAGGATGTGTCAAACAGTCCTATTTTGCTTATCACACTACTTGTATATGTACGCTTTGACATATCATTTGAATAACAAGGGAAAATAGCATACAACGTCAGCTTGCTATTACGTTTATTTACCCCTTCTTTTTTACTGCTTATTTATTATACCCGTGCATTTTTGGCACGACCAGTTTGCCAGGGGCTTCAGCACCCCATAACCTGGCAAGACAAGTCCAAACACTTTCGACAGTGCGGCACCCCGAACTTATAGCACTATATGCATCAGCTCCGAATCATGTCTTTGGTCAATAGTTGGGCTTGCCCGGCTCCTATGTTTTGGTACCTTGCGTTCCGCTATATCGGCTAAGCTAGCGTAGGGAGAACTACTCCGATTGTGTCCCGGTTCTTCTAGACGAGCACCTCAGTAGAGAAAGCCGAAAACTGACTGTCATGATAAGGCGAGAGCCGGTCGCTGTTCGAGTGGTTTCAAATCCTTAAAGATTTTTTCCGCTTCAGGAGAGGAATCGGCCTTGTCCGATTTAGGCGTGTATAGCGCCCCGAGTCCGGCCTTCCGGATACTAGGGGCTTCACCACAATTTAAAATTGTAGACTTATATGTCTAAGTGAGGGCGATAAAGCCGTATAGTCCGATTACCTTGTTCGTGGCGCTAAACACCTCCTTAAAAGGACCAAAGACTTGGATAAAGAGTGTTTATATTTCTCCCGAACACCCCAGTACTAGTTACATGGGGGCGGAAGCCGACGACTGGCTAATCCTCAAGATTTTTTAAAATGACCGCACGAAAGGTAATATTGTAAATTAACTAGCGCTACATAGCGCACATGAACTGGTTTTCATAATACAGGATGACATGAGTACATTCATTCAAATATCACATCCTTAGTACATTCATCCGCCACAAGGCGGGCACCCTTGATGACATTGTCATAGTACTGTTCGGGGTGGCGATGCTCCTTGCCCTTTGGCGGCCCCTCTGTCACCAGCTTCTCGGCGTCCATCTTCCCCCAGTGCACCTTCGCACGGGCCAAGGCCCTGCGTGCACCCTCAATGCAGACGGACCGCTTCACGACTTCAAGCCGCAGACAGGCATTCACCATCCGGTTGACAAAGCCGAAGTAGTTGCTGGGCAGGGGCTCGCCAGGCCACAACCGGACTATGAAGTCCTTCATGGCCAGTTCGGCCACCTTGTGAAGTTCGACCAGTTTCTTAAGCTAGTCGCTCAAGGATATCGGATGTTCGGCCCCAATATATTGGGACAAAAATAACTTATCCATCGAGCTCCCCTCCTCAGCCTGGTAGAACTCTGCGGCATCAGAGATGCTGCACGGTAGATCTGCAAATTCTCCTGGAGAGCACCGAATTCGGGTAAGTAACAGGAAAGTCTCCTTCACATGCTTGCTTTGCATAATGAAAGCCTTACCCGCAGCTATCTTCTTGGCCACCTCAATTTCCTGGGGGGCCTTCTGGGCTTTGCCCTTGGCGTCTAGTGCGCTCTGACGGGCCATTGCAAGCTCCAACTCTTGCGTCTTGGAGTCACACTCCAAGGACTCGAATTTTTTGAAGAAATCCCGGAGCTCTTGCTGGATCTCATCAACCCGAGCCTCTTGTTTTTCGCACTCGGTGCGCTCCTTGGCCGCTTTGTTTTCGGCCTCGGATAGCGCCTTCTTAAGGGTCGCCACTTAGGTCGTGGCCCCTAGTAAAATTCATCGTGCTTCTATTAGTGTCAACGATGTTTTCCTTTATATATAACATTCAGACGGGGTATTCCTTACCTTTGTTCTCCTCGAGCTGCCTCTTCACGAGGCTGAGCTCTTCTTCGGCCCGCCCCAGGCTCTACCTCAGCCCGGAGACCTCCACAGTGGCAGCGGCCGCAGCCAGCAGCAACGCCTGCTTATTCACATAGACATAATATGATTAGACTCCTAGGAATAATATTTGATCCTCTGTTCGGCTTCTCTTCCCGAACACCAAACAGAGCATCAGGGGCTACTGTCTACACTATGATACTTTCTCATAATTTAAAATACTTACCTCAAAGCCTGTCAGGAGGCTGGCGCAGGCTTCGGTCAATCCGCTTTTGGCGGACTGAACCTTTGCAATCACCGTACTCATAAGAGTACGGTGTCCTTCATCAAGGGAAGCGTTCTGAAGCGCTCCCACCAAGTTATCCAATGCCTCTGGATGGACAGAGGTCATCGGCACAGGCGGCTCACCGCCCTTGGCGGGTGGCTGCCTGCCTGAATCTAGAACCACAGGTGGTTCCGGCGCAGTATCCGGCTGGGGGCCAAGCCTGCTGCGGCCCCCCCTTGTCCGAATCCATGGGGTTCTCCCCCCTCCCATGAGCCCGGCATCGGGAGTCTCGCCTTGAGGCATCTCCAGGACTACCTCCTCCTGGCCCGGTATCCTCTGAGATAACACCTTGGTGTCATCCGCGGGCCGGGGAGTAGAAGCCGTCAGTAGCGAATAGTTGTTCATCTCTGACAAGCTCAAGGACCCATCCGAGGAGGGCAGGTTGATGTGGACTTTGGGCGGACTGCGCAAGCAAATCTTGACATAATAATAAGCCATAAAGCAAAAAACATGCAAGAGGTATTATGGCATCCGAATACTTACAACTTTGCCAGGGGCTTGACCCTGGGTAGCCACTTCTCCTCGCTATAGGCGGCGGTTGTGGAGTGGTCCGGTGGGAGGGTCCTTCCCTTCTTGGACCCTTCGGCTTCCCCGGAAGGGGCGGACTTCCTTTTCTTCTCCACCTCGGTTTGGGGGAAAGGGTTTTCCTCTTCCTCCTCCTCATTGTCGTTGGAGGAGTGTGCCTCGATGTCTTCGGACGACGAGTCCGACACCACCTTGTGCCGGAGACTTTTTCTGGTCCTCGTGGCCTTCTTCTTGGCCTTCTTCTCCGGCACCTCATAGGGCGCCGGAACTAGCATCTCCATCAGGAGAGCGGGTGCTGGATCTTCAGGCAACGGAGCCGGACAGTCGATCCGCTCCGCCGTCGCCACATAATCCTGTTAGATCAGTACGGTGGCTTAAGTTCCTCCCGCGAATATACTGAGGAGAGGCACATCTTGCGAAATGTAGAATGCTTACCACATTGGCATGACGCCTGGCGCTAAGTTCGCGGTCCTCGATGGTGGGAGGAGGAACTTCGCTGTCCTTGAACAACACCTTCCAGACGTCTTTGTGCGTCGTGTCGAAGAGCTCTTGCAGTGTCTGGTGTTGGGTCGCGTCGAACTCCCACAGGTTGAATTCCCGTCTTTGGCACAGGAGAATCCGGCGAAATAGCATGACCTGGACCACGTTGACAAGCTTGATCTTTTTGGTTGTCATGTTTTTGATGCAGTTCTGGTGTCCGGTAAGCTCCGGGATGCGCCCCAGGTTAGGCCCTTCTTCTTCCAGGAGGTGAGCCGAAGGGGATGCCGGATCGGAATTCAGGGACCGCCACCTAGTTGGCATCGCGCGGCTCGGTGATGTAGAACCACCCCGATTGCCACCCCTTCCCGGTCTCCACGAAGGAGCCTTCGAGCCAGGTGACGCTGGGCATCTTGCCAACCATGGCACCCCCACACTCCGCCTGCTGGCCGACCACTATCTTCAGCTTTACGTTGAAGATCTTTAGCCACAGGCCGAAGTGGGACCTGATGCGAAGAAAAGCCTCGCACATGATGATAAACGCCGAGATGTTAAGGATGAAATTAGGGGCCAGATCATGAAAATCCAGCCCGTAATAGAACATGAGCCCACGAACAAATGGGTGGAGGGGGAATCCCAGTCCGCGGATGAAATGGGCGAGGAACACGACCCTCTCGTGGGGTCCCGGAGTCGGAATGATCTGCCCCGCGTCCGGGAGCCGGTGCGCGATGTCTGCGGCCAAGTATCCGGCCGCCTGGAGCTTCGTAATGTCCTCCTCCTTGACGGAGGAGGCCATCCACTTGCCTCCCGCTCCGGTCATGTTTGGCCGTGCGGAGAAGGTCAGAACTGGGGCGCTGGAGCTCGAGCGTACGAGAATGGATGAGCGAAGAAGGAAGGAGGCGTGGGTGAAAGAGGAGAATCCTTATCTCTTTATAAAGGCGGTAGAAACTGTGCGCCTCCCCACTTGCCCGTTAAAATCGCTTATTTCCCAAGCGCCACGATTGAGGGGACATGATCTCTACTTCAACAAGACGTGTCAAGGAAACCGCCTCACATTGCGTGCAATAGCTTGTTATGAAAAACAGTTCGAATAATAACCGGACCGTGGCATGATGTCATGCTGTAAAAAGCTGTCAGCAGATTAGATTTGTGGAATATTGTACTCTCTACGGTGGGATGTGGAATTTGTTTTGCAGAGCCGGACACGATCCTCGTGTTCTCAATCTTTTATGAAGTATTCGGAGAAGGAACCCGCCTTGCAATGCTGAAGACAATCTGCATGCCGGACTCATCATCATTGAAGCCTGGTTCAGGGGCTACTGAGGGAGTCCAGGATTAAGGGGTCCTCGGACAGCCGGACTATATACTTTGGCCGGACTGTTGGACTATGAAGATACAAGATTGAAGACTTCATCCCGTGTACGGATGGGACTCTCCTTTGCGTGGAAGGCAAGCTTGGATATTCGGATATGTAGATTTCCTTCTCTGTAACCGACTCTGTGTAACCCTAGCCCCCTTCGGTGTCTATATAAATCGGAGGGTTTAGTCCGTAGGACAACAACAATCAGAATCATAGGCTAGCTTCTAGGGTTTAGCCTCTACAATCTTGTGGTAGATCAACTCTTGTAATACTCATATCATCAAGATCAATCAAGCAGGAAGTAGGGTATTACCTCCATCGAGAGGGCTCGAACCTGGGTAAAAAATCGTGTCCCCTGCCTCCTGTAACCATTAGCCTTAGACGCACAGTTCGGGACCCCTTACCCGAGATCCACCAATATTGACGCCGACAGGGAGGAAAGTAGAACTTGATGAGGTAATTGTACCTTCTCCCTTATTGGAAAGTAGTTCATCACATAAATCAGTTCCAGTGATTCCTACACCAATTAGTGAGGAAGTTAATGATGATGATCATGAAACAGCATATCAAGTTGCTACCGAACCTCATAAGTCTTCCAGAGTAAGATCCGCACCAGAGTGGTACGGTAATCCAGTTCTGGAAGTCATGGTACTAGACCATGGTGAACCTATGAAATATGAGGAAGCGATGATGAGCCCAGGTTCTGCAAAATGGCTTGAGGCCATGAAATCTGAGATGGGATCTATGTATGAGAACAAAGTGTGAAATTTGGTGGACTTGCCCGATGATCGGCAAGCCATAGAAAATAAATGGATCTTCAAGAAGAAGACCAACGCACATGGTAATGTTACTGTCTACAAAGCTCGACTTGTCATGAAATGTTTTGACAAGTTCAAGAAGTTGACTACGATGAGACTTTCTCACCCGTTGCTTAAGTCTCTCCGAATCATGTTAGCAATTGCTGCATTTTATGATTACGAAATTTGGGAGATGGATGTCAAAACTGCATTCCTGAATGGATTTATGGAAGAAGAGTTGTATATGATGCAACCAGAAGGTTTTTTTGATCCAAAGGGTGCTAACAAAGTATGCAAGCTCCAGCAATCCATTTATGGACTGGTGCAAGCCTCTCGGAGTTGGAATAAACGCATTGATAGTGTGATCAAAGCATATGGTTTTATACAGATGTTTGGACAAGCCTATATTTACAAGAAAGTGAGTGGGAGCTCTTTAGCATTTCTAATATTATATGTGGATGACATATTGTTGATTGGAAATGATATCGAATTTCTGGATAGCATAAAGGGATACCTGAGTAAGAGTTTTTCCATGAAAGACCTCGGTGAAGCTGCTTACATATTGGGCATCAAGACTTATAGAGATAGGTCAAGACGCTTAATTGGACTTTCACAAAAGCACATACCTTGATAAAGTTTTGAAGAAGTTCAAAATGGACCAGTCAAAGAAAGGGTTCTTCCTTGTGTTACAAGGTGTGAAGTTGAGTCAGACTCAATGCCCGACCACTATAGAAGATAGAGAGAAAATGAAAGTCATTCCCTATGCTTCAGCCATAGGTTCTATCATGTATGCAATGCTATATACCAGACCTGATGTGTGCCTTCCTATAAGCATAGCAGGGAGGTACGAAAGTAATCCCAGAGTGGAGCATTGGACAGTGGTCAAGAACATCCTGAAATACCTGTAAAGGACTTAGGATATGTTTCTCGTTTATGGAGATTAAAAAGAGCTCGTTGTAAACGGTTACATCGATGCAAGCTTTGACACTGATCCGGATGACTCTAAGTCGCAAACTGGATACGTATTTTTATTAAATGGAGGAGCTGTCATTTGGTGCAGTTCCAAACAAAGCGTCGTGGCGGGATCTACGTGTGAAGCAGAGTACATTGCTGCTTCGGAAGCAGCAAATGAAGGAGTTTGGATGAAGGAGTTCATATCCGATCTAGGTGTCATACCTAGTGCATGGGGTCCAGTGAAAATCTTTTGTGACAATACTGGTGCAATTGCCTTGGCAAAGGAATCCAGATTTCACAAGAGAACCAAGCACATCAAGAGACGCTTCAATTCCATCTGTCATCAAGTGTCGGAAGGGGACATAGAGATTTGCAAGATACATACGGATTTGAATGTTGCAGACCCATTGACTAAGCCTCTTCCACGAGCAAAACATGGTCAGCAGCAAAGCTCCATGGGTGTTAGAATCATTACTATGTAATCTAGATTATTGAATCTAGTGCAAGTGGGAGACTGAAGGAAATATGCCCTACAGGCAATAATAAAGTTATTATTTATTTCCTTATTTCATGATAAATGTTTATTATTCATGCTAGAATTGTATTAACCGGAAACTTAGTACATGTGTGAATACATAGACAAAACATATTGTCCCTAGTATGCCTCTAATTGACTACCTCGTTAATCAAAGATGGTTATGTTTCCTAACCATAGACATGTGTTGTCATTTGATGAACGGGATCACATCATAAGGAGAATGATGTGATGGACATGACCCATCCGTTAGCTTAGCATTATGATCGTTATAGTTTCATTGTTACTGCTTTCTTCATGACTTATACATGTTCCTGAGACTGTGAGATTATGCAACTCCCGAATACCAGAGGAACACTTTGTGTGCTACGAAACGTCACAACGTAAAAGGGTGATTATAAAGGTGCTCTACAGGTGTCTCTGAAGGTGTTTGATGAGTTGCCATAGATCGAGATTAGGATTTTTCACTCCGTGTTTCGGAGAGGTATCTCTGGGCCCTCTCGGTAATGCTCATCACTATAAGGCTTGCAAGCATTGTAACTAATGAGTTAGTTGCGGGATGCAGTATTACGGAATGAGTAAAGAGACTTTCTAGTAACGATATTGAACTAGGTATGATGATACCGACGATCGAATCTCGGGCAAGTAACATACCGATGACAAAGGGAACAACGTATGTTGTTATGCGGTTTGGCCGATAAAGATCTTCGTAGAATATGTAGGAACCAATATGAGCATCCAGGTTCCACTATTGGTTATTGACTGGAGATGAGTCTCAGTCATGTCTACATAGTTCTCGAACCCGTAGGGTCCGCACGCTTAACGTTTGATGACGATATGTATTATGAGTTATGTGTTTTTGATGACCGAAGTTTGTTCGGAGTCCCGGATAAGATCATGGTCATGACGAGGAGTCTCGAAAATGTCGAGACATAAAGATTGATATATTGGACGGCTATATTCAGACACCGGAAGTGTTCCGGAGAAGTTTCGGATAAAACCGGAGTGCCGGAGGGTTATCGGAATCCCCGAGGGAACTAATGGGCCACGATGGGCCTTAGTGGAGAGAGAGAGAGGGCGACCAAGGCAGGTCATGCGCCCCCTCCCTCTTGGGTCTGAATTGGACTAGGTGGGGCGGTGGCCCCCTTTCCTTCTCCCTCTCCATCTCCTTCCTTCCCCCTCTCTCCCTCTTGGTGGAAACCTACTAGGACTTGGAGTCCTAGTAGGATTCCCCTCTTGGGGGCGCGCCAAGGAGGGCCGGCCGGCCTCCCCTTGCTCCTTTATATGCGGGGGCAGGGGGCACCCTAGAACACACAAGTTTCTCTCCCAACCGTGTGCAATGCCCCCCTCCACAGTTACACAACTCGATCATACCATTGTAGTACCTAGGCGAAGCCCTGCGCCGGTAGCATCATCATCACCATCACCATGCTATCGTGCTGAGGAACTCACCCTCGTCCTCAACTGGTTCAAGAGTACGAGGGACTTCATCGAGCTAACCTGTGTTGAACGTGGAGGTGCCGTATGTTTGGTACTTGGATCGGTTGGATCGCGAAGAAGCTAGACACATCAACCGCGTTATTGAAACGCTTCCGCTTTTGGTCTACGAGGGTACGTGGAGACACTCTCCTCTCTCGTTGCTATGCATCACCAAGATAGATCTTGAGTGATCGTAGGAATTTTTTTGAAATTACCACGTTCCCCAACAGTCGCCTCGATTTCCATGCGTCTGAGTGAATGCGAACGGTCCGTTACCCTTGTTATTTTAATATTTCTGACAGGCACAGGCTGGGCCTATATAACAAGGTGATATCTTCCAAACGCCATCTCGCACCACTCCAAGAGCAACAGAGCAAACCACGGGAAAATTCAGACCATTGCTAGCGTCCCTGGCTCCTCCTCGCGTCCTCATGGCACTCAAGAAGGGGATTGGCAAAGTTGCTCTGTGTCCCATCTCCAGCTCAGTCGATTCCAGATGCAAGGATATCTCCCTCCCTCGGATCTGGTCTCCGTACGGGCAGGGTTAACTTCTATGGGCGTTGATGAATTGGCGGAGAATTCCCCATCCCATCCAAGGGGATAGGGTGTGCTTCATCTCATTCCTCTTGAGTGGCGCAGGATTCCCAATCTACCCCTTTCTTAGGGTCCTACTGGAACACTTTGTGATCTAGCTACACAACCTCACACCAGGTTCTATTTTACATATATCTGGTTTCATCGCCCTTTGCAAATTATTTTTAGGCTGTGAGGCTCACTTTGAACTATGGGAAAAGTTCTTCTGCCTCGTCCCTCGCCATTAGGGTGGTGGATCTATTTTTTGAAGTGGGCGGCGCCAAAGTATGGTGCATAGCCGGATCTGGCTACCCAATTGGGACTTCAAAGAAGGGATCCAACGAATGGTCTTCGAAATGGTTCTATATTGAGGATGTTCCTCTTTCGGACACTGTTCGGTGCTGACTCCAGAATTTTCCAGCGCCCCCTTGGATAAGCTATGTAACTGGCGTCCGAAGTCCCCTGGTCAGGAAGACAGTGCGAAAGTAATGAGATTGGTAAACAAGATCAGGTTATTGGCCCATTCCGGACTCTCCGTAGTTGAAGTTTTGGCCATTGCGATAAATCGATGCATCCAGCCACTTCAATCCAGGTTGACTCCCTCATGGAACTACAACGGGGAGGACGACGCGTCCCGCTATAGGTGGGAGGGTCCGGATAACCAAGCCGCATTAGCCAGCATGTTTACCGGTCTTTAGAAAGGAGAAGAAGACTTCCTCCATTTAAATTGTTGAGAGGGCTTCTCTATGTACAATACCATTGAATGGGTAAGTTTTTTAACTGCTCAGTACTTTTTTACTCATTGAGATGCATTTGACAGAATCCCCTGACTGCTTTTTAAATAGTCATGGAGGCAAATAATCGAGAACATTAGCTGCCCCGCCCCCCAGCAGAGGATCACGATCGCAACGAAGACCCCGGATTCCACGAGGATCTGGACATATTTGTAGAATTTGAAGATGGAGTCTACTATCAGGCGAGCCTTGATGGCTTGGAAGTAGCCGTTATGGCTGATTACCCCGACCTCTATCCTTTCATGAAGGTGAGCATTCGGAAATTGTATTCTCAGGGAAAAGAGATACTTCTGCTCATTTCTTACACTCCGCATCGGACCACGTTTCACAGGATCGGTGCTCAGCGAGCCGTACCCAGGGACGGGCGACCAATAGAAGGGCAGTACCTTTGCGAAAGGGTCGCACAAAATGAAAGGAAGTCGGAAGTGCAACTGAGCCCGCTCCATCACCAAAAAGGTATATTCCTCATATTTCATATTTGGGCGTGAAGCCGAATTTTCATTCGCATCCTCCTTCTATCATAGCAGGAGGGGTATACGACGAACCGTGAACAAGATCCTAGCTAGCCGAGTTGTGGTGAATACGGCGCCGGAGACATAAACCGGTACGGGGGCACATGTTGGTACGGCACAGACTCATTCGCCTCATGGAGAGCCAAATGAGATGTCTGTCACTAACTCCGAAGTTGAGAGTGCGATGAATCATCGTAACTTGAAGGGAGCCTTGCGCGCCCCTGCCTTAATGGAGCCGGAGTTTACTGCCCTAAGCACTATAGGTGCATATATTTGAGCTGCCCGGGACGGACTCGCAGGAGTTGGTCACCTGTTCTCAAAGGATATGTAGGTAAATTTTTTAATAGATAGATAGTAGTAACCCCAGAGACTTAAAGCGGTAGGAAAAAACCGATTTGAGGATCGTTTATGACTGCAGGTTCTCAAGGAGAAGAACAGTGCATTGTCTCAGGAGCTTGAGACGAGCCAGACACAGCTAAATACAACTATTGCCGAGCTTGAAGAAATGAAAAGTGCCCCAATGTATTTTGGCAAAGACAAAAAACTAGAAGAAGAAGTGAAGAAGCAGGCCGAAAATATAAAGAGCTTAAAGGCTCAACTCTTGGAGGCATAACAGGAAAACCAGAAGCTGAAGGGCGGCATATTCGGTATGACTTGTGAACCGTTCAGATTATTGATATAATCATATAATACGGAATGTTATAGTTCAGTTGATATAGGTATGTTGACTGGCCATCCCAAGGAGGAAGTTTCCGGACTGCAAAGTGACGTTCTAAAAGAGCTGGAAAAGCTGCACGAGCATGCCCGGAAGGCCATGAAGAATATGGACAAAGCCTTATGGCCCTCTGACGCCCCTCGAGAAAGTATGGAGGGGTTGGAACATCTGTTCAAGGGTGTTCGGCGTTGCTTCTAGCTGTGAAAGACGTTTGCATGCCGTGAAGGTGCTCGAGAGGCATGGGCCATGGTGAAGACACGCTATACCTGACTTCATCCGAACCATATGGCCCGAGTTGGACCGCAAGGTCCTGACGGGAAGGTAATCCCTCTAATCTTGGTGTATGACCAAGTAATGATACCGGCGAAATACTCAAAACAAGATTGTAAATTAGATAGCCTATTAGATGGCATAGAAAGAGAGTAGGCGTTCGATTCGATGCATCAATGTAATTTATGACCGAACATATCTCCTGCCGAACTTTATGAAAATTTTGTCATTGCAGACCTTTGGCTTCTACCTTTGAACCAAGAAGTTGGAGTGCTTCCGTATACTATGTTTAACGAAGAAACATTGAGTATTTTTTGAAACCAGGCAATCTGGTCATATTGTTCGAACAGACAAAATGTGTTCGGGGAGTTATGTTATATTACTTTTTAACGTAAGAAACATCTTCCAAGAAAAATAGTTCTGTTAGGGGTTCCTTTCCTTGGGCTAGGCTTGTATCCGAAGACAGGCAGCCGATTTCATAGTTTTTTCCAGGAACATATATGTGCCGACCAATTATTCCCTTAAGAACGCTAGCTTTCGGCTTCACCCGTCTGAGGTACAGGTCCAGATAACCCGGTTGTAACAAGCACACATGTTCCACCTTTACACCCTAGCCTAACAATCGGGAACGTAGGGTATAAGCATTGGAGCAAGGCAACCCAGCTTGGCAAAAACTTAAGTCATAGAGGTGCATAAAATGGCAGAAACAACAAATAGTACGGGCAAAAGAAGCTTGTAAGCTTTTCAATAAAATGCTTCTTTAAAAGAAGCCCCCATGTATGGTGGTGTTTATACATTTAAAGATGTGTACTCCAAAAAATGCGGTCGATCCGGACATACAATTAAGAAGAAAAGGGAAAAAATAAAAGGGGAGAGAAAACAGAAAAAACCTAGTTCAAAATGAAACCTAAGGAGGCCGAACTACATGTAAAATCTTCGGAGCCGGGCGGCATTCCATGGGTTCGGCTCAAGGCGATTATTCTCTGCATTGCGAAGGCGATAGGCTTCTCCAGTAAGGACTTCATCTATTATGAAGAGGCCCTCCCTTTTAGGTTTGAGCTTGTCCTTTTTCTTCTCTGGGAGGTGTAGAACAAGTTCTTCGACATTGTATGTTTTAGCCTGCACTTCTCTGCTTTGGTAAAGCCTGGCCTGCTATTGATACAATGTGGAATGAGCCTTGGCAACGTCACGCTCCTCTTCAAGTCCATATAGGTCGTCATGCCGATCTAGTTCGGACTCTTTCTCTTAGTACATGCGCACTCCAGGTGAGTCATGAATAGTATCGCAGGGCAATACGGCCTCTGCGTCGTACACCATAAAGAAATGTGTGTATCCGGTCGTTCGATTGGGCATGGTCCGTAGTCCCCAAAGTATGGAATCGAGTTCCTCAACCCAGTGTCTATCTGATTCGTAAAGAGTGCACTAATCTGGCCTTAATACCACTCATGATTAGACCATTGGCCCGTTCGACTTGGTCGTTTGTTTGAGGATGCTATACGGATGCGTAGTCGAGTTTAATGCCCAACTTAGCGCACCAAGTTTTCACCTCATCAGATGTGAAGTTAGAGCCATTATTAGTGATGATACTATGCGAGACACCATAACGGTGGACTACGCTAGATATAAATTCAATCACTGGTCCGGCCTCAGCAGTTTTTACTGGTTTGGCTTCTACCCATTTAGTGAATTTATCAACCATGACCAGCAAGTATTTCTTTTTGTGGATTCCCCTTTAAGGGGTCCAACCATGTCGAGCCCCCAGACCGCAAAGCGCCAAGTAATGGGGATTGTTCTTAATGCGGTGGGAGGCATGTGACTTTGATTGGCAAAAAGCTGACAACCCACGCAATGTTGGATGAGGGCTTGAGCATTTTCTCAAGCCGTGGGCAAAAAAACCCTGTCCGGAACTCCTTGCTTACGAGGGCTCGAGCTGCGGCATGATGACCACTGAAGCCAGCATGTATCTCTGCCAAGAGCTGCCTTCTTTCTTCTTCGAAGATACACCTTTGAAGGACTCCGGTAGTACTTATTTTATACAGTTCACCCTCATGCACTTTAAAGGCTTTAGAGTGCCGAACTATGCATCGAGTCTCGTTTTGATCATCGGGGAGCTCTTGCCTATTAAGGTAGGCCAGGAATGGTTCGTTCTAGGGAGTGATAACTACCATGATCTCATTAGCGGAGGGTCTTATCTCGATATCCAAACCCCGACGGTGTCTGCGTTGTGTTCAGCGGCTGGCGTGTGATCAGGTCCGTATTGCCTTCTCCCCTCTAGCCCTTCCATACCACGGATGGTTTAAACAGGCTTTCTGCAAAGGTGGTGGGTGGAACGGGGTCGCGCTTAGCGCCCATACGACAAAGGATGTTCGCTGCCTGATTACTTTCTCCAGAGACTTGATGGAACTCGAGTCTGTCGAACCGAGCTAATATTTTGAATATGGCATTTTGATATGCCACCATTTTTCACTACTAGGAAAAGGGCTATAGATGGAATTGACACTAATGGCGCACCAGACATGTGGTGCGCCATTAGTATATACTAATGGCGCACCACCTTCTGATGCGCCATTAGTGTTGAAATTACTAATGGCGCACCCTGCCAACGGTGCGCCATTAGTACCAAATTTTTTTTGAACTAGTGCGCCTGTCCAAACATACTAATGGCGCATCCGCTGGTGGTGCGCCATTACTAGTTGTAACTAGTAATGGCGCACCTTCCAGAGGGTGCGCCACTAAAGTTATTTTTTATTATTGTTTTTATTCCTTTTTTTTGCAAAAGTACTAATGGCGCACTCACACGCGGTGCGCCATTACTAGTTCAAACTAGTAATGGCGCACCGTGGCAGAGTGCGCCATTAGTATGTTTTTGTTTTGCAAAACTACTAATGGCGCACCAGCAACAAATGCGCCATTAGTAACCTGGATTACTAATGGCGCATTTGTTGCTCGTGCGCCATTAGTAAGTGGGCAGCAACAAGATATTTTGGACAACCTCTCCTCCCACACTCACTTTCTCCCCACTTCATTCTCTCCACCGCCTCCTCCTTGTCTCGGGTGCCTCCTCTTTTTCACCTCATTTCCACCATAGATTCATTCAAATTAAGTGGTTAAGTTACCTTGTTTTGCTAGGTAAGTAAGGGGGGAAGCTATATTTATGTTGTTCTCCCTCAACAATGTGCACATGCACTTTTTATGGCCTAGCTAGATCTATGTATGTTCGTGGTGTTGCATATGTTTGTGGTGTTGCATATGTGTTTGTGTTTGGAGGTGTACCGGTATTTGAAATGCGATAGTTGCCAATATTTTGCCGGAATGTTGATTCATTTCCGTTTCGGCGAGAATTTTGGCATTAAGCATTCTTTTTGGTCCTATTTTTAGGGAAAGTCATGCCAAATTTTTTCTTGGTTCTAAAATATCGTTTTGCTCTACCCCGCAGGCGACCATGGTCCGCACGATGACCGAAGGCATCGTGAATAGGTTTTTGAGGTCCGCGAAGGCCGAGATGCTTCAAAAGAACGAGACGGAGATAAGATGTCCGTGTCGAAGATGCAAGCTGAATAGCCTTATTGCGGACCCGGATTCCGGGCAGGTGCAGGACCACCTGCTCTTGCGTGGTTTCATGGATGGCTATCGGTGGCAAGGTGATGAAGATTACTACAAAGTCGTCCATTGGGGCCGGGCAAGAAATGAGGAAGGGCAGCAAGACAACCACCGCGGCTCGGGGGGGCGAGAAGACGAAGAATCCCCAGGAGATGATCACGACGGTGATGCTGTACACAGTCATCATGTAGAAGATGCAGGACATGATGATGATGCCGGCGGAGAAGACGACGCTGGACCATCGATGGGCTGGGTTCAGGACCCTCATATTCAAGAGCTGCTTCTCAAGCAGACGGATAACGCAAGAGCTGCTGCCCGAGAGAAAGCCAAGATGGATCAACTTGAGTTAGACGCGGTTACTCCATTGTATGAAGGATGCAGGCCCGAGGATACCCGCCTGAAAGTAACGCTCATGGCTCTGGAGATGAAGGTAAAACACAAAATGACCGACGCATGCTTCGACGAGAACATGTCATTCTGGCACGAACGTCTTCCCAAGGGGAACAAGTGCCCGACCAGTTTGGAGGAGGCGAAGAAAATCGTGTGTCCTCTGGATTTACCACACGTGAAATACCATGTGTGCATGAACAATTGCATCATTTATCGGGACGAGCACGCGGAGTCTACCATATGTCCGGTGTGCGGTGTCACTCGATACAAGAAGAGGAAGAAAGCTCCTCGAAAAGTGGTGTGGTACTTTCCGATCACTCCTCGTCTGCAGCGGTATTTCGCGGACCCTAAGGTAGCAAAGCTCCTGCGTTGGCACGCGGATAGGGAGGAGAAGAAGCGAGAAGATGACGCAAATGATCCGGAGATAGATAAAAAAGACAAGATGCTGAGTCACCCTAAGGATGCGAGCCAGTGGCAAGCGTTGAACTTCGAATACCCAGAATTTGGGAACGATCCAAGGAACATCGTGCTGGGCGCGAGCACCGATGGAGTCAATCCGTTTGGCAGCCAGAGAAGCACACATAGCACCTGGCCTGTGTTTGTGTGGATGTACAACCTTCCCCCCTGGTTGTGCATGAAGAGGAAGTACATTCACATGAGTATGCTAATTGAAGGGCCGAAACAACCAGGGAACGACATCAATCTGTATCTGGGGCTGCTGAAAGAGGAGCTTGACACGCTGTGGAAAACGCCAGCCAATACGTGGGACGTCGCAGAGAAAGAATATTTCCCTATGAGAGCCGCACTGCTCACGACGGTGCACGACTATCTCGGTTACGGATATCTTGCGGGGCAGGTAGTCCACGGATTTTCTGGATGCATAACGTGCATGGATGACACAACGTATCGCCAGCTAGATAGAGATCCCAGGTCTTCGAAAACCGTGTTCATGGGACATCGAAGGTGGCTTCGCGATGATGACCCGTGGAGGAAACGCAAGGATCTGTTCGATGGTGAAACCGAACCCCGAAAACGCCCGTGTACGAGGAGCGGCGAGGAAATAGACAAGCTGTTGAAAAATTGGAAAGACTGCCCACTGTCGGGAAAGAAGCAAAAGGCGCCAGAGCCGGGAAAGAAGAGAAAGGCGCCAGAGCCGCTGCTGAAGGTATGGAAAACGAGGTCTGTTTTCTGGGACTTGCCATACTGGAAGATCCACCGTGTGCCTCACAGCCTTGATGTCATGCATATCACGAAGAACGTGTGCAAGAGTCTGCTTGGTACCCTGCTCAACATGCCAGAGAGGACCAAAGATGGGCCGAAAGCAAGGGCAGACTTGAAATCAATGGGCATCAGGCAGGAGCTTCACACTATATATGATGATGATGATGATGATGATGATGATGAGGCGAAGCGGGACACAGAAAGTCGTCGCAAAGGCAAAAAGGCCAAGAAGACCGGAAACGACTACCCTCCCGCGTGCTTCACTCTAAGTCAGGAGGAGATCGAGCAGTTTTTCACCTGCCTCCTAGGAGTAAAACTTCCTTACAGTTACGCGGGGAAGATAAGCAGATACCTAGACCCAGCGAAGCAGAAGTTCAGCGGGATGAAGTCTCACGACTGTCACATGCTGATGACGCAGATACTTCCAGTTGCAATCCGTGGGATCATGGACGCGCACGTCCGTGAAATGCTATTTGGCCTATGCAACTTCTTCAACGTCATCTCTCGGAAGTCGATTGGCGTGAGGCAACTCAGAAGGCTACAGGAAGAGATCGTGGTGATACTATGCGAGCTTGAGATGTACTTCCCGCCCGCAT
The DNA here is from genome assembly GCA_963921465.1 of Triticum timopheevii. Classification (NCBI taxonomy): domain Eukaryota; kingdom Viridiplantae; phylum Streptophyta; class Magnoliopsida; order Poales; family Poaceae; genus Triticum; species Triticum timopheevii. The sequence goes on from OY997274.1 coordinate 74,751,100, forward strand.
TCTTCGATGTTATGGTGCATCTGCTGGTCCATATAGTGGAGGATATCATCCAACTCGGGCCGACATTCCTGCACAGCATGATGCCGTTCGAAAGGATGAATGGTGTCATCAAAGGATACGTTCGCAACATGTCACGTCCAGAAGGAAGCATAGCCAGGGGCTTTCTGACCGAAGAGTGCATCTCCTACTGCACGAATTATCTAGGCATCGAGAACCCCGTTGGTCTGCCCGTCAACAGGCACCTCGGCAGGCTCGGTGGATGGGGTCACCGTGAGGGTCGCCGCGAAATGCATGTCGACTTCGAGGGTCGACTCGCCGACTTTGAAAGAGCAAACCTAGTCACGCTACAACACATAGACGTGGTCGATCCTCGGGTGGTAGAGCACAAAACCTTTATTAAGAAGACGTACAATGACCAAGGCCAACAGAGGACGGACGGAGATATACTCAAAGAGCACAACTCATGTTTCACGCGTTGGTTCAAGCAGAAGCTTCTGTCGTACCCTTTACATGAGGATTCTTCCGCGGAAGAACAACTCATATTCGCCTTGTCACAGGGCGCCGAGCACAACCTAATGACCTATGAGGCGTACGATATCAACGGCTACACATTGTACACCGAGGCCAAGGACATGAAGAGTGATGGTTATCAGAACTCCGGGGTAACGATGGAATCCTACACCGGTAACAACAAGGACAAATACTATGGAAGGATCGAGGAGATCTGGGAGCTGAGCTACGCTGGAGAGAAGGTCCCGATGTTCTGTGTCAGATGGGTCAAGAACGTCATAAAAGAAGACCGGTATTTCACCACCATGGTTATACCCGAAGCCAAATCCAAGACCGCGGGTGCAAACGTCACCGCGAAAAATGAGCCATGGGTATTGGCTTCCCAAGTGGACCAATGCTTCTTCATTACCGACCTGCCAAAGCCCAGTCGTGTTGTCGTGAGGAGAGGCAAAAGGAAGATCATCGGAATGGATGGAGTAGCCAATGAGCAAGACTTCGACAAGTACGGCGACCCGAGGATCGAACATGACGACGATGATGAAGTAGCAGCATACACCACAAGAAGAAGCAGGACCACCCTACCTAAAGGACGTCCGTTCCATAGAAGAACTCCATTTGCGAAAAAGAAGGGCAAGAAGATTGTGAACAGATAGCTAGCTAAGATCGATTGTATTTAAATCGTAGACTTCATTTCTCGATTGTATTTCATGGGCACTTTTTGAACTATCATGAATATTTTTTAATTTCATGGACACTCGATCTCGATCCCCCTCCATCTCGATCGCTATCCCACCTCGCCAGATCCGGTCCACCGGCCGCCGCCGCCCGACCGCCCGCACCCTCTCGATTCCCCTACTCAACCGCCGCCGCCGACCCCCCGCACCCCTCCCCTACTCAACCGCCACCGCCGACCCCCCGCACCCCTCCCCTACTCAACCGCCGCCGCCGACCCCCCGCACCCCTCCCCTACTCAACCGCCGCCGCCGACCCCCCGCACCCCTCCCCTACTCAACCGTCGCCGCCGACCCCCCGCACCCCTTCCCTACTCAACGGCCGCCGCCGACCCCCCGCACCCCTCCCCTAGTCAACCGCTGCCGCCGACCCCCCGCACCCCTCCCCTACTCAACCGCCGCCGCCGACCCCCCGCACCCCTCCCCTACTCAACCGCCGCCGACCCCCCGCACCCCCCGCACCCTCCCCCGCTCCACCGGCATTACTGTTTGATGATATTTCTTAAAAAATTATTACTGTCTTATAAAAAAATATTACTGTTATGATTTAAACAAGTTTGAACATATTTAAACACAAATAAGTATCAAACAGCATTTTAAATGCATAAAAAAATTGTGGAGCCTAGGAATCGAACCCAGGACCTCCTGGTGTGAGAACTAGCTGCTGACCAGTCGAGCTAGTAGAGAAGACTTGACATGTATCAGGTCAGGTGGTAGATAACTGTTGGCTCGAGCAGAAAAAAAATACTAATGGCGCACCAGGGTGAGGTGTGCCATTAGCATGTATGTACTTATGGCGCACCGTGGGGTGGTGCGCCATTAGTATTGTGCGCCCCTACTTCGTACCGCGATCCCCTCTCTCTCTCCCTCGCCCTCGCCCGCGATCCCCTTCCCCGATCTCCTCTCCCGACGCCGCCCCAGCCCCGCGCCGACACCACCGTCGCCCCGCCGCCCTCAACGCCACCGTCGCCCCGCCCCGACACCACCGTCGCCCCGCCGCCCTCGACGCCACCGTCGCCCCGCCGCCCCAGCGCTGCCCCGACACCACTGTCGCCCCGCCGCCCTCGACGCCGCCCCGACGCCACCGTCGCCCCGCCGCCCCAGCGCCGCCCCGACACCACCGCCCCATCCCACCCAGCCTTCTCCTCGCCGCGCTGCCGTCCGCTCAACCCCAGCTCATCCCGTCGCGAAGGAGATAGGCAGCAGCGGCGGCCCGAATCGAGGGAGGGAGGATCCTCTCAGGTGAGCTTCTCCCTCTCAAATGTGATGCCCGTGCCTCTGGTCTTCATTTGTTCTGCGATTATTTTGGTAGTACTGTATGAACTCTAGCACGGGGAATGGATCTGGGATGAGGGATTTACCTGTCACAGGAGATGGGTGATGCCTTTGTGCAGTACTAATAACCGAATGGATCTGGGATAGAGGGATTTTGGAATCGACAAATGTTCCTAGGTGTCAAAGCCTCAAAGGAGGTTCCCAGAACCAACCGTACTGCAGAGCTTCACCATCTCTGCAACACCAAGACAAAGTTGCCTACCTTGTTAACATCTAGAAAGATGACAGACTACTGCCCCGAATTTGGAGGCAGCTCAGCAACAATTTCATGCATTTGTTATAGCTCCAAGTAGTCTGAACAATTTTTTTTGTGAACTACGATAGATCATGAAGCTGCTGAACTTATAGCAATTGGCTTCATCTTGTTGCAGTAAACTGACAAATGGATAGTAAGGAAAAATACCATAAGAATATAACTGAAGAAATATATACTCCCTCCGACCTAGAATAAGTGTCGTGGTTTTAGATCAGATAGCATTTTAACTAAAGATTTATTGTACTTTCTACTAACGGTATAACTTTTGTGATATGTATTGTTATGTTGGTAAAATAGACAACCTAGATTTACACGCAGGATCTCTAATCCAGAGAGGAGGGAGTATAAGATAGCAAATTTACTTGCAATAAAACAGGGGCTGTTAATTGTAGTTTTGTTTTGGTCTGCAATTGCATATACGGACATTTATTTAATTACCACAAGATCTAAACCAGGATAAGAGCAAAGAGTAATCAGATCTGAACTGAAACTAGCTAGGAGCAGAGCATATTTGTGTAGAAGCAGAGTGCATGAAATATGGGGCTTTTCTGGATATGTTTTCAGTGTTCAGTGCTCTTCTTCGGTGTTCTTCTTCTTCGGTGTTCAGTGTTCTTGCGCCGACAGATTAGTACTAGCTAGCCATGGTAGTTCAGTGTTCTTCTTCGGTGTAATGGAACGGCCGCATCTCGCTGCTGTCTGTTGTTTTGGTGTACTGTTACTAGCATGGAATGGAAATCTCAGCATTTTATCCCTGAATTCGTCTGCAATCTCTTGCTCTATTGTTAAATCTTACCTGTGCGCTTTGTTAAATCTTACAGTTTGTTAATTCGATCGTGTTGGTGTCAGTATGCTGTTGATTCGAACCATACCTGCATTTCTACGTCAGCTGTGAAATGCTCAACCATGAGCTAATTCAAAACTTAGATGGAACTTTTCCCAATTCCATGGCTGTTATCACTTCATCTTGTGCTCAGCCAATTGAACCAAGTTTGAAATATGAGGATGTGGTGCCCTTCTGAGAAAATAGTTGTCTGACCTGAACTTTTGAATGTTCAGTGCTCTGCAATTGAACTATATGTATAACTTGTTTCATGCATAGTTGTCTGACCTGAAGTTGTCCTATATGCATAGTTGTCTGACCTGAAGTTTGAAGCATAACTTGAGGGATAGCATAACTGAATATGTTTTCATAGCATAACACAGTGCACTCTGTTATGAACTATATGTATGCTGCACTTTCTTCGTCCGAGTGCATCGATGTAGACGTTTTCCTGCTTGTTGTTGGGAGTGAAAATAAGAACCTGTTCTCCCTGGTTAGCAGTAAATACTGCATGGGCAATGCCTGCTGTTTTCTCTTCTGAAATTTATGAATGTCGGTCGATCAACATCTATGTGCCATAAATTGCATTTTCCCTTTTTGCTTGTTGAGGAAACATGTTTTCCATTTACTTGTTTGGCTCATGCTGTTCTTGCTAGGATAACAAAATGGTACCATGTAGGCTCTTGATTGCTGGTATCTGAAAACTGAATTTGTAGCAGTCAGAACTCAGTTTCCAATGTGTTGAAGCAGAGCACATTTGTTAGCAGAGCTCCTGGGATAATGATTTTGCAGGTACCCCGAGAGGCCCTTGAGTTTGTCGGAATGTCGATTAACTTCCGTTCCGGCAAATTCGGGTACTCCATATGTCCTATTTTCAGCAAAGGTCATGCTGAAATTTTCCTTGAATTTTAGCATGACTTTGCTAAAAGTAGGACATATGGGGTACTTGTGACTAATGCATGGGCCGGGGTATCGTAGTAGTTAATTAAGTAGGATCAAGTGCCCCGGCGTACTTGTGACTAATGCATGGCTTTTAGGGTGCCTCGGTGTCGATAAAAACCGAAATGATGAAAGCTTAGGCTTTTAGGGTGCCTCGGCGTCGAAAAACCCTCAATGATAAAAGCTTAGAGTTTAGGATGCCTCGGTGTCGACAAACCCTAAATGATGAGACCATGATCTTGTTCCTTGACAATAACCAACTTTTTGACCAAACTTTGTTTCTATTTAGAGAGAAACATGGCCCACAACGATGAGGCCGGGGGTTCGGGCGGCAAGGCATTCTGGGAGCTGTCCCAGGAGATGGAGGAACAACCTCACTTGTATGAGGCCGCCGCCTTCCACGCCGATCCTGAGACCACTGATGGTGCCGCCGAGGATGACCACACTGATGCCACCACTGATGGTGCCGCCGAGGATGCCACCACTGATGATGGCGGCGCCCGCACAGATGGCAGCCAACCGAAGAGGCAACGGAAGGACCGACGCCCGATCGTGCTCCTCACCCTCAAGGAGGAAGTTACTGAAGTGGACTCCAACAGGTATCCAACGGCGCCCGAACGAATAGTCAAGGGGTACTCACTTCAGCTCGGGTGCATTGTCCGGAGCACCGTCTCGATCAACACCGAGAACCTTAGGCATCCTGACCGAGGGAATTTGCGCCACCTCCTCTTCACGAAGCTGCACGAACGATACAAGTTCCCCGCTGAATTTGCAAACACAAGCCTCAAAGGGAATAAAGTGAACAATGATGCCCTCACGAAGATGAGCAAGGCCCTGTCTACTTGGAAAAGCAATGTGAAGAAAATGATCGATAAAGGTGAGAGTTATCAGAAGATCAAGGAGAAAAATCCTTCGATCACCGAAGATGACTACGACGACTTCAAGATCAATTGCTCGAGCATCGCAAGCTCCCAATCAAGTGAGTGGGGGAAACAAATGCGGGAGCTGAACATAGGGGAACACACAGTCGGTCCCGGCGGTTACAGAGTGGCGGAGCCTATATGGGACAAAGAGGAGGCGGACCGTGCCGAGCAAGGCCTACCGCCCCTCTTCGAGAAATACAGCGGTAACAAGCAGACCAGGAACTTTGTCAGGGCCCGGTACAAGAAGGACCCGAAAACAAAGGAGCTTACCACGGATCCGAAGACCAGGCAGCTTGAGCTTGTTCTGGTAAGGAATACACCCCCGCGTAATTAGCTCCATATGGTTGCATTCTAATTAATGAAGCCAAATTTCTAAATGGTTCACATTCCTTCCGCAGGCGACTGAAAGCAGTAGCGCAGGGTCGACTAAGAGCAACCCTTGGGACACCACTCTAAATAGGGCATTGAATGTAATGAAGAAGAAGGATAAGCTCAGTAAGCCGACGTCAGCTGGTCGTGTGGCCGGCAAAGGCTTGTCGACAAAATGGGGGTCATACTATACCGCTGGTGTGCGGAAGGAGAAAAAGACCAGCTCAGAAAGCCAGGCGCGAGAGGTTCAAGAACTCAAGGAACAGGTGGCGCGGATTCCGGAGATTGTCCAAGAGCAAGTGGAACAACGACTCGGAGCGACGATCACCGCCATTGTGCCTACCTTGATCTCGGGGTTGAGTGCGTGGATTGCGGGCGGCCAACAGGGGCCGCCCCCGATTCCTAGCTTCACGGCCAGCAACTCGCATAATGCAATGGCAGGGCCAGTGGTGCCTCCGGCGGAGGCGGCATTGGTGTCTCCGACGCCGGCACGGGAGCTTAATGCACCCGGGTGTACGCCGGCCGGCACCTCTGCAGCAAGCGGCCTCTCCGTCAACTGCACGCCCGCCGTTGGCGGTGCGTCGACATTAGCCGAGCTCGACGCCATCATCACGGTAACTAATTAAGCCTCTCTCGGCCGAGGACTTCATCTCCTTGCCTTTGACTGGGCATCCCTGATGCCCTACATGTTTTCGCAGGGCGCCACCGACGTTCCGTGCACTCTCCTCCACTTCGTGAACAACGAGTTGGTCGATGTCGCCAAGGGCAAAATCGTTCAACCGGGCAACCCCTTGTTCCACGGTACCCAGATGCCACCCAACTTGTTTAGGGTTCAACTGGTTCGGGTGCTGCCAGGCTGCGACGACTTGTTACCTCCGATTCGACCCGTCGGGGCCGACGATGAAGACGTGATGACCCTCAGCGCCTGCCTGAGCTGGCCCCTGGTTTGGCCGAAGAGCCGGACATCCCTATGCCACTGGATCCAAACATGCATATGGCACAAGATCAGAACGACGACGACGACGACGACGATGATACATTTGGCAACGTCGATCAGTACTTTGCCGATCATGGGTACGATGGCGACTTCATGGGGCCTCCTTCTCAAGAACCAAACCCAACAAAAGACGTGTGCGATCTAGCTGGTACCGCGGAGAAGCCAAGTTGCAACAGGCGCCGTCTGGCGTTCAGCTCTCAGGAGACGCCTCCAGCTGCCGACTTCACCGAGCCTCAGATAGGCGAGGCACTTAGTACGATCCGTGCTCAGGACGGGCCACCTTCACCGCAGGATATCTCGAGGAGGGTGCATGTGGCGGGTAGGGCGATGCTACCGACAAATATGCTCAATGCTGCAACCGGTGCTATGCGGAGTCTGCATGACAGTGTTCTTGCTTTGGAGAAGCGGCGTCTTAGAGAGAAGGATGTGGCATACCCGGTTTTCGCGGCCAAGGTGCCAGAGGGCAAGGGCTTTGTGGATAACTCCATCGGGCGTACAATCGTCCTGCGTTTTGATGACATCCACACTATGTTGAACCTTCATCCGCTGCACTACACCTTCGTTCGGCTATTTTCGCTGAGTATGGAGATGCAGATCATTCGCGACAAGACCCCGGACATCGTGATAGTCGACCCCTTCTACATGCGTGCCAAGATCTTGGGCAGCGCTGGGGACCGGCAAGTCGCGAGTTCTTACCTCGAAGGCGTCATTCTGGCAAACCAAGATAAGGATAACTTCCTCGTGCCTTACTTTCCCGAGTAAGTCCTCCCCTCAACCGGCCCGTAACATATGAATACTTACATTTCGATCGTTTTTCTTTTAGCATTCCGTGTTTTCTGCAGTGACACACGTTGCACGCTCATCCTCCTAAGCCCCAAATATTCCATGGCCACGTATTTCGACCCGGACCGTCAGTCGAACGTAGACTACACAAATGTCAAGAAGGTTCTTGATGATGTTCTCCCCGGCTACGCCAAATCTGGAGGCACCTTCACCAGGCCTAATCGTAAGTACGGCAAGCATGTGTTCTCCCACAATACGATGTTCTGCTACGTCAAGCAGCCGCCTGGCGGTCAGAAGGGTGCCTACTACGCCATCCATCACATGCGGGCGATCGTACGGGACCATCATCAACTTCTGCTACCGAGTAAACTCAAAGATTGGGCAAAGAGCGTGTCGGCAATCCAGGATGCGGACCTCCAACAAGAATTCTTTCGCATCCAGTCGGAGTTTGCGGAAATCATCCATCAAGATGTCCTTCGTACCTCGGGGCAGTTCTACCTCAACAATCAACCGTCCAACAGTGACATTGACACAATGCTACAAATGCAGGCTGACAACGACCGTTATTTCATGACTCTCACGATAGACGGCGGCTTCATCCACGCTCTGGTCCCTTGAGTCGAGTTGAAAGCAGTGATGTTGTGTCTAGTTCTGAAACATCGATTGGCTCATGTTGTAATTAAACTTTAATGAACTTGTAGTATGTCTCTTTGGTTTCGAGAGGCGTTCAACTTAGATGTAATTGATGCTATTAATGTCTTGCTTTTCTCTTCCGATCGTTCTGTTGCATACTTATATATTGCTTATGTATTGTCTGTGAATTGGTACTAACGTTTCGTTTGGCTAGTGCATAGGGATGCCGACGTATGTCGTGTACAAGGGTAAGGTTCCCGGAGTCTACGATAACTGGGAGGAGTGTCGGAGACAGGTTCACCGATTCAGCGGTAACAGTTACAAAGGGTACACCACTAGGGCCGAGGCCGAATCTAGATACGCCCGCTATCTAGCGGGAGAGGGGAGGGAGCGTTGGAGGAACCGGATGAAGACGAGTTTCATCGTGATGATGCTCATCGTGATGACCGCAGCTCTCTTCTATGTGATGGTAGTTTAGATGATCGGTATCGACTTGTAATGTGAAGACAAACTCGCTACTCGCGGTCTCGAGAATTGTAATATAATGTTCTATCTTTGTTCGGTCTTTTCAATTCGGAGAGTAATATGATGAATTGTATTCGGAGACTAATATGATGAATTGTATTCAAAGACTAATCTTCTATTGTATTCAATGAATCTGTTGTTGATGTGTGCTGCCTATATTTTGTCAAATTATACATTTTGTAACCTGTGCAAAAAACCGAAAATAAAAAATAAAAAAACCTAATATTCATACTAATGGCGCATCACATGACAGTGCGCCATTAGTATGACAGTGCATACTAATGGCGCATCACTGGGCAGTGCGCCATTAGTATGCCGCTGTTACTAATGGCGCATCCAGTGGTGGTGCGCCATTAGTATGCCAAAGCACCTGGGTATACATGGCCCCTGGGAGGCATACTAATGGCGCACCCTGGCCTATACTAATGGCGCACCAGCGATGCGCCATTAGTATACCAGATACTAATGGCGCACCAGGTGGTGCGCCATTAGTAAAAATTACTAATGGCGTGCTATCAATGGCGCACCACAGATGCGCCATTAATGGCCATTTTAGGTGCGCCATTAGTAGGGGTTTTTCTAGTAGTGTTTGGGTCCTTTGCATCGAACTCTCCATTGACCTGGGAAATTGCGAGGTTCGAATCGCCGCGCACCTCCAAGCGTTGTATACCCATGGAGACAGCCATGTGAAGACCGTGTAGTAGCACGTCCTATTTGGCTGCATTATTAGAGTCTGTATACATATTTTTTAGTACGTAGCGGATTGTGTCCCCAGTAGGGGATGTGAGGATTACACCAGCCCCTAGTCCGTCCAGCATTTTAGAGCCATCGAAGTACATAATCCAATTGGAGTATGAGCTGTACTCTTTTGGGAGTTCAGAGAATTGCCGTAGTGTCTGCTTCACAGGTTTAAATCCCTTGATTATATTAAGATTGTGTTCGGCCAGTCTTCGTGGGATGTCGGGCAAGTCTGAAGGGTGCCAGGCGAAGATATCCCAATTCTCTCACAGGAATGTGCGTAGGGCGGTGTCCACTGCCGGATCCAGCTATGCTCCGATAGATGCTGTTTTATTAGGGTCCGCTGGATGCACTTGGAATTTCACTATTTCCTTGGCTGGCTTGAAGGAGGTGGATTTGGATCTTTTGTCGAGGATCACATCATCCCTATCCACCATGGACCACATGGTGGTTAATTCCTCCGCCGCTAGGGCTTCAGATAGTGCCTCGAGGGCCAAGGATGTAGTTTTGTATTCGGCGCAAAGGGCTTTGTCCGGGTCACTCGATATTGTGATGATTCCATTAGGCCCGGGCATCTTGAGTTTCATATACCCGTAGTGGGGTATAGCTTGAAAGCGTGAGAAAGCGTCCCGGCCGAGGATGGCGTGATACCCGTTGTTAAAGGGGACCACGTGAAAGAGCAACTCTTCAGATCTATAGTTCTCTGGCGTGCCGAACACCACATCCAGTCTATTTTTTCCCGAGCAGTGTGCCTCTCGACTAGGGATAATACCTCGAAAGGTGGTGTTACTTTGCTCGATGCGTGATCTATCCATCTGCATTTTGCTAAGCGTGCCCTCATAAATGAGGTTAAGTCCACTGCCGCCGTCCATGAGCACTTTGGTAAGCCGAAAACCATCAACGATGGGGTTTAGTACTAAGGCGGTGGGTGCTCAGACTGATCGAGCCTTTGGTTCGTCTTTGGCGGTAAAGGTTATTGTTGTATCGTTCCATGGGCTCAGTGCGGTAACTTGATGGACTTCAGTGAGGTCGCGGAGCGCCCGTTTGCGCCGATTGTTCGAAGAAAAGGTCTCAAAGATTGTGAGGACATTAAAATTGTCCTTCTCTGGTGAGAATTTCTCTGGAGTTGTGGTGAGGATGGACTCTCCATTTTTTGCTACTTGTCGGAGTACCCATCATCCTCGGAGCCTATGGGTTGGGACTATTTGTAGACTGGCGTGAATTGGGCAGGGCTTGTCCAGTAGTTCATCAAGAACGGAACTGTGTCCTGTGAAGGGTTTGTTCTTCCTGCCCATGGACTGGTGGTCGGGTGACCCGCCAGTACAGACCTGGGCCGCACACAGCGTCGAGGCAGCGGGCTCCAATTGAGTTTTCTGGGCCGTCCATGTGCTTTCCATCGCGCAGTACTTCTGCACTACATGCAATAATTTCGTGAAATTCTGTATGTGGTGATGGTCGAGGGCGTTCAATATCCTTCGTTGGTGCAGTTACGGTTGAAAGCCGAAACTGCGTCATCCTCCGAGCAGTCTACGATCCTGTTTTTGACAAGCAGGAATCTGGCCCAAAAGTGGTGGACCGTTTCCTTAGGCTGCTGCCGCACATACATCAGGTCGTATATATCTGGAGGACTTGAGTTGCTTGGAGTGGGTGGGTGGATTAAATTTTGGATCCTGTCCCACGTATGTGTTTGGAGCCAGGATGGCTTCCGAAGTGTCCGGTTCGGGTCCAGTAAAGCACAAAGGCTCTGGCAATCCTACATTCGAACCAGAGTCCGGAGGGCGTAACGTCCGATCTGAAGGGGATGTATCCGGCTCAGGGGATTCGGGGACCCGAATATACTTGTTTTTCAATATGGGTAGGGAAGTGTCAGTGGCCTGTTACTCGACGACCGCCACGAAGTGGGTGAACGTCGGGTGATTAATTTCCCTCTAGTCGGCCTTGAGCCTGATCCGATCATAGTCCGTTGAGACCCCCAGGGCGACGATGTGGTCCAGCAGTTCATTTAAAGATGAAACATCTGTCGGATCCAATTTTTCGGAGTACTTAGGGCCAATGCGAGGATGGTGTTCGGCGGCCATGGGGGGAGTTGCAGGCTCGATGGCCGCGCAGGCCCTCATGGTGAAACCGTTGAACCGAAGGGTCTGCCCCGAAGCTAGGCACCCTCCGGAGGTGATATTGTTGTTGATGAGTAGGCGAGCCATAGATCGCTTTTTGCAGACAGCACAACAGAGCTCTCAATGAAAGCACCAATGTCGGTGTCAAAACCGGCAGATCTCGGGTAGGGGGCCCAAGTTGTGCATCTATGGATCAATGGTAATAGGAAGCTGGGGGACACAGTGTTTACCTAGGTTCGGGCCCTCTTAAGGGAGGTAAAACCCTACTCCTGCTTGATTATATTCGACGAGTATGAAGATTACAAGAGTTTATCTACCTAGAGATCGTAATGGCTAACCCTAGATGTCTAGCCTATGAGGATTCCAATAATTGTGAAGAAGATAGCCTCGGCGAACTAACCCCTCCAGTTTACATACACACCGGAGGGGTCTAGGGTTTGTACAAGGTCGGTTTATCAGGGAAGGAAGCTTCCAGACTCTATTCTTGCCATCCACGTAGCGATAAGTCCCATCTGGACACGTTAGATAATCTATAGCTTGATCTTCTACCGCACATGCAACCCGTCCCATACTCCCAGGCCGGACACTTAAGGACCCCCGAATCCAGGACTCCCTAAATGATCGCAAGACCAAGATGGATGCAATGTGCTTGAAGATTAGAAAGATATGAAAATATGCCATTGATAATGATGCTTGGTATCATTATTTTGTTGGATCAATTGTTTCCTTAGTTGCGGTTATGATCACATTTGTTGTTGCATTTAAATATTTTACATAGTTGTATGTTAGTTTTAATGTATGTTTTAGTTAGATGCTCTAGAGAGCTGTATGTTGTTCTATGAGAGCTATGCATGAACTTTATGTATTCCTTTTTTAGTAATAACATTTGATCACTACTATACTTTGGTTTCAATGTGATGTTGAACTTGTATTAATTTGGTCACTTCTCTATTCATGATGTTCTGTAATGGTTTTTGATACACTTAATTATATAATGCACGCAGATGAAGCGACAATGGATGTACGGTGACCGACGCACCTCAGAGCATATTGAGGGCCTGCATAAATTTCCCGAAGTGGCTGAGGAAAACAAGCATAATGGTTTTATGTATTGTCCATGTACTGTCTATGGGAATATGAAGGATCACTCTAACTTGAAAACCATTCACATCCACCTGCTTGAGAATGGTTTCATGCCATACTATAATGTTTGGACTAAGCACGAAGAAAGAGGGGTTATGATGGAAGACAACAAAGAATAAGAGGATGATGATAACTATCCCCCTGAATATGGTGATACTGCAATGGGGGAAGCTGAAGATCAAGAAGAACTAGACGATATGCCGATGATGATCTTTGTAGGGCTATTGTTCATGCACAGAGAGAATGCCAAAGTGAAAGGGAGAACTTGAATTTCGATCACATGTTAGAGGATCACAAAAAGGATTGTACCCAAATTGTGAAGGTGACAACACAAAGCTCGGTACCACACTTGAATTGCTCCAATGGAAGGCTGGCAATGGTGTATCTGACAAGGGATTTGGGAGGCTACTGAAAATAATGAAGAAGAAGCTTCCAAAGGATAACGAATTGCCCAACAGTACGTACAAAGCAAAGAAGATTCTATGCCCTCTGGGATTGGAGGTGGAGAAGATACATGCATGCCCTAATGAATGCATCGTCTACCGCGATGATTACGAGGATTTGAAGGCATGCCCGGTATGCGGTGCATTGTAGTATAAGATCAGACGAGATGACCCCTGGTGATGTTGAGGGTGAGTGCCCCAAGAAGAGGGTTCCTGCCAAGGTGATGTGGTATGCTCCTATAATACCATTGTTGACATGTCTGTTCGGAAATAAAGAGCATGCCAAGTTGATGCGATGGCACAAAGAAGACTGTAAGAAAATGGGAAGTTAAGACCATAAGAAAAACGGGAAGTTGAGAGCACCCGCTAACGAATCGCGGTGGAGAAAAAATCGAGAGAAGGTGGGGGTACTTTGCAGGTGATGCAAGGAACGTATGGTTCGGTTTAAGTGCAGATGGCATTAATCCTTTCGGGGAGCAGAGCAGCAATCATAGCACCTCGCCCATGACTCTATGTATCTATAACCTTCCTCCTTAGTTGTGCATGAAGTGGAAGTTAATTATGATGGCAGAGCTCATCCAAGGCCCTAAGCAACCCGATGATAACCCGCAAGTATAGGGGATCACAACAGTTTTCGAGGGTAGAGTATTCAACCCAAATTTATTGATTCGACACAAGGGGAGCCAAAGAATATTCTCAAGTATTAGCAGTTGAGTTGTCAATTCAACCACACCTGGATCACTTAATATCTGCAGCAAAGTATTTAGTAGCAAAGTAGTATGGAAGTAACGGTAACAGTGGCAAAGGTAACAGTAGCAGTTTTGTAGTAATTGTAATAGTGGTAACGGTAAAGTAACTAAGCAAAGAGCAATATGTGAAAAGCTCATAGGCATTGGATCAGTGATGGATAATTATGTCAGGTGCGATTCCTCATGCAATAGTTATAACATAGGGTGACACAGAACTAGCTCCAGTTCATCAATGTAATGTAGGCATGTATTCCGAATATAGTCATACGTGCTTATGGAAAAGAACTTGCATGGCATATTTTGTCCTACCCTCCCATGGCAGCGGGGTCCTATTTGAAACTAAGGGATATTAAGGCCTCCTTTTAATAGAGTACCGGACCAAAGCATTAACACTTAGTGAATACATGAACTCCTCAAACTACGGTCATCACCGAGAGTGGTCCCGATTATTGTCACTTCGGGGTTGTCGGTTCATAACACATAGTAGGTGACTATAGACTTGCAAGATAGGATCAAGAACTCACATATATTCATGAAAACATAATAGGTTTAGATCTGAAATCATGGCACTCGGGCCCTAGTGACAAGCATTAAGCATAGCAAAGTCATAGCAACATCAATCTCAGAACATAATGGATACTAGGGATCAAACCCTAACAAAACTAACTCGGTTACATGGTAAATCTCATCCAACCCATCACCGTCCAGCAAGCCTACGATGGAATTACTCACGGACGGCGGTGAACATCATGAAATTGGTGATGGAGGATGGTTGATGGTGACGACAGCGACGGATTCCCCTCTTCGGAGCCCAGAACGGACTCCAGATCAGCCCTCCCGAGAGAGATTAGGGACTGGTGGTGGCTCCGTATCGTAAAAAATGACGAATCCTTCTCTCCTATTTTTTCTCCCCGAACATGAATATATGGAGTTGGAGTTGAGGTCGGTGGAGCACCAGGGGGCCCACGAGGCAGGGGGTGTGCCCAGGGGTAGGCGCTCCCCCCACCCTCATGGACAGGGTGTGGGCCCCCTGGCTTTGATTCTTTCGCCAATATTTTTTATTAATTCCAAAAATAATCTCCGTGGAGTTTCAGGTCATTCCGAGAACTTTTATTTCTCCACAAAAATAACGACATGGCAATTCTGCTGAAAACAGGGTTAGTCCGGGTTAGTTCCATTCAAATCATGCAAGTTAGAGTCCAAAACAAGGGGAAAGTGTTTGTTAAAGTATATATGATGGAGACTTATCACCCGGTAACGACATTGTGTGTACATAAGGCCATTAGTTGAAGAACTTTTATAGCTGTGGAATGGAAAAGGTGTATGTGTGTGGGATGAGCACAAACAGCAGGAATTTGACCTCCATGTGTTGCTTTTTGTAACCATCAATGATTGGCTTGCTCTTATTAACCTTTCAGGACAGACAAACAAGGGATATCATACATGCACGCACTATTTAGATGATACCAAAAGTATATATTTGGACAAATGCGTGAAGAATGTGTACCTGGGACATCGTCGATTTCTTCCGACCAACATTTCAAAGGTGAGGCAGATCACCGGAAGAAGCCCGTCCTCCGTACTGGTGATGCCATACTTGATATGGTCAAGGATTTACATGTGATCTATGAAAAGGGTCCTGGCGGACAATCTGTTCCAAATGACACTGAGGGATGAGCACCCATGTGGAAGAAGAAATCTATATTTTGGGACCTACCCTATTGGAAAGACCTAGACGCCCGCTCTGCAATCGACATGATGCACGTGAAAATGAATCTTTGCATGAACCTGCTAGGCTTCTTGGGCGTGTATACGGAGACAAAAGATGCACCGGAGCAATGGGAGGACCAGCAACGTGTGCACGAAAAAGACGGCATGCATCCAAAGCAGTATCAAGGTCCTGCCAGCCATGCTCTTACCAAAGAAGAGAAGGAAATCTTCTTTGAATGCATGCTCATTATGAAGGTCACGTCTGGCTTCTCGTCCAATATAAAGGGAATAATAAATATGGCAGAGAAAAATTTCCAGAACATAATGTCTCATGACTACCACATGATTATGATGCAACTGCTTCCGGTTGCATTGAGGGGGCTTCTATCAGAAAATGTTCGATTAGCCATTATGAAGCTATGTGCATTCCTCAATGCAATCTCTCTGAAGGTAATCGATCCAGAAATCCTACCATGGTTAAAGAATGATTTGGTGCAAAGTCTTGTCAGTTTCGAATTGGTGTTCCCACCATCCTTCTTTAATATCATGGCGTAGGTCCTACTTCATCTAGTCGACGAGATTTCCATTATGGGTCATGTATTTCTACACAATATGTTCCCCTATGAGAGGTTCATGGGAGTCTTAAAGAAAGATGTTCGTAACCGTGCTAGGCCATAAGGAAGCATCTCCATGGGCCATCAAACAGAGGAGGTCATTGGGTTTTGTGTTGATTTTATTCCTGACCTTAAGCCGATTGGTCTCCCTCAATCGCGGTATGAGGGAAGACTAACTGGAAAAGGCACGCTAGGAGCAGATTCAATAATATGTAGGGACAGGCATTCTTGGGCTCAAGCACACTACACAGTTCTAAATAATTCTACCTTGGTGACCCCGTATGTCTATGAACACAAGAATATTCTGCGCTCCAAACACCCGGAGCAGTCTGACGACTGGATTACATGTGAACACATTAGGACTTTCAGAAGTTGATTACAAACACATTTCATGGGTAACAACATTGTTGGAGATGAGCTATACTTGTTGGCCAGGACACCATCTTCGACTATATTGACTTACCAAGGGTACGAGATAAATGGGAATGCATTTTACATGATCACCCAAGAACAAAAGAGCACCAACCAAAACAGTTGTGTCCGCTTTGATGCAGCAACCAACAGGGGAAAGGACACATACTATGGTTACATAGTGGACATATGGGAACTTGACTATGGACATAATTTTAATGTCCCTTTGTTTCGGTGCAAATGGGTCAATATGTCAGGATGCGGGGTACAGGTAGACCAGCAGTACGAAATGACAATAGTGGATCTCAACAATCTTGGGTACACAGACGAACCATTGGTCCTAGCCAATGATGTGCCGCAGGTTTTCCATGTAAAGGACATGTCTACCAAACCAAGAAAAAGGAAATATAAGGAAGGAATACATCATACGATGAGCCAAAGCGCCACATAGTTCTTTCAGGAAAAAGATACATCGTGGGAGTGGAGTGCAAGACAGACATGTCTGAATATTATGAAAAGTTTCATGAAATTCCTCCCTTCAAAGTGAAGGATGAACCAAGCACCCTGTTAAACGATGAAGATTATCCATGGTTAAGGCGCAATAAACAAGGGACACACGCAAAGAAAAGGTGAAGACTTTCTCTCCACAACTATTCTTATAATGGCTTTGATCTAGAATATCACCACAATTACATGTCAAGAAATGAAATCCCTTTTGTAATATATGAGTTTTTGTTCGAAACGCTGATACATCGAAAGAGATTGTCGAGTTTGTACATGAAGTGCATCCAGTTTTTCCCATAACCCTCAACTTTTTAGCACATACTATGTGGGTGAAACTATGATACCATGCCAAGTTTCAACCTTTTTAAAGTTAATTTGTAGTGCTTTTCAATTTCGGGGTCATTTAGCTCAAAATAAATCAGTAAATGCATGAAAAATAGTAAATGAAGTCACAAAAGGGTTGAAAATTGATGATGTGGCTTTGAATGGTGCATTTTGACACACAAAAAGTCTGGAGTTAAAATAAGTTAAAAAATGAAATCTCTTTATAGTAGATGACTTTTCATCTGAAACCGTGATATTTCGAAAGATATTGTCCATTTTGTACACGAAGTGCATCCAATTTTTTTCGTTACCCTCTCAACTTTTTAGCACATGCTATGTGAGCGAAATGATGATACCATGCCAACTTTCAACCTTTTCAGAGTTCAGTTTTAGTGCTTTTCAATTTCAGGGTCATTTAGCTCAATGAATGAACTAATAGCAAAAAGAATGAACTAAAAAGCTTTTCTAAAACTCTAAAATCAAAAAGAATGAACTAAAAAGCTTTTATAAAACTCTACTAGCAAAAAGAATGAACTAAAAAGAATCAATTAAATATAATATTCTTCAATAGCAAAAAGAATCAACTAAAAAGAATCAAAATAAAATTAACTAAAATTATCAAAGTATTTATTTGTTAAAAACTTTAATAAGTAAAAACAATTTTCATAAGGTATTTTTTGTTACAAACTTTAATAGAAAACTAAAAAGCTTTTATAAAACTCTAATAGCAAAAGGAATCAACTAAAATGAATCAATAAAAAATAAAAATTATGCAACTAAAATTATATAATATTTATGCAACTAAAATAATATAAAATCTATGCAACTAAAATTATATAACTAAAAATAACATATGCAAAAAATAACATTAAAAATTTAAAAACATAACATATGGAAAAATATTTAAAAAAGGCCCACCTACTAGCCACCACGGCCTGCATACGACTAGAAACCCTTGAAATGGGCCATGATGCTGGCCCGCAGTGGAAGCGGGCCCAACAGGGCGTCAGATAGGCATGTACTGCCTGCAATAGAGAGGAGCTCGAGAGGGTAGCGGTAGCAGCGCTTATAAACCACTCTGAGCCCCTCTCAACTAGCGAGCTGGGACTAAACTTATGGATGCGGCAGCACAGCCCTTTAGTCCCAGTTGGTGGCTCCAACCGGGACTAAAGGCCCCCTTTCATCCTAGTTCGAGCCACCAACTGGGAATAAAGGTTTGTGCTTCCCGCCCTTTGGACTGCTGAAATTGATCTTTAGTCCCGGTTGGTGGCTCCAACCGGGACGAAAGGGGGGGGGTCTTTTGTCTCGGTTGGAGCCACCAACCGGGACCAAAGCTCCGGGTATATAAGTAGCACTTAGAAATTTTCCATTCAGTTTCTTCCATCTCCTCCTCTCCCCTGACGGCGCAGACAACCACCTCGACGCCGCCAGGCTGCCGGACCGCGTCGTCGCCTTCCCGAGCCCTGCCCCAACGCCCTCGCCGACCCCCCGCCCTAACGCTCTAGCCGACATGTCGAACCTCCTCGCACGCCCTCCTCCCCGTAGCCGCATGCCCTCGAGCCAGCCCGCTGGTCCTCGTCGCCGGCACTCTAGCTCCATTGCCCCCAAGCCCCTTGCTGCCACTGCTCCATGGTCGCCGACGGCCGTTGCTAAATGTGTTTTTAGATGAATAGATAGATAGATGTTCATGTGGAGATGAGATGACATGTATGAAATGTGCTCTGCTTTTTTAGATGTGCTCTGTTTTTTCAGATGAGATGAAATGAGATGTATGAGATGTTTTTTGGAGATGAGATGAGATGTTGTGTGGAATTTTTTTGTTCATAGAAATTAGTGTGAATTTTTTGTTCATGGTGATCTTGCTAAAACTCATTAATTTTGTTCGATGAATGTTCTCTGTTAAAACTCATATTAAGTTTGCTCGATGAATGTTCTATGTCAAAACTCATATTAAGTTTGTTCGATGAATGTTGATGATGATCTGCTAAACCTCATATATGGAGATGATATTATTGTTTTTCTATAGACTTGGTTAAAATATATTTGTTCATGATGATCTTGCTAGAACTCATATTAAGTTTGTTCGATGAATGTTCTCTGTTAAATCTAGCATAGCAACCTAGAACCGTCCCCCTCCGTTTCATCTGTCCGAAAATCCAGCCTTTAGGAGAACATTCCCAGATGTTATCCCCCTTCACCCATATCGTGTAGTGCCGTGTAAGAATACCCCTAACTCTCTCGGGAATTCAACATATCACCGATAACTTCGACATGAGGGGGTCCGCAAATATCCTCGATGACCATGAGAAAGGCGGTCTGCAAAGTATCCTCTCTCAAAAGATAGGACGACTCATCATACATGAGGGGGAGGAGTCCTCGACAATCATCTAAAACTGACTGTTATAAAACTTGTGAACTTTGCATGATGTTTGCCACTAATCCATTGCTCATATGCATATTTGTAGAAACTATGGAGATAGACTTAGAAAAAGAAGAGTTGTTGGGTGATATAATCCGCGATGAAGGTGATATCACCTTGTCGTTTCTCAATGACAGCGATGGTGATGAAAGACAGGATGATGGCTCTGGTGATCCAATGGAGGAGGAAGGAGATCATGAGGGCTCTGGTGATCGAATGGAGAAAGTAGATCATGACGACTCCGGTGATCGAATGGGGGAGGAAGGAGCCTTAACTGTAGCAAAGTTCAGCAAGGTATATATATATATATATATATATATATATATATATATATATGTGTGTGTGTGTGTGTGTGTGTGTGTGGGGGGGGGGGGGGGGGAGGTCTATTATGATAACACCCTTAAGAGTCTTATTCTAATAACATCTAACCTTATTCTGCTAACACCCCCCCCCCACCCACTTCTCCCCTGACCAAACCCACCTCCCGCACGACCACAAATCTTCCTCCACCTTCTTCCACCAACCCCAGCGCCGCCCACCAGTGTCGCCCGCCCCCAACCACCTCCTACCCCGCATTCAGCGCCCCCACCTCCCACCCCGCGGCGGCGCCCCCAACCCCGGCCACCTCCCACCCTGCGGCGGCGCCCCAACCCCGGCCACCTCCCACCCCGCAGCAGCGCCCCACCCCCGGCCACCTCCCACCCGACGGTGGTGCCCCCAACCCTGACCACCTCCCACCCCGCAATGGTGCCCCAACCCTGGCCACCTCCCACCCCACGGCGGCGCCCCCAACCCCGGCCACCTCCCACCCGTGCCTGATGGATACGAGTTTTGCTTGTCCCCGCGGTGATGGATCCGAGTGTTGGGCAACGTAGTAATTTCAAAAAAATTCCTACGCACACGCAAGATCATGGTGATGGCATAGCAACGAGAGGGGAGAGTGTTCGTCCACGTACCCTCGTAGACCGTAAGTGGAAGCGTTAGCACAACGCGGTTGATGTAGTCGTACGACTTCACGATCCGACCGATCCAAGCACCGAACGTATGGGGCCTCCGAGTTCAGCACATGTTCAGCTCGATGACGATCTCCGGCCTCCGATGCAGCAAAGCTCCGGAGATGAGTTCCGTCAGCACGACGGCATGGTGACGATGATGATGTTCTACCGGCGCAGAGCTTCGCCTAAACTCCACGACGATATGACCGAGGTGGAATATGGTGGAGGGGGGCACCGCATACGGCTAAGGAACGATCCGTAGATAAACTTGTGTGTCTATGGGGTGCCCCCTACCCCCGTATATAAAGGAGTGGAGGAGGGGAGGGCCGGCCCTCTTCTATGGCGCGCCCTAGGGGAGTCCTACTCCCACCGGGAGTAGGATTCCCCCTTTCCTAATCCAACTAGGAGTCCTTCCATGTATTAGGAGTAGGAGACAAGGAAGGGGAAGAGAGAAGGGAAGGAAGGAGGGG
Organism: Triticum timopheevii; assembly: GCA_963921465.1. NCBI lineage: Eukaryota > Viridiplantae > Streptophyta > Magnoliopsida > Poales > Poaceae > Triticum > Triticum timopheevii. The sequence continues at coordinate 74,772,555 of OY997274.1, forward strand.
GTGCGGCCCCTCCCCCTAGTCCAATTCGGACTAGGCCATGGGGGGCGCGCGGCCTGCCCTAGGCAGCCCTTCTCTCTTTCCCGTATGGCCCAATAAGGCCCAATACTTCTCCCTGGCGAATTCCCGTAACTCTCCGGTACTCCGATAAATACCCGAATCACTCGAAACCTTTCCGAACTTCGAATATAGTCGTCCAATATATCAATCTTTACATCTCGACCATTTCGAGACTCCTCGTCATGTCCCCGATCTCATCCGGGACTCCGAACTCCTTCGGTACATCAAAACTCATAAACTCATAATATAACTGTCATCGAAAGCTTAAGCGTGCGGACCCTACGGGTTCGAGAACTATGTAGACATGACCTAGAACTATTCGTGGTCAATAACCAATAGCGGAACCTGGATGTCCATATTGGCTCCTACATATTCTACGAAGATCTTTATCGGTCAAACCGCATAACAACATACGTTGTTCCCTTTGTCATCGGTATGTTACTTGCCCGAGATTCGATCGTCGGTATCCAATACCTAGTTCAATCTCGTTACCGGCAAGTCTCTTTACTCGTTCCGTAATACATCATCTCGCAACTAACTCATTAGTTGCAATGCTTGCAAGGCTTAAGTGATGTGCATTACCGAGAGGGCTAAGAGATACCTCTCCGACATTCGGAGTGACAAATCCTAATCTCAAAATACGCCAACCCAACAAGTACCTTTGGAGACACCTGTAGAGCACCTTTATAATCACCCAGTTACGTTGTGACGTTTGGTAGCACACAAAGTGTTCCTCCGGTAAACGGGAGTTGCATAATCTCATAGTCATAGGAACATGTATAAGTCATGAAGAAAGCAATAGCAACATACTAAACGATCAAGTGCTAGGCTAACGGAATGGGTCATGTCAATCACATCATTCTCCTAATGATGTGATCCTGTTAATCAAATGACAACTCTTTTGTCCATGGCTAGGAAACATAACCATCTTTGATAAACGAGCTAGTCAAGTAGAGGCATACTAGTGACACTATGTTTGTCTATGTATTCACACATGTATTATGTTTCCGGTTAATACAATTCTAGCATGAATAATAAACATTTATCATGAAATAAGGAAATAAATAATAACTTTATTATTGCCTCTAGGGCATATTTCCTTCACCGAGCTCGCTGGTCCCCCTGCATGCCCCGCCACCGGATTTGGGCGTCGCCAGGCCACGGCCACCCATCGCTGGCAGGCCCTGGCTTCCTCCCCTCGTTGTGCGCGGCTGTGCTCCGGCCTCAAAATCCTCCTGCCGGCTGCCTCGACGAGCTCCTCCCTCCCAACCCTGCCACTACTTCCTCCTCGACATGGCCAGACCCCATCCTCTTCCCCGGATCTAGCAAAAGAAGGGGCAACGCTGGTGTTCATGGTGGCAGCCCAAGAAGCTCGAGGTGGATCGAGCAGTGCCCAGTATCCCAGTTGCTGGCCCCGGATCAACCACGGAGCCTTGCACGCCGGATCAGCGGATTTGGTTCTTCCACGTGCCGCCACTTGGTCCCTGAGCACCCACAGGAGATGGCTCCGGCGCTCTGCCAACCGACAAGCAAGGAGGGCGACGACACGAGCTCCTCCTCCGGCGAGGATCCCAGCAACTACCCAGCCGCCCCATGGCACTTGTCCTGGCAAGGATGAGGGTCGAGGACGCCTAGATGCGGGCTACTGCCAGCATCCTAGTTCCCTGGTGCAGTCCATACTTTTTGCTGATTGAACCTCAACAAGCTCCAATCAGAAATGTGGCGAGACCAGAGGGGACCGCAATGACGATAAGAAGCTGCACATGTGCTCGATCAGAACTGCAGAGAGGGGACAACGCCGCCGTGTAGTTCGAGCCACCGAGGGCATGCAGTGCGTTCGGTGAGTGCATGCGGTTCGGCGGGGCATCGTTTCCTACGGGAGCTGCCTCCCTGGTCCTCGTCGTCCTCTCCGACAGTGGTGGGGTGGTGGGGCTACCTCCCTGGTCTTCGTCGTCCTCTCCGACAGTGGTGGCGTGGCGGGGCTGCATCCCTGGTCCTCCTCGTCGTCCTCTCCTACGGGGCCACATGCAGTCAACTACGTGCAGGCACGCAGCACATAGGCACTCCCATGCGCAGTCCACGGCATGGATTCAGCCCCCACAGCGGCGTGCAGCTCCGCCCACGGGCCTATGCAGTACACGATGATGAGCTGGTTTCGGAGAGCAAAACCATCAACGTGTGGTTTGGTGTTTTTTCTAAAGTTCACTACTCTCATTCATATCACTTTCCTCTTCTTTTTGGATGGGAATGTTCAGTGCACTGAAGTTTTCTTCGGCGTGGACTTGCAGCTCACCGGCGAGCGGCTTGCAGTTGGCACAACGCGGACATGCAGTCCACTATCGCTTTTTGGTTTTGTGTTTTTGAGGTTGTCGCAGCCTGGAGACGCAAGGTTCACTGGGTGTGCTTGTGCCGCTCGGCGCACATCACGTGCACTTCGCTATTGTGGGGATTGTTGTTGTCGGAAATGTGTGTAATTATTCAGTTGAGGAGTTCATTTTAAGATGCATCGATGGTTTCATTTAAATGAAAAAAATTATGATTCAGTCCACTTCAAGGAGCCTCGAGGTTCACTTAGTACCTTGTGAAAAAGTGTGATTCACTAGTAAAAAAATATTTTGACACACCAAAAATTCAGTCAACTAAATCAACACTTGTAGTGCGTTTGGTCCTCGAATAAGGTTCACTCTTGAGAGTGATGTTATTCACTTGCGCCCAACATAAAAGTGCGAAAAATTTAACGAAACAACGAGATAGTAATGCGGTGAGAAAATCCACGCCCGACAAAAGAATTCATGAAGTTCACTAGCCCGTCTGGTGCAGTGCAGTTTTCATTCTGAAGCAGTGCGGTCGGCCATATGATGTTGTTCATCACGTAAGTGCAAATAAATTGTTACAGAAGCGAAGAAAAGTAATGTGGTTCACTTCTTGATAGTGTTGTGATTCATTTACACCCGATGTGAAGTGCACTTTACTTTCTCGTCCTTTAAAAAATTGTGTTTGAATAAAAGAAACCATGCAACTCTCTTACCCGTCTGATGCAGTGCGGTTTTCAGTCGGATAAAGTACGCATGTCGATTTGGGTGTCGCGAAAAACAGTGTCCGCATTTCTGTAAATTCGAAATTCCTTTTAAACCGTAAAGAATTAGATAGAGTGTTCTAAATGAAAAAGTTGCACCTCGTTGATATCTTTCCAACAGCGTATCGTTTGAATCATTTCAACCAACGGTTTATAAAAAAATCGCGAAAAACGGCCGCTGTCACTCATCGTCCACCGCACGATTTTCAAAATTGACTTAAAACCGTAAGGAATCTCAAAAACATTTCAACATATGAAAGTCGCACCTCGTCCCTAGCTTTCTAATGTCGTATCAGGCGCCTCGTTTCGACAAACGGTTCAAAAACTGGAGCAAAAACAGTACCAAAAATTTAAAAAAAATGAAAAACATAATTCCACGATTTAGTAAATTTGAAACTGCTCTTAAACCGTAACGAATTAGAGAAAATGATAGATATGAAAAAGATGCGCCTCGATGATATCTTTCCAACGGTGTGTCATTTGTTTCGTTCCGACGAGCGGTTTAGAAGAAATCGCGAAAAAACGCTCGCTGCCACTCGTCATGGACTGCACCATTTTCAAAACTGCTCCTAAACCGTGAAGAATATCGAAAAGTGTTCAACATGGCGAAGTTGCGCCTAATCCATAGCTTTTCAACGGTATATTGCACGCCTCATTCCGATAAATGATTAAAAAACTAGAGCTAAAATAGTACCGAAAAAACAATGTGTGCAGTTTTTTCCGACGAGAAGTTCACTCGTGTGAGTAGTGCAGCACACTTGGTTTAAAGAATGACGTGCACTTGTGTTGAGCGTGCAGTGTGGAAGTGTTATCAAAATAGCTATTCTGCTAATATTAGAAAAATAGACTGGTATATATATATATATATATATATATATATATATATATATATATATATATATATATATATATAATATTAATGCATCTAGTTTGCAGAGGCTTAAATTATATATAATTGTTTTGTATCTACATATATTGATGCTTCTTTCTTCTTTTATGGCCCTCCCGATTGAGCCAAACTTCGGTAAGGAGACAAGGCCCGAAGAAAAGGTTGGGCTAGGATGAAAGGTTCACGATGGAAGAAGTCGCTCCAAATGGCCAACTGATTGCTCCCAAGCGGACCAAGGACACATTTATACATCCGTGCAGAGTTATTGTTACGGACAACATCCCGATCAGCATCCAAGAATGGAATAAGAAGAAGGACGTTGAAGTTTCTTATGTCCACGATAGACAGAAAGATGATCTTTGGAACTCCCTGATAACAAATTTCAGCCAACGCTTGAGGAGGATCCGAATAAGCTAGTTATTCTCCTGAAGGTCAAGGCGTTTGCTCTTAAGAAGATGGCAGAACAATTGAAGAACTGGAAGAAAGATTTGAACAAAAAGTTTGTCGACAAAGACAAGACTCCAGAATTCACCAGTCAATATGCAAAAATAAAAGATCACTAGCCCGCATTTGTGGCCTACAAGAAATCAGAGAAGGGTAAGCAAAGGTCACAGATAAATAAGAAAAATGTTGCAAAGAAGAAGTATCACCATGTTATGGGGTGAGGTGGCTACAGCAAAGCCTGTCCTACGTGGGACAAAGCTGAGCAAGACTTGCTTGCTAAAGGGGTCCAACTAGCAACATTGGGGGAACTTTGGACCCAGAATCAGGGAAGTGTCATTTCACGAAAGCTCAACTTGCAATACCGGTGAAAAAGCTTGAGGAAGCAACCAAGGAAGCGGAAGGGAGGTTCCATCCTGACAAAGAGAAGGATGAGCTGTCCAAGGCCCTCGGGAATCCTGAACACCAGGGACAAACACTAGGCACATCAGGCTCTATTCCGTGGATGCATGGGTTTCCCAGCAGTGGTGGTTATAGAAGCCAATAGAGAAAGAACATAGAGGAAGCAAGTGAAATGCAGAAGATCAATGAAATATTGGCAAAACTAGAGGAACTTGAGAGCCAGCGAGCTACCGGCCAACCATCTCAGCAGCACGAAGATCCTTCATTCAACACTGCGCCCAAAGCTACCCCACCATCTCAGCGGAGAAGCAGTGTGGCTTCCACGAAGCTCGTTCAGTTTGATTTCATGGCTCCTCGCTACCCCATGGATAATATCACGGAGAATGAACATTGTGTGCTAATGGCAAAATGCCATAACCTGACCTTGAAGGTGGCGGTCAGCTCTGTCTTACCTCCTCGAGCTGAGGGAACTTTCCATCACCGTCCGATTCCACAAGGCTTTGCTATTGTTGGGGTGGATAAAATAAAGGATGGAATTGAGGGGCTGGAGCCTGAGTACCCTATAGGTGTGTAAGTGCATCTAGTGCCCCTTAGTGATTTTGGTTTATTGAAGACTTATAGGTTAAGGGACTAATATGTTTCTGAGTGTACACAGGCTCTATAAGTCAATGAGGAGTTTGATATTTACAGTGAAAGTCGACCCCTAAAATTGAATGTATTTGGCTGAAGACTTTGGTTCTCCTGCAGACTTTGGAAGTGAAGAAATTGGTGTGACCTTGAAGACTTCGATATTCATGCAAGGAATCTGGAGCATGAAGACTTTTGTTTTCGTAGTTTCATTTTCTTCTTCTTGAGTCATAGGAAACACCGTACTATTAACGGGGGTCAAGGTAATACTAAGGAAACAGATTTCCAAGTGATGCTCATCTCAAAATCCTACACCTACCTAATCCTTCGAGTGAAGCCATTGGAAATCTCATATCAGTTCAGTCAATTTCTTCAGTGACAGAGACGAATATCTTCTGGTCCCTGAGGAATTTGTTCTGACTGAGGAGTTAGGAATTCGCCATTGCGGATTGCCTACACAGTGAGGAACATGATAGCCCTGAGGAATTCAAACCTCAAAGTATCCGACTGTTGCTGAGCCAGGCTCTAGCCGTTCCAAAATATCTACCACCTATCGGTCATATCATTGAAGGGCATTTATGTCTTATCATGTCGGGCTGCTCCTTAGGCTATAAATAGCCGCCCCCTACAACCACTAGTTGGTTGGCTGCTCCGAGAGAAACTAACACTTGTCATTTGAGAGCATCCCATCCTCCGAGAACTTCGAGCGAAAATCATCAAGTGCGGAAAACCCAAATCCCAAACCCAAACCTACAAACCCCAAAGTGATTGAACATCACTGAAGAGATTGTTCCTATGTGGAACCGACGCTTGTTACCTTTGAGGACTATGTATCCTCTAGACGGTTAGGCGTCATGGTTTGAGCATCCAAGAGGAATTGTGGATTGCTGAGTGACCTAGTCTGTGAAGGTTTGGAAGTCACCTGTGAAGACTTACCACTACTATTGGGTGAGATTTGCGTGATCTTAGCTCAAGGAGAATACAATGTGGACTGTGTGTCCTCGAGTTTAAATACTCAGCCGCTCCAACCAGATGTACAATTGTCACAGCAGTTGGAACTGGTCGAACAAATCATTGTCTTCACCAAGCCAACTGGTTCTATTTCCCCAACCCTTTCATTTCCTCAGTTATGTGTTGCTGTACCTGATCATTACTGCTTGAAGACTTTGACTGAAGACTTTCTCTATTTCCTCAATCCTAATTCTTCAGTCTGTTTGTCTTCATCCTGCTTATCCTGTGTTTACGCTTTTGGTACTCAGTGCTTGTCTTTCATTTCATCATGATGACTATGTTGTTACTCCGTTTTGTTTATACATGAGTACTTATTCTGCTGCAAGTAGTTCTTCGCTTAGGAATTTTCTCACCTTGAAATTCCTCAGTGAAGTTTTTCTTAAAATCTCCTATTCACCCCCCCCCCCCCCCCCCCGTCTAGTCGACGTAACGCACTTTCAATTGGTATCAGAGCAAGGTACTCCCTTGTTTTGTGTGATTTTGGTTTAACCGCCTGGAGTTTTAGTTATGTCGACTGTAGGTATGATCAAGGTCTCGGCTGGGTGTCCTACCTTTGATGGACGGACTACCCCTACTGGAAGAACAAGATGTGCATGCATCTTGAGGCAATAGATAACGATCTCTGGTACGTTGTGGAAAATGGCGTTCCCTCATTCTCTCCGTCTCTGAATGCTACCGATGTGAAGAGATTCAAGCAACTCGATTATCAAGTGAAGAATATCATATGTGGCCATCTGAGCAAAGGTCAATACGGCAGAGTGAGTGCATTGGAAACTGCTAAGCTGATCTGGGACAGGCTGTCCAAGGTCAACGAAGGAGTTTCCACTCAACGGCACTCACGAGTTGATGTTCTTCGCAATCTCTTCATCTGCTTCAAAAGACTCGACAATGAAAATGTTCAGCAAAACTTCGATCGCCTCACTAACATCTCAAATGAGCTTCAAGCACTTGGTGCCGCTGATATCACCGATCATGAGGTGGTGAAGAAATTGCTGATATCACATGACACCTCATTTGATACCCTCTCACTGATGATTCAAGAATGAGCTGATTACAAGTCACTTGATCCCGCTGATATCCTCGAGAGGCTAAATACTCATGAGTTCCAGCTTGCTGAAAAGAGAGATCTCTATGGATCGAGCTACGAAAGATCACGTGCACTAAAGGCCAAGGCAGTATCTGAGTCCGAAGCTGAGGATTCTGGTAGCAGCCTTGGTGATCCTGAAGAACTGAGCCATGAGCTAGCAATGCTCGTGAGGAAATTCCAGAAATTCTCTCGTCGTGGACGTTTTGGGAAGTCTTCAAGAAATGATTATTCCTCATCCCGTGACTACAAGAAGAGAACTTTCCATAAATGCAAGAAACCTGGTCACTACATGTCTGATTGTCCTTTGTGGGAAAAGGAATCAAAGAAGAAGAAGTACAAAGATGATGACTCTGACGATTCAAAGAAGAAGAAGAAATCCTCAAAGTCTTCATCATCAAAATCCTCAAAGTCTTCATCTCACAAGAAGAGTAGCTCCAAGAAGGCTCGGGCATTCATTTGCAAGGAAATGGACTCTGAAGTGGAATCTGAGCATAATGTGGAAGAGGAGGAATCTGACTCTGGAGTGGCTAGCCTAGCCCTCGTTGCTGCATACGTCAGCAAGTCCATCTTCAACGCTGAAGAAAATGACTTCTCCAGGCAACGATGACTATGCTCCCACCTATTGCTTCATGGCAAAAGGTGCCAAGGTACTCAAGCATTCCCCCTCTGACTCTAGTGAGGATAAATCTGATGACAATCTTAAGCATAGCTATTCGAAACTTGCTAAAATTGCTGTTAAACAACAGAAGGCTTTAGAAAAGATTCAAAATCAACTAGACAGAAGCGATGACCTATTGGGTGAGGAATTGAATCGAACTAAGACTCTGACAGATAATCTTCAGAGACTTCAAACTCGGTTTGACAATCTTCAAAATCATCATAACACTCTCTTAACTGATCATGAGATGCTTTCTTATGAATTTCTTCAGAGAAAGCAAGATATTGAGACGTTAAAAGTGAGTTATGAAGATCTTCAGAAGGAAAATGATTTATTGCTTGCTCAACGGATCAGTTCCGCTCAGGAAGAATTTGTTCCACCATGTCTTAAATGCATTGAGCGTGAATCTGCTAATTCATCACCTGAATGTTCAAATGCTTCTATTGCTGCAAATTCTTCAACTATCTCTGTGGTCACAAATTCCTCATCTGAGGATACCACATGTATCACTGACGTTAATGCAGGGCTGAAGGAATTGTATGTGACAGACATTTACAAAAGCCTCAAAGGGCATCAGACTCTTTGTGATGTGCTCAAAAAGCATATCTTGAACAGGAACCCTAGGAAAGAGGGTATTGCCTTTGAGAGGAAACTCAATGCTGATGGAACCGACTGGAAACCTGAGCAGTACCCCAAAATCTCATGGGTTACTGCGAAAGGACCTCCTGTAGATCCATGCAATTTGTCTGGCTTTACCTCTGATTCTTCATATTCCTCTGATGAGTCATTTGACTCCAATTATAAGCTGTTCAAGAATCAGAACGGTGAAGTATTTGCTCGATATGTTCGAACTAACTGCAGGAACGGTCCCCCTATGAAGAAAATCTGGGTTCCTAAAAGTTGCCTTGAAAATCTTCAGGTGAATGTCATCATGACACCACCCATGAAGAATAGGAAACCCAGATCAAATTCTTCATATGGAACAAACTCTTCATATGGATCCAAGTCCTCATATGGACCAAATTCTTCACGTGGATCAAATTCCTCACATGGATCAAAATCCTCATATGAACATCATCGTGCTAACACTTCTGTTTCGCAAGGAAAGTCTAAGGGCCATGAAAATGTGCATTATTCTTCAAACCATTATGTTCATAAGTCCTCGAAGAATTTCTCTGCCTATTCATATGCTTATCCTAACCACTCTTCTGTAAAATGAAGTGTGTTGGCTTCTATGCCATCATTTTCTTATGGAGCTCATAGAATGATGAACTCTTTGCCACCCCTCCAAATGTGGGTGGTGAAGAAAAAGAAGTAATCTCCTATGCAGGGTCAGGTCTCTAGACGAACTTGATCATCTGAAGAATTTGCTGGAGACCTGAATGTGCTTGAAAGGACGCAAGCTAATCACGAAGAAATGAATCATTCATTTCTCACGTCCTCACATTGCTATATTTGTTACTGTTGATGAAATTGATGTCATATTCTTCACTGATGAAGTATACGGGTTCGTAAGTTGCACTAATTCATCTGCAGGATGAACAACCCAAAGCTACTGAGTGGGTCCTCGACAGTGGATGTATAGATCACATGACTGGTGACAGAAGCTTGTTGATGGACACTGATTTGTCGCCATCTCATCTGAAGCATATCACCTACGCTAACAAAGGCAAAAGCAAGGTATTGGGTCTAGGTAAGGTTGCAATCTCAAAGGATAAACACATGGACAAAGTCATGCTTGTTGAGTCCTTAGGATTCAATCTTATATCAGTCTCAATGCTTTGTGATCTTGATATGGTTGTTGTCTTCGGCAAATTTCGCTGCCTTGCGCTAATGGAATCTGACAACTCCAAAGTCTTTGAAGGCTTTAGGAAAGGAGACTTGTATATTGTTGATTTCTCTGCAGGACCACAGCCTGCCACAGGTCTACTCGGAAAAGCTTCAGAATGTTGGTTATGGCATCGACGACTTGGTCATGCTGGGATGAGGAACTTGCATACACTCGCGAAGAAGAAGCACGTCATTGGCATCGAGGGTGTCAAAGTCCTCAAAGATCATCTTTGTGGGGCTTGTGAGGCTGGAAAGATCACCAGAGCCAAGCATCATGCAAAGACTATCATGAGCACTTCTTGTCCCTTTGAATTACTTCATATGGATCTATTTGGCCCTACTCATTATGCCACGTTCACTAGTTCTGCATCCTTATATGGCTTTGTCATAGTTGATGACTATTCTCGTTACACATGGGTGCATATCATCACTTACAAAAATGAAGTGCAGGAAGTCTTCAGACGATTTTCCTCAAGGGCTTCCACAAACTTCGGTGTGAAGATCAAGCATATCAGGAGTGATAATGGAACCGAGTTCAAGAACACTGGCCTCGATGAATATCTCGATATGCTTGGTATTACTCACGAATTATCTGCTCCTTATACTCCTCAGCAGAATGCCGTCGTGGAGCGCAAGAACAGTACTCTTGTTGAGATGGATCGCACTATGCTTGATGAATACAAGACAGCTGAGCGCTTCTAGCCTGAAGCAATTGATACTGCGTGCCACATCATCAACAGGGTATATCTTCACAAATTCTTCAAAAATACCTCATATGAACTCCTCACTGACAAGAAACCCAATGTAGGTTATTTCAAAGTCTTCGGTGCTAAATGTTGGATTAGAGATCCTCACCATCACTCTAAATTTGCACCGAAAGCACATGAGGGCTTTATGCTTGGTTACGGAAAGGACTCGCACACCTACAGAGTCTTCAACACCGTTCACCACAAGGTTGTTGAAACTGTAGATGTGCGGTTCAATGAAACTAACGGCTCGCAAAGAGAGCACCTACCTCCTGTGCTAGATGAAATGTCACCTGAGGAATACATCAAGTTCAAAGCTACTGAGGATGTCATCCCTACCGAAGAAATTGCTAAAGAAATCATTCCTGATTGTGAAGAAAATCATACTGGTGCTGCTGAAGAAATTGGTCCTGAAGAAACTGCTGGGCCTAAGCAAAGTCGTCAACCCACACATCCTCGCATTGCAAATGAAGTGCAAGTAGAGAAGATCATTGATGACATTCGTGCACCAGGTCCCCTCACGCGCTCAAAAGCTTCACATTTATCTAATTTTGTGGGCATTTTTCATTTGTCTCTATCACAGAGCCCACCAAAGTAGATGAAGCATTCATGGAATCCGAGTGGATTCAAGCCATGCAAGATGAATTGCATCAATTCGAGCTCAACAATGTGTGGGAGCTTGTCAAGCGACCAGACCCACGCAAGCACAACATCATCGATACCAAATGGATCTACCGCAACAAACAAGACGAAAATGGCCTCGTGGTGAGGAATAAGGCTCGTCTTGTAGCTCAAGGCTACACACAGGTTGAAGGAATTTATTTCGATGAAACTTTTCCACCTGTTGCTAGACTTGAGGCTATTCGCATATTGCTTGCTTATGCTAACCATCATAGTATCATCTTACAACAAATGGATGTGAAAAGTGCATTCCTCAATGGTAAGCTTGAGGAAGAAGTATATGTTGCTCAACC